>OU744318.1:56784005-58009954 GCA_916610145.1 Eristalis arbustorum
TGAATGGGATGTTAATGGTAAAGCCTGCACAGGGCATTCATTCTTATCGGTCCTTTGTGGAGATTTGTATGTATAAGATATCCAGGTTTCATACAAGAGAAATTATTCCCACTATCTAGGGATTTAAGGACGTTCAATAGAATAGGTTGATTTCCGGTTATTTCCTGTTTGTTCCATCATTATTTAACGTCGTGCGGGCATAACATCTGAACTTTCGAAGTTCTACTTATTTCAGACTGGGCGTCATTTTAACTTTTGTCATGGTGGTATGTTTTAACTTACAATTTTCGACAAGTGTGCTCAAAGATAGTCTCATAAAATAGAAATGAAGACTTTTCGTGTTTAAAAGAAAGCATTTTCAAAAGTAGTCAGGAGAATATCTCTCCATGTGTGACATCATGAATCCAACTCCACTGAATGAAATGCATCTTCGAGATTAAAAGATAAAAATAAATTCAAGTCCACTGAGCAATGCACCAGATATACAATACTTGTCCTAGACCATGTTCAATTTATTCATCCTCATTATAAGCAATTCAGATCAAGGCCTTCTGCTTCAAGGACACATACATAACCGCAATATATTCCTTTGTTTATATTGCTATTTTCCATTTCGCTTAACATTGAAACTACGAACGCAACGGTCCACCTTGACAATATGCTTTTGTCCAAGAGACCAATCGGCTGCAAAATTGCTCCTTGGTATGAACGGAACAAAAGCACGTGAAGCCTTTGTTGCACAGCATATTCTGCGCGTTTGTTGTTTATTTTTGTTGTGCGATGCAGCTTATGAGTGTTTCAGAATCACGGTAAAGTATAAATAAAGTGCAACAAGGACTCATTGGTATATGAAATTTGGTATTGGAAATTATTGGGTTTTGAATGGAAAAAATTCCTCGGGTAACGCAATATGAACATATGCATGTGTAGGCACATACTTTCCGATGCTGCGAGCAGCTCATCATCGCTTAGCCGGAGGAAAAAAATAAGAAGTAAAACTTCTGCTGAGAACTGACGATGTGGATAGTTAGAGCTAAGCGATAAAAATATAAAATACCGGTTCTGAAAGTCAGAATCTTTTAATCTGTATCTATATCCTGCATTAAGCATCAATGTAAGTTTTTTCGTTGTTTTCCTAAAAAATTGTTCATTATAAGCAATTTTTTCTAAAATTTATTCTACCTCTGCTTGATTTAGACCACTCTACCAAAAACCGTTTCAAATTGATGGTACCAGACACGATTTATTAACTTGATTGCCTCTTTAAGAACTTATAAAGTATAACTCGCACTTCGCCAGATTTTCTTCAGGTGTCATCTCAACAGAGGCATATACCAGTAAAATCGGCCTTACAACCCATATAGCTTCATTGACAAAGGAGATTTAATTACTAAAGCGTAGGCAGTTCAACTGACAGTCATCTCTATATATAAGCCAAGACTAAGTTATCTTGTCTTGTCAAATGAAATGTTCAAAGAAATTTACACTTCGTTGAATGTAAATACAACTGACCTAGCCGTTCGTTCTAAGAAAGCTGCTTTGGCGTCCAATTAAAGCATGGTTCCCAATTTACTACTTAGACTTCAAACTCACTTTCGTTTCTATGCTATAACTAATTAGTGCAATGCTAAACTTTCATGGATTTTATAAAGTTTCCCTTACTCCTACATATTTCAAGGAACGGCAATTAGTTCTGTTTGGAAAAAATCCTTTCTCTTCAAATTTATCCCTTTCCTTGTTTCGCCATTCATAAAGTTCATTACCATCCTCTTAGCTTTGGCTACGTTTCAATTTGTGAGGCTAAATAGATAAAAGCCAACTTAACAATTCACACATCAACGCCCACGCCCATATATACGCCAACTCTATTCAACCCCCTCGACCACCGGCGCTCGCCAAGCGTGCATTTAAAGTGTCATTCGCATCACACACACGAAAACATTGGCTGTAATGTTTGAGTAAACTAGAACTAGACAGACACTGACAAGGACTTGCCTTTCTCGTGGCTCTCTCCTAACAACCAAAGGTTGATGTGAATGATGAAAAGCTTGATGTAACGCCCCCTCTTCGCACCTCTTTCACACGGGAAAAAGGAGTTCTCCTTTGGTAAAACCGAATTAAAGTCCCGTAGACCGTGAAACCCTTTTTATTCATACCTGCCTCTCGGTATAAAGAACAAACAAGGCATAAACAAACATACACACACGCAACCAAACGTATGCCTTAGCCAAACAAACGTCAACGGTTTCAGTGGTGAATTGATGACGATGATGGATCCACCTCCTTAAGGATTTGTGTGCTGTTTTTTTTGTGTCTCGCATCGCCTTTGGTAAGGTTCGTCACGCTTTGAGTCCTTTTATTTTATTTTCTCAGCTTTTGACTGTGATGTGTGCAAGAGTGTGAGTCCTGATAATGAAATTTCACTCCATTGAAACCTGAAAGGGTTAAAGGCGAGGCCCTCTGTGTTTTGTTTCGACACACCGCAGTCGGAGTACCCCAAGAGTATGTTTTGTCGTTCAATGAGGATGTTTCGCGTTATTAAGTTGATGGATTGTATCTTGCAAGCGCATGCTACGAATATTTCAAATAAACAATTGCCAAGTGAAATAAGAAATGAAACGTTCTGTGTCAATGAGAGTACACCATTGTATGTATAGTTGGGATTTTATCAGAATAATAATCAACTGACATGCTGCACAATGGGTCTCTGGAGTTCATATAACATTCTTTTCGGAGCAATATCTCACGTGGTGGAGTCTGAGTCGCCGACTTGGAGGCGATGTGCCATCACATAAACGAGCAGACATACTTGTGGCCTGGGAGCGTTATCTTTTGGCATTGGCATGGATGAATATATTCTGAATTCATGTTTGTTTATATGTACGCATGTATAAATCCTGTTTATACACGGGTTAAAGATAAGGCTATGGCGATGGGAGATAGGCGAGTAAAACGATGAATTAAGATAACCTTTTCTTTTCGCTTCGGGTTCACTAGACAGGAATTTTCCTCTTAGAGCATTATAGCACGGATGATTGGAAGAAATTTGTAAGGTGGGAATGTCATAAAATGAAGCACTTCTTTCACAATGTTTGCATTTTTCGAAACAGAATGTCATAAATACATCCTGATATGCTGGTATGTTTGGATGCTTGTTTGGATCGGATTTGAACACGGGTATCCTAATCCATCCCACACACAAAATTCATATCCATTTCCAATAGCGAAACTTTCGAATGAAGAACCAAACAAAACTTGATAGAAAGGTACATGCATGGTTGCGCAGATAAATTAAGTGTTCGTTCTTTGAATCAATATTCAACACTCCAAAATATTCAACTTTCCAGAACAACAGCCTCAAATGACATCGCGTCCGTTCCCAGCACAAGCAATCGCTGACACAACGTCTGGACCACTTGACACCAGTGCATTCCATCACGTCCAGCACGGTAACCCGAAGACACCTGTGCGAACCGTTGTACGAGTCGACGCTGCGAGTGTATATTTAAGGTAGTGTAAGAATTATTCTGTTTTATTCTAAGTTTGACATTGTTAGGGGTTACTCTGTCCGAACAGAGTTATGAAAAATAATTTTTTTTATAAACTTAGAGTAAACAAACTTTTAATTTGTAGGAGCGATATTAATGACTTAAAATCAAAAAATATAAAACACAACGGCAACACTTACAATGAAGTACTTTCTGTTTTTCTGAAATTAAATTGGTGTTATATCGAATTGCACTCAGATGATGGCCCCAGAAGGATACGGAAGATGCACGGGATTTTAATGGATCTTAGTGTCTTGACGTAAACCAATATCATATGCAGACGACAAAATATGTCTCAGTCGTGAAACACCATTAGAGATATCATGGAAACTGCGTCAAATAAATTAGTTAAGCGGACAGGAAGAACTGGCATGGACGTAAACCAGTCTAAAACAGTCCCGCACAGTTCACAAAAAGCTGCTAAAAACCCCCAAAAAGTCTAATGAAGCTGAAAAAAATAGAAACTAGTTAAGCTGAATACTTATGGGTAATCATAGAGTACCAGAAAAGGACGATAGCCGTTTTCATTTGGAAGTATACAAGAAGGCGCAGACGCACTCGAGTTATCCCCAATATCGTTAGAGATCTCATCTCTCTGTCCCTTCGACACTACAGTGTATTCTAGTGACAAGTTAAAGCTATGCCCTACCCTGAACTCCAAGAGTTTCAGAGGATGAGGAGGGAGTAGAAAACATGCTACTCTTCCTCCCCACTTGTCCAGCCTTTGAACGAGAAAAAGAACGCTAGGCAGTCACACATTGGGCAGCCTGAAAACATCAAAATTCAGAACATAGCTAAACTTCTTAACAGTCGTTTTAATAAAAAACGCTACACTATAGTTAACACACGAATGGTGAACTTATCCGATTCATAATTCATGTCTTTAGTAAACGTATTTTGCATCTTAGCTGTCCAATTTGTATAGCTATCTGCACGGCAACCCTTTAGCGAATTGTACTAAATATTCTAGTACTTCCGTCATATGCCACCAGTTGACCAAAAATAAATGTATGAAAAAGCCCTCGGCCTATCTTCGAATTTGCTTTATAGTCACGCATACTACTTTATCTTCAGGCACACATTTTATGGGTCTATAGCAGAGCCATGTTGCTTTTGAATTTGCTTAAGATTTTGACAACCGACTTCGCAGTAAATAGTTATCCGCTGTTAATACGTCGAATTCGGTGGGTTAAGTTATCCGCTCGTTACTACACGTAAGTTATACACTTTTATGTGCTAACTTGTGGCTATTTGGTGTTTATTAATACGGCTGTAAGAAAACAAACAAACTCCAACTCATTCAGCTTTGACCTAACCTAATTTGGAATTGTCAGACAATATTAAAAGTAATAGATTTCAGACTATTATTATGCAAAATGGCTTCTATTAGCAGGCACTATTTCGCTTACATTATTGAATTGCATGCTATGTAAATTAATTTTGTATTTATAGAAAATTCTAAAAATATATAATTTTTTAGGCTTAGCCGGACCTAACAAATATTTTTCACCTTAAACTTAACCTGCGGTGTTTGGGAATGTGGGAATGAAGTTTGGTGAAATAGAGGCTTGGACAAACAAGTCTCTCGGGTTACAGCTGCTGTGGCACATTCGGCAACGATTCCTCCTCTGCTGGTATGTGGAGTCAGGTGACTGGGCGTGCAACCTCGAACGATTTCCAGATGCGGGTGGAGTCAAGTAACTGCGCGTGCAGGCTCCAACGGTGGACAAATGCGGATTTGGCAAATTTGCATCCGTCATATATGAACGTGTCTGGTGTTAACTTGACACTTCGCGTAACTCTTCTTCTTCTTCGATTGGCGCTACAGTCCGGGGTGGACCTGGGCCTCAACCAACATGCCTCTCCAGCCAGCACGATCTTTCGCCAGCTGCCTCCAGTTGCGCACACCAAGTTGGTTGAGGTCCTTTTCCACTTGTGTGCGCCATCTAGTGCGAGGACGTCCTCTGTTGCGCTGTCCCAATGGCTCGGTGTCGAAGACTCTTCGGGCCGGAGCTGTGGTGTCCATCCGCTCTACATGACCTAGCCATCTTAAGCGTTGGATCCGAAGACGCTTAACTAGGTGCATGCCGCTGTACAGCCCGTATAGTTCGTGGTTGAACCTTCTCCTCCAAACGCCATCAACGCAAACAGGACCAAAGATCGTACGCAGAACTTTTCTCTCAAAACAACCAAGAGCTTCTTCATCCGCTTTCAATAGCGTCCATGTCTCTGCGCCATAGAGCAGGACTGGGATGATCAGGGTTTTATACAAGCTCAATTTGGTGTTTCGAGAGATGGCTCTGTTACTCAATTGCCTCTTGAGCCCAAAGAAACAGCGATTGGCAAGAGTAATTCTGCGCTTGATCTCGGTACTGGTGTTGTTGTCCCTATTTACTCCGGAGCCTAGGTAGACGAAGTCCTTGACTACCTCAAAGTTTCTGCTGCCCAATATGACGCTCTGTGCGAGACGTCGGTGTTGTGCGTCCTTTCGTGATGACAGCATGTACTTTGTTTTGCCCTGGTTTACCGCTAGACCCATTTTAGCCGCTTCCGCTTCAATGCCAGCAAACGCCTCATTGACGGCTCGCTGTGTTCGTCCAATCACGTCAATGTCGTCCGCGTATGCAAGCAGTTGAACGGACTTTTGGAAGATCGTGCCTCGGGTGTTGACGTTAGAGTTTCGCACGATCTTCTCAAGTATGATGTTAAAGAAGTCACATGACAGCGTGTCGCCTTGCCTAAAACCTTTTTTGACATTGAAGGTCTCGGTGAGTTCGTTACCGACCTTGATGGAGCAGCGAGAGTTCTCCATCGTCATCCTGCACAGCCTGACGAGTTTGGCAGGAATGTCAAAACTAGACATGGCGCTGTATAGCTCGTCTCTATGCACGCTGTCATATGCGGCCTTGAAATCGACAAATAGGTGGTGGGTGTCGATCTGCATCTCTTGAGTCTTTTCCAGGATCTGCCGGAGTGTAAATATTTGGTCTATTGTGGACTTTCCTGGCCTGAAACCGCACTGATAAGGACCTATCAGGTTGTTGACAAAGGGTTTCAGGCGTTCACACAGAACGGCAGAGAGTATTTTATAAGCGATGTTAAGGAGGCTGATCCCTCTATAGTTGGCGCAGTCAAAGGGGTCTCCTTTCTTGTGGACCGGACAAACGACGCTGAGATTCCACTCATCGGGCATGCTTTCCTCCGACCATATCTTACAGATGAGCTGGTGCATGCGCCCAACCAGGTCATCTCCAGCTGCCTTAAACAATTCCGCGGACAATCCGTCCGCTCCAGCAGCTTTGTTCGACTTCAGTCTAGATATCGCTATCTTAACTTCGTCTAAGTCGGGGGGACGGAATTCGTGTTCATCATCGTCCAAATTGAGTGAAACATTCTGCCTGACAGCGGAATTTGTGTCGTCATCGCCGTTTAACAGTCTACAGAAATGATTTTTCCAAATTCTCAGCATCGACTGCGATTCTACTACTAGTTGTCCATTTTCGTCCCTGCAGGCTTCGGTCCGAGGTCTATATCTTCCTGATACTTGTTTTACCTTTTGGTAAAACTTTCGGACCTCCTTTCTGTCGTAACACCTCTCCATCTCCACGACCGCGCGCTTCTCATGCTCTTTCTTTTTCTTTCTGAGAAGCCGGTGCTCTTCCCTTCTCTTCTGTTCATAGAGCTCACGAACAGCTCTCGTTGTTCGATGCAGCGTTGCCTTGTAGGCCTCCTGCTTGGCTGCATGTACCTGCCTGCACTCGTCGTCAAACCATGGGTTCCTTCTGGGTGGTGTCGTGAAACCC
The DNA here is from genome assembly GCA_916610145.1 of Eristalis arbustorum. Taxonomy (NCBI): domain Eukaryota; kingdom Metazoa; phylum Arthropoda; class Insecta; order Diptera; family Syrphidae; genus Eristalis; species Eristalis arbustorum. The sequence continues at coordinate 56,791,357 of OU744318.1, forward strand.
AGCACATCAGTGGCAGCTTCTTTGATGGCTTTTTGACAACGTTTCCATTCTTCTTCTATTGAATGTGCAGGCAGCGTCGAACTTTCAGAGAGTTTCAGGGAGACTCGGTCGGCAAAGTTCCTAGCGGTCGATTGCGATTGTAGCTTTCCGACGTCAAACCGTAGTGTTCTTTCTCGACTCCGTACTTCTCTCGATATCCTCATCCTTACCTTGGCTACAACAAGGAAATGGTCCGAGTCGATGTTGGCTCCTCGGAACGTTCGGACATCGAGAATATTGGAGGAGTGTCTGACGTCGATCGCAACGTGATCAATCTGGTTGACGGTTGATTGATCAGGAGACCGCCAGGTCCCCTTATGGATGTTGAGGTGTGGGAACCGCGTGCTCATCACAGAGAGGTTACGCCCCGAGGCGAAATCTACCAGCCTGAGTCCGTTTCCGGATGTGTTGTCGTGCAGGCTGTGTTTTCCGATGACTCTAGCAAAGATTTCTTCCTTGCCCAGCTGTGCGTTGAAATCTCCTAGAACGATCTTGGTGTCATAGCTGGGGCATCGATCGTATGTTCTTTCTAGGAGATCATAGAAGTCATCCTTGCTATCGTCATCCTTCTCCTCCGTCGGGGCGTGTGCGCAAATCAGGCTGATGTTCCCGAATTTAGCCTTGATGCGGATTGTTATGAGGCGCTCGCTGATATAATCAAAGCTTAAGACTTTTTGCCTAAGTCTGCCTCGAACAACGAATCCGCATCCAAATAAGCGCTGCCTTCCCTCTTTGTAGCAATCACCGTAGTAGATGTCGCAGTTTCTCATCTTCCTTTTGCCCGGCCCATCCCATCGCATCTCCTGGATGGCGGTGACATCTGCTTTGTAGCAGTCTAGGGCCTCCGCGAGTTCATCGGCTGCACGTGGTCTGTTCAGGGACCTCACATTCCACGTGCAGAACCGAAAATCATTGTCCTTTGATCGTTTGCTGGGGTCGTCAACTTTGAATCCGTCCATATCCGAGGCCTGTTGTCGGTTCGTAACCGTTGGTTTTTTGTGTGGTGAGGGAGTCAACCTCACGCACAACCTACAACTGGTAGGCCAGGCCCATTATTTGACCCTCGGGCAGAGGGGGATCGCTGCATACATTAGTTCACCACACAACGGTTGTTGTGATGGCTATCCAGGGGCGCCACGAGGAGGCTGTATGTCAACTTGACTTATGCACAAACAGGGATCGCGCTGGCATCCTACCAGGTTGGGTGCAGTCAGCAACTTTGCCCTGTGTACATAAGCCCATGCTCCCCACTTCGCGTAACTCATCTTATTAAAATCATGTTGTTGTTATATTCCAGATTTCGCGCTGGTTACCGTGGACAAATATATAACATATTGTTTCTACATCGTTGTCTAAAGACCTTAATTATATTCTGTGTTGAACTAAAACTCGTTGTATGACTTGAACTTATATTGTTTCCATTGGCCAATTGACCTGATAGTCGAATATCACTTCATCATCTTTTAGTGACTTACGTTTAAAGTTAAACATTTGGAGCAAACAACAGCGAAGTGATTCGTTTTGGTTTTCTTTTCGTTTATCCAGCCCCCTTAAAAGGAATTGAGCAATGAATCGTTGCGTATCTCAAACATCCATCATATCGCCTTAATTACTTAATTTAATTTTTTACCCCGTGACTCAACCGAAAATGGAATCCTCAACAGTCCTCATTAAAAGTTTTTTTCCCACACTCCATTGCGTTTGCAATTATACAACCCTTTCACATTTCATCCCCCAGAATATTTTTATGTAAAAATATATTCCGTATATCGTTGCCATTTGCATTTATTAACAAAGTAAAAAGGAATGTGAAACATTTCTGAACGCTCCCCGGTTATGGTTCGTGGACACACAGCGAGTGTCCTTAATTTCTCTGACAGAACTTTTTTTTGTGTTTTGCTTTATGAGAGCAGTGTTGCCTAATGGTGCTCTGGTGCTTAAGATATAAAATGATAAGCAATTCGCGCTCGAAGGACTCTTGAGCTTAATTTGTTTAATTAAATTTTACACGCTCCACACAGGAGAGCGTGAGCAATTGATGCTTCCTTTTTGAGCGGTTTGAAAGGGGTTATTCCACGTATCGTAATGAAGCTTTTTGTATCTACCTGAGTTGATCAATCAATCAATTTGAGATTTTTTTCCATCTCATGGATACATGCATATATACGACATGAGTACACACACATGACATGAATGATTCAACCGCATCGCACTTAAATATCTGAGGGCCTTAATTGGATGATCGTTTGCAATCATCCTCATAACAATGAGGAGGGGAAGTATTGAATTGAGTTGTGAGATTTACACTCGATGAAAGTGATGGGCTCACATGAGTGAACCTATCAAGACGGAGCCTTACAAAATACATCTGCTTGTTAAATATTTTTTGCTGTTGTTTTTAAACTCTTATGTTTTTAGGGTGATAACAGAGCATTGACATAGCCATACATGACGAGTTTGTCGATGTCTTTAAACAGTCTTAACTCGTTAATAAATAGCAAGGGGAAATTACGATGAAACGCCACTTTTGAAATTTACAAATTAATGAAAATTATGTAAAACTGATACCATTCAGTACTTTATTGTATTTTATTATTTGAATAGTACCGAAGAAGAAGCTTTCATTTTGTTTTGCTGTGCAGTTCTTATAAGACTGAAGAGTACATGAATCAATTGATGCTTTGAAGTCAAAAACAACTGAGTGAGCAAGAAGAAAATACTATTTTTAAATCTACGTAAATCAATGCTATCGAAGGCTGCATTTTGATTAGGTATCATGGGAGGACTAAACAAACTCAATTATTCCTCAGATATCCGAGTGCTCATCTGCACATTGCCGCCTGTATTCTTATATTCATCAGATTCCAGTCTTATTTAACATGACGCGATACAGCCTCAACAGAGTGGCACACAGCACTTAGTGTACAACAACAACCATAACCATGTGCTGAACATTAATCACTCAAACTTAAGAACCATCACACGCTTTGAGATCAATCAAGTCTCGATGAAACGTTTTCAATTCCATTTTCTGTTATCTAATATTTATACAGTTATTCAGCACCCGAAATAAGGAGCACAGATACAATCTAAGTGCAGACATAAAATACCACCCATATGTGTTTTAGTCACCGCCTTTTAGACAGACAGATACAAATACACAACACCAGAATTGTCACCCCGCGACTAAGAGCAGACATAAACAATCCACTCCTGTCGGTGCCGACACCAAGTGGCAATAACGAAAAGGATAACAATTTTCCGCTCTTCGTGATGTTCCTTCAAGTGCAGCACTCAATTAAATATTTAAGGCAAGGACGACGATAGGAGGCGAACACGAAATCAGCTCTGGTGATGCTCCAATCACGTGCTATAGATAGCCCCTACCATCGCTCAGAACTATGGATAAGGATATCTATGGACTATTTCAATTATCCTCGAAGCACGCCTGCATAGGTGGAGCCGTGCATTGCACCTAAACGCGGAGTAGTGAGTCTGTCATAAATCTTCCAAATGGGTGCCGTTTGTCATAGACGGCGGATTTAAGGGATCCAAAGACACCCTAATCTCAATAGATTTACATGGGCACAGAACCACGCGGTCTTGTTTGGTGAGAAAACATGTGTCCAATGTCTGAGTGGTGCATCTTCCAACTTCATCGAGCGGCACGCGGACTCTGCAAGAGTTCGTTTATACCCGAGAGATAACGAGATGACAGTCGTCACCAATTCACAAGGTCCCGTAACTCGACGCGTCGCGACGGCAAGACGAGGATGCCGCGTAATTTATTTGTTTGTCATTGGCTTAGCTGGTTTTCCTTTTGGTGTGCGTCTTCGTTGGTTTTTGGGGAGAAATTCAAAACCTAAGCCTTTCGCCGTTTTAGTGTTTCGCTTCCTGGAACAGTGAATCCGCGTCCCGGAGGACCGATGGACCCTGAACTCTCGGGGTTGCAATGCAATCGCCCCCGATTAGTGCTCTGTGTTTGGACACTTTAATTACTGATTTATGGAGCAGACAGCTAGTGTTGCTTCCAGATGAGATGGGTAAGAGTATGTTGGTCCTCGATTCGGATTGTTAACAAATTTTATTTCGTGTTTTATTGCTCCGGCGGCAGCGTGGAGATAATTTAATTTCGGGACTGCCGGATTGTTCGGCTGCTGGGCTTGTTGGGGCGGATTTATTAACCTTTCTCTGGCTGTAGCGATGGTTCAGTGGCGATGGGCAGCAGATGTAAGATTGGTAATAATTAGTCTGATTAACGAGTTCTGGGATCAAGTTGTGATTCAGACGGATTTTTGTGTACATTTTTCTCCTTTTTTACTGGGAAGGCCAAGCCGAGGTTGGTTTGGGGGTTAAGTTGCTGGATGCAGAGATAGTGGGGATCTGACTCGGATTAGGATGTTGAAATGGGATTGCTTTGGAGTTCTTTTTCGCTTAGAATTTCACAGTTGGCCGGAGATTTATTGTCTGTCTGAGATTAAATGTTAACAGCTAGTATTTATGTGAGTTCTCACAAATTCCAGATAAGTATCACTTGTATTCTTTGGAATTGAATCATTTTGTCTGGCAGATGATCTTTGATAAGGAAGGTCGGGTTGTAAAAGTGATCATTAGATTTCCGATTTAATGGGACTTTAACAATTTGTTTGCTTGGAATTGCATGGCGAAGGTCTTCTCAATTGGTAGTATATTAACCTTGATCTTTCGATGCTGACAATCGAAGAACATAGACGTTAATAGTATGTACCATATACACATGGTAACTTATTTGAAATCCATTGGCCTTTGCTTCTGTTTAAAAATATTTACTAATTTATTATCCACTAGCGGTCATTGTATAAAGTTGGAAAAGATATTATTATTCATTTCTTGTTAGCAAATAAAGGCTTACCCACGTCTTGTAGGGGCTAACCATCTTTATCGATATCCACACATTACGCAGACATGTGATTAAACTGGTTATAGTGGCAGTGGCACTGCGGCCAGAAGCCCCTTCACTACGCAGAACTGACACTACATAGCTTGGAAAGTTAGATGAAATAGTACATACTTGCACAAGTTATGGCAAAAGTATTTAGACGTGAATTCCAATGGCGTAATGCCCACTTGGGGTACCGATTGGACTTCTGAGACTCAGTGTACTCATTACGATCAATCGGAGGTAGGCAACGCCAACAATTTTACTCAGTTTTCAAGTCTAATTGGGTTTGTTTGATTGACATTGGTACAGACTTTTCTGAATGGATTTTGTCTAATATATATTTTAACACGTAACTTTGCGGTACTTGTATACAATAAAGTTAATTTTGCATGGAGCGCTTTACATTTGTTGCTCTTATAGAAAATCTTTTCCGAATACACTTTTTTAAATTTTCCTAAGAATTTCCCATTGGCCATGAAAGTGCATAGTCACTGTCCTTTCTTCCAAATTGCACATACTACAGAATTTTATATCTTTCAAACTGGTTATATCAGTTCTCTGTGGGATTGAAACATGGTTGATATTTCGAGAATGGTTTGAATGTATTTAAAGAAATCTCGGGAGTAACTCGCCTCCACAATCGAAGTTCCACCTTATTATAGAATCCGTCGGATGAACTACATTATTGGTCCGAAAAACATCACCATCCACCCCTTCTGTTTCCTGTCAATTTTGATTTTTCTGAATTATTCTGCAAACTAGTTATTGAAAGAGTGGAAAAAAGTATGAAATAGACTCAAGTGGCTTTATTATGTAATCAGAAGACCTAGAAAATGATATTCGCTTTAAAACTAGAAGTCGCTTTAAAATAGACAGTCCGTAAGTTAAAAGAAATTCTTTTGTAATTAAAATTAATTTATCCACTGTTCTCTTAGATTTGTAAAATCATTTGGGCTGTCTAAAGCAGCATTAAGATATGTTGCATTGAAGAAAATACTGCCACCTGTCCACATCCTATACTTCGGAGCTTAAGTTGGCATCATGTTTTATATTCCTAGTTGGGGATGGATATCAAACTTTCAAGTTAAAATGGTCCAACTAATATTTTGCAGTAAATCCTCTTGAGGCTTTCAATATAGCTATTGGACGAATAATATTTTCTGGTTAGCTGTCTCCAGTTTCGCATACAAAGTGGTTGAGGTCTTTCTCCAACGACAAGTTCGGATTCGAAGATTCTTCGGGCCGGAGTTGTGGTGTCCATACGCTCTACATGACCTGGCCACCATAGTCGATAGATCCGTAGACGCCTAACTAGGCTCATGTCGCTGTACAGCCCCTACAGTTCCTGGTTGAATCTTCTCCTCAAGAACCCGTCAACACAAACAGGACCAAAGATCGTATGTAGAACTTTTCTCCCTCTCATTTTCCATGCAATCGCGCCGTATAGCAGGACTGGGGTGATCAGTGTCGTACATAGAGTCAACTTGGTTCTTCGAGAAAGGGCTCTATTACTCAATTCCACCTTGAGCACAAAGAAACTGCGGTTGGCAAAAGTTACGCTTGATCTCGGTATTGATATTATTAGTACAGTTTACTCCAGAGCCGAGGTAAGTGAAGTCCATGACTACCTCGAAGTTAAAGCTGCCCATTGTGCCGTCCTCTCCAAGACGTCGATGTTGTATGTCCTTTTTTGAGGAAAGTATATACCTCGTTTTGCCCTCATTTACAGCCAGACTCATTTTAGCCACTTTCGTCTCATTGACGACTCGCTGATTTCTGCCAATCACGTCAGTGTCATTGGCGTATGCTATCAATTGCACGGATTTCTGGAAGATCGTCTAGTGTTCTTATTTGAGTGTAGCCCTCCTTTTTCTATGATATACTCAGCTCCAAGTCGCACCTGTCCGTACCTCAATCCCCGGCTTCTGAAAAATTCTAATAAGAAAAAAATATGAAACCAAAATGTAAGCTTTGCGTGTCCAGTAAACAAACACACACACTTAAATACACGCGGAGTCTTTCGATAATGACCTAAAACGAAAACTTTTAGCTGCGTGTGAAACACCAGTCACCTCCAACCCCCCGGAGGCATAGAGACGTAATGGGCACGAATGAATTATTATGCTATGCAGGACATGAGTGTTCGCATATTGAACGAGGACGGGGCGTAAAATAAAATAAAAGAAGCAGACATTTCCCTGGAAAAGGCCAACAGCGGGCAAAGATTTTATCGCTTAATTGAACGCAACATTATAACGTTCTTTTCACCCTCGGTGGAACAAAGCGTAGGACTTCATTTTGACAGGCCGCAAATGGCTACCTTTTTTGTGGGCAGGTTAAGGGTGGCTGTGGCTCCGTGATACCTGTGGCCCGAGGAGTTCGCTAAAAATGAACAAAAATCAAAGCCCGTATCTGAGCCTCGAATCCGACATATGGAAGCGGCATTAATTTCCACCAGCGCCACCCGAAAAAAAGAACCTAACGAGGGGATTTACACAATTCCCCTAATGGACTTACTAAGCACCACATAAGTCCCTAATTGCATTGAAAAAGTTTCTGATTTTCGCTCTTCCTCAGCGACAGCGGTAGTGGCGGCAGTGGTGGTAAATGTGTCGATAAATCTGGGATTAGGTCCACGTATGTTAGGAGTCAATTTACCAAGTGCTCTCACTTGTGAATGTGAAGAGCATTGGACTAAATATAGACGCCACCAACAGTCCAGCACCGTGTCGTGGCCCTTTGTTTGCGTGCACGAATGGTTGCCGGGTTTATAATTACAAGCACTTAACACATGATGTGCGGAGGATGCACGCCACCGATGTCTGTCTGTTTGGGTATCCTTGACTCAGGATAGGTGCTGAATCGGAAATTGATACATTTTTTCCCAAAGGGGCTGATGAAAGGGTACTGTTGTTGTTCACTTGTATGAAGAACTGAAGAGATGTGTTTATTTGCGTTTGATGATAGCCGGTTAAGGGCTTGGTCTGGATTGCGGAGAGGGTTAGCTGAATGTGCTTCCTGAGCGGTGGTGAGCGTTAGTTGGATTGAAATTGTTTTGGAAGTAACGTGATACTTAAGCGCATTGAACTGGTAATTGTTTGTGGTGTGCGGTCGAGATCAATCGACTTCGAGTGGTGAAACGTTGTCATTCTCTGTAACCAAACGACAGTGTAATGGATCATGAACGCTTTAGGCTTGTTTTTGGATCAAATAGTACACGAAGTGTGTTTTACGTTGCCGTTCGTTTGTGTATAGTGTGACCATTTGCAGATAAGAGAAATATTTCTGTCATTCTTTATTGTGGGCCAATTAATTAGGAACGGATTGATAGTAAAATGTTGGAAAAAAAGCAGAGTTGCTTGCACCATTGTCATGACATGAAGTGTAGTCCTAAATGTAATGGAGCATATCATATTCATATTGATGACTTGCACAACAATCTCTACCGACCAACAATTGTGAACATTTAACTGAAGCTTAAGCGAAATTCGTAGTAGTGATTTCAGTCAACCCTACAGTTACAATTCTCAGTACTTGCAATACTTTGGCTTGTCCCACACTTATGCAAACACAGAAAAACCTGCTGTAAGGAGATGTCAATCGCATAAAAATATAAAAAAATAATTACATTTGTAGTGGAGACCTACAGACCTTTTTCGGTGATCCGTAAGGTGTCGAAGTGACTGATGCTTGTTCGGCGTCGAGAGTTGAATTTAAGTGCACGGTGATCCGTTACACAGTATGTCTGTGTGTGTGTTTTTTTTTTGATACTAAGGGAGAACGCATATAAGTTAACACCGCATAAGTTATCAAGCAAACAACATTCCTCTCCCACGATAATTCGACATGCGCGGACACCCTACACCTGCAATGATGAACAACATCTCCACGTCGGCTGCAGAAATGCTGACACAGGTCTGAACAACGGAAAACCGAATTCACCTACGCTGGCGGCTCCCGTAGGTTACTTCCAAATTGTAATTAGATTGTAAGAAAATAAAGAGTTTAGCCTCATTAAAATAAAAAAAACATTTTCTTAAAAACTTAAAATAATACAAGTTTAACTTATATGTACCCCTCCAGTTTATGCATTTCATTAGCTACTCTTTCGAAACATTAGTGATCATTCCCCTCAATTTCCTTATCCCAAGTTCTGCAAATCACAGGATGCAGAAAGTCTGCTTGGGAAGGGATGCCATCAATACCCAAAGAATCATTTTTCTTGAAAATACACTCAATTCTTTCTCTACGCTGTCTTTTTTACCCGACTTGGAAAAAAAACAAAAACTTGTCCTTTTTACATATTTCGCCCTTATTTTTCTTAACGCGGTTTCTCCTGGAATGTATCTACAATGTAAAACCGGAATTAAGTGGACATCATTTTCTATAATGCAAATCAGCAAAAACTCGGTCATTAATGCGATCTTTGTAATTTTGGGATAAGTACTGTATGTGAAGATGGCATAACGCCTTCCAGGCAAAAAGAGGAGCAATAAAGTTGCCTCAGCTTGACATTTTGACCTTTCGAAAGAGAGTTTAAATTCCTTAACCCCTCGAAAGGAAGCGGGCCACCCGTGTGCTTCTAATTAAGAAAACTGTTGATTTATTCACCTGCCAGGCATTTAACTACTATCACACATAATAGAGTCACAAAATTTTAAGGAACAGCATCGAAAAAGTTTGATCACATTTAATTACTTACTTTTCAAACAACATCTATGTAACTTTATTCATATATTATATATGCCAATATCCATTTCTATACATTCAATCACCTTTTTTCATTTTAAGTTCATTAATATTTTATATTTCGTAATAAACTTACATGCTACACAAAAATGCTTAAAACTAGTTGAAGAAACACAATACTATTTATATCTTTTTGCAAAAGAAATTATATCGAACAGGCAGCATAGCTTTATTCGCGATAGGTCGTACTCTAGCTGTATATAACTTTTTTTTTGCAATTATAAAAGTACAAACTTAGAAAATCGTTTCCAAGTTGATGTACTTTACACTGATTTCTCGAATGCTTTCGATAAAGTACATCACACTTTGCCTTCGAGCAAGCTTAAGTCACAATGTTAGAGTCGTTCTCTAATTAGAAAAAAATTACTAATAGTGAGGATAACATTGATAGCTTAAAATCTCGGTAATAAAGGTAACTGCGAAATTCTATGAGTCGCGGACGACTTAAAATTATACTTATCGTTAAATAGCGTAACCGACTATATTAAATTTCAATCGAATATGCAATACCATTCGAATGGTGTAAAGACAATGCCTTAGATGTGACTATTTCAATTGTAAAATTTCAACTAGAATAACATCTCCTTTGATTTATGCCTACTTAGTGTAATTTTTAAACCTAAGTTGGATAGGAGAGTAAGTAAGGGCTTCGGGATATATCTAGTTCAAATTGCATATATAATTCGTTAGTTAGACCGTACTTGCAACATTCATCCATCATTTGGGATTCTACATATGATACACAAGAACTTAGACTCGAAAAAGTTCAAAAGAATTTCACGAGACATGCTTTCCGAATGTTTGGCTTACAAACCTTCAGGCGCAAGGCAGCGTCAGCCATGTTTATCGGCGACATTAGTGTTAATCGTATAATTCACCAGAACTACTTTTTCTCATGAATATACTCGTTCCCCAATGATTTCTTCGGGTGAGAAAATTACTCTTTGATAAAAAGCATAGAACCAATTATGGTTGAACCCATTACGAGGTGCATAAACACATTCAATGGTCTTTGCAATGAATTTGATTTTGTTTTGTTACGAATAGAGTTTAAAAAGTTTGTTTTCACATCACTCGTTGATTAAAATTGTTTATTTAAAGTAATCTGTAAGACAAGTAGTTGGTAGATGACCCTTAGTCGCGCGATAAATATCTGCTGTGTAAAGCGATACTGAGAGTTAACACAACGTTGTGTTGTGTGTTGCTCTGTGATGCCAAAAAACACCAGCTGGTCCTCTACGAACAAGACCTAATCTAATAACAATTAAATTTAATAATAATATTTACAGAAAAATTTGGCTCGGGAGTATGGTACAAAATTTCTAGTTTTGTAGATTTAGAGAAGTCATACGGCCGAGTGCCTAGGTAAATTCTGGATTATTCTGCAGGAGTATACGATTCAGGCTCCTCTTTTGATGAGCAATCAATCACTATGTTTGGATGTATGTATGTATAACTCTTTATTTCCGAAAAATATTTTGAACAATTTTATGCTTAATTTTAATTTCAGATTTATAGAAACAAAGTATGACGAGTTTGTCGGCAGTTTGACTTTTAATTATTATATAATTCGTACTATATTTATTTTATATATTTATTTTATATCTAATACAATGTGAGGTTATTATTTCTAAATTCTGGTCTTAGTTAAAATAATTAATTAATTTTCTTCTATATTAAAGAGTACCTATTACGAATTTGTTGAGCTTGTTCCAAGATTTATCATTTACTCCATTTAAAACACTAATTACTTCTTCTTTAGTGAGTGTTATTTTGCCGAAATATCTATATCTATATTCCCCCAAAATCGGCCAAGTACCAATGAAATGTTTCATTGTTTCTACCTCCCTCATATTACATAGTGAGGATAAGTTACAATCACGAGTGCTAAATCTGCTGCCATTGAGCCAGAATAGATCACAGCGTGCCTTGATAATCCATGATATTTTGGTCTGACTCTGGTTATCAGTGAAGTATGTTAGACCTTTCGAATAATGAAGTTGGCTATAAACTCTATCTTTGCTCCTTGTTGCTTTATGTAAAAAACTTTGATATCTTTCTTGCTTAAGCTTCTGCAACAGCTCTTGTCCCTTAGAAGTCCAATCAGTTCGCGTCAGATATCCAGCCTGCCATTGTAAATCAAATTCCGCTCCAAGATTATTTATTTCTTTTGCCCAAAAAAAATTTTTCCCATGATTTTCTTCGACAATATATGAGGCAATCTTCTATCATCGTATTTAAACAATGTTTTAAAAATCTATTCCAAATGTTGCTCGAACGTGCACAAATGCCCACACTCGATTCCGGTGTCTATGTACAGGGCATAACTGGGTTTTTTGGGGTACTGGGTATTCCGTTTTTGCCTAGAAAATTTATCGATGTGCCGTTAATGCTGCTTTTTGCAGAGTTTTTTCTCTTTTCAACGTGCTTGGATAAGACATTTTTGGAGTAAGAATAACACCTAGATAGCAATACTCTGATACAATTTTAATCTGTTCTCCTTTAAAAAGTAGGTATTTTCATTGGATGATATGATTCCTCTTTGTCTGAATACCATAATTGCCGATTTATTCAAATTCACTTCCATATTCCTTAGATTACAGTATCCTTCTAAGCGTGTTACCATTGTCTGCAATATGTTCACGTCATATGATAAGATAATGATGTCATCCGAAGCAGAAGCAGTCTTATATTAGATTCACTGAATACAATGCCACCACCTATGGTCAATACTCGTGTAAGTCGTTTAAATATAGGAAAAAAGTAATGGGGATAGAAGGTAGTGTACGTCTTGTCACGCGTACGTCTTGTCACCTCTCCTTTTTATTAAACATATGGATGTTGTTGTTAGATGTAGCAGCGCAGCCGACGTGATCCGACGGGAGAGTTGAGGAAAACTCATCACGATTTGGTTATCCTCACATACCACCAGCGAAACTGCAGATGTGTGAAGGTAAACGTGGACACATAAGAGGTTATGGTAATTTTCTTAACGCCTGTTCAATGCAATTTATAAGTTGAGCAGGTTGAAAAGCTCAATTATCTCTATGTCTTTTTCATGAGTTCTGGATCAATATTGAAACAGGTTGGAAAATCTGGAATCAGGAAGGCCGATTTTTTTGTCAAAGCCAAGTAAGCGGTTTTCTACTCAGTATTTGTGCCAACTATCACCTACAGTCATGAAATTTGGGAAATAATAAGATCCCGAATACAAGCTGCCGTTTCTTAGTGCTGCTGTGGGAGTTACTTACCGGGAAAGGGTGAAAAACACAACAGTAAGCGAGAAACTCAATGCCGAGCAGCTACTTCTTCGAACTGAAATAGTTATGCTTTGATAGATTGGACTCGTATTACGAATGTTCCAATCATCAGATCTGCTCAAGCATGCCTTCGCTTGGTTGCGTCTGGGCATAAATCCTGGAGCGATAGAGTCGATTGCGGAGGATCGAGTGGCCTGGAGGGCTGTAATGTGTGGGGTAATGCACAGTGACTACTTTATTGGCTCATGCGGGTTGACAAATAATGAACAAATTCTTAATATGAACATTTTATTCATTCACTAAACTCAAAGAAAGGCCATAAAAATGCAAAAGGAAAAATAAGCATTTTTAGTCTTAAACTTTTCTTTCAATATTTCAAGATAGCCTTTGAATTTTTCAAAAAGCGTTAGCATACATTATGTAGTTTAAAAGCAGAATTTAAATTAGTATGTATAACTGTGGATAAGTTAACTTATGGTCACATTTTTATCGAAGAGTATATGTCCGCCAAACGCAGTCAATCTGTACATCGTCTCTAATTTTGCAGTTTGCAGGCTCAATCTCCGTTTAAGCAGCTTTTATATCATGACTCCAACTCCATAACCTGGGGTGACAGCACATAACTTGAAACAATCGAGCATTGTTCATCGCCAGTCAACTCGAAGCAAATATTTTCTGGCAACATGTAACTTGGAACGAGTTTCATTGTGACTTCTAATTAAAAATGTCATTGTGAGTGAAAGTGAAATGTCAAATTTGTTATTTCCAAAATAAACTTCGTTCATTAAAGTGAAATTGGATTTAGAATGATATTTATTGATTCGGAAAGCGAATATGAAGAAATACTTAATGCCAAAATCAAAAGAATTTTTGATATGTGTTGAATTGCCTTAAGTAAACATTAGATTAAAATTTAAACGCCAGAAAAAATACAGGAACACTACCTTCGCATACAGCATTTTCTTCGAATATATTTTATTCTAGCTCTTTCCTGTCTAAGTTTTTAGTTTCTTCATTATTATTGTGGCCAGCAATTTGACTAGGTCTGACTCCAAAAATTTTTGCTGTAGGTATTTCTTCAACTGCTGCTTCTAGCCTTCGCATTCTGTTATTTATATGTACGGGCCACCGCCTGTGCCTTTTAAGTGCACCTTATTCATCATGAGTTTGTTCTTTATATTTCAGGTCACTCAAACTCTAAAAATGCACGTACAATGTAATAATTCAAAAATACATGCATTTGTCTTTACGTTTTTCGGGTCTTTAAAGTCGTTTTTTGTTGAAGGACATATTTTGCTTCGCTTCCATAATGAGGACAACTTTTTATTTATTGATGACGACAACTTTCTTCTATCGACTAAAAAATTTTGTTTCAAAGGTCATATTCGAATTTGTATGCTGCCTACATTGACGATGCAATCGAGGATACTCGATAGAAACAAAATTGGTGCTACCCATGTTGGATCGTATCGACTTAACTCGATTGTTTCAATTTACGTGCTGGCATCACTGTTTCCATCATACAAGTGAACGAATTGTTTATTGGACTTCATAGTCGAAAGTCCAAACGAAAGAAAAAATCATTCATTCAGTGACAAGAATTTCGAATTTTTTCCTAACTGAGTCGAACTATCAACCCGAAACGAATAACTCGCTAACTTTTATTCGATCGTTCCCATCACTACCACGAATGAAAAAACTTCTTATTTGTCATATAAATTTACAAAATCTGGTCAACAAATTCGTCAGGCTTAAAATAATCTTTGAGAACAGCTCAATCGACATAATATGTGTTTCCGAGACATGGTTTGACCCTGAGTGAGCGACTTCACTTACTATCTGAAGGGCTTTTAAATCTACTGTGCAGACCGCTGCCTCAGGTTTCATGGAGGCGTTGCTTTTTACATTCGGAATAGGATCCAATCGAAACAGGTCCTTCGCTCTAATGAAACGCACTTTACTTTGTAGAATGTGGTTTACACCTTTTCGAGTCTCTGAAGATTATTTCAAAGAACAAAGACTGGATTTTTAAGCATATATCCAAACCCTAGGAAAAGGAAAATTAAAATGATTAAACTATTAGATAGCAAGCAGTTTCTTTCTGTACCACGATCCTGGGTGCTTCCCTCAATGCAAGCAACGACCGAAGACCCCTACCGGTGGCCAGATGTAATTATAAGTCCTCTGGTCTGCAAACGCTTCCACTTTTGGATTTGAATACCCACAAACGCGGCTTATCACTCTCCTCCGAACAATACCCGTCAACTCCATTCAATCGCAACTTCTTTCACTTTATTCCTCAATTGTATGTGAATTACTTTCCTTCAGACTCAAATCAAATAGGGCGTAATTCTATCACCGCACGCTGCCCGACGGAGAGAAAAGAAAAGCAAAGCAAAGAAAAAAAAATAATTCTTAGGATTAAAACGTCACAAGACCATAATTGTTCCCTCGGTCACATTGTTTTCTAGTTCATCAGTTGTACGTTTAGAATCTGAAAGGGATACCTCAAACGAGTGAGAAACTCGAAAGAAGGAACAACTGAAATCGCAGAGAACAAAGAAACGGAAGGAGGCTTACACATGCAGAAGCAAATCCTATTCAACTTGCCGGGCCTTCTCCTCCTGCTTTCCATTCTTCTTCAGGGCATTAATGACATGAAGGCTTTACCTACCGACTGTACTATATGTACACATGGCTTCTCAGCGACATCTTGGCAAATAGGATTGCAGCCCAAAAATCGTTTGAACACCATAAGCACCGACAAAAGGACGAAACGAATAATCAAAGGAACACATCAGTATTATCCTGTGAAGTTCAGACAAAAGAATGGATCAGAAGGTAATTCACGGAGTTTATTGTATTCATCTCGAACTGCCAAACATTTTCGCAAGCACGCAGCACGTCTTAAGAGCTTGTTGTTCTTGTGAATCTACGTACAAGGAGCACAATGCGTCTGCGTTTGTGTTTTATCTCAAATATTTGGACCGGTTTGTTTGCGGTGTTTTGGGTGAGATTAACCCAAAGCAACACCAATAATAATTGAGGCACAGATTATGGTTTACAGGATAACACTGACTGCATTGTGCAATGTATAATGAAATCGAGAAGGAAGACAGACGAGGGTCCTGGCTTCAAGCACATAATAATTACGTTGTGAGCCATGGAAGTTCACACAAGGGACCTTTAATGTCACTTTTATGAATCAATTTATTCGTGCACTCCCCATCCGTTTCTGAGCACCTCAGCTCCGTCTGATCGCCTGCAAGAGCGGAAGGGAGTATCCTGAACGTTCGTCAGTAAATGATTGATGGATCGATTTTACGTGGTTAAGCCAACCATCAAATATAGAGCAGAGGCAAAGGTCGCTGAAGCAATACCCGTCTTGCATTAAGTAACCATCGTTCGATGCACATATCCGATATGTGACATCCACTGCGCATTGATAGAGTGCGGGAAGAGGGCATGTGTGTTGTGCCATGCATTCGACATTTTGTAGTAATTTCTGTACGAGTACGAATTCGATTTCAAAAGCTTACTCTAATGCCGGCGTGATAAAATATTGACGAATGTATCCAGCACAACCAGCAGTGTGGGACATTTGGATCACATCGCAAGTGGATGAGACGCAGTTTGAAGAAGTTGTAGGTATTTGCATAATGTGCTGAAAAAAAAATTTAAATCCTTTGATTCCTCTTAGCTCTCGTTCTTCTACAAATATTTTCCCAGCCCCAGTCGGGCCAAGGCACCAGAAGCAGATAATGCGGCATTGTTTATCTTTTTCTGTGACCTTTGACTTCAACCGTCTGTCACTGGCGAATACTAAACTGATTATCAAGGCAATCCTGATATTAAACAGTATCCCGTTGGTGTAATGCTGCTCTGTTTGCATGACTGCTTGATGACACTGTTTATTTAGGATTTCCTTCGGTTTGTTGTTGCTTTTGTTGTAAGTCATCCATCATCATCGCATTTCGACGTCTTCGGAGTCCCATCAGATGAGTGACTAACGCATTAATTAAAACTTCCCCTTTGGCTCAGGTGCACGAACCGACAAATGCCTCGCTTTGAACTGACAAAGACGAATGGAGGTGAGTTTTGAGAAGAAAAAAAAAGATGATACCAAAGGAACAGTTTTAGTCATCTTTTGTCCTTCCGTCCTCAGCTACCGACAAAACCCTTTTGGCATTTTCACTTTGAATAGCAGCTTGAAGGCAGTTTGATGGACTGCACTTAGATTGATTGGTTCGAGTGTCCATTTCCATTTTGATTGCACGAGAAGAATTTCATTTTCTCCGCCATTATTCACCGCAATAGCCGTCGACGAATAGACTCCGCTTAGCGTTGGACACAATTGTAAAGGATTCGGATGCGCACTGGACAAAGACGAAGATGGGGTGGATTCCACGATGCTATTCTGCAGTATACACTGAGGTTAGGACAATGAATGGACGCCTGAGTGAATAGAATAAGGGATCATCATTGCATTGTTAGTGAAGTTTCCCACTCAATAAGAAGCATAACAGCCGGACATCATCGCAATGCAATCTGCAATAGAAGAAAGCCAAAAGAATAGAATTTTTTAAATCAATCTTGAAACAGTGTTCGCGACAGGAGAGGTACTTTTTAACTATCGGAACTTTAAATATAAATTTAAACGCATTATACCGCTCTGATTTTTTACACTGATTTTTTACACTGACACCAAAATATGAATAAATCGGGGAATACCTTGTACATTTCTATAATGGGATATTAGTACCAGGCATTCTCTTGGATGTAGTAGGTACTGAGAATAATCGATACGATTCGATTATTATTCGATTGTTTTCTGATGAGACCGAATAAATCGACAATCGAATTCAATTTTTAACAATTGCCAATATATTCGATTGTGAAATTCATTCGCAATCGCTCATCGCCAGTGTAGTTATATAAATATTTATGTACACTGAGACAAAGCCCGACAGTAATTTCTATTAATTGTACTACACACTCAATCTTTTGCATGTACTCGGTGCAGTGTAAATGTGTGATAGAGGATTTTAAAGGTAGTTCGGCTCTTCAGCAAACAAAATGGAAGGTAACAATACGTCAACTGCACTAGTTGGTGACACCGAATGTAGCAATAGTCCTGCTAAGAGTGTCTTCGGATAGGAACTTAGTTCAAGAAGAACAAGGAGGCCAGACCTCCCACCAAGTCATCACTGTTGAGGAATGTAGAGCCTCAATGGGTCGCAGGCCATACGTATAAAAATGCCTACAAATGCATCCAGAATTCGCTTTTGTTTTGAAGAAATTATTGCCGGGCTGTTGCATTGAAAGCCTTCATCCTTCCCTACTATGCATCGTCTGAAGTAACCATTACCGCGTTCAGTCTCCTAATTGCCATCTCTCCTTTGCTTACATAAGATTGAGAGCAAAATCTTCAATTCAACTTTTTTCTTGGTAACAAAACATGGTTATTCCTACTATTTCCTTCGGATTACTGATATCCGGTAAATAGTCCGCGATTTTTACTTTTTATAAATAAATTTGTTTGATGAGAGCCTCGGTTGCTTAATATAAATATGTTAATGTTTGTATTAATACCCCAAACTTGTGCGCTCCACTTTAGCATGACCACAAATAGAATCACAACATGATGATGATTTTGCAAATAGGTTCTTCCATTCAATTCACATTGAATCAGACAAAAAACGATTGCCATCTATTTTTGACTTTGTTGTCCTACCACCCACTGCGCGATGTCTGTTTGTTTGAAATATTTTTCTCCGTCGTATGCTCTAAAAGATGGAGAAGAGCTTTCATTGTAGTTATGCCATAAGCGCTCAACTGCATTCCGCTGAAGCGAAACGTCTTACGTATATTTGCATTGCGGCGAATATAGAAAATTGAAAGGATGGAACGCCACAGAGAGAAATGTTCAGTTATAATGATCAAAGGATAGCATTGGGAAGAAAGGATACAAAACGGGGTCGGAAATGATGTGCATGGGATTTTGTTTTGACGTTTCACTCTCGGTTGCAATTGAAAGAATAATTTTTGCTGCATGCTCGATAAGATCATGCAGCTAAGATTTACGTCTGGGTTTTTTTTTTCTATCGGCATCTTTCTGTTGGATCTGTACCTTCAATAGGGATATATTCGCTAAGGTGGATTATCGGAAGAATATAATGAAATCTTTTGAAAGGATTATCCCTGTTTTGGCTTCTTAGTTGGACTTGCTTGTAGGCATGATAGACGAGGATGAGCCATGTTTGCACCGCATGTGCGGTAAGGTTTTAGATTATTGTAGGTACTTCACAATAAGACACCTTAATCCACCTTATCGCATTACAGAGATAGGAAACACTGACATTGTACGTTAATAACTTTGTAATAACCCTCGCTGAATTGACGTATGTTTCACTTTTAAAGAGTATATATA
This sequence comes from Eristalis arbustorum, assembly GCA_916610145.1. Classification (NCBI taxonomy): domain Eukaryota; kingdom Metazoa; phylum Arthropoda; class Insecta; order Diptera; family Syrphidae; genus Eristalis; species Eristalis arbustorum. The sequence continues at coordinate 56,810,756 of OU744318.1, forward strand.
TGTAATTAATTCTGGCAACAGTCTACCAGTTTAATAATTACATCGGGATTTCTATTTAATTCAGATGACGCGTCCAATTACATAGCTAATATCGTAACTGGCGAATTTTCAAAGACAGTAAGAGCTGGAGTCGGAATCCAGATGGACCAAATCTGAATCTATTAAAAACAAAATTATAACTTCTTGAAGATCTACAATATCTTTTATAAGCCGCCATAATCAAAGAAGCTTCCAATTCAATTTAAAGTATACATGAAATATATGCACGTGCATAGTAAACTAAAATTTACACAGAATATAATGAAACGTATCAGGAAAATTTCAATAAGTTCACTGGATAGGGTAAAGGAACTAGTAATCGGCCGCCTTACACACTTTCCTACTTTGACGCTGTATAACTAATGCAACTTATTATGTACGCCAATGTTACATGTCTGGATCATTTATTGGTAACGTATAGTATTCAATACAAAACACCAGTTTCAAACACCTATTTCACACATCTTAATATCAATTTCGCCAGTACCCGGCCACTTTGGTCCAATATCCGGCCACTTCGTATTTTCTTTGGAAAATTTCAAATGCAGCAGATGAAATCAAACGCCAGTATTGAGTCAAGTTTTGAAATTAAACATTTTTACAAAAGATGCCGGATAGATTGTGGGAATGGGGCTTAGATGTAAAGGCTCAACTATAATGCGCATGAGTGTCAAATTTTAACGAAAAGTTTCGTCATGTTTCCAAAAAATTCATGTCTACCCATAATAAGCTTTTGCGATATGATATATTTTGTCCATATGTCAGAAATTGTTTTGTTTCATTCATTCAAAAACAAATAAGTTTAATATTTGAAGCAATTTTTATAGTAAACAAATGAAAGATTTACTATATAAATTATATAAAGCTATTTGCTCCCATGTTTTGTTCTTTTTTATTTTGTTGTAAGACAGCGGGTGCTTTTTGTCATAGAGACATGGATTTTTCCTTACATTTTCAATAATCGTTTGACTTATTTCTAGATCGACAGATGCACTTCTGTTCCCCATTTCGTTGTTTATTCGCACACTCACCCATGCGCGTTTGACACTAGCTAATGCGCACTCCTGCGCATTATAGTTCAGCCTTAAAGCTTTGATCAACAACCGCATTCGAAGAAACCGATCGGTGTTTCTATGTGCTTTTCTTGTCGGTTGCACTGCATCTAAAAGTTTCTCTGTTTCACCGACATATGTAGGCTTTACCAGTTTTTCAAAAAACGTCTGGAGTGAATGGATTTTTAAAAAAGTAAATTTTTACGTGGAAACTTAAACTATGGCATGCTAAATAAATGTACGAGTTAAAACTGTGTCTATATTTTTGTGTTTAAAACAGTCTCTCTCTCCCACACAACTTTTAGATATAACCATTTCTGCGAGTTTTTAGTAAATGACCGATTTTCGTGTCACTTAAACTTACATTGTTTTTTTTTTTCATATATTATTTAGAGCAAGTTTTATTCTTTTATATCGAATTTAATTGTTTTGCGTGTTGTGAGACCTTTTTATGTCATTGATATAAAAACCCAAAAATTATGCTTGTATATTAAAAAAAACACTGAAACTTACTACTTTCCTGATTACTTTTCTTCACAGTTTCAAACTCTAAAACGCACTTACTGTGTTTGTCAAACTTTGGCAAAATATGAATGGTGCCGGAAATAAAATGATATGACCACGAACAAATTTTAAATGTTGTTCATATTGGTTATTGTAGAAAGTGAATGAAAACTAGTGACTGGCCGGGTACTGGTGCCCAAAGCCTATGCATTAAAAATTTAAAATCGATACTAACAAATGGTGTTATAGACTGGTATCTCGCACTAAACAGCAACAACAATTAATGAAATACTAAGATCAATACAGTGTGGGGCCGCTAAGATTTACCTCATTGTGGCGATGGAAAGTATATCCGGTTGTTGTTCAGTATACAGCGACCAACTGAACGGTTGGTGTACGGGCTTGTTCTGAATGGTGTGATTTCACATATGGACGCACATGAGCAAAATCCTGCACGAGTAAAACCTTACCAAAATCCAATTACATTACACTTCACCACGGCACTTCCCAGAAAGCAGTTTCGAAACCCCGATTCGGAAAAGAGACCAGTCGTAAGGCGCCATCATACCCTTTGGTAAAGCCATACACTTCTGCACAGGTTAAGCCAAGACGGAATAAGTAGCGGAGTGGCCTAAGCCTGAACAAATATGTTCGTTTTCCCGATCACTGCAGCGTCTTCCAAGCAGAAATAATAGCGACCAGTACTTATATACCGCAGTGCAATTCAGCATATCGGAAACAAAAAATTCGAAATGCAATCCTGCGTTCCCACTGGTACTTCTGAATTTAAAATTACAGCTTTTATCAGGATCAGAAGAAGTTAGAAGTAGTCAAAAACGCCTTCAGAAAAAGTTTCACTGCACAATATAGAATATTTGTGTAGTTTCTACAGTATTTTGAATCTACAGGCAAAGATGTTGTCCCTTTCAATGTATTCCTCCTATGGCTTATGTAGTTTTTTCTCTGACCTATTTAGTCTTCGAAACTGTTTCTCATCATTATATATTATCGCCTTCCTCATAGATCCTTCTGCTCACAATCGTCCCAAGACTTACGGCCCTGCGCTTCAGTTGTAGAACTTGCAGTTGGATGCATCCACAACTGCAAGTGCAAATTATTACGTGGAACTTTTTAGGTAAGGAATCGTTAGCAGAACCGGGAAAAATATACAGGTGTAAGAATACTAGGAATTATGAATAGACTTTTTTAAATTGCACCCGACATAAGTACCTCAGGCCTTAGAAATAGGCACATACAGCCAATCTTTGATATTTGAGAAAATTCGTATTGTGAATGTGATTGCTGTAATTTGAATACTAAAAAGGCCAAACCATATCAAACTTCATCAGCCAATTATAAATCTATAATTAGTTTCTGATCAAATTAAGTACAGCTTATCGAATTCTGACCTTTGTAACAAAATCAATTGCGTTCTTTAGAATAGGGAATCCTTGTGGTTGCATCTTCTCACCCAGGTGCCAGCAAACAAGACGGTCTTAATTTTATTTATTTATTGATTTTGATTATTGAGATTAATTATGGTGCCGCTGTCGTTTGTACTATTGACTGTGAAGCCGGAATAGTCGAAGTCCGTAAGTACATAGAAGTTATGCCTGCACAGTCGCTGAGTTCAGCCAATTACGTCATCTCATAGGAGCGTGCTAACAGTTGTAATTTCATCATAATGTATTTCATGTGAAAAACTGGATACAACCAGCAAAATATTACTGGAAAGGATTTTCGCAAAATCAATGCCGGTTCGCCAAAATCAATACACCGTGACAAAATGTGTGAAACTCAACACATTACGTTTTATTCACACACACCGCGTCTCCTTAGCTCCCGCAACCCAATTTTTATTCCCAGAAAACATCTTCACACATGTCTGTCCACATTCAGCAACACCCTGTGCCTGAAAATAATCAAACTAGATTTTTCCGGCAATTTTCGTTTTCAATTTGATTGTCACCCAACCCGTCCCCTTTCCAATTCCAACAGTGAGCCCGTGATTTTTCATTTAAATCGTAATCGAATCGACGTTTAGGAATCCCTGCCGTCGCCGTTTCTTCAATCTGTGTATCCTTGATGGTGCTCGAGAAGGATTTGAGGAAATTGATACAATTTCAGATTGTAAATTATGTAATCAAAGATACTTTGAGTTGATTTCAATTATGGAAGGATTGGGCGGTTCGAATGGGTAACCGCCGCTCTTCGTAATAAGAGCCGAATGCTAAATTGATGAAATTCATTCGAACATCGTCGCTAGGGACTGTCGGGAGATGGAGACATGACAGTCTTCTGCAGACAGGCGTAAAAAAATGTCGAATAAATTAAATGTCAAAGTTGTCGTTCGCTGATATGGGTCGGAAATGATTCCCCATGAGAAAGTGCAGATTAATGTCAAAAAGTTGTGCAGCTTTCGCTGCGAAAAAAAACGATACCACCCCTAAGGGGCGGTATTTACCCTTAAATGACATTCTATGGCAATTCAATTAATTAGGATAATGACATACAGGATACATTGACAGTAAGTAAGTATGTCAAATGTCCTCGGGCATATGCAGCAGCTTTTAAATCAATTGGTTATTACTCAAGCCTTCGAAGAAAAATGTGATGAGCATCAATCAAACAGCACTTGAGTGTAGGATAGACAATGGGACTGATGTAATTGCTGTAGGAAATACGAAAATGTGTCGCATTATGAACCAGCATGATTAAATTGAATCACAACCGCGTCGACCGTAGGTGGTAGGTACCATATTCATTAGATGTATTTATATACTCGAATTTGGTAACGAAAGGTTCTATCGCCCACTTTTCAAATGAGATCTTGGGTTAACTATTGATCCCTTTTGGCAAAATAACATGCTAGAAAAGAGGAACTGCCCACTACCAACTTCCGCCTGGGGAAGACCTTCCATCTACGTTTTCGTACAGAAGACAATGATAAGTACAAATAAAATTAGCGGGGATAGAGGGAGGATGTTATTCTATAATCAACAACAACATTTCTTTTATTGTAGCATAAAATCTACAATACATACAATTTTAAAATCTTTAATTGCAGATATGGTTAAAGTATCTTACTACCATAATATAAATACAATTATAGTAATATGACATAATTTTTTTCAAAGTTGGAAGGAAAAGCCACTACATTAAAACGAGAAAAAACAAAAATTAAAAAGTTATACATGCAGTGGTGGAAAACTAATTCGAAGCAATGTAAATGCTGAACATAAATTTTTTCATCAGCACCAAACAGACCTTTCGTATAATTTATGCTGAATATAACACAACTTTTTCGATATTATCCCAATGTTCCTAATTAATTTTCTACAGAATATTACCCTTAATCTTACTGCTATCTGTTTACTTAGAGAAATGATCTCTGCTGGACACATTTCAATGATCGATGCAGAATACAAGAAATGTGAAAAGGCAGGCGGTAAAGTGCCAGTTCAGTTTTCCTATACGAATAGTCCGTTTGGTAGAGATGAATACGAAAACTGTTCAGCATTTACAGTGTTTCTAATTAGTTTTCCATCACTGTAAAAGTTTGAAGGGAAGAGAGAAATAGTTGCGAAACTGAGTCATGAAACAATTATTGTATTGTTAAATGGTATTGAAGCGATACAATATATAATATGGGGCTACAGCCCGTAGGGGGCCAGGGCCTAGCTTCTCAGCAACCACTCGTGTTGTGCGTGCTATTGTTCTCTCACGAGTGGAAGGGACGTACAGTTTTATGCCGAATCCGAACGGCTTTGCTTAAGAAGCTTTCCCTAGACAGGAAATACTCATTGAGCATTGTCAGTGACTCGAAAGACGTGAGACCGTGAAAATTGTTTCGTCGCACAGAGCAGGAATCGAACCTACGACGCCGAGGTTGGGGTCGACGCACAAGCCCACAACGCCACGGGCCATCCGGTATTGAAGCGATATGTGTAGCTATTGTAATAAATAGTAAATAAAAAAATGAAGGAATAAATAAATAAATAAATAAGAAAGTAAACAAATGAATAAATAAATATATAGTACATACAAAGATAAATAAATAAGTAATTACAATAAATATACACAAATTATAACGCCAAATTAGTGATGCAGACACTCAGAAGATAAACACGAAATTTTCTATTTCAACCTAGTATTTTCAACACTTTGTACCACAATTATATATAGCCTGGAAAAAGCCATGGACAATCCAGAATCACTTTAAGCGATTCAAGCGATTGTTTGCACATTTACAGACCAGAGACCCATAAAATATAATAGCTTAAAAAACAGCTTTGAAATCACAAAAAGTATTAGTTTGTTCGCAGCATTGGCGCAAATTTATAGTTGACTCCACTTTAAGAGTTTAACTCCGAATTAGTTATACGCAACTTTAAACTTAAGAGCATGCTTTAACTTTTGTCAAAAATAGTCACTTTTTAACCTGCCGCTAACTGGTTTCTACTTTCAGCGTACCTATGACAGCATGGGATAAACAAATGCACTTTCACTGCTTTAATTCGCTTTTTTTGTTTATTTTTCAATTTGCCGGATCTAAGAATTAAGCGTAAGAAAATTACACAAAGGTATAATTTTAAATTAAACATGATATACGGTAGATAACAAGAACGATTAAATTTCAGACTAATCGAGAAAGGGAGCACAATTGGGATAGGAAAGAATCGAGGAAATGGGAAACGACAGGCGGATGATCAACAAGAAGAGGGCTGCTTGGGAGGCAGTCAGAAACGGCATGATTGCTGCTGGATACATCAGTAGCGGTGATAAAATCAGGCAGCAATGGACAAGAATGAAGATTTGGGCAAAAAAAGCGAGAACAGCTATCAAAGCGGCGGGAAACATGGTACCTGTTCCAATTTCCGACGATACGGCCCCTCTAATACAGGCAGTGATACGAGATCAAGTAGAAGAGGACATAATATTGATCGATAGCGATAGCCCGCACCAGTCTATTTCCATTGCTGCCGCAAACTATCCAGTCACCCCTACTAGGCTTCCTGCGTTAAATTTAACTGGCACAATCGCAGCAAGTCCAAGCCCAAGCGGAAATGATTTGATTAATAGCAATATGGCATCTATATCTCAACCAACTGCCGCAGCTACCTATCCATCCACGCCCACACTACCTCCGGCCAAAAATGTGCTGAAGAGGTTGAGACAATTGGCGAAAAAACCGACAACAAAATACCAGGTGATGTCGGCATGGGAATCTCAGATTCAAGAAGCTACTTCCCAAGCAGCAGAACTTATCTAGTTGCAAGCGCGTCATGAGGAAGAGCGGCTTTTGAAAGCAGAAGAAGACACTGAACGTGCAAGAGAGCTTATCTTATCTAGTTGCAAGCGCGTCATGAGGAAGAGCGGCTTTTGAAAGCAGAAGAAGACACTGAACGTGCAAGAGAGCTTCATACGCTTGACATTGAACAGTGAAAGGAGTTACAGAACATGATGCTAAAAAACAGGAGGCTCTCAAATCGTGCAATTGCAACACAGAGCCTTAGTAATATAATTTTTGTGATAAAATGCTGTGTTCTTTCAAAATGTTCCCGTATTTATTGTTATGCATATTATTAAACAATATTTATTGAAAGTCTTGTCTTATCAAACTGCTTTGAAATGCTATTCCAGTTGCTTCTGCAGTTTTGTTGATGTTGGTTCGCTGTTCTAATTGCTCCGAAAGACTCGATGGAGCTGTTTCTTCTTCCAAAAATGGAAGATGCCTCTCCTTGGCTATGTTGTGCAGCACAACGAAAAAATGCAACGGTACAAGTACTGGCATACGATATAGGTATAGGCAGTCCCCGATTATTGAGAGGTTCTTCTACATTAATGGTATAAATCAGGAACTGCTCTGTGGTTTTGTCTAATCTAATCCTCCTCAAAAGGATTGGCACGATTTTTATAAACTTTAGGTTTGCGCATTAAATTAAAGTCTTCAAAAATATCGAAATCTTTATCTTCTGAAAACATGTTCACAAAATTCTTTCACTGAAATGATATGACATATAAGCTTAACTCCACGTTAAATATTTTAAACGACGTTTCGGTTAACTTTAACTTTGTCACGAGGTGATAACGACAAAGTGGGCTTTATGTCGACTATAATTATCAAAACACATGACATGGCAAAAATCTTCCGTCTACCTGTAAGACATTTATAATAAGATAAGTATGTAAGAGCAAATGTAAATTTTCAGTAATATAATCTTAAATAAAGCTAATAGCATGTAAGTATGTATGTAAAGAGTAAAGGATAGTAGTTACTCTTTCACTAATCATCAAATTGTCACTGTGAATTTATCCAGTAAATATTTTTACCATGGTAAAGTAGACGAACGAGCAACGTATAATAAATGATAAATTATAAACATTTTCGAAGTTCGGAGTCGGTTACCGCAACTTAAAACCGTTAGCTCCAATTTTCGGTTTGCTAATTTTTGGTCGTTCAATGAGTTCGTCAATAAGTATTTGCTCTGGGGAAAATTTACAAGTGCTTGGTGAATTGCAACTTCAAATGCTTGGTGCGGTTTGCATGCCGGAGCCAAATTTGTTCACCGACGATAACGATCTTTACGTTACTGAGAATGGCCAGCGTTATGGCGCTATGATTACCGATTATTTTTGGCCCGATTTGGAAAATATGAACTTGAACGGTAAGTGATTTTAACAGGATGGAGCCACAAGCCACGCAGCACACGTTACAATCATTTCATTAAAGAGTAGGTATGGAGAAGGCCATGGAAATATCCAGGGCAAAGTTGTTATAATTGGCGAAAACCCAGCTACGATCCCTGCAAATGCTTAGGTTAAGTTGACAAACAGCTTCCTAGCGGCGTCCTCTGGATAGCCTTCCTAAGCAACCACTTAGATGTTAACCAATGCAGCAGGACCTGGTCCAGAGGTTTGAAGCGGGATCCCGTCCTCCAGGCTCGGGGATTGTGCGAGGTTGAGAATCATTGGTTCAGAGACGACAACGAGTATGACCCTACTGCTGACGACCATGGGCAACGAAATAATGGCCACGATTTTCGGTTCTGCACGCGAAATGTGAGGTTCCTTAACAGACTGTAGCCGATGAACTTGCGGAGTCCCTAGAAGGCTATGGATTGGGCCGGGCAAAAAGAGGATGAACAACTGACACATCAATTACGGCGATTGCTGCAACGAGCGAAGGTAGTATCTGTTTGAATGCGGTTTGTTGTTCGAGGCTGACTTAGGCAAGAAGTCTTAAGCCATCGCCTCAGTTCAATTCGCATCAAGTCTACATTCGTCAACATCGGCCCAATCTGCAACCACGACGCAATGGAGGATAAAGAGGAAAGGTTATACGATTAATGACCCAACTACGACATCGAGATTTTTTAAGGAGATTTCAATGCAAAGCTAGGCAACGAAGACGTCTTTGCTAGAGTCATCGGAAAACACAGTTTACATGACAACATGTAAAGAATGACATCCTGACAAAGCGGAGCGATTCTGTAGCGAGTACGTAGTTCCCTCACCGCAACATTTACAATGTCATCAGATAGTCCCTTGATCAATCAACAGTCTACCAGATTGACCTCATAGCGATCGACGCTAGACACTCGTCCAGTATTCTCCATGTCCGTAAGGTTGTGCAAGATGACGATGGGGAACTCTAGCTGCTCCATTAAGGTTTCTGGGGAAGAAGATTGAAGCCCCAACGGTACGGGCTGTACAGCGACATGATTATAGCCAGTCGTCTACGGCTTCAACGCCTAAACTGGCTATGCCATACAGCGCGTGGATAACACTGCTCCATCCAGAAGAATCTTCAGTCATTGGTTTATGCCAACAAGCCGACGACGTTGGAAGAGATCAGAGCATCACTGGCCAAAATATGTTGCCGAGCGGTTGATAATTGGGTCTAACGAGTTCATCGTCTTAAACGTATCCGCAGTGGCCATACGAAAGAAATCGTGTTCAATTCCCAAATGTTTTCATTTTACTTCAAGTTGATTGATTCGATAATAAAGATTTTTGGTCAATTTTGAGTGTAGTCAAGTCCTTATAAGCAAACTCTTTATAACATTTTTTAACGATTTGAAACACAAAACGAAACAATATAGTGTAGATATAGCGTAGATAGCTTGTTACAAATATCGGAATGAAACTGCTGCACGTACATATGCTTGCAACATTTTATACCTTTTCCCATCAATTAAGAACAGATCCAAGATATTCATAAGAAATGGTTATAACTAAAGATGTGAAGAATAACATTGTTGAAGGGTACGTACTCAGTCATACATATTTAAATTTTATTTGAGTTTTTGTTCTTGAAAATCCTGCAAAAGAAATAAAAATATTTTTCTAGAAAAAAATGGCGATACTTGAGGATAATTGCTATAAGGAACATAAATTATTGATTTGCATCAAGTAGATTCCATTGCATACTTATGTAGAAAGTATACAAAGTAAATACAATTTATGAGCTAAGAGCTAATTTAGATTGACGAACCTAAGCAACGAATCGCTTATAATTTTATACGACGCAACTGGTGGCGTCACGGGGAGGGAAAAATAAGGTTTTATCCGGTTCGTCGTAAATTTTTCGCTGGTTTTATTTCGTTTGTTAATTTAACAATATAATTAAATAAGTAGAAACCGTGTCTAGGTGCTGTCCATAACGAAAACGAGAACGACACTCTTAAGCACAAAAGCCAACCGTTCAGTCATGGAATTTGCCATAAAATGACTTAAGGGCCTTCAAAGGCTATTTACCTGGGTTCAATTCGTTTCCTCATGAATTTGTCACATAAATCACAGCGAAACGTTAGCCACCACCATCACCCAGATGACACTTGACCCCCTAAACAGTAACATACCTCACGGAGGAATATTTACCCTCGAATGCCCTACATAATCTCCCGGAAGGAAGTTAAATTTCCGATACATTTAGAAGAACCTCATCCTTATCCTTGTTTCCCACTTTTCCTTATTTTACTCAGTCCCAAAAGAAAGTTGATTAACATCCGGAGATTACGTCAATGAATGACGTATCATTTTAGAGGATTTCCAGAGGACTCTACCTTGATTGTCGCATCAGTCTGACCTATCCGATATCCAACTTAATGACATTTGTTCACCCCTAAGAGCAATGTCATCTGATTGATGATTTATGACGTCGTATACTGGTCAGTCAGATAAAAACCAGTTTTCTCGTACTGGTGGCGGTACAAAAACTAGTGCAACGCTTGGCAAACTCCTCAGGTGGGTAATGGGCATTCACTCCCAGGAACTGGTAAATATCTACTCCATCATATGTCATTCATATCTTTCTTCTGGCATCGAGTACAGCAGTTGCAATCCATTTCAGATGGAGTTCTACTGGAGACGTGCACAGTGCCTCAATGAACACCGACTGCCATGGTCACTACGCACTGGAATTCGTTCGGTTTATCATACCCCCAGCATCTCACTTACAACGTCAACGGCACGGAGAAGATCTACAATTTTATTCTCAACGTCACTGATGGATTTGTGAACGTGTATTTCTAAATGACGGGGGTACTGCCCCGGTACTTCTGTGGAGGCTGGGCTGCTCGAAATGAGAAAATAATACCAATGGTAAGAAATCGTCTCCGTAGGTTTGTATCCCATGAGAAATCCACTTCGTGTGCGCCTTGGGGGTACCTATTTGTCTGATGGATTTTTCAACGCACTAATTAGGTTATGAGGGGGCCTAACCCAAAGACGGGATAGACGCTTCTTGGTGCTTGGTTAGCATACATTTACATGGATTCGGGAACAGAAATACGATTTCGTGGATACGTAATGAAAATATTAAGGCTTGGCTCCCGGCGAGTGGGAAGTTCCCTTCGCTTTCTCCGATGCGGGACTAACTACCGTGTGATAAATTTGCATAATTCCTCAAATTGTCTAAATTATTGAAACTCAAAGCGTGGAGCATGTTTCCCGGAAGGTTTCCTTTCATAAGACATCTTTCACGGAAAATGAAATGAATTGAAAAAACTGTGGGTGGCATTTTATTTTCTGGTTTCGTTGAGCCTTGATGGCTTCCGATATAGAATAAATTCATTGGAAATGGTGTGACGAGCAAAAAATGTATTCAATATTTTCAACCTCTAACTGGATTGCGGTATTGAATAAATTGAGTAAATCACATTGTGAAGCAAGAATATTATAATATTGCCTCGAAACGACGTTTTTTCACATACCCTTATAAACTGAGATCTATACTCCTACATCAACATTTTTTTAAATTTTGTTCAGATTTCACGCACCCCTGTCCATGGCTGTATGTACAACGAAAACCAAAAGACAAATAATCTATTAAATTCCCAGCTTGGCTATATCTCTGAAGGTCTCTAATGACATCGGCGTATACAATTTTGCAGAATACAACATTTTCATATATCCTGACGACCTCGGCCACACATGCACATGCATAGCCCCCCTCGCATACAATCGAAATCCACTTAAAGGTAAACCAAAGCCACAAATAGTAGCAGTTTGCTCAGAATTACACGGAATCTTTGTTTAGCTTTGGGCCACTTTGAAGGCTGCCACCACTGCAGCTATTGTTGACAAATTAAATGGACACAAACGAATCCGGGCGTGATCCACCGTTGTACAGGGCTTAGAGATGGATTTCTGGATGTCAGAGGGGTTTTCTCTTATATGAAGGAACATACACACATATATTTTTTTGCCGTTGTTGTTCGAATTGTGTGTCCAGTGGGTCGGTCGGTCAGCCGGGGGTGAATGTGACAGAGGACCGATTTGTCATTTAGAATTCAGTAGCTGTCCAGGAATGGGACTTTTCTTTTTCTGCAATTCCATTTGAATAGGACCTGCGATTGTTGTAACATGTGTGCCCAGATGGGGATGGGTGCATAGGTAAGCCTGGGGAGTGTGGATCCTTTGTTATGTTTTGAGCCCTGCGGATAGATTAGTTTTTACCATGTCCCATGTCGTTTCTCGTTCGGGGCGCTTTGTTGTTGATGATTGAATGTCAGAGCGTTGATTTGGTTTGGATTAGATTTTGATTGTTGTTTGTCACTTAATCAGAATTGTTTGACAAGACTTTTTTACTTGTTTTCGACTTTCATTGTCTTGAAAGTGTATGCACGTGTGTGTGCCGGGGAGAAATTGGTTATTTTCTTTTGCTATTGTCAAGTCCAAGTGGTCAGGGATGTGTGATTTTGATTTAAAAGATGAAGTGTCCAAAGCAAACTACGTTATGAAATGATAAGGGAAACTGTCATTGACTGTGGGTCTCTCGGATACAAGTGTGATGTGAAACGTTGTCTTAGTGCGAATACTAAGAGTTATCAGGCCCATCGATATGAAATGTTAACACTGCCAGCAAAGTGTGTAAATGTCAACAGAGCAACACATCGTAGATGTCCTTGGAGTGTTATGTATCAGTTGAAGCTGGTGGATGTACAGGGATTACTTTGCTTTCCTTGAAAATTTGAGTACAGCTAGTAGGGATTTTATTTTTACATACAGTGAAATATTTCATTTCCTACACAAAATTATGGCTCCCAAGCCGCTGGTGGCTAGGTGGTTAGTGCCTCGATATAATTCCCATTCCAGCTATGGAAAATGTTCATTATAAGCTTCTCGACCTCTAACGCGTTGGCATGGTAATGATAATTGTCTCAGATCATTATGGACAGAACTGCAAGGATCATATGGACGGACCTGCACGGCATATTGTAAAACAGCTTCATAGAAGCTGGAGACTTTAGCAAACAAGTTAGACATCGACCCTCTTGAGAGTCAAGATCGCGGGCTAATTTTGCAAACGAAAACCAGTTTGACTGTAAACGACAGCAAAGAAAATATGAAATATGACGACGGCGCTAGGCCCACGTGCGCTCAGAACCGACATATGGGCTATAACTACCAAATTCTAAATTCCCGGCTGGGATCCATTATGATCCCGCTATATCAGTTCTGTGCCAACTGAAGTGCCCGGTGCACTACGCGTGTGCGTGAAAAAAAAAAACTGCCGCGGTCCATACCAATCACAACCACATCGCGAGTGCCCCTAAGCAATAAAAAAAAAAAATTAAAATAAAAATAATAATAAAAAAAAAACAAGTGAAATGCTGTACAGTGAAGTGTCTCGGTGTCGAGTGCGTCCGGTCCGCTCCCTCTCGCCCCTTTCCTTCACAAGCCACTGCTGCGCATTCTCGGTCGCATCTCCCGTTTGATTTTATCAGGCGGGTTGATGCGACTGAGAGTGCGAAGCATCTGACGTAGCGGATTTAGAAGTGTGAATTTGTTGGTGGACCAACTCTTACCAATGTATGGGCATAACACCTACATTGGTTGTTGTTGGAAGCCAAATTTAAATTTACACTTCTGATCTTAGCTTTGCCTAAATCAGTCGGAGATTGGTTTTTGGTATCTCCGCTTTGTAATCTATGGGAAATTTTAGAGTTGATGTGAGCAATATTCGCGGTCTCAGAGCGAATCTCTTTGCTGTGTACGTCCACCTATCCCGTTACAAACCAGCCATCTTGGCCCTAAGTGAAACACAGGTAGGCGAAAATACCGAATTATCGGATTTGAACCTGCCTGGATATAGCTTAGTGCCGCTTTTCTTTTTACACCGCGGTCTCGCCATCTACGTGCGTAGTGATGTAGCTTACCAACTTCAACCACAATACGGCCTCTGTTCCAATCCGGAATTCAATTTTCTGTGGTTAAAATTCCATGTCCGTAAGCATTTAATCCACTACTGCTTTATTTATAGAAGTTCAAACATGGATAGCAACTCAACTTTTAACGAATTTGATGCGCTATCCGATTCTATCTCAAGAATTGTTTCCCTGTATCCTCACACTGAAATTGCCATTGCGGGCGATTTCAATGTACACAATTCTAATTGGCTTCGACATTCAGGCCAGACAACACCCGAAGGAAGGTACGTTGAAATCTTTGCTGAGGTAAACAATCTGACCCAGCTTGTAAATGAGCCCACACGAATACCTGACATTGCAGATCATTCCGCCAACACACTGGACCTGTTTCTCACCTCTCATCCTGATAAATATTCTGTTGACATATCGTCGCCTCTAGGCTCGTCAGACCACTGTGTCGTATCAGCTAATTTCTCGTTTTGGCCACAAACAGTTAGAGAACAAATTCCGAAAAGAACAGTATGGCTATACGAGAAAGCCAATTGGAGCGGACTCAACAACTTCTTTATGAGTTTTAACTGGTCACTATGCTTCCTCGATAGTGACGCGGATGCCGCTGCTGATATGATCACAAACATTCTTCAGCTGGGCATGAGATCCTTCATTCCGCATAGAGTGAAGTGTATCAAACCCAGACCAAATGCATGGTATGACTCGAGCTGCAAAGAGGCTATCAGAATTAGAGAGTTGACTTTCCGGTTAACAAAGCGACCCTTACTGAGGAAAACCGGAATAAGTTTAAACGGGCCAGAAATGACTGTAATGCAATAATCCGACGTGTGAAATTCTCCCATGAACAAAAGTTGAGGCAAAAAGTGCTACAATGTCCCAAGGGTAGCAAAAACTTTTGGTCATTTGTGAAAAACATAAAGATTTCAGCCTCATCCTCAATTCCCACGCTCATTTACAATGACATCCCAGCTGTCAGCTCTTTGGACAAAGCCAATCTGCTTGCTGCGCATTTTGCAGCCAGCTTAACACTGCAACTTGTAATTTGTCCCCACCTGTACTCGAGAGCGTTGGTTTCACCAAGGGACAAATTCACTTCCGCACTCGTACAGTTGCAAGAGTACTTAAAGATCTCGACGTGCACAAATCCGCTGGCCCGGATGGTATTCCCCCAATACTTCTGAAGAGGTGTTCTTCTTCGCTGGCAAAACCACTGCGTAAGCTTTTTCATCTATCCTACTCTTCAGGTCTCTTTCCGAGTAGATGGAAAATAGCATTTGTCCAGCCCGTCGCTAAAAAGGGCGAATCTTCGTCACCCACATCGTACAGACCTATAGCACTTACGTCCCTTCTTTCTAAGGTCATGGAAACGCAGATGAATCGTCAGCTTATGAAATATCTTGAATCGCGGAAGCTTCTTAATGACCGACAGTATGGCTTCCGCAGCAACAGGTCCACTGGTGATTTGATTGCTTATCTCACCGAAAAGTGGAACCAATCTTTGCACAATGCAGGCGAAAGCAAGATAGTTGCGCTTCATATTTCTAAAGCATTTGACAGAGTTTGGCATCAAGCTCTTTTGTCGAAAATGCCTGCTTATGGTGTTGATGAATCTCTGCTTCTATGGGTTAGAAACTACCTTTCGAACCGTTCAATCCAAGTTGTTTTGGTTGGGTTCAAGTCTGACATCCACAAAATAAATGCTGGTGTCCCCCAAGGCTCTGTTCTGTCTCCAACACTCTTTCTCATTTTTATAGATGATCTCCTGTCTGCCACTTCTAATCCAATCCACTCCTTCGCTGATGACAGCACCCTCAGCTTTTCATATTCGTTCTGAAATTCACGACCCTGCCCTTCGGATGTAGTATTGGAACGGCAGCGTATGTCAAGCACATTGAATTCCGATCTGGACAGCATAATTAACTGGGGTAAGAACAACAGACTGGAACTCAATGCTTCCAAAACTCAATGCTGTCTGCTGTCTCTAAAGCGAACCCCCTGATAATCAGCCATTATCCATGAATGGCGCTAGTATCGACGAAACCGGAAAACTTTCCATCCTCGGTATGTACATCAACACAACACTTAGTTGGAACGATCACATATTCGAGGTCGCCAAAAATGCTGCGAAATGTTTAGGTTTCCTTAATCGGTGCAAGAAATACTTCACCCCCTCTGATTTGGCTTTAATCTATAAGGCGTATATTCGCCCTAAGCTTGAGTATAACGCTCATATCTGGTCTGGTGCCCCCAAGACCGCCTTGCACCTACTAGATAGAATCCAAAAGCGAGCGATAAAACTTATAGGAGACAATGATGTCGCGGGTTCATTAGACTCGCTTGAACATCGACGAACCGTGTCTTCTTTGTCCGTGTTTAATCGTTATTTTAACAAACAAAGCTCAAGTGAGCTAGCCAACTGCATTCCTCATCTCCTTGAATTCACCCGCAATACACGTCTCGCCAGGAATGCACTTCAGTTTACCCTTGAGCCTGCTTTCGGGCGCACAGTGAAATTTAGAGACTCGTTTTTTAGCCGCACTACACGAATATGGAATGCTCTTCCCAGCTCAATATTTTCAATAGATTACAATCCGCAGATGTTTAAGACCAATGTGCACAGGTACCTCCTCTCTCTCTCTCCCTCTATACCTTCGGCCCGTGGTGTGTCTTGACCCCGGACAATTAAGGGTATTAAAAACCCCTTGAGCACACGCAAATTATATAAAAAAAAAATGTGGTATCGCTTACAACAACATCAAATACAACGGCACACCACTTTAAAATACCTGTTTTCCACAATTTTTTTTTATTTAACATAAATAGGTTGAAACGATTGAAACCGACGGCAAGTGATGTGATTGCATTTTGTTCGCCTGAAACGGCACTGTTTGTTTGTTCGATCTCTCTATTGACGGATCATTATCTGAAGAAAAATTAATTCATTCTCTCAGTGAGTCCCCTCGTATGCGGTTTATTGTGAAATCTGGAATAGACTAACAGCTATCTTCCTCGGAATCGATGTCTTAATTTTCATGTGCGATATTTGAAGCAGTTTAAGATCCATTTGCTAATAGAATCAACCTTTGTTCGTTGAAATCTTCAGTTTGTTGGTAACGAAAATTTTAAAATCGCGTTATAGAAGTACCGCGTTGTACTAGGTATATTGTTCATATTGGATCATATAGATGAGCAAGAACTCTCACGCACTTGCAACTTGATTTTTGACAAAGTCTGCAGTTTCCATAATATCTGATAAGGAGTTCGTTGCATAATGCTTTTATTGATAATGAAGAATTAATATTTATGTAAAAGAAGTTTAAGCATATAGTGATGGACATTCAGAGAAGTGATGTGAATGAAGTGTATACTGCTGTCATCCTTTAGATAAACAGATAAGATTACATACTCTTATCTATACTATCTATTTATTTAAGCTATTTCTCATTTTATTGGTTGATTAGTTACACATAATGTAAGTTTTAAACTATATCCTATTGCTGAGGTATAGAGCCGTGGGGAGTAATGTTATAATTTGAGAAGTAATCTCTTATTTGGTAACCACGTGAATTAGGTGGTTCCGTTTACGTCGCCAAATTGTAGTCAATTTTTTCGAAGATAATTTTGCAAAACACAGCATATTTTTGTAATTTTTGCTAAGAAATTGGAATCCAGTCATCGGTGGAAAATTATGTACAACTAATTCTCTTTTTACACGGTTTTGATATAACATGGCTTGAAAATATAATATTTTTAATTTTTTTTACACGATTTTATTCGATTAAGCACGATTTAACATTTTTTGTGCTTAAATTTGTTTGTCAAATTTAATTTTTGCGATGTATGTTCATATCACAAAGCAAAGTCAAAGCAAATGTAAATAGCACAAATTTAGGGGAGGTCCGTGTTTCTTTTCTTACACGTTTTTTTCTGGAACCAATTATTTGATTAAACATATGGGCTTAATATGGTCTTAGTATTTTTTGCAAGAACTTCATCGCCTAATATCACAAGGAGCATAGGTCTTCTGCGTTTATCATATGGTAACTTCTCTGGGCAAGGAATATTAAATAGATTTTCTTGTAAATTCTTAAAAATATGTAATAATATTTGCATTTAATATGGTTTGTTAAAATATTACTTCGTCCATCGTGCGTCTAGTTTTTAAGGTTTTTATACCTAGAAATTGACATCTTGCCATATAGTTTGGATGAAAATTCCATTGCATTTAAAAATTATGAATTTGGTGAATCTTTTTTGAATTTTTTCAAGGCGTTCAGAATATGTCACCAAATAAAGATTCCATTCTAGTACAGCATATCCAAGAAAAGGCTTAACAATGGATGCGTACAGGGATAATAGGGCGAATGAAACAGTGAATCCTTTGGTATTTCGCCTGATGAAACCGATGGCCAAGGTTTGCTTTAGATAATATACAATTTATATAAAGGTGAGTTCTACATTACTCCTAAGTCTTTAACACAATTCGCTCTGAAAAGTCGACCCAATGGATTAGTGAAAATGTATAGGAAAGGCCGATTTAGTGAACGTCATTGATTGACATTAATGAACATTGAGAGTTGGACTGTTGTTATTGCACAATTTTCAGATGTTTTCAATATCTTATTAAAGAGATATGCATCGTTTATATCTCTTATGCTCTTATACAGTTTGATTATCCAAGTATCCCATTTAAATTTTTCCAAGAAAAGCGTCTATAAAACTAGTCTTATTGCTTTTTTTTGTAATCGCTTCGATTAATACATAAATCGCATATGTGCGCATTATTGTGCAAATATGATCGAATGAATTCCGATAGAAAATCGCAAGTGCGTGAGTATCACCATCGAGTTGCGACAACGATTTTTCCGTTGCAGCGATATTAATCTCAAGTATCTGGATACTCTCAGCAGTGGCTATTTTTCGTTTTATCTTGCGAAAGTCGCATTGCCAAAAAATATGAAAAAACCGCAGACTTTTAATTTGTGCTAATCTTTCACATTGAAAGTTATGTGTTTTACTTTGCCAGCCTATGAGGAACTAACGCGGCTGTCACAGCAAATCCACTGTGGATTTGTATGTAGTGTGTGGATTCCCTTTTTTTCAACCCACGTGACTTATAAAAAAGTCTTCCATACTGCTTTGGGGAATAAAGAGCAATGTGTTGGCAAAACATCAATCGTAGTCTAGTTAATAATATTTCTTCTTTACAGTTCTTAAGTCGAATAACCTAACATCCCCATAAGCATTCCCTTCGACTATTTTAACAAAGCCGTTCAATTCAACAAAGGACCTAATCTTCAGTCCACAATTCAGCAAGTTCGTCAAATTCACGTCATACTGTGCACCAGTATCCAATTCAAGTACATAAGTGTTCCGAAGTATTTCATTTATTATTGCCAAAGCAATTAAGTTGAACCAGTTTCTTAATGGGAATATCTGATGAAGGCCTAAGGAATTTAGCCCACAAGCCCCCCACACCGACAATTAAACTCAAATTTCTACAGAACCGCTTGTGAAACATCTTCAATTACAATAGTTTCACCTCAATAAATTGCTTCCGAGACTGCAAAACATTAGCCGAGCATAGTTTTCAATTAAATATTTCAGCACTCTACCTCCAGCCTCCAGCCGTCAGCCATCAAACTTAACACAGCCCGACACACCTACATGTACCATTTCCACACATAGTTACAGAGGCAACAACCCTTAAATCAATTCCATTAGTTCTAGACCCGGTAGAATCATTTGAAATCGGAAGACAATAGCTGAGAAGGCACTCGAGTGGTGGTAATCGCCCACACATCGGTTGTCGCAAAACTATTTGACACAGTTCCGAAGTTGGAGTCCGGGCGCATTCCTGGTAACCTGAACAATTTCATAAATTTTAAATTTCAATTGAACAGGCTCGCTTGGAATGCTGGACTGGCAGCCGCAAATCAACAATGGCTTAGGTGGAGCCATCCAGTTGGCCATTGTGACTTGACAGTTTTTGGGCAGAAATGCTGGTCTGTTGTTTAGGCCTACTTGTGTGTGTGAGTGAATGAATTTGGAAGGATGGAGTTATATCGGTGGGGCAGGACCTACGTCTATGCAGGCCCCTTGGGGCGATAAACAAATGTCAATTCATTTCGTAGTAATGTTGTGAGAGCTTCCTTGAGGCCAAAACATACACATCTGTTGTACGTGAGTGAAATGGAATCCCAAAGTGCTGTATGTATATTCCATGAAAATAATTTCAATCGTTACACAGTTACTCGTATCTTCACGTGACTTTGCTATCCCTTTCTCAATGATTGTTCGTCGAAGCAAACAAAGTACTTATTCCTTCGCAGGGGGACATGCCTATCACGTTGATTCCTTATAATGCGAACATTGGCTTCAGAGGATAGTGAATATGATGCATAACATAAATCCACATGTAGTAGCTAGTTACCTCCGCCGCGTGTGCAAGCATGAAGCAGTTTTTAAACACACTAATAGGCCAATATGTGTTTTGTTTCAGGTCAAGCAAGTCTGCAATAGATCATAGCTTCATAGTTGGTTTGTCAGATCTTGGAAAAAACGCGGTAAGTCCAAATGGAAACCAGCACTCATTTGTCGATTTCACGCCGCATATCGCCTTCTTACCGCGAAATTATAACGACGGCAAATTTAATATTTTACAGGAGTGGCTTTCTTGTTTTTTTCTGACTACCTCAACACCATCCTTGAGAATATGGTGCGAAACTAATACGCCAACACTTTATTCGCGATCTTCCTGTGATGCGGATGTCTATTCCCAAGATACCAACATTGCTATCTCTTTGAAGAGATGGCTTAAAAATATCGAGCTATCAATCAGTTATAAAGGGTGATTTTTTAAGCTATTATCTTTTTGCGACACTGGCTTAAACAGATGAATAACGTTTCGTGTTTTGTTTCACTGTCAAACATCTTCAGTTTGGAATATAATTTGACGTCTTACGAACGAACAACGCTTGCAAATTATTGAATTTTATTGTCAAAATGCGTGCTCTGTTAAGAAAGTTCATCGCGCGCTTCTTTCATTCAATTGTGTTCAGTGACGAAGTTCTTTTTTGGCTCAATGGGTATGTAAATAAGCAGAAATGTCTGTCACTTAGTCTAAAACGGTCACTCAGTCTACTAAGACTCATTAAGAACTCTCATTGGAGTCATGGCCCGCCACTTTGCAATTGGCACAGACCGCAGGATGGGTTTTGCTGAAGCTGCATGGATGAATAGGAGGAGAAAACACACATCACGTATTCTGCTCCTGTAGAGCTCTGGCTAGTAGAAGGTTCCCAAACCTGGGAGCCTTCTACTTCAGCTGCCTCAATGAGCTAAACAGCACCAACTGGTTGGAGTGTAAGGAGAAGTCAATCCGTATGGCACTCTAAGTGTGACTGCCCTTAGCAGTTAACCACTATAACCTAACCTAACCTTCCTGATGTCCGTACAACTGCTATTATGCGCCGTTGACATTGACATGACCGAACTTAGCTAGCCGTCCTGGAGCCGGAAGCTGCCAAAATGGGTCTCATGGTGAATAAGGTATATGCTGCCGTTGGATAGAGCGTCACAACCGGCAATTATAACTACAATGTACTCAAGGACTCCGTCTGCATCGACAGACCTGCATTGAAAACATTTGATTACATTGAAATTAAATTGTATGCACGTGTGGTGAGATTCGTAATTTTCGTTTGCTAGTGACAATTCCAAGTGGTCAAAGATGTGTGGTTCTGATTCAAGAGATGATGTATCCGAAGCAAATTACTCCTTGAAATGAAGTGGGTAATTGACATTGACACTGGGTCTCCCGGAAACAAGTGTGAAGTTCAGTGGATGCTCAGATATTAAAACCACTTTATGACTAGGGTAGTTATAAAAAGTAATGGTTTTCTGTTTCTCTTTCAATTCAGTTAAAATGTTAAAAAAGGTAAAACTACCTACAAAGTGTATTATTTTAACACAAATCCCGTTTTATTGACATAATTATGTCAAATGTGCATTTATACAGTGTGTGCGAATCAAATATTCACAGGCGTATAACCAAAGCTGAGTATGACAAAAAAAAACGAAACAATCACCAAATATGTATGCATGTACATAATTTAGTGAACCCAATTTATGTTTGCTTGTTGAAGCACAATAAATACAAACATGGATTTTGAGGTTTCCCTGTGTGTACTAAGCCAAACAAATCGTTCAGAAACTATACCCTCAAGGTCTAATTTTAAAGCTTTCATGCATTAAATCTCAGGTTCGAATTTCTGGAAGATTCGAATTACCGAAATTTCTGATTTGTGAGCGTCCACTGTAAGACGTTATGGTTGTCTCTTGGCGTGCTATGTACCAGTTGAAATCGATAAATGTACAAAGCTTAGACTACTTTCTTTAAATTTTAAGTGCCGCTAGCAGGTAATTGGTGTTCTGTGGTATCCCGTAGCGTTGTAGGTAATGGGTGTGTTCGTCGACCCCAGCGCAGGAGGAGCTGGTACTGCTCTATGCGATAAAAAATAATTTTCACAGACCCACCTACTTCGAGGCATTGACGATCCTCAAAGAGTTGATTGATCTAGATAAAGCTTCTCAAATTTAGCTGTACGGAATCAGCATAAAACTGTAAGTCGCATCCACTTGTGCAAGAACAATAGCACGCACAACATGAGTGGTTGGGCAGGATGTTGTATGTGAACCACACCTAAACGTCAAGTTTCTTTCTGCATTTCATTTGTCACTTTTCAATTTAAAAAATTTGAACCATGGAAATATACACAATCGAGCAACGCGGTAAAGCTATTCAGGCTTATTATGAAAATGGACGTTTAAATCAAAATGTGTATCGTGCACTTCGTGATTTATTCGGTCAATTTAAGCGTATAATTGTGCGTACAATCGGAAAAAAATCGTGCAAAAATTACTGCTGCTGTTTTCGATAGTGTGGTTGAAGAGCTGTCCACCTCAACTTGTCGTAGTGCCAAACAATAGTACCTCCCACACTCATATAGACGCATAAAGACTGGCACTTACACGCTTACAAGGTGCAATTGAATCAAGAACTAAAGCCTTTTGACCATTTCAAGCGTCGTCACTGGTCAGAATAGTGGCAAGAAATGGCAACAGGGGATAATCAATTTTCGAAGAAAATCATCTTCAGTGATGATACACCTCAGTGGATTCGTCAATAATCAGAATTGCCGCATGTGGGCGAATGATAGTCCAAGAGTGATTGCACCCATAAAGAGTGACTTTTTGGTTTATCGGCTGGCGGCATCATCGGGCCGTATTATTTCAAAAATGAGGACGCTCAGGCAGTTACAGTGAATGGTGTTCGCTATCGTGAAATGACAACGAACTTTTTATGGACCGAATTGGAATAGAATCAAAATTGGATATTAATATTGAAATGACAAGAATTTCCTAAATAATTTGTGTTTCATTCAAAATCAACAGCGGCTTTTAGAATTTAACCACCCTTATTATATAATAATATATTGTATTATATAAATAGAAGAGACATTTTTGGCCTCGACCTGTTTGACCAGTTTCACCCAGGACTATAGCGTCAAGCAAACAAAATGAAGAAGTAGTTGTTTTTCATCCATATAGTTTCAACGTGGTGAAAGATTTAGGATGTTTACGGTACATATGAACAAATTACCTTCCACCATATTTAATATATACTGAATATATTCATAGACACAGTAGACATGTGGTGTCAACAAAAAAAAAAAAAAAAAAACAGAAAGCGAAAAAAATACTCTTTCCAAAGCTTGTCACATTTTAATGAATTATTAACAAAATTATTATAGTTTGTTGTTTCTAAGAACAAAGCACAGCTTACTTTTTCGGATATGAAAAATCAGATGACTGCACGCACTTCAGTTATTATTACAGTTACAACAAAGTTTCTACTCGACAAGATGTTTCAAGGGGAAATTGTCAGTCATATTGTTATGACCCCACTAAATGGCCATATCACATCGCAATCAGATAATGTTGTTAACCAAATCTTGCACGCTTACCTAAATGGAATGCGGGTGGTTCACCCGGCCAAATCAATTCCATCACACCACCTCCGTTCTAATCGTCAGGATAAGCATTGTCTGTTTGTGAAGTGCTGCACACTGACTAATGGCGTCTGGGGAGCTTAGGTGAATCGGCACAGCCATGCACACATTATGGCCAAAGCACACAATCAATTTGTGGCCAACTCATTAATCCCACATGAGCAATCAAATTAAGGTGAGAAATTGCAGGGGAATATCGCTTCTGGAGAATAATGATCTTCTCCGCCTTCGAAGAAACCAATTGTGACACTGATTTCTTGTGTGTTTGACAACTAACGTAAAGTCGGCAGAATGGAGTCAAGGCAGAGTGTCAAAATATTTCCGAAGATGAATTGCCATAAAGTCTTTCAGAGTAGGTTAACCCAAAAAGGTTATCTATCAATCTTTACAGTTCATCCCCCATCAGAGAGCTTTGAAATTGTTTTTCTTTGCTTCAATCGATTTGCTCCATAATTAGCCTTGCGGCCTAGAAATGTTCACGGCTGTGGGGTAAACACCAGAAATTCAAAATATCCTTCGTCATCATCACAAGCGTCCGACTCCATGCTGTGGGCCCGTGATTCATGCCATGGCAAGCAAACCCTTTCCCTGAAAAATGCCATTGACAGACATAGTATCCCTTGATATTTGTGAGTCAAACGAAAAGGCATACCAGGTGGACGTCGTATGTCGGGTGTCGGGCGTCGGGCCTCGGGGAGGTGATTGAACCTCAACAAAAACAACACAACAAAACACAAGGACTCAACAATTTCTGACTCGGCCAAATACCCAATTTAAACCGCAAGATTGATGATTTCTTCTCTGCTGTCAGAGGGAGGCAAAACACAAAAGGGAATTCCTGGCCTGGCCTCCTCCGAACGATGCTTTGACGTGTGTTTGTGTGGGAGTTTTGGTGAACAGGGAAAGGAATTTCCTCCCATCCTTGAGAGCAATTTCTGTTAAGTCAGCCAGCCAGGCAGCCAGAAACACGCCGGTCAAACGGTCCCCTTGGTCTCTGTGCTTGGCCCACAATTTTAAAGGAAGAAAATTAAGGTAAAGGGTAAATCCGGTGTGCTCCAAAAAAGGAATTTCTTCTCTTACGGTTGAGTTAGATCCTTTATGGTAATCATTTGGGGTCGAGATTGCTCGGCTACGATACGGACGTCGCTCTTTGGCTCTTCTTTTTCCAAATGTCATTTTCCGTGTGTGGGGCAAGATGGTCTAGGGTGGTCCAAGGGAATATAGAATCAAAATATTAAATCTCTGTGCCACTACACATGATGCATAAAGAAGTGACCTAAAAGGATTATGATTATAACAAACTGATCGTCGTCATATTCCCCATGTGTCCTTTTGTCTCTTTTGTTCCAGATGAATGGGATGTCAAGGTGTAGGGCAACTGTATGCGTATTCAGACTGTAGACTGGGAAGGACTACTCCGATTAGTTTTGTCATGGATTTAGCCAATGAGGTACATGTGATACCAGCCCACCTGTGAGTGGAATCTGGTTCTGTTATATTCTTTTATTTTGGGATTTTTCAAAAAAGTTGACAATATGTTCACGGTCTTCCATCTTCGCATTGAATTTTATCATATTTAATTTTTGTAGCATTTACAAATATTTTATTTCATTATAATGTTCAATTGACAGAGGTAAAATACATTGTTATCTTTAGGAACGGCTAATAGTTGTTGGGTATAACAACTGACTTAGTTTACGTTACGTGGAGGGTTAGGGTTCGTAAATTGAACCTTATTTATGTCCTCTGATGACCTAATGAATCTGTGAGCATACGTACCTCAGTGAGATTTTTGGTAGATCGTGGACGTGTTTGAGTTCTGCCAGTCGCAGACACATATACCATGGGGTCCTTTCTCAATATTCTTCTTGCCGCAGTCCTCTTAATGTAGAAGCCAAGTAGAAGAAGGCGCTTCAGTATTCATCAGAAAAACTTTTGAAACTCCACCATCGACCAAATATTTACACTACGGCAGATTTTGGAGAAAACCCAGGAGCAACAAATCAATACCCACCACCTTTTTATCGATTTTAAGGCCGCGTGTGATAGCATTTATAGAGACGAACTATACAGAGCAATGTCTAGTTTTGGCATCCCTACCAAACTCGTACGTTTGTGTAGGATAACGATGGAGAATGCACGCTGCTCCATCAAGGTCGGTAAAGACCTAACCGAGACTTTTGATGTCCAAAAAGAATTCAGACAAGGCGACGCGCTGTCATGCGACTTCTCCAACACTGTTCTTGAAAGAGTTGTTCAAAACTCGAAAGCCAACATCAGAGAATCTTTCAGAAGTCCATCCAACTACTCGCATATGCCGACGATATTGACATTATCGGAAGAACGGAGCGTGATGTCAGTGGTGCTTTTGTGGGTACTTCAACGGAGGCCGCGAAGATGGGTTAGCGGTAAGCGAGGGTAAGACCAAGTATACGCAGTCAACGAGAAAGGACCCAACATCGACGTCTCGCTCAGAACGTCGCTGCAGACAGGTATGATTTAGAGGTAGTCAAAACCTTTGTCTACCTAGGCACTGCTACCAATTCAGATAATGACTCCAGCGCTGAAGTCAAACGAAGAATAACTCTTGCCAATCGCTGCTTCTTTGGGCTAGGAAAGCAATTGGTAAACAATGCCCTCTCACGAACAACCAAGGTAACGCTTTACAAGACCTTAATCGTCCCAGTCCTGCAATATGGCGCGGCGGCGTGGACTTTGTCAAAAGCGGATGAAACAGCTACTGGTTGCTTCGAGAGGAAAATTCTTCGTGTGATGTTCGGTCCCGTCTGCATAGATGGTGCGTGGAGGAGGAGATACAACGACAAGCTATACGGGCTGTTCAGCGTCGACTTAGCCAGAAGAGTGAAGATCCATCTATTGAGATGGCTAGGTCATGTAGATCGCTGCGCCCACGTTTCAGATTTCGCTAAAAGAATTATTGGCTGCCCATTTAATGTATTCCTTAAATATCTTACAGTTGTTGCTTTACATAAAATTATAAACCGGCAGGCACCAGAATATTTACACACAAAATTACAATTTGCGCGTTCTCAATATTTATAATATGATAAAAATAAATTTTGTAAAAACAAATAAATAAATAACAATTTAATAAATTACTATATTAATAACATTTATGCGGCGAGATTTTTTATAAGAGGACTATCCGCAAGTGCCCAACGAATATTAAAGTTGCTTACAAGCTTTTCAATACGTTCGTTAATCAGTTCAACACCCGCCTTTGTAGACAGTTGATTTATAGAAAAGTGCCATGGTAAGTTGAAGATAATTTTTATGATCTTGTTCTGAGCAACTTGAAGTCTTTTTAAATGACGTTTGGTCGTTGTTGACGTTGTAAGTCAATATTGGCTGGAAGATAACTTTAAATATAATAATTTCATTCTCAATGTATATAGTCCAATATATTTTGCAGACTTATCTGTGTTTCAAAAATGGGAATTTTTTTTTTCTAGTGAAAAGACAGCTTGAGTTTTTACAGAATTAATTTTCATTTACCACCTGTTGAAATAACTGTGTATTAATTATCTTGCATTTAACAGTATCGTCTCAACGTTGAGAGCATTCTCATCCGAGGTGTATAACTTAACACCAGCAGACGGGGTAAAGTACACCTGCACGCGCAACCCACACGACACCAGCGGACAAGCAAGGTAGACTTGCACGCGCGAACCCCGAAATGAGGAAACGCTGACCAAGCGTCTGGCGTATTCGCTGCATGTTGAATCGTTCCCACCACAGCGAACAACATCAGAAGCTGAGTCAGGGAAATTAGGGCATAAAAGTAAGCTATCGAATAATTGTTAGTTTAGTTTGTAAGAAAAACTCGAAAAATAAAGACAAGGCTCTCTGCCTTGATTTTTTTATACAAAAACGGTGACATTTCAAATAACTTATATCACAGCAGCGTCAGCAAACAGTGCCATCTGGCAGTTAGGTAAATATGGAAAGTCAGATGTGTATATATTATAAAGAATTGGAGCGAGAACCGAGCCTTGAGGAAAACGAAAGGAAACATTATTGGGGCTTGACGAACATGTATTGACATGGACTCGAAAACAACGACTATTTAAAAAAACGTGGGACTATTTTACTAGGGATTGGGATAGTTAAGACTTAGCATTTAGTAAATAAGACCGTAATGCCAGACTGTATCGAAGGCCTTCTTCACATCAAATATAACCAAACCAGTAGAGTTGCTTAATAATCGATTAGATCTGATATGATGGGAAGTATTATGCTATTGTCTGGAACCGAATTGAGTATCGGGAAATATTGCACTTTCAATTGTAAATTCTAGGATTAGTTTCCTCAGAACTTTTTCTAAGATTGCTGGGGTACACAGCAGGTTTTCCTGGCTTAAGGATTGGTATAACTTTTGCCTTTTCCACTTGTCAGCGAAATATTGTGTCTTAAGGCACGCAATGACAAGAAATGTACGATATTTTATGCCCGATTGAGGCAGACGTTTCAAGAACATGTTTTTGATACCGTCTAATCCACCAGCTCTGTTGACCTTCAGGGTTTCCAGAATATTTTTGATGGTATCACTCGAATAAATACATCAGCTGGAGTTATAAAGATAACGTTGTTAAAAACTCTTGTTGCTTCACTAACCAAAGTATCCGTTTTCACCAAATTACTCGAGACAAGATGATTTGCTGAGAAGGTTTTTTTGGCTTCTCTTTGCCTGTGAAGAAGGTTTCATCATCACAGATAAGTGCAGGAATATGCCTATTTTTATGCCTGATTGCATAAAAAGTTCTCAGTTTTTGGACGGCACCACTGGCGCCGGTCAGATACCTGGGGATCTGGCTAGATCAGTATCTATATGTTAACAAACATGTAGATGCTGCTCTAGCCAGGGCCCGAGGCGCTTTCGCCCTTACAAAGAGACTGTTTTACAACAGCCAACTCGATGCAAGGGTAAAGGTAATTTGCTACATGGCCCTCATACGGCCAATGCTCACATATGGCTGTCCCGTTTGGTTCAACGTGAGTGCAAGCTTGATGGAAAAGATTCGGGTGTTTGAGAAGGCTTGTCTTAAGGCTTGCCTTCGCCTTTACAGAACACCAGAGTCCCAGTACATAAAGTTCTACTCCAATGGCGTGTTATACAACAGGGCGAACCTGATACGAGTGGACAATTTCCTGGTGAAGCTGATTCGAGGCCATACTGCGAGAGCGATGAACTCGGTTAATAACTTGATCTCTGGGGCTTACTACTCCAACCCTCAGTACCACGAGAGGGTACGTTATAACGGCTTCGTCCCCCCAGAAGCATTCCTCCATTACGACAAGCACAGTCTGATACAAAATGAAAATGCGGTATCGATCTTATATCACATCGCCAGGTCAACTGTGGATGGTCGACTCAACCACGACCGCTCCGTCGCACAACGAGCTGAGGAAGGACTCCTCCGCTTCGGTATGGCGGTTTCAAGACGCGATGTTGCATGGCAACGTCGAAGATGCTGTTGGCTGAGGAGTGAAGGAACTCCCTCTTCGAACCTTTAGACCCGGGTTAAAAATGGTCAGTGCGTATCCCCGAATGGGGAAGCAGTCGGTCACTGTCTTGCGGCAGTTATATTGCATGCATTCGCAACCTATGGCCGACCCACATAGGGTAGGGTAGTTTGTAAGTTAGTTATTAAGGTATTAAAAAAAAAACACACTAGTGTGTACCGATGTGTATACAAATGTATATAGTGTACATATGTGTATACAATTGTCTAAATACGTGTGTATATATATATATATGTGTGTATGTTTAACTTAAGTTAGTTTTAAGTTATTTTAAGGTAGTATATAAGTTAGGAGATGAGTTTTATGCAAAAACGTCCTGTCAATAAGTTTTTTCCAATTTTTCTTATTCTATAATCTTCTAATTTAATACATATGAATTTTATTTAAACCTCTGTTAGCTCAAGTCGAAAGACATAGAATAAGATTAGGTTTAGCTTAGAGTGCCCACCTAGGGCCAGTAAGTTAGAAGTAGATGCACTGTTCGTCCAACTAGTTTTAAGCATTTTTGTCTAGTATATAAGTATGCCATGAATTAAAAATAAAAATGAATTGAAAATTAAAAAAAATGCCCGATTGCTTTGGCAATGGTCCAAAATGGTTTGTAAATATCTGAAGATTTTAGTTTTTGGTTCCATTTGAAGTTTCGAAATACGATTGTAAATCAGTTTGTTTATGTAATCTAACTGTAGCTTAAGATTTAGTTGCCGATATCGATGCCAATTTCTAGTTGGTTTTTCTAGCCATAGTATTAGAATACTATATCGGATTTTTATGTGTTCGTCAATGTAATTTGGTAATTTTAGAGAAGAAATAGACTTATTCTTTCTAGGAACACTATTTACAACTGCTTCGGCTATAACATTAGTGAAGTATCAACATTACGACTACAGGAAACTCTATATCAATCATAAGTAAAGCCAGTAAGGCCTACATTTATTTTTGAATCGTATTTAGTCCAATTTGTTTTCCTAAAGTTATAAAAACCAGATTTACGTACATTATTAACGAAACGAACCCTACAAAACAGAGGACAGTGGTCAGAGTTAAGATCATTCACAGTAACAGGTAACAGACAGTAAACTAGGACAGTTAGTGATAAAAATATCGAGTATGGAAGGACTTTTACGCAAGTCGGAATGTACATATAAAGGATTAGGGGGAAAACGAATGGTAAATACAGAATGTGATAATATTCTGGAAAGAATATTACCCCCAGTATTTACCGGGACACAACCCCAATTACTATGAATACAGTTCAAATTGCCAGCGAAAATGTAATGAGTAAGCTTCGTAAATCTCTAATAAAGAGTTGTATGTTCTCAGTTGATGATATTGCACCAGGAAAATACGCACGGTATATTTTTACACTTTTGTTTTCATGTTTGACTTCATTACCTACATTAAATGTGTACGGATGACAGGTAAAGAGGAATGTTGAACTGATCTACGGACAAGATTAGCTACACCTCCACCTCTTCTGTTATACCTGTCAACTCTATAGCTTTTGTAAATCGCGTTTGATAAGTTTGAGCTGTTACTCTTAAGGCCAATTGCAAGACCAGTATTAGTGTTATTAAGAAAGTTCAGGAATTCGATTGCTTTGGGTTTTGTTGGTTTGTTTTGTTATCAGTTGCATTATGAGTGTTCTGACGAGGTGGATCATACAAGTTTGACAAAATGTTGGTGGTTTTGAGGGAAGTCTGTCACCAGATTGGGCTACCGTATATCAAGGTAGGGCCTTTTAATCATTGCGTACATCAACAGGATTTTTTTTGAATTTTGGTTCACATCATGACATCAATGTAGCCAAAGATGGCATGCAGAGCGCTACCCAGAAATTAAATAGTTTAATAATCTGCAGAGTAGTGTAGCACTTAAAACTACGTAGGTACGATTCGCAGCAGGACAAAAATAGTTTGCAGCCTCATTTTTTCGAGTCACTGACAATGCTTAGTCAGATTTGTTAAAAGAATAGTGGATTTTGTGAAATTAATACTTATTCGATTTGCTGCAGTCGATCTCGTCGGCACCAAGTGAAATTGCTGACAACGCAATATTGTTTCAATGAGAAATAAATATTGCGTCAGCATGTTTCGCGCGGATCTATACTGTCCAGACCAATAGAGCTGCTTAACAAAGTTCTCGATTTCCGACGGGACATTTTGAACATTCAGACATAACTCGCATGCTTACTGAAGATCGTTCTCTACGTAACGTCACCCACATTATTATTATAATTGTCTTCTTTTTTCCTATTTGGCGCCTTGCCTAAAACCTCTTTGACATTGAATGTCTCTGTGAGTTCGTTACCGACCTTGATGGAGCAATGAGAGTTCTCCATCGTCATACTGCACAACCTGACGAGTTTGGCAGCTTGTCTTGTCTGTATGCACGCTGCCATATGAGGCCATAAAGTCGATATATAGGCGGTGGGTGTCAATCTACATCTCTTAAATTTTTTCTAGGTTCTGCCGTAATGTGAAGATTTCCCAGTCCTGAAACCGCAATGAAAACGACATATCAGGTTGTTGACGCATGGTTTCAGGCACTGACAAAAAACGGCAGAGAAGATCTTGTTGGCGATGCTAAGTAGATTTATCCGTCGATAGTTGACGCAGTTGAAGGTATTTTCTTTCTTGCGTTGTTTTCTCCGACCATATCTTACAGATGAGCATGCACCCTAACATCTCATCTCCAGCTGCTTTAAAGAGTTCTGCCAGTCTGCACCAGCAGCTTTGTTTGGGTTTCTCTCTTGACCGTCTAGGTCGGCGAGAAGAAATTCACTTCTACCGTTGTCTTTTGCGTGTAGTGGAACATTCTGCCTGGTAGCGGTATTGGTGTCCTCTTCGCCGTTAAACAGTCTGTATCCACTGCGACTCTAGTACGAGTTTTCGCAATGTGTTCCGACAGGTTCCAAGTAGTGATGGGCGCATTCGAATGATATTTCGAGTGATAATCGATTATTGAAACATCTCGAGAACATTTCGATTCTCAATCAATCACTCGAATGACTACTAATCTCTCGACTGACGAGAATGAGTTACAAACAAATTCTTGTTGACAGCTACTGACCGGGAACATGAGGAGAATGAAAGTGATTTGCGACAAGTTGTTTTTAAACGATTCGGTGAGATGGAAACAATTAAAACAGCTTCGACAGCAACACTTCTGGATCCACTGGCCCATGCCTTCCCCTATTACAATAGTCTGCAGAGGTAATTTCTTCAAATTATCGCAACTCCAATTTTCCAATGCCGCCACACCGTAGTTAGAACATTCGTTTTCGTTATCTAAATTATTTCCTTGATTACAGCAAGGAAGTAATCCTAGTTCGAACATCAACAATACTTTAGGATTATCTTTCAATGGGCGCATATAGATGTAGCTATAGCTGGGTTAGCTCAGTCTGAGCTTAGGTAGATCAGCTCCCCGCTACATGTGAAATAGAGTCTCCATATCTTTTCCTCTCTTCGGTCATCTCTATGTATAATATGATTTTTTGTTTGCAAATCAGTTGTATACGAGTAAGGGGACAGGAAACTCCTGTACGACGAGTCCTGCTACCAAAAGCGTGTAGTATTCAAGTTAAGTCAACTTCATATAAAGTAAAACCTATAAAGTTACACCCTTTATAAATTGGCCACCTGTCTAAATTAGCATAAACTGACCAACTTTCACATTGTATTACTGTATTTGGGTACACATAGAAATTCAAGCGATACCGATACAGATATTTACCTTTGAACAACGTCATGTAAATTCAAAATTGTTTCGTAAAATGTGCTCTACTCATCATATGTTTAACTTTTCTTCGGTAGATCTAACGACCTCAGTAAATGCAAGAGCCCCCATTTCTATCAGTTGCGATTACCGAGTTCGTACTGTAACTGCATTTGGTAGACGGGTCTAAAAACAAAAACTAGCATGTTTTACTACCAGAAAAAACAATGTTTTAAAAACTACGCCACCTCTTACATCGAAATACTATCCCGCTTTTGAAAGCCAGAAACTTATTTACAATCCTAAACAATTAAATTTTATATTTCTATTCCTTGTATGTGGACACTTGTACCATCAAAACATGTGTGTACCACCAAGTGGTTGGCGTCGGCCCAACGCACTTGAATCACGACGTTGTAAGTTCTATCCCTTGTCTGAACGACAAAAAAAAATCATCTCCTTTGAGTCCCTCACAATACTCAAAGTTCTTCTGTCTTGAAAAAGCTTCTCAAACTTGGCCGTTCTGAGTCGGCATAAAACTGCAGGTCCCTTCCACTGGTGAGAGGACAATAGCCCGCACAACACGAGTGGTTACTGAAAAGCAAATCGTGGTCCTCTACGGGCTTGGCGCCACCGATATTACATATATGTATATATTTATGCGTGAATGCGGCTTTGAGAATTACGAACATGATTTAGCTTCACCTATGCTGTATTCAACCCTTTTGGTGGTTGAGCACAACAGTATGACAGAGGGTGAAACTCCATCACCACGATCTGATACAGCATTGTCATGCTCATTTTGTGAAATATTTTCAATAATGTGAGCATAATTATGTCGCTTACGCACAACACAAAAAGCCTTCTGGCTGTCTACGAGGAAGGGTGATGCTCAACTTGTCCTACATCGTCCTGATATGATTCGCCACAATGAAACTCCTACCAATGCCTATGCATGAGAAATTTTCACTGTTTTGTCACATGCTGTTAAATGTATAACAAATGTTGTTTGCTCATTACCCGGGCGCAACAGTTAAAACAAAGTATGTAAATGCATATACATGTGTATGTGTAGCATCCTGCAGTTGTTCCGCAGTTTAACTGAATACAACAGCTGTGCTTGCCTTCTGGGTGCAGATTATTTTTACGTAAATGCCTGAAGGCTATATAGATGATTTTCCTTAGCCGACCCCCCTCGCCAACAAGGCGCACAACTCTCTATTCAATCTATCCACTGCGAAACAAAGATGCAATCAAATAAATCTCCCGGGATAAGTGGTGTAAGCTTGATACGAGTGTGTGTGGGAGGGTGCGTCTGGCATTGTTGTTGGATTGTTGCAACGCGCAACACTTATTTCATGATATAAGATGGTAGGGGGACCTTCATCTGACGGATCCATTTGGTAGCATAAAGCGCGGCATCATTGAACGTTTCTCGATGATAATGTCGCCGCTACTATTGATGATGATGTTTAATGGAGTGCACGTAATGCACTATATCGCGACCCACCCCCATCCATCGATGACGACGACGATGATGGTTGCACAGACACTTAGGGTTGCCCTTAAGGCGATGATATGTAATGTACTGCGCGCCAGCATGTCATGCCGTCACGAAAAGTGCTCCTGGAGATGGGGAAACTGCTGCGACACCGACTGTTGCGATTCCCATTACACGGCGTGCGTATTAAAATTGCATGGCGTTCACACCTAACCCTGGGGAATCCAGGACGGTGTTTATGTTGCCGATGTAATGCAGACGAAACGATGTCATACATCTTCGCTGTCATCTACATCGTCACCGTTTTCGTTGTCAGTTTACAAAAAATTGTGCTTTGGGCGGGTAACAGAGTATGAAAAAATTACAAAAATCCGTAACATGTATTTATGAGAAAGTGTGAGGTTGTCTTGGAAAATCTCTTCGATTTGTAATGGAAGTGTGGCGTTAAAGGTGAGATGTGCCACCTACTCATCGGGAATTGGTTTCTAGTAGAACTCTTCCAAGAATGGGATATTGATGTCTGCTGACATTGTCGCGACTATTAATAACCTTCTTTGTCAATATATGATCAAGGGATTTAAGAAAAAAAAAAAAAAAAATACGTTAGAGTGGTTTTCTGTTATCTTCCAATAGGTTTCCTTCGATGTGTTGCAGTGGGCTTTGTCTTATTTAAAAAAAAAAGTCAACGAAATATATCCAGACAAATCCCTACTGTACGTATTTTCTACGTCTTGACGTGCTTCGATACATTGCTTGATCTGCGGCAATTTTAACAGAGCAGAAAATGTTCTTAATGATATTTCTATGAAATGTCTGCAATAATCAAAACTCAAAATCTTACTGTTAATTCTATTCTGCTATTGTCTACCTTAATTTATCCCTTTCCCTCCCTCCCAAGCATTCTCGCACTAGATTAATTATTGAAACATTAGAGGCAGATGCCAAACAAAGAACATTCTTCCCCAAAACTCTTGCAGTCAGTTGTATGGGCTACCAGAGAATACCCTATGTCTTTCCAAACACATTCCCTTCTCTGTCAGCAAGTACCTATTGACATCATCAAACAAAATAATTACTCGTCACTCACCGATAGGCCACTAAACGCCTCGGTTAGTTACACGTCCACACATCATTGGCTAGCCACAGTGCCCTCAAGTATTGAGATTGATTTATTCGCCCGGTTAACTGGCACCAAAGCACCAACATCTGTCGTTAGAATGCACCCTCTGTGTCTCGCAGAGAGACATTCAAATAAAACAAAAACTCCTGGCCACAGATGGTCTATCATGCTGGTCCGTTACTCGTCCCCATGTCACCCAATAG
Organism: Eristalis arbustorum; assembly: GCA_916610145.1. Classification (NCBI taxonomy): domain Eukaryota; kingdom Metazoa; phylum Arthropoda; class Insecta; order Diptera; family Syrphidae; genus Eristalis; species Eristalis arbustorum. Next base: position 56,847,180 of record OU744318.1, read on the forward strand.
CCCGGTAAGTCACCAAACTGGGAAGAGCTCGATCAAAGTAATTTCACGGTAATTAAAAAATATGCACTCAGCCAGTGGTACGTTAGTCAATACATTGAGGCTACCTACGTTAACGAGTCACTTCCAGTTGGTAGCATCCAGTTAGCCTGGTCAACGAACACACCAGGTAATCGCCTCGTCCTTTGACAAAAGCCTATCGGTCGCAGACATGCAAGTGCCTTTGCGCTCGGACGTTGAAGACCAGAAGCGTAGGGTGCTGAAAGAGTTTTGAATTACGCAGTGACATTGGAGGGTTCTGTAAAGCAGGAGTTCTCATGTGTGAAATTGTTATGCAGATTTCTTTTTCCGTAGCTCTTTTGCACTCTTGGTGTTTTGAAATCCGATCCGGATTAGGGTGCACTTACGGAACATAATTAAAAAGAATGTAAACACACACCCGTGTCGATGTTACACGTCGTTTGACTTGAAGAGTCCTCCGGTATATTTGAGCGCACTTACCAATTAACATTTGAAGCACCATTTAGAAAAGGGCACACACACGCACCACAAATTACATATGTATACGGCGATGGGGGCTCCACTTGTCGTCGTTTTGCGATATTTTGCCGGGACCTTGTGCCGCGCTACACTGTGCACTTTTATGCCGTCAACATTTCGTCAAGAGTTGTTGAGGGAAAATAGTTTTAGATTACATCAAGTGGAGTGTTAATATCACTCCCGGGAGTTGTAGGATATCAATTTTCTCCATCATTAGGCTGAGAACCCTCTTCTGTATGAATGCAAGGACATAATAGCTTTTCCTTGACTGAGACGTATTACATTTGTCAGGTTGTTTGTTCTGTATGAATGTGAAAGAGGTTGCACTTGTATGTTGTTATTATTTTCAGAAACTGAACTAATATTGTAAGGAGCTTGCATTCATTTAATTTGCTGAGGGGTGATCTGTGTATTAGCGTGATATTTAAGTGGAATCTAAATCATCGATTTTGAATAATATTATAATTATTGTTGTATTAAATTTGAACTGCATTTGTTAACTTAGGAGATGTAGTACTTTGGGATATAGCCACCTTCAGTCTTCATGGTGCCTACTTTATGTGTGTGTTTTATGGCGTTTTTAAAATGAACCTTACCCGTAGAAATGTTTTGCTCTGAAATCATCGTTGGAGGACAGTATTCATTTAAAGCTCAGAAATCTTGCTGCAATATTCAGGATATGTATTCAGGGCATCCATGGACGTCGCGCAAGATGTGAGCTAAGATTTCTGTCAGTGCTTGTTACGAGGAATTCCTAATCTAACTGCGGTATCTCCTGTAGTCAGTACTTATCGCTATCAACACCCTTAGTTTTTAGAAGTTCATTTCTCTATGAAATGTTATATTTAACCACGTCTTCCTAGATATTATAAAGTTAACTAGCCGAAATCATCAAAGTTAAATCTTTTAAAAAAACAACTAGTGTATTTTTTGCAATATAGCAATATGGGGTTCACGCCCACAAAGCAGACAAGGTATGCCGCGCTGCTCCTGCTCTGTCCAGTTCGTCGACTTTCTGAAGAGATAACTGAATTAGCTTGGGACTCTACGGACTATCTGGCGTCTCTCGGTATGGAATCTAGCAATCATGATAATGCAGTACACCACGGATATAAGAATCTTCGAAAACCCAGCAATTAATTTCTCATAGGCGTGTTTTTTTGGAGAAAAATGTTTCTTATGTACAATACACGGGTATAAACAAAATTATTTCATTAATACATCCACCGTAGGTATACGGAAAAATTATTATACGTATTATTCAAGTCCATTTATATAAGTACATATTTCAAAATCTAAATAACAATTCAATAAAAACGAAACTAAGCCTTGCATAACACATCTGCCTAAATTAAACGTACTTATCACGTGTTTGTTATAGACTCTCTAATCTTTAATTTATTTGTAATATCTAATTTGTTTGTATAAGTAGTTTGCCAAAGTTCTTGAAGAGCTGTTCTTCGATACTTATCAAATGTTGGTTATCGTCGCCAACCGAAAATCGTAGTATCACGAAAAATGATTTCACTGCTTCAGTTTCGTCGCCCGTGGCATTGATGTGGTGTTCACAGTCTCAAACGATTCTGGCTCATCTTCTTCATCTTCCAACATTTCACTTACAATTTACCTTTTATCTATGTCCCCCGAACAGTCGTGATTTTCATATTTTTCAATATACGAAAAGTTTTCGTCGCAGTCGTTTATGCCATTCCTGGAACGTTTTCTTCAAAAATCCCAGCATTCCTGAAGCACTTTTCAATAGTCTGTGGTAAAACTAGCCACCAGGATATCCTTAGTGCAATGCTTTTAGCACTGTCATTTCTTTCAAAAATGATTCTATGCAGTTGGCTTCCATAGCAAGAATTTGTTTGCCTTTCAAATGTGCCTAGGTACATCTGCTGCTTTTTTTTACACAACTGCAGGTAAATTGCTGATTTTTGCGAAAAAGTGTTTTTTCTTATTTATCGGCTTTCAAACTAGTGATCCATATGTAAGGATTGGACATATGACGGCGGTGTACACACATTGGTTGCATTATATGTATGTACCACTTCCTAATACGTTGTTCCAGATTTGTTTTGCAACTTTATTTAGGGTCTACATAGCTTCCTTGTTGAGACGGATAGTCATTGACTGTTTTGGCAGGAGATGTTCTTTTCTTTCTTTCACTTGTGGGAGAACAATAGCACGCACAACATGAGTAGTTGGTGAAAAGCTAGGCCCTGGCCCTCTACGACCTGTAGCGCCACCCATATTATTTATATTATTATTAAAAGATTACATTTATATTCCAAGATCAGTTAAAGTCGCTTGAAAGAATGCAGTAAGTACGTTACCAAACGATTCTTCTTTATAAATGATAGTGGCTATTTATGGTAGATAGTTCATATTTTTTATGACGAAGTGATGTTTCAACAATACCTGACGGGTGTCTCATCTCATCTCAGTTGGTTCGCCTTACGTATAGATGTTGAGATTTTAATAGAGAAGTTGCATCTGTCAAGTTCCAAATGTGAATGTCTAGGTTGCGCTCCATTTTTTTTTCAGGTTCTCGAAATCATTCTCGTTTTCACAGCCTAGTTGTCTCCATAGGAATTAATTTATATGAAATGATGATTCCTTGATAGAAAAAACAATTTATTTAAACAACGTAGAATTCACTCAGAGCAGATTTGTCACTCGAGATTGTACCCTACGCTCACTATGTAATATGAGGGAGGTAGAAACAATTAAACATTTCATTGGTATTTGTCTGATTTTAGGTCTTGTCGTAGTCCTACATACTTCTCGTAAGAATTTTAGTCTTTTTCTAAAGTGAAAGAGAAAAGGAAGCTCTAATCAGGTAAGGTTAAGCCTGGCAAGTGCATAAAGGGTAATAAAGGGTGATTTTTTTTAAAGCTATAGGAAATTTTTTAAAAAGAAAACATAAAACTCAGAAAAATGCCTGAAATCTTTATTTGAATCGGTAGTATGGTCCATATAATTTCATGTTTGAAGATTATTTCATGCAAATGTTGACCTTGCCTGCGCCTCAAATGGTCCATCCATCTTCCAACATTTCGGCCGGTATCTCAAAAATAAATGCTTTAATGTTGTCTTCCAATGCGTAAATTGAAGCAAGCTTGTCTGTATAGACATCAGCTTCCACCTAATCCCACAAAAAAAAAATCTAAAGGAGTTAAATCGCACGATCTAGGCGGCCATTTAACCGATCTCGAACGGGAAATAAAATATTCACCGAACTCGCCTCGCAATAAGTCCATTGTTGCGCGTGCTGTGTGGCATATGGCACTGTCTTGTTGAAACCATATGTCATGCAAGTCAAGCTCTTACATTTTGGGCAAAAAAAAGTTGGATATCATCTCACGGTAGCGCTCACCATTCACAGTTACGTTCCGATTCGCATTATCTCTGAAGAAGTACGGTCCAATATGCCACCAGCCCATAAACCGCACCAAACTTTTTCTGGATACATTGGTAGCTCTTGCAATGCTTGCTGATATTCACTCCAAAACCGACAATTCTGCTTATTTACGTACCCATTCAGCCAAAAATGAGCTTCGATTAAACTGACTATAAAATGGAAGAAGCACGTGATAAACTTTCTTAACAGAGCACGCATTTTGATAATAAAATTCAATAATTTGCAAGCGTTGTTCGTTTGTAAGACGATTCATGGTTAAATTGTAGGCCAAACTGAAGATGTTAGACTGTGAATCAAAACACGAAACGTGAGTCAGCTGTTTAAACCAGTGGTACCAAAAAGATAATAGCTAAAAAATCACCCTTTATGTGTTGTCATTCTATTTTCCACAACATATACATTGGAGATCGGCTTACGTTGTGCTATTCGCACGATCACCAAAAAAGCGGATACACGCGTCGGTATTAAAGAGTCTGCAATCTGGATGGTTGAAGCAACTTAGTTTTAGCTATTAGTGTACTCTGGGAATTGTGATCGACGAATAAAATTGATCCTTAGCAAATCTTCAAAACAATAATCCTTAACTTAGATAATTATTATTTTTAAAAGCATGAACATCTAACTAACAACGCCTGTAGTATTATGATGAACGTCCCTCTGTTTCGTCAAGTTACGTTCATTTTCCTCCTGACATAAGTTAAAGATCGTGATGGATCTTTGCACACGTTACCAGAAGCAAAAATGTTCATATTCAAATTCGTCGAAGCTTCTGATTACTGTTCCAATTTCCCTTTGATATGATTCTCTGTATTTGGCGAACTTGAATTTGTAAAATAAAAGTGGCATCCACGACGAGGTAGTATTCAATAAAACAATCAGCAGTTGCATTGACGGGTACACTTGAATTATTTAAACAGGCTATGGAGTTATAAAACCCTAGTTCATTTCATTTCTTAAATTTCTGTTGCACATTGAAATATTTATTCTTAATGAAAGCCACCTGGGGAATTTGTCCGAAAACCCGAAATTTCATTTTAATCAATCACAACAAACCATATGCATATGCAGATGTCAAAGCGCTTAAATCCTTTCTATGATTTCTCGCACACCTGCAAAAACAAAACCCGACAAGGCCGCCTGTACATTGTTATCCTACAAATAATAGAAGGATTTTCGAAAAAGAAAACACAGACTGATTCACATGCAGGTGGTCATCCTAGTCCGGACACCGGCCGTTCTGCACATTAAGGTGGATAACATTCACCGGCGTAGTACAGGTACGCAGATTAGAATTGTATCAATCAGACGAAGGGATGATAACGCATTTACCGCATTCACAGCGGCATATTTGTGTCCTTTTTGATTTTTGTTCTATGATTTTGAAAATTCGCATGCACACCCCAAAGCGTCACCGAATCGAATGTCAAACAAATCCCCAAGCTTGTAGCAGAGCAAACGAGGACACATTTAGCATTCATTCTACTGAGCCTGAAAGGCTTAGAGCGTAGTAGCATTGTTCCCAGCTGCATAAGTTGGTGGGAGTAGCTGTGTGTGTTAAGCGAAAGTATTTGTAAATTGCTTGAAATTCAATCGCAAATTCCGCTTGAATGCGGCCTCTGTCCGACGTGAAATCATGATGATGGCGCTGATGATGATTCAAGGAAAGTGTCCTGATATGAATACCTGACGCCATTGTTTGCACTTGCATCCCCGCATATCTACCTCGAATATTCATGGCATGGTTTGGAAGTCTTTGGGAAGCGGTATTGTTTTGAGTTCTTTCTTTTTCATGCAATCCTGCAATCAGACCATCCAGCATCGAAACTGGATAGATGGGGCTGTGATGGAGGCGGAATTATCTTCAAAAATGTGCGCAAATATTGCATAGTCCATGACGTCCTCGAATAAATACTTTTCGCCTCGTCGGTCATTTCTGGCCAAACAGAACGCATGTACCTCAATCGGAAAGAGAATTCTTGCGTATAGCATTGACGTCCAATGAATACTCGCACATATGGTATTCATTCGCGAAACGGTGTCGAAAATAGGTACAATAGTCTCGTTGTATGCTCTGTGGCAGAAACTGAATATCGGTGCACATTTTGAAACTAGTGGTTTTTGTTATTGGCTGCAGCTCACTACTGTAGACCGGATGAACATTCACATAAAGTTGAGTTCTGGACATATGTACGCGGCAAATAGTTGATAACTTGCTTATATGACAATGGAACACAACTGTTGTGTACTCTAAAACTATGCGTAAATAACAGCCAGTCTCAGACAGTCTCATATCTCAGGGGCATTGATATAATCAGAAGGGCATAAATTGACTCAAAAGTTTCTTTAGCAATATTTGCCTTCATTTGAGTTGATTCCGATGGATAAGGGGGGAGATTTATGCAGGAACATCAAATTTTTTCATCCGAATTAATTAATTCATTTTTACTTCAACAGTGGATCTCTTATAGGCAATCAACCATTCGAAAGAATATTCCGCTCAACCCCTAACCCTTGAGTATCCATTCGAAGTTCTTTAAGTGTTCATTACCTTTTATATTTCTCTGGGCTTGCTAGCACAATGAACGTCCAGAGTAACGCTCTTCTCGTCCCAGATGTGCGAGCAATTATTACTTCATCAAAATGGAATCATCACCCGTCCAACCTCAAGTCATCATGCCCCTGTCGCTACTGTGAAAATGTTTATTTCATTGCCATTCAACCGTAGCGTAGTGAATAATAATCAAACCGTTATCAACCCCTTTCTCTTCACCCGCTTACTGTATCAACGTTCCACTTGAAGTTGTCAACACCCTTTGTGTCTGTTACTGTCTCATTATTAAGTAATGAACACTGTTAAGCTGACCCGTTCGGTTTTGAGAAAACAATAAAAAACAGACACCGGCGGCCACCCTCTGCTTGCCGACTATCTTAGGCTGCAGTTTCTCTTTTTTTCATTTCAATCGATAAAGTCCCTTGGATGCCTGGCAGCCTAGCGGCGTTGTAACCCCAACTGCGCCAGCTAATGGAATAAAATTTCCGTTCCAGGTGGTGATGGGTAGAGTTGTGGGCAGCGGGTCCTTTTTGCTTTTAAAGATCTGGAGGCTCTATTGAAAAACGAGTTAAGCACGTGTCCCAAATGGCCAACAGAAACACACACAACTCCACACACCCATGTATATATCATGGACAATGTATAGGGATAAATTACATTTTTGCGAAGCTCAAGGCGTTCCAGCAACACCCGTAATACCTCCACCACAGACTTTCGGTTTGTTATCTGCAAATGGATTTTTAACGGGTTCCCCTTTGCAATGGACCATAGTAAGATTGGATCCTATGTACATGCATGGATAAAATGGCCGGGTATGTGAGGTTCAAAGTGTGTGATGATGATCCAAGTCGGGCGTTAACTTTCTTCGGTCTATTTGAAACGAGTTTTGTGGACAATGACCAAACCAGGCGGTGGCTATTGGTGGGTGGCACAGATTCATACTTGGGTGGGTATATCTTCCATGGAAGGGGATGGATGCGTATTGCCTATATGGTGTCCTGCCACATCAACAAAACACACAAGAGGACTTTGTCCATATATACTGACCTGGAAGATGGGCGGCAGAGAAATTTATGAAGGTGAATCAATTGGCAATTTCGAAAAAAACAGAGGGCGGTTGAGTGTTGGCGGGGCAGACGGAGCCTGTTGGGTGTTTGCGGGCGGAACTGGATTTAATGGCCTCGTGCATTACAATGATTTGTGGGGGCATGTTGGGCGGAATCTTGTGCCTGAAAGAATAAAATTTCAATACTGGCCGTCATTTGGGAATGGCAGGAGGTTACTTGTGTTTAAATCTGCCAGAAAGGTTGTTTTTATTTTAGCAGTGTATTTTTATCGATTAAAGCGAGTGGAGACACAATATTACAGAAGGGCGTACAAGTGCTGGCATATGAGTTCAACGTTATTGATGTGTTGACTGAGGGCAAAACGATGATATAAGCTGTCTTCACACAATATCTATGAATTGGTCACAATGTCATGTAAAGGTATGAGTCCTTGACCTGATCTACTACGACTTTCAAGTGAATAATGGTAACAAATAAGGGGGATGTAAGACAAATCAAATCTTCCGAAGCCCTTTTTTTTCCCTCAAAACCCAATTGAGAAGCAGTGCCCTCCCTCGAAGGCCTGATCTGACAATATAGAACATCTAGGTCATTATTGTCCGGTTCTATTGAGCGGATTGTACGCGAACAATCTCAAAAGATGATGAAGAAACTCTTGTGCCGGTGGCATTTGGAACATAATGTTCAACCGTTAACTGTATGGGACGTACAGCGGCAAGACTCGGTAACAGCCTTTTGCATAAACGTTTATATCCCTCATTGCATAAGTCTGCAGATGTTACGTAGACAATATTGCCTAGGCCAACACGGAGCCAGATCATAGCCTGACGCTCATTTAAAACAATAAACCACCAACAAGTTTTCACATTACCGCCCAATAACTCATCTAACCGTGGTAAATGGCCGTTCACAATGTAATCTTAACGACATAACCCATAAACTTTATTTCACCCCTCTCCGCCTTGGACAGAGCACTCAACCATCTACAGAGAATATTCACTCAAGACATGTCAAACCAGGCGAACTCTTCAACATGGACGACATCGTAAATTCCATAAAACGTCATGAATCAACTGCGTGCATGGCAGGACGTCAAGATCTTTACGACCGATTGAAGGATCCACTATTGTTTATTAATTAACGCAGCATAAGCCCCTACAAGTGCAGCGTTTTAAGCTTATTCATCCACACCATATCTAGTCCCAATGGACTACTATGATTCCATATACGTATGCCAACGGGTTGCTCCACACGGCAGGAACTTCTTGGAACGTCATTTCACCACACATGTGGAAGGTGGAAGTTGATGCAACGGAAGATGCATACAGCCATAAACAAAACTATACGCCATATATTATGAAGCTGGATTTCGTGTGAAATCGCAAGCCATGTCGCACGGATTTACTCTATGCTCAAGCGAATTTCACGAGCAATATCATCCAACATTCTGCACAAAGACTCACAGCCAGCACTGATGTTGCGTATTCCATACTGATGAAACGAACTCTGCTAAGGGAATGTCATGTAGGAAGTCTTCTCGGAACAGTTGAAGGATGTGGACGCCCCCCAAGGCTAATTAGCACATAAAATTATTGGAGTAGAAATGACTTTCTTGAGATTAGCATGGTTGATAGTGAGTGGATGTCGACACGTTCTCGTATTTATGTCATCATTCTGCGATTAAGTGCCTAGTGTTTTGAGATATCTATTCACATGTGAACCTTCGTGGTTGAAGTGATTTAAAGAAATGCCGCTTATAATTAAAGAAGTATCTACAAAAACAAATCTAAGACTGAATGGAAGGAAGATGGAAATATATTTTATGTCACCAATAAATTTCATAGAGGTTGAGTTGTCGTTCATCACATCGCACGTATGGTAGACTATTTGAAATGCCGACAAACGTTACCGACAATATAGGCAACAGACACCAACTTATTCTGCTCCATATTTCATGGTCTCACCTAGCTAAGCCATTTTTGAGGTATGTTGTACTGGAGAGAATTTTATTTGAGGTGCCTGTTTTTGGTTCAGAAGATTTGAGGAGCTCCTAAACCGTATGAGTGCCGATTATGTGTCTGGGGAAAGTGTTGATTACGATTTTGTGTTTTGAAGTGATGTTGATTTACGTTTGAATAAAATGTCTTTTACTTGCTATTGTATTGGATTTCGGTTTCTGCTGGGTGACTAGGAGCACAACATGTTTGAGAACTGTCCAATCTGTTACAAAAAGTTATACATTTTATACTAATTATTTAGGGATTTTCCTGAAAAGATATTATTCAATACTTTGGATCAGTATATTGTGGTGATCCGAAAAGCCACCCCCATACAAACATATAGATAAAGTGGTGTGAAACTATATCTGCTTCGAACCTACGTACATCCAATAATGATCAGACTGAGATTGCTCATGCTTACAATATCCTTCGCCTACAGCTGAAGAGTCGAATAATGGCGATCCTCCTCAATCCATTAAAAATCCTGCTGGAACAGACTGGGTTTTTTGACGGCACATCCAGGCTTTAGAATATTAACGCAACAAGCCTTGTCGAAGGCATTTATGAACCTGAACTGAAATCATATCTCTCCAACGAAAGTGTGACACTCTCGGAAAAAAAAAAATGGGCTTAAGCCGGCAGATGCATAGCGAAAGTTTTCAGTTATTTGTTCTGTTAAAATTTGTTACTTATATGTATCAAAACACTTTTAGCATTTTAGAATGCTTGATTAATTAATATTTGACATAGATAATAAGCCCTATCACAGAAGTAACTATACTAACTAAAAAATAAATTCCCACATTATTCGCTTTTAGTGACAGCAATCTTCACGAATTTGTAGCCGATTTTTCATTATGATTCTTCGACGAATGAATTCTGTGATAGATTTTTCGGAGTTCTTAGCCCATTTCCAGGGCATGGACCTGTGCTGAGTTGTTGATTGCTCTCAACTTGGCGAGATGCCAGCCGCGATACCTGTACATGCACAGGTCAAGTTGACATACAGCCTCCTAGTGGCTCCCCCTGGATAGCCTTCCTAAGCAACCGCCTCGAGTTGAACCACTGTATTCAGCGGCCACTTGTCCAAGGGCTTAAAGCGGGACGCGATCCTCCAGGTTCGGGGGTTATGCTTGACGATACCTCTCACCGTGGACCATGTGCAGACCGCTTGCAACCGGGGGACACAGCCTACGCGATGCCACATCCGGCATCGGACTTAGGCTCATAGACTTCGCAACGAGGTGCAAAATTCATCATTGTAGCAAGCACACGTTTCCGGTATCTTAATATCCTTAAGGATACATCACCAGATCAATCGACAGTAAAGCAGATTCAGACATTCCACCAGCATTCTGGATGTCCGGACGTTCTTAGGCACCAACCTAGTAGTGGTGGCCAATTTCCGAACGGAGATTTCCAGGACGAAGCAAATACAACCCAGCGCTGTAAGAAAATTCAATGTCTCATAACTACAATCGCATGAGATCAACATGGAGTTTTCAGATCGAGTCTCCCTCTCAGAAAGTCCTATGCCGCCGACATCAAGTGTAAAAGGCCAATGGCAATACTGCCAAGACGCCATCAGAAAAGCCGTAACTGATGTGCTAGGTTTCACCCCGCTGACCCATGTTTGAATGTCGACGAGCATATGTAGCCAAACGAGAAGCATACAAAGCGGGTCTGCAGAGAAGAACGAGCGCTGCTCGTGGGTTCTACGGGCAGAAAATTAGGGAAGAACACCGGCTTCTCTTCATACGAAAAAACACAGCATGAGAAGCGCGTGATCGAGAAATTTGAGAGGTGCTACATTAGGAAGGATGTTCGAAAATTCTATCAAAAGAAGAGAAAAACCGAACGTAAGCCAACAAAGATAAAAATGGAAATATAATAACAGAATCACAGCCCTTGCTGGGAATATGGAATGACCATTTCTTCAGATTGTATAACGGCGATGAAGACGAAAATACCGCTGCCAGGCAGAATAACCCATTCAATATAGGCGATGATGGTCAAGAATTACGTCCTCATTGAAATTACTGCAGCAATAGCCTATCTGAAGTAAAACAAGGCTGCTAGTACGATGGACTACCTGCCGACCTCCAACTCATCTATAAAAGAGACGTGTATTATTCCACTATTGGACAAATGTTCACATTACGACGGCTCTTGGACCGAGGAGTTTTAAGTCGGAACCCACCATCATTGATTTTAAGGCAGCTTAAGAAATAAATACATGACAATGATGGAGAACGCCCGTTGCTCCGGATTTTACAGAAACTTTTGATGTCAAGAAAGATCTTAGACAAGCTGTCTTGCGACTATTTTAACATAATTCTCGAGAAGATCTTGGGGAACTCAGACTTCAAAACCAGACGACACGATCTTTCACAAGGCTGTGCAACTGCTAGCATATGCCGATGGCATTGAGTCTTGCGGTAAATGAAGGTAAGACAAATTACATGCGGCTTACAAATAATGGCCATCATCACCGACATCTTGGACATACCATAGAGTCACAATAGATCAATACAACTTCGATGTAGTTAAAGATTTTGTCTATCTAGGTTCTGCCATAAGCCCCGGAAATAAGATCACGGCGGAGATATAAGGAAAACGATTCTGGTCAATTGCTGTATCTTTGTACTTAGGCCCTGTCTCCATATAAGACCTTGATAGTCCCAGTGCCGCTGTATGGCGCAGAAGCATGGACAATGTCAAATTATGACAAAGAGTTGCTTGGTCGTTTCGAAATGAAAATCCTTCGATTTAAATTCGGTCTCGTTTGCGAAAAAGGATTGAACAACGAACTCTACGGGCTGTAGAACGACATTAGCCCAGTCAAAGGAATTCGATTGTCTCGACTCAGATAGCTCCGGTTCGGAAAGTCTTCGAGGCCAACCCTGAGGGACAACACGGGAGAAGTAGAACTCGCCCCCAAAGGCGTAACCAACTGGAAAGAGATATTCATCAGCTGGGTGTACGAAACTGGTGCGGCCTAGTCCAAGATCGCACTATTTGGACAGGATTGATGACTGAGGCAAAGGTTCTCACTGGACTGTAGCGCCACCCAAAACAAAGAAGAAGGCCATTTTCGATTACGATGGAATTCGTGAAAGGCGTGAATAACTTTCTGTAATATAGGATTCGGATTTAATAAATTTAAATAAAGTAGATAACTATCCACGAACCAGTACTCAGCTTTCTCTGTTCACGAGCCGTTAGGGTTCCAGTAACGCATCGCCCATATAAATCATAGCATGACAATTTAAAACCATCGCCATTTACCCTTAATTTATTTAAAAGTTATAGTTAAAAGTTACAAGGGCTTTAATCTTGTATGACTTTCAGTTTTGGCGGTGGTATTTACTATTTAATAATAAAGCTGGTCGATGAAACCAATTATATGTACATCCTATCGTGATAAAAAAGTCCCGTTCACACGTGTTTAAAATGTTAATTTAAAAAACTAGACAAGTCATTAAGGACTATTTATTATGCAGACATCAACTTGGTCGTGTAAGTAAATGGCTCTTCATCTTGGTTAAACATATCCCTTTCAATCCCTTAGCCGTGCAATTACTACACAATCTCACTACAACAGCAATTGACCCTTACCATATGGCCAAATGTTTTCAAAGCCCTTGAGCCTACAACGGGAGAATTTTCGTAGGCTTATCGACCACCCCCATGAATGAAACATGAAAGCAAATCAAACAATTTTAATAGAAAACACTGTTAATACAAGCTAAATTCACACAGACACCATTACTCTCAGATGGGGTGGCTTGGAAAAGAATAAACAAATATTCAGCGACATGTAATCCGGTTCGCATTACATTGCGAAGAAAATAGTTGTCAACTACATATGTATGTACATTTACACTCGGTCTGACGATTTCTGCATTGCCCCGCTCACAACTCAGAAGGCTTGAGCATACATACGTATTTATTTTGTATGGGCTACTGGCAAATGTTTGATGGATTTTTTCCCCGTTGGCTTCAATTAAGGCATTACAACGTCATAATCAAAATGACAAATAGAATTACGTTTGACGAGGACTTGACAGTTGGTCGACAATCACCCCCATGGTGAGCGACAGAATGACAACGATGATGGTTCGATGATTTTTTTCCTTCGTTTCTGGGAGTAATCCGAGAGGGGGTAGTTGTACGAACAAGGGTGGGGCACGAATTATAAACGGTCGCAATTATTGGCTATTATACGACGCAATTTAGGCGAAGCATTTTCCCATTTTCATGGGCAACCTCGGGTGGAAGTCGATGTGCTGGGCAAATCTTAATTATGTATATTGAGGAAAAGTTTACGTGCGGTTATGTTGTGTCCTTTGATCTTTAGATGAAAAACATCGAATGGATTAGTAAAGCAGTATTGTATTTGAGTTGCACTCTGCTTCTGGTGAATATGTGTTATTTTTATAAGAGCAAACAGACGAGAAAGTGTCTGATATATGCATCGGAGTAAATAGGAAAATTCACCAGGCAATCAATTTATCGATTCGATTTGAATAGAAAATTCAAGCTGAATTTCATTTTTGGTCAACCACGCATAGCGCACTAAGTAATACCTGTCAATCAACCGCGTTGCTCAGAATATGAAAATTGACAACTTCTGTATACAGGTTGTTGATTACTGTAACAGACAGAATTTAGGCCCCCTACGCATGTGGTTAATTATCAGAATTGTCCGACTTTACTGTGGTAGATTCCAGTGCCCACAGCTAAATAACTTCACAATATATATCCGTTGACATGTGCCCTCTGTAGCAGAAATTTGACCAATTACCTCATTAAGCTTGGCCGACAGCTGTCATACTTCGCTGGCAATTGAAATGTTCGCCTTAGTCGCAATGGAGGCACAATTACCACGAGGGATTGTGTCTTGTGTGCCCATTTATTTGTACCTTCCCACGGTTATGGGCCAAAAAGTGAGATGATAGAAGCACTTCCGCCATTAGTTAGCTTAACCTTCCAAGCAAATCCTAGTTTTTGTCACCGCTTTACACTCGACGTGCCAAAATATACAGTTACTGACACAAGGAGTTATCCCACGTTTTCGTTTTATTCCGGTGAAAATCACATATCGCACTGGGTGCCCACTTGGAATCCTTTGATTGGGCAAACGAGAGTGATGTGAGTGGAGGCTATAAAAAATGACAAAAGTGTTCACAGAATGAGGCTTTTTGTGCGGATTTGTCGACCAACATAGAACGTGTAGAGGCTGTAACGGGGTCCATGAAAGGAGACACGAGAGAGAAAAAACTGGAAAATTTATACGTCCATCTGCAGGATTCCATTAGGAGACAGTTTTTATGCCATTGTACTCCTTTATAGATGGGGAGTGTGTGTCCACATACGAAATGAACCGTAAACGTATGAAGAAACTGAAGTACGGTTGCCTGTTTTTATTGCTACATCTTGATGTGCGAAACTGTTACCGTGAAGTGTTTAGTAAGTTTGAAGCCCAAGTTTGATGACAGGGAACATATGCAAAGTAGCTTAGATCGCATTAGGATGGATAGGCTGCAAATGGGTATTGACTTTAAAAATTGTATAATAGGAAGCGACGGGAGCATTGAAGGTTTTGCTCGAATATAAACTGGAAGTAAATTTAAAATATGTAACTCATGTTAACTAAGAACTTTAATATTATTTGCAGATCTGATTTAGTGGATTTCGATGCAAGGCTGTTCCAAATTTTGTTATACAATATGGGTCTCGATGAAATCTTCACCTAAGAACGAATCCTGAATTAATTGTTAACAGCATACAAAGGCAGAATAAACAAAATTGAATTTAACTGGTATTTTTCTAATAATAGACTTGTTAACGAACTTCTTCTTTTTGGTTAGCGCTACAGTCCGTGATGAACCTGGGCCTCAACCAACATGCCTCTCCAGCCAGCAGGTTTTTTTGGTTGGTGGAGGTCCTTTTCCACTTGTGTGCGCCATCTCTGTTGCACTGGCCCAATGGCTCGGTATCGAAGACTCTTCGGGCCGGAGCTGTGGTGTCCATCCGCTCTACAGGACCTAGCCACCTTAAGCGTTGAATCCGAAGATGCTTAACTAGGTGCATGCCCCTGTACAGCCCGTACAGTTCGTGGTTGAATCTTTTTCTCCAGACGCCATCAACGCAAACAGGACCAAAGATCGCACGTAAAACTTTTCTCTCAAAAAAACCAAGAGCTTCTTCATCCGCTCTTAATAGCGTCCATGTCTCTGATCCATAGAGCAGGACTGGGATGATTTGAGCTTTATACAAAGTCAACTTTGTGTTTCGAGAGATTGCCTCTTGAGCCCATCACTCAATTCATGAAGAACGTACCACTCTAAAAAAATGCCATAATTTACACAATTGGCTTAGTTGAGTTTCGGTATTCTTGAGATTTATCTTCTCTCCGAAGTATTTTTACCCCCACTCCTTAAAAAATTATATATATAACTTTTATATTTTTTCATTTATTATACATAATATAATAAATATATTCTGTATATTCTCATCCTTTTTTATTTCAATGTTAACATATTAAATTATTTCAAAACGACTTCATCATTGTTTAAGTAGAATATATGTATTTATTTATCTACGCATGTTTATATTGAAAGCCTTGTGCTCGTTATTTTCTCCAAATTGAGTCAACATAACTCATAGTAAATTGTTTCTAGCATTAAGCTATTTAAATGAAACATTTTATATGAAAGATAGACAATAATATCAGATCTGTGTAATTTAAAATGGGCGATGATAGATCAACTGTATTTCTAATACGAAGAAAGCAATACCATCATCTTGCAGATGACTTAACTTGGATAACTCCACAAAACCTCCCAGATGAAACACTAGCGTGCTAGTTATATACTCCTGTTAAATGTACTATACCTTCTTTCACGAGCGATGGGATAAGTATTGCCAATATTTTCTGTAAGATCTAAAAGATCCTTGGGGCTAAGTTTGGTTCCAAAGTAGTAAACTATTTTCATTGTGCTATGGAATGTGTATAACGAATACAATCTTCTGTTGTGGGAGTTATTCGCCATAATCGGGTTGGAAACGCGACAGTGCGCAAAGATCTCAATCTTGGGCAGCTAGTTCTCCGAAGTAAAAGAACTATGGGCACCTGACACGAATATCCCAATCATCACTATTCATTATGATTCAAGGCCCGCAGTTTCACGATTCCATCACGAACGTTTGGCAGACTCAGAACAATGCGGTTGGTTGAGGATTGCGCCTGCTAAGTAGGAGTTCATGGCGGAGGGTCAGGTGGCCTGGACATCACTCGTGCGTTCTACCCGCTCTTACCCCCGGGCACCTTGGACCATACGAACCAAGGAAAAAGATGAAATCATCATCAAATCATTCTAAAACTAATGTAACCACCGCTTCAAATCTATTTTAGACTATGGTCGTAGCACATGAAGTGGACAGTTAACAAATGTTTTGTCAAACAAAACAGCATCTAACAATTTAAATAACAAAATACATCACAATTTACAATTTAGATATCAAAATATATTGTATGACTTTTCGACAGATAAACTGTAGATATGATCTTTATCGTAGAACTGAGTGACACATTTACAACGCGAAAGAAATCGCCGAGGATTATTTTCTTCCAGTAATTCAAAAGTTCATCAATTTCATTTTCAGTCAACGAAAAAGACTACTTATGTATAACACAACTCCTTAAAGTAGTCATTACAGTAAACGTCACCACACAATTCAAAGGGTACTTCATATCCACTCAAAATGCTTGGTTTGACATCATGGGCTCTTTAAAATCAACCACCATCACAATTTTCTGTCTCCAAATCCTTTTGATGTTGGGGTCACATTTCATTTGCCCAATCGGAAGCTTATCAAACGGATTTTAACTCCCCGGCAGAATAGTTACGAGGGTATTTGAAACTTGACCCTTTCATTTCAGTTGTCATAGTCGCATCACAATCAAACCAAAACTTCTCTGAGATATTTTGTTGAGGAATTTCTCACACTTGCTCAGAAAGTCCATTAAAGTCTTTTGGAATGTTCTCAAATTGAAATATGTTAAATGAAGTACCACCTATGTATGTGAAGCAAGACACACCCTTGAAGTTACATTCGATTTTTTCCAACAGCCAACATTCGAATATCTGAACTGAGCTAATATATAAATAATCAGATCTCTACTCCTCCAGAGTGCGTGGCCAAGAGATGCTTCTAGGATAAAATGCAATTAATGCTAATGTTTGCTGAAATGGGGTGGAAAAAACTTTCCTAATTACCACCATTGGACAGCGCCTTTCTTGTTCGTTTTGGTAAAGCAGTTTCTTTTAATTCTCCCGACTTGGAATTCGAAAAATACTAACAAGTTTCGAATGAAGTAATGGCCCCACATTAAGTATTTAGCAGGGAATTCCGTAGGAGGCATCTCCTCGTAATCTAAAGGGTGCCCCTGCTGAGATAACTTTCTGTACAGCCTCTTAAATATGGGCTGTTCCGTCCGTGGACGATTGCGTTGGATTTCGTAAGGTCGTTTGTTGCTCCTTCATCCCTGCATGTTTTGCATTTTGCTGCTGGTCCTTCGATTCCATCTTGTTTCCTTTTTCTTTTTTCTTATTTGGCAAATATCCAATGTGCCGGATGTCGAGACTTCGGGCAAACTTAAAGTGGTCATGTTCATTAGCACCCCATCATCGTTGGCATTGTACAAACACAAAGTTGTTATCCCTTTGATCTTGGCCATGAGCCTTAAGCATATCACTTGGACATGTTACATTCGTTTACTTATACTGTGCAAGGGAAGAAGAATATTTCAATGTACGTCTTATCCTTGTAAAATATCCTGATTTATGATGGCCGATGGGTAGGATACTCAACGAATTACTGGTACTAGTTAAGGCGTATGATGAATGAGTGCATAGGGGTAAATACCATGCAGCCAATAATTAAAGCAAAAGGTTTGTGTTGGTGCAGCAATAAAATACATGCAATAAATTAGAATACAGTACTTAATTTTTTAATAAGAAAAATGCTTAAGACTAGTTGGAAGTACACTTTTTTCTTTTTTTCTAATTACTGACCCCCGGGGGGCACTCTTTTATTAAGAATTTTTTTTAAGACAAAACTTAATAAATGAGCAATTAAGTTAAAACTTATATGCTAAGTTACATACTACCTTAAAATAACTTAAAACTACCTTAACTAAACATACACATACACCTATATACATGAGTGTATAATACTATACGCAAATTTAATTTATACATGTACATTTGTATACACATGAGTAAAATCAGTGGACAAATGTGTATAATTAGAGTTTTTTTTATTTGTATTGCTTTATATTTTATTTTTTTTTTTTTTGTTATTTTTTCATACATTTATATGAACAGCTATCAGACACTAAGTCTGTAAGCCGGCTATATATAGCTGGATTAAATCCGCAAGACACTGATTGACAACTCCTTTTAAGGAGTTCTGTACTGCCCATTCCAACCCCGGTCTAAAGGGTTCGACGAGGAAGTTCCCTCTCTGACCTACCAAAACGTTCGATATTGCAAAACAACATCCCTCTTATCACGACTCTACAACGCCATACTAAAGCGGAGGCGATCTTCCTCAGCTTGTTGTGCGACGGAACGTTCGTAGTTGAGTCGTCCATCCACAGTTGAGCGAGCGATATGAAAGAGGAGCGTAACTGCATTTATGTCTTGTATCAGACGATGCTTATCAAAATGGAGAAATGCTTCTGGGGGACGAAGCCAGTTTGACGTACACTTTCGTGGTACTGAGGATTGGTCACGCGTGACGTCTATCAAACTGCTGCAGTATCGTTTGGCAAGTCATCATGGAGAAAATCCATATTGTTCAGTTGTATTACAAAAATCAGCGTTTCGTTAAAAACGCAACTCGAGGATCTTATGGTCTTACTGAAGCCATTATTGCTGAAATCATTCGCATATTAAATCCCAATTTACATTAGTGGATGAAACCCGACCAGTTAGACCACTTCCAGTTCGTAATGGAAGTCTAAAGCAACTGTAGCTGAGAGTGTCCATATTTCTTCTATATGCCTAAGTGCTTCCTAAAATTCGGGCACATGGTCTCTCACTCAATTTCACGTTACGATAATTTGGCCGCCTAGATCATGCGATATCACACCTATGCACTATTTTCTCCTTGAATATGCAAATTCTCAGCTACGATTGAGGCCTTGAAAGCGAACATTACATGTGTTGTCCGCAAGATACCAGTCGCTATGCTTGAACGAGTCGCCCAATTTTGGAACTTCCGAATGGACTCCCTCAAACTAAGTCGTCGCCAGAATTTACATGATATCGTTTCCAAAAGTAAATGCTATTGCTTTGTTTTACATTATAAATCAAACCTCACGATGAATCACACATTGTTAATAGAATTTCGAAACAGTGATAGTAAGACTTTTTTGCCAACGACGTATGTATGGAGGAGAGTGATAGCACCACCGCATCTGATCTTACAGTCTGAGGTGAACGGTGGACCCAATCAAAACATCCACACCCATGAAATCACCTCTCGGCCGATTTACAAGAGAATGCGATATCTTTTATATAAATATGTATCTGCCGAATATTGTTGAACATACCTTCCAAATCGATCGTAGAAGTAAATGTCCAAAGTCGGCATTATATCACTGAACATATTTTCTGTATGTCCTGTTTAAAAACAAACGAAAGATACCGACTCATAAAAAGAAACAACTGTAACAGTTCCTAATACATCTAATTTGAAACTTGATCGGTATAAGGTAAATCATTGATATGTATACCTATCAATCAAAATTAAATATAAATATTTACGATATTTCTTAGAAAAATGTCTAAGCTAAAAAACTTTAACTTAAACTCACAGACAATAAATGAAAAGTGTGTGTTATTGCGTTCAATTTCGTTCACGTTAAAAACGTTGATGGACGTCGGTGACTTCTGCACTTATTTAACGAATGCTCATGTACTGAACTGAACGGGTGCACTGCAGCTGTTCACATATGTATGACAATGAAATCAAGAGTATCCGTCTTGAATTTGTTCTTATTCAATTCAAAATTTCAGTATTTTATGAATGATACCCTTTACAGACAGAGGCACGTCGCAAACTTGTCCGCAACGCACGTTCCATAGAAACAGCATCTCCCATCAGGAGGGTCTATAAGCTGATTTCATTTTTAGAAAACTTCCTTCCTTGTCATAAGAATTCTAGTGTAACAAAACGTCCACTCGCAGCATTATCAGATGCACGATTTTCAAGTAAAGTTTCAGATATGAAAACGTCATGCCTGGCGTATGGAGCGTAACACGTCCAGCACATATCCATGGCATGCAGCACTTATGTGCCACTTGTTATCGTTGGTGAAGTTCCCTCCCAAAACCATGCGTGTTTAAACTAATCTCCATGCATCCTGTCTGGGTGTGTGTTTGCGGTTAGGCAAAGTATCCTTGAGATAGATGGTATCTTTACAACTCCGACACATTTGCACTTCTGGATGGACTGAAAGCGAGTGAGAAAGGTCGGGGTGGTGCATTTTCGTTTACTGCAACGGGTTGTGTGTAGTGGTATCTGTAAGTGCATTTGTATCCATCAGTTATGAAGTGGGTACACATTTAATCCGTTTTACGTGCTCTAAATGTGGGCTAAAGTAGTTATGTTAGATCAGACAGACAGATGATTCTCGACGCGGGTGGCTGAGAGGTTATTGTAGTTCCTGTTCATATCATCACAATGTGGGCTCGTCCGTACTTCACAAATTCGGTAGGCAGACAGCAAGGGTTTCCGATATCAATGAAAGTGGGCAGGGTTTCTAGAACACCCCGTGCGTATCGTGATGCTGCCGAATAAGGAATTACATTGTAATTCGGTTTTAGGATTCACCTTGGATGTTTTAAGTGCAATTTTGATTAAGTTTCCGAAAGCTTTTAAAATATTTTATGGTGAATTTAACTTGATGTTGATTACCTGGGTGGTTGGGATCGCATGTGAAAATGAAGTGAACTCCTAGGAATTAAGCTTTATGTATGTAGGTTCAAGAAAGATAAGTACGTATGGTCATACGCAGTTCTCTGAATATGTGCTCCAGATTCCTACCATAAGAGAGCCTTGTAAGTTGAATGCCCCTTGCTCAAAATGCGTAATAGTCTAGTGCAGGACGAGAGAATTGAATACTACTTGATATTATTTTGTGTCATGAATATGTATCAAATATATTTTTTAATGCTGCTTTCGGGAATTCAAAGTTCACGCTGTATCTTCAGGCAAAATAGGTAAGCAACATTTAGCTAAATTGTTTTCAAAAACTATTAATATTTATAATAATAAATAGGGCTTTCAAAACCGGTATAATGCAATTATATTAGTTGGGTGGGCTGAGCTTGAGAGCTACTTACTGGTATGCTAGTAGCCTATGATGATCCAATCCGTTGCTGAGGTACAGAACCGGAAGTCATTGAGGGGAAGCAGGTGTCCTGGTTATTTGTCATTTCCATTGCATGGAATACTACTATGCTCAGGGTCCCAGCATAGAGTAATATTATATTGAATCAACTGTTTAATTCAAGACTGCAAATTTAGTTACGTAGTACATGTGTCAATAAGTCTGTGGCTATGTGCTAATTACGGAGAATGTAACGACTGGCATATAACAAGGTTTACTTCAACGGGATATGTAGGATATGTAGTTTCAAAGCGTTGACAAGTGACTTATGCGTGCACAGGCGTCCCCACATAACCTCTGTCAATGAACTTCTACTCTCACCTCCACGTGGTCAAATCCGGGAGCCGAGTACCATCGACTGAAGATGGGGTACCCAATGACGTGGAACGCCATTGGCGGCCGCTAACTAGTGAGGGAGGGAGTCGGTAAGTCTGTATCAGGACTCATCTTTCTTTACGGATGGCAGCGGATCGTCAGATAAGCCAACGGCGACATCGGGAGTAACCTGGTACACCCCCTTTTTAGAACTACTCTGACATAGGTCTCCAAGGGCATGTCGGGATTTTGGAATAGAGTTGGCGGCGGAGGAACCCTATCATATAGGGCGGCACTTACAACCTCAGCGAGGTTACCAATACCAGAGTCATCCGGACCCTTCGCCCAAGAGTAAAATAAATGGGCCTGACCTCTCAGTTGGGGTTTGTCACTGAGGTTAACGCCATCACCAAGTAAAAAACAAACTGTTCAGAGACAACCAAATGCCTCGGATACATAGATTTACTTTTGAGGACCGAATAACTTGCGGACGCCCTTGACTGCTATAAAGCAGATATCACAGAAATCCAGGATGTCTGATAGAATAGACCGGGCAAGAAGAAGACAAACAACTAAGACATCTACTACGATAATTGATACACGTAGGGAAGGCAGCGATTGTTTGGTTGCGGATTTAGGCAGTTCGAGGCAGACTTAGGCAAAAAGTATAAAGCTTTGATTATATCAGCGAGCGCCTCATAACAATCCGCATCAAGGCTAAGTTCAGCAACATCGCTCAAGCCCCTACAGGGGACAAAGATGACAGAAGCATAGATGAATTCTATGATCTTCTTGGAAGCCCCAACTTCGACACCAAGATCGTTCTAGAAGATTTCAACGCTAAGCTGGGTAAGGAAGACATCTTTACTAAATTCGTCGGAAGATACAGGCTACACGACAGCATGTCCAATAACGATCTAAGGCTTGTGGACTTTGCCATGGGACAAAATCTCTCTGTTGCTAGCACGCGGTTCCCACAACTCAACATCCATAAAGGGAACTGGCGGTCCCCAGATCATTCACCCGCAACCAGATTGATCACGTTGCGATCGACGTTAGACACTCCTCCAGTATTCTTGATGCCTGAACGTTCCGAGGATCCAATATTGACTCGCACTATTTCCTTTTTGTAGCCAAGGTAAGAATCAGGATATCAAGAGAACAACGGAGTCGAGAAAGAACACCACGGTTTGACGGCGTAAAGCTACAATCGCAACGGATTGCTAGAATCTTTGCCGATCGTGTCTCCCAGAAACTCTCAGGCCATTGAAAAAAAGCCAAAGAAGCTGCCACTGGGTTTTACGACACCACCCCGAAAAAAACCATGGCTTAGGGACGAGTGCAGGCGGGCTCATACAGCTGCATCGAAAAATGAGGGCTGCTCGTGAGCTCTACGAACGGAAGAGAAAGGAAGAGAGCTCTTTCTTTTTTCTTCGCATACACCAGCTCATCAGAAAGATATGGTCTGAGGAAAACATGCCCTACAAGTGAAATCTCAGTATCGTTTGCCCGATCCACAAGAAAGGAGGCCCCTTGACTGCGCCAACTATCGGGGGATATGTCTCCTTAACATCGCGTATAAGATGTACTCTGCCGTTTTTTGCACCCGCCTGAAGTCCGTATCAATGTTGACACTACGGCAGATAATGGAAATTTCCCAAGAAATGCAAATCGATGCTCACCATCTATCCTTCGATTTCAAGGTCGCATATGACAAAGTGCATAGAGACGAGCTTTACAACGCCATGTCTAGCTTTGACATTCCCAAACTCGTCAGGACTGTGCAGGATGACGATGGAGAACTCTCGCTGCTACATCAAGTTCGGTAACGAACTCTTCGAGACCTTCAATGTCAAAAAGGGTTTTGGACAAGGAGACGCGCTGTCGTGCAATTTCTTCAACTTCGACCTGGAGAAGATCGTGCAAAACTCACACGCCAATACTAGAGGCACGATCTTCCAGAAGTCCGTGCAAATGTTAGCATACGCCGATTAAGATGAAGAATTCAATAAGGTTGGGCTATGTGCTAATTATAAAGAATGTCTATTCTGGGGAGTGGGGGAATGCGAAAAAATTAACGGTCTGGCATATAACAAGGTTTACATCAACAGCATATGTAGAAGTATTGCCAAAAGTATTTTTGTACCCATTCGACATCGTACGTTGACACGGCACCTATATCCAACATCTCAGCTATTTTTAGCATTTCAGCCCAAATGTTCATCATTTTGCCATACATTTCCAACGTCAATCAATATCTTTTTTCAGCACGTAATATAATGACTTTTGAGCCCGCTGATATAAACAAAAAACAGCTCTTTTATTTTTATTCATTATTTTATCGCAATTCATTGTAATTATATACTAGACAAACATGCTTAAAACTAGTTGCACTAACAATGCTACTCAATTATTTTACTGGCCCTCAGCAGGCACTCTAAGGTAAAACATAAAAGCATGCTTCAACTTTTCTTCTAAAATAGTTGCTCTTTAACCCGTCGCTAACTAGTCTCTACTTTATTCGTACCTATCAGTAATTTTAATCAAACACTCAAAAAATCGACATTTCCGATAAACAAATTAATCCTGCCCATATGATAGAAGAAAATAAACGATTATATTTCTGACTAAGTGGTGGCCCGTGGCGTTGTGGGTATGTGCGTCGACCCCAACCTCGACGTCGTAGGTTCGATTAGAGCTCTGACCGACAAAAATAATTTTCACGACCCCACCTCTTTCGGGTCACTGACAATGCTCAAAGAGTATTTCCTGTCTAGAAAAAGCTTCTCAAATTTGGCCGTTCGGAGTCGGCATAAAACTGTAGGTCCCTTCCACTCGTGTGAGAACAATATGACGCACAACACGAGTGGTTGCCGAGTAGCTAGGCCCTGGCCCTCTATGGGCTGTAGCGCCATCCATATTATTATTATTATTTCTGACTAAGCGAGAAAGGGAGAAGAATTGGGATGAGATGGAAAAGCTGCACTGGCAAAAATCGAGGACAAAGCTTCTTGCGAACTGCAAATGATTGGCAAAAGGAAGGGTGCCTGGATTGCAATCAAAATCGGTGCCTGGAATGTAATCAGAAAATTATTGCTGCTACAGTAATAGCCCGATTCAGTTAATTTCCATTGCTGCTAGTAAGTATCCAGTCACCCTTATGAGCGTTCATGTATTCAATTCAACTCTCACAATCGGAGCATCTCTGAACGAGCATGGGAAATCTATGTACTGGACATTGCACAGCAAAAACAGTTCCACAAGGCAAGTCTGAAGGCTCTCTAATATAATGAGATGCTCTTTTTTCACATGATCCTGAATTGTTCCTATGTTTTGTTATTAAATTACAAAAATTATTGAAAGTCTTGGTCTCCATCTTGTAAAATCTTCAAAAGTATCAAAATCATCATCTTCCGAATCTAAAAACATTTGCAAGATTTTATTTCACTAAAATTAATGGACCTATGAGCTTGACTGCACGTTAAGTATTTAAAACGTCGTTTCGGGCTGCTTTAATATTGTCACGTTATCATCTGATAATGATAATTAGGGCTTTAAGTCGACTATATTTATCAAAACCCTTTGTTATGTGCTATAATTTTTATAAAGTGTACTGTTGCCGACAATAATTTTGCGCCAATATTTTACAAAACAAGTACAAAAAAAATTAGCTGTTAGCAAACCGATCTTTAATTTCTAATATATGTAATATATCTGAATTACCAATTAAATTCATCTCCAACTTAATATAATAAACTTTGAAGGTTTAACCACTTCTGCTTTCTAAAAGGAGAAAAATAAATGTTACCAATTCTGACACTAGCTGCCATCTAAAATTTTAACTGGGTGCGGATGTTCCAATATACTTCACGATTGAAGATTACGTTGTAGTACTTTATTTTATCCATGAGAGATGACCCACTTATCGATGCAACATTTCTGATGTGCTGTTGAGTGCATTTCAACATGCCATGTGGTTTGCATAAAAGGAAAAAAAAACTCTGGTAATGAAATTGTTCTCGCGTTTGAGTAGAACAGTGTTTTGATTAAATGTAGGGCCATGGCAACGATAAAACTGCGATAGTGGGCAGAAATGCAACGCAAACGTTAGCACTACCTAGAGTCGTTTTGGTGGGCCTTTCTTGGTTTGTAGTTATTGGTAAACAATTGTTGTATTAACATGCCGATTAATAGAATTAAAAAAGGCGTTAACTCTATCGTAAGGGAGATCATATCCGAATAGTTACACTTACCATCGTATCAAATTTTCTTCTCGCCGTGAAAAACAGTGTTAGGTTCAGAACATACCTCCCTTGCCTGTAAAAAGCAGACTACAATCCAAGCCTTAAGGACATGATAATACAAGTTAATCAAGGTGGTGTATTATGGCCCATAAGAAATTAGAAAATCAATAAGACAGCAAAGATGGTGAATTAAAGCCATATTTGAAATATTTTAGGTAGACGTATATAACCATACACATTCACATCGAACGTCTATTTTCATGAACAATTTCATATCGATATTTCAGTTCACTTACTTTTTTACTGGTACGTACAATGTTAAGGATCCAAAATGATGTTCAATAAATATTCTGTTTATGTCTGGTTTCAACACCAACAGTTCAGTGAAGGGCTCGCAATATTGAAAGACAAAGCTAGTAACGATATAGTAGAAATTGATTAAAGCATGAAGAGCGAAATCAAACTGAACGATATCAATCATTGCAACTACGTTTGGCATGTACACAAGTTGAGCACTAAACGACAAGTGTTACGTAACCGGACAGTAGAAATCAATAGCGCGAAATTCAATTTTATTAGCAGTGCAGGAATACAAACCAATATTACATTGAATACTCTTCGAACTGCATTCTATTACAGCAGAACTATTGCTTTGAGTTGCAATATGAGTACCAATATGTAGCAACTGTTTCGATGAGCATTGCATGCGAACAATTTATATTACTAATTCATACTTTATATTTTCTTGAGCTGTACTCTAGTCATATGTTGCGTAAGAATCCTAACAGAAAAAAATGCCCCCTCTAGTTTTCAATTGTTAATCACAGCAAATTACGACAGAGTTCCAACATCTATACATTCTTCAAGAGCGTCGTTTTATATGTGCGTGCATATTTCACACTTTGTTTTCGCACTGCTAAAAGTACTTAAGCTTACAAACCTCTACAACGTCGAGTCACCTGCAAAGGCAAATCCACGGGCGATATTATAATAACACAAATGTAGATGCGTACTTCCATTATGAATATAAAATTCTGAAGCGAAACAAATTCAATTTGATGTGTTTTATGAGCAAAGCCGGAAGAGTGCCATTTTCTTTTAATTTAAGCCAGTAGAACGTTTTCTTTGTGCAGCCATAGTGCAACGCATAACCTGCACAAAGACAGACCTTTAATTCAATTCCACTCCACAATCTGTACGCAAATGTCCAAAGAGCATAGTCAAACCCCTCCTCCCGACACCTACCACCCACAGTCTGTGGATTTCTTCTTAAGGTGATGTGGAATCTAAAAAAAAAACAACAACTTAAATAAAGTCACCTGTACGTTGAACCTCTCCCAATCTCACGCAGCGTTTGCGTCGATACGCTGCCCCTATTTGCCTTTCTCTCACTTCATCTATAGGCGAAAGGGGCTGACGCATAACAAAGTCAGTGAACGAAGTTAAGAAAAAGAATAGAAAAGGTATAGCACAACCATCATCATCCCTCAGGAACATTTGCACTTCATTTTTAATGATCAACTGAGGGTTAGGTTACTTTACTTGGTGTGTGCCTATCTTCGCTGTCATCGTAGCATGCCTTCATTAGGGGTATACCAGCATACGACGTGCTTCAATCTAGACAGGTAAACAAGGCGTTAATTAGTCTGTGTTGTTGTTATTCTCCTTGTGCACTATACCTATGGGTTTCTTTTTCATATTACTCGTGCATGACTTGGTCCCGGAGCTTAAGGGAGTCTATGTGGCATTCTCAATCTAAGTGCGGTACGTTTCACATCTTCGGGGCATTTTTACCTTGTGTTTGAAGATTCACTACTCAGCGTAGTTGTTACTGCGAATTTACCAGAGGTAATTAAATAATGAGGGAGGACGACGGAATTTTAAGCAGACACTGTCTACACGAGCAATTTTCAGTTTTAAATGTGGACAAATTTTAGGACTCTTCATAAAAACAATCCTTCAACATATGCAGCATGAACAAACATGAGATATTTTTCTTAATCCTTACAAAGTTAACAAAGTGACATTGTTATTGATGGAAGATTATTGATTCTCATTCGAATCTGCCACCACGACATAAAGAAATGTATAGCAAAAACATATCTGTCCGAATTAAAACACGCATTCAGCAAGCGAAGACCGCAAGAACGGATTTCCATAAAGACTACTTCAACAATAATTAAAAAATCGATACACTATATAAAAAAAAACCCTAGCTCCTTTATAGTAGGAGGAGCAATGGGTCTATCTATCTTAAGCAATGGGTCAATGCTGAGTACCAGGTAGACCATCGAGTTTATCTAATGTGTTAATATAAAATGCTAAGCATACATAGCTTTTCACGCCTGCTCTCGGTACTACTAATGCTACTCCATTAAGCTCAGCCTCAGAAGGACAGCAAAAACGCATGGTCGTAGAGAGATCGTTCCCCAAGCTTAATACTTTAAATGGCTTCGAAACTGAAAGAACATAATTACGTAGCAGCCATTTGTACAAAGATTTTAGCTGGGCAATCTTTATGGACTCACAAAAAAGGCGGCGTAGTACGTTTGAGTATGTTTATGAAATTCTCGGATACTTTAACAGTGTGACAGTTCCAGTGCGTCTTTCTAACTTATCATCCGGTGTTGTCGAGTCATAATTCGTCCAAGAAGGCTGCTTAATGAATTGATAGCCCAGCAGCCATCCAGGACTTTTACCTCTGCTAATTAATATTGAAATCTATGGTATGAATACCGGACTGAGGTTGTACCGTTAGAAGGCCAGCTTAATTTCCCTTGGCTGGGTTCCACGTCGAAGCGACATGGGAGAAAATGAAAAATTCTATAAACTAGCTGGCAGGGATATGCACTTCAGTGCTTACATGTGCACTCAACGCTACAATCTCTACTTACTTCAATTAAAAAAAAAGCCTCAGATGACACAGACGAGCTGTGCATGTTTGACGAATTCTTTATGAAATCGGAAAATTGGTGAAAGTCTGTTCTTGACTGGCTGACAGAAGATTATGCCGTCAAACAACTTGATACTCTCACACAGAGATTGTCATCGTTGGAACATATTATTTAGATCTTAAAACATTTCATTAGAACCAGATAGCTGGCGATTGACAAAACCTTCTCAAAATGATATCTCACCAAAGTGCTTATTGCGTTCTCGCCGAACTACAACTTCTCTCTATCTACCTCTCCTTAGAGGTTATTATTTTGTGGCATATAGATAGGTAGATATGTTTATTTTGTTTCAAATTACAATAAGGTATCGCACAATTTACATTATTTGCACAGAGATATGATTAACATAATGTAAACTTACTACTGAAGAATAGTGTTTAAACATGTTAAAGTGTTTTTTCTTGACAGATATATATATATATATATAAATTGAGGAAAGTAAAAACGTCATACAAAGCGAAAAAAAATATATATAAAATATATATAAATAAATATATAAAATAAAGATAAATAAATAGAGCTATGAATGCAACAAATCAAATTTCGGCATATATATAAAGCATGTTATGATAATAAAAATAATAAATACATATATATATTTACATATTTATAGTAAATAATTTACAAATAAAGAAATAATGCGAACAAAAATTAGAAAAATAAATAAATGAATATATCAGTTACTAATAAATAAACCAAAAAATATATAAATATATGCATAAGATATTATTTTTTTTTATTATTATTATGGGTGGCGCTACAGCCCATAGAGGGCCAGGGCCTAGCTTCTCAGCAACCACTCGTGTTGTGCGTGCTATTGTTCTCTCACGAGTGGAAGGGACCTACAGTTTTATTCCGATTCCGAACGGCCGGATTTGAAAAGCTTTTTCTAGACAGGAAATACTCTTTGAGCATTGTCAGTAACTCGAAAGAGGTGGGGTCGTGAAGATTATTTGTGTCGTTCAGAGCTGGAATCGAACCTACGACGTCGAGGTTGGGGTCGACGCACATACCCACAACGCCACGGGCCACCACCATAAGATATACAGTTTTAAAATATATTACAAGACCAACAGTATATTCATACACACATTGCAAGAGTAAACGAAACATTCCATTACTTAAAATTATGTAAAGAGCTCGTTTATAAGAGGATTATCAGGGATGCCGCACCTGACATTGAAAGATTTAGAGAGCCCATGTATTTTGTTAGAGATCAATTCAACATTAGCCTTATAATGTAAGTTTATAGTATATTGATGCCAAGGAAGATTCAGCATCACTTTTAAGATTTTTTTCTTTGATATTTGTAGTTTTTTATAGCACTTAGAACAATTTCCTTAGACTTGGCACCCATACAGAAGAATTGCTTGGAATAGAGCTTTGAATATAAGTATCTTGTTTTAATTTGAAAGAGAAGACCTTCTGTCAATTAAAGGGTATGATGTTCATAAAGCAATGTTATACTTTTTAAGAACTTGTGAGAGGTGATATTTAGGTTATCTGAAGGTAGGAAGCAAGACTTTCTTTTTCTTCTAAAAAATGATATCTTGAATCCTATCGACATTAATTTGTATTTTCCATTTTAAAAAATACTCGAGTAACAATTCAACCGCATTTATTAAGTTTGTCTCAATATTGATTATAGCTTTATCACAGTAGGTGAGAGTAGGAAAATCAGACGTTAACAAACTATACAGAACTGGAATAAGGACTGAGCCTTGAGGAGCACCTGCAATTACGCTAAAGAGATTTCATACACCACTCTTAACATAGACTTTAAAGCATCGATCTGTGACAAAACTTTTAACGATTTTACAAGAAACAAAGAAAAATTAAACTGCAACATTTTCGAGCAAGATCATACCTGTAGATTTTCCTACTGCACGATTAGCTTTAATGGCACTGCATATTCGTAGAACTTGGTGTGAAGTACCATGATGTCGCCTAAAGCCAAATTGCTGATTTAAATCTTGTGAGCATCGATAGAGGATACTGGCTTTTCTTTAATTATGTTTTCAAAAATGTTACTTAAGGTATTTAGTAGACTAGTTGGTTTATAACTCTCAATTCCGCTCAATTCCGTCATTGGCAATTTTTTTTAAAGGTACAATCACCTAGAAAAATGTCCTCAAACTTGGCCATTCGTTGTCGGCATAAAACTGTAGGTCCCCTCCACTCGCGCGTACACAGTATCACGCACAACACGTGTGGTTGGTGCAGAATCTAAACCGGGATCTCAGCAGCGCCCATATTGTTTTGCCATGAGCATATACATGTCATGTATTAATTATGGCTGTCTGTATGACTTTTTTTTTGTGTTGTGATAGTTATATTGATATTCAAGTGAATAAAATTGATATGAAGAGATCAAAGGACATGCACTCGCTGTCGTAAAATAACTCACAGTGAACTATTCGCATTCCAGTATTGGTTCTTATTTCTAAAATGTTCTTCAATTATATCTTAATACAAATATGTATATATAAATACGCGCTGCCCATTTTTGTTGTTCGCTTTTTAAGATAATGCACAAAATTAATTTTAAGATAAATAAAAAAACAGCATTAGTCGATAGGCACAGTACAATTTACGATTAGAATAGCTTAGATTACCCGTATAGAGTTAAAAGGTTAGATGTAAGAGCATTTGTTAAGTTTGTTAAGCTAGTCTTAAGCACTCTTGGCCAGCATTTAAGTAAATGAACTAAAATAAAAGAGGATAATGCACAATGTATGAACAAATGATACGGTAAGGGTTGAATAGAACCTTCAAAAACACATGTACACGATAATGTAGCTTGCTGATGGACAAAATATATTTTCAAGTTCACTCGCCTTTGAAAGCCAATAGTATAGAAAATAAAAGATGGTAGGGATGTGCATGTGGTGCAATCGTCAAATTTCAGCGACGGAAGAATCTAGTATTTATTATTATTTACACACCGCTCGTATGTACAACTCACTTGCCAGCTCAACATAAAAAATAAGACATGTGTCAATTCTCCTTTGCATTGTTGGGCGGTTCGCCGAAAGTGTCTCTTACTCCATTTTGAATGCACTTAGTAATACTTCATCCAATGCTGTGAAACAAAAGGGTATCTTCTGCATGCTTCAGCTCAGTGTGTCGGTATATTCTTTCATTCTCACACTTTTGACACATCCTTGCATTTGTCTCCTAGCGATACTACTTGAAGCGTGATGTTAGCTTTATTATGTTTCACCAACAGGACGACTCCGTGTAGCAACAAAAAATGCAACGAAAAGTCGTGCTTGCACACATACGAATGTATGGTATACATTGTCACAAGTAAGTGTGGATGTTGAATGGAAAATGGAAAGAAAAAAAGGATACGCTACCGTTCATCGTCACTCCGTCACATTTCAAGCTCAACTTTTGAGGGTTTTGTTTCTCCTCGGTTATCTACTTGCAATGTATGCAATGCAATTTGTCGCTTCAAGGATAATACTGCATTACACATCTCTTGTCACGAACGTTAAAACAAAGGAAATCAAAGGATAATGGCGCGAGAAATGGTGTAAGGATGTTCAGTGGTGTTGGTTGTGGTGATGACGTGATAGAAACGATGCAAAGGATATAAAATGGATTTAATTTGCAGGAGCACTTGAGAACAGATTAAAGGCATCAACGAACACCACAATCATCGAATCCGAAGGGACATCATTTATAGTTCTTTTCCTCTTTCTATGTAAACAATGACCACGTTGCTTAGAAGCAGCTACTGGTCGTGTATTCTTGAGGACTTCCATCAATTTAAGTGCTTATCGGTGTGCAATTCATTTGTCTTAACGTGTATGGAGCAAAACAACATGTTCTCTGTGTTGAACAGGCCATGCCTTGAATTTTATCAACCCCAAGATCTACAGTGGGGAAGTTGGCGTGCCTCAAAGGGATCGCCCCTCAGGTTACGCGAATTTTACAACCAAGCACCCAGCGGTCGTAAAGGGATCTGCATTTCTTTCTCCTTTTTGAATATTTTATGAATATTTTATGGTCGCTCCAATTTGTATGGAGCGACGCATTGTGGCTGGGTTGCATAGTTCATGGATGTGTGGGCGGTGTGGGCTCTACGAGTACGCCTTTTCCATGTAGTTGTGACCTTACTAGGTTTTGTTTTGCTGGGCTATAGTTTTACGACGCCGCTCGACGGTGAATAACAATCGACTTTGAAGTCATGACCGTGCGTAGTAAATACTTACTTTAATGAAACCATAGCAAAGTGGAAAAAAGATTCTTCCATCCATCGTCAGGATTTTTATGCCTTCAACTTCTATTTCTTTTGGTAATGTGTGTAGTTACCTTCGCTACGTATGTAGTTCCTTTTCCAATCTAAGATTTTTGGAAGTTGTTTATGGATCATGGTATTGAATTGGACTGAATCATTAGCTAAAAAATACGCAGCATCACGTTGATCGATAGGTGGAAAAATTAGATTTTA
This sequence comes from Eristalis arbustorum, assembly GCA_916610145.1. Taxonomy (NCBI): domain Eukaryota; kingdom Metazoa; phylum Arthropoda; class Insecta; order Diptera; family Syrphidae; genus Eristalis; species Eristalis arbustorum. The sequence continues at coordinate 56,881,200 of OU744318.1, forward strand.
CTGTAATAAAAATAATAAAACTAATAGTATGAACTATAACAGCTGGATGGCGCAGTTGGTTGAGTGCCTGTTTTTAGACATAGGGGTCGCGGGTTCAAATCCCAGTGAAGCCAATAACCTAACCTAAAAGTGTGCACGAATGAAAATAAAATACATCGCTTTTCAGTGTCAAATAAACAAATGCAGGTTTTACTTTATTTCGTTGACGAATTGCTTGCAGCCAGAGCTGTGCATTGTTTTAACATTTAAGGAATAGTGCGAACTCTCTCACAACTAATAACAAGTCCTGCTGGACGCATCGTCATATCCGGTGGTTAAAAGCCCGCTATTCTAATTCAATATCTCTGTCGTGTGTTGCTCAATCATCATTCCTGATGATATGAAATGAGATGTTAGACCTTTTTAAGGGACTGTGGTGAAATGTTTTTATAGGGTGTCGCAATTGGACTGGGACAGTGGCAAACGTTATCAAACATTGTTCTTTAATATTAAAGCGACCATTAAATTAAGAAAAAAATAATTCAATGAGCAAATTTTAACATTCCGTTCTCATCCAGACATCTTTATAGATAAGATCGGCCTCACGCCGCTGCTGTTTCAACAGCCCAAGGCTGTAAGAATCCGATGAGGTTATGAACGTTTCCTTGGCGTACTTTTAGCAGGATAGTCTTATTGTAATTCATACCATTCACCTACTTTTACTGCTTCAGCGAATATCTGGTATGAAGGCTGCATCAGTGTGCGAAAAATTGATTTCACCGGGCTCTTGGCTTCACGTACTTAACTACAGATGCGTGATACACTAATCTTTATCTACTTGTCTGCAGTAAAGGTCAATAACTGCGATGTGCAGGACTTGTTTTGGTGACGCAAAAAAATGTGTCCAGTTTTTTTCTGCTGTAAGCTTTTGTTTTATGGAGCAGAATATGGTTTTAATGAATTCTTTCTGAATGCACTGGCTATTGCCCACTGGATTCTATATTGATTAAGATTCTAAGAGTACTTAAAGCTACTATAGAGAAAAATGAAAATTTAAGAATAAAGCTAAACGAAGAACATTATTAAAAATTGCGTGGTAATATAGATAGTTTTAAAAGTATCTAGAAGAGAATTCCGTAGTTCAGATAGTGGTGGCAAAGTGGAATGGAAAACGATTAAAATTAAGTTTTTATATAAGCATTTTGGTGTCTTATTCGTAATGATTGGAAATACATATCCTTGCATCAAAGTGTTGCTTTAAATTTGTGTTGAATAATATATGGACACATTGACGGACATGATCATAACGTTGCAGGCCTTACGCAATCATTGCAAAAGTATACGTTATTAGGTGTAAGATGAGAGTTTTTACTAACTTTTGTTTTGTACTGATAGAAATTAAACTTTCAGAAATCCATTCTTAACGTAGACTCATGTTCTACTTCTACGCTTTTACACTCACTCTTTACGGTGACAGGTTGAAGTTGATGACAAATCTTAAACTAGTCGTAGTTTGCACCGCAATGAATTTATTTTCAGAGAGTACGATATCGCGTAAGTTGATAAGATTTAACTGAGTTAAGTTTTTTTTTAGAATGTTTACAACCGGGGAATTCCTTGCGTTTAGTATTAGTCCATGAGATATAGCCCGTGGGGAAATATTGGTCTCCGTTTACATTTGCCTACATCAAGGAATGTGTATATGAAACTTTATGTGTATTAATGCACATATGCCGTCACATATGAACTTATTTTCCGGCGTCTATAATTTATCTACTGTGTCTGTAATTTACATGCTAAGTGAAATACCCATAGAAATCAAGCAACTTATACTGGAAAAGAAAAGAGCTCGTAGGAAACACCAAACGGCAAAATTACACTGCGATAAAACCATATATAATAGATTAAGTAATAGGCTTAAAAATGCGTATTACTGTATTCAAAAATTATTTTTAAAATACCTTTGTAATCTAACTTTGACAAAGTCACACGCTACTCCCTTTCGGAAGCTTCAAATCGTTTAAAGAGAACTCCAGCAAAAGAGCCCGCTTTTCCATCTACGGTAGTAAAGGGATGTCGTTACTTCTGCTACAGTAAACGAAAAGTATATTCCCTTCGTGTCGTTAAGACATGTATTTACAAACTTAATCATAGACAATCACCAGGTTATCTTCTCTAGAAATAAATATCAGTGTTTCAAATTTGTTAAAAAGTGATCAAGTTTGATATAAGAGATAAAGGATTAGATATAAACGCTCCTAAACCTTAAATCTATGCTTCTCAAACAAAGCAGTTCAGATTCGGTATAAAACTGTGGGTCCTCTCCACTCTTGAGAGAACAATAACACGCACAACACGAGTGGTTGCTGAGAAGCTATGCCCTGGCTCTCTACGGGCTGTAGCGCCACCCATATCAATATTATATTAAACCTTAAATCGTATGTTGATAACTATCTTCTTCAAATAAAAACATCGAATATTCATATCTTCATCCAGATAGTATAACTTGCTGGGGCATACATATGGTATTCAATTATGGAGTTACACTTGCGTTTCAAAAAAATGTTCTTCAAGGAATAGTATGGAATGGTGCATTCGAAATAGTAACTTGCATCGATAACTACAGATTGACCTCATAGCAGATGTGTACAATTAAAAAGTACTCAATGCAGATACATATTCATCCTGAGACTATGTTCTAAATGTACGAAGTAATATTCGTATGTTAAGATGGATCAAGCTCCATGAATATTTTTTTACAATTACGAGAGCCCGCATTTAAATTTAAAAACTTCTCAAATCAGACTTAATGCTGAAACAAAATCTTTTTTGTCGATTATTAGTTGATTCGTTATAATCAATGAGGTGTGCGATTTAAGCCTCACACTACTTTGGGTTTCTAAACCCACTTTGTTTTCCTAAACCAATTTATAATAAAGCTATGAGGCTAGAAGCAATGAAAAGAATGAACATCAGAGTTCTTTATTTAATTCTGAAAAATTGAAAATCGGAAACGCAGAATGTTAATGTCTCAAATGCGCCAAGAGGCAAATTTAGTCCTACTAACGAGAAAAGCTGGGCCAGCGCTTTCGGTAAATTGGACCAGTGGGCTGAAAAGTGGAAAAAATTATCGCCATAAAGGACAAAAAAGATGAATTTATAACTAAATATTCAATACTTAACAATTTATCTACCTTAGTTCGTAAAAGTGTTAAAGAGTATATTAATACATTACCACATTTAACAAGAAACTGATATATCAAATTTAAAACTAGATACATTTTTAAATTTGAAAACTTCCCATAACGACTTCGCTCAGAAAAGGTCATCGAAGATTGACAAACAGCTAATAAATCATTCAAGAACGAATACAGGACAAAGCACTTAGACCGTGCATTAAAATCGTAGAACCACGCAATCATCCTTCAACATACTCAAAGAACAGCCTTTAAAATAATTCTCTTTGTCTCACATGAACAAACCTTAACCCACTTTTCGATTGAAACTAAGTCTACAAAGAGACTCTCATTATCACCCCCACACGCAGACAGTCTCAGCCAACAGCCATTTACCGAAAGCGATACCGATGCGAATGGGGTTGGACATAAGTTCTGCTGATCACAATTGGAATATCGATTATTGCTTCTGTCTTCGTTCTCAGTGACATGAGGGAAAGAAAATAATTATCTCATAAAGGGATGTGAAATAACCGAGAAAATGATAATTCCCCAACAGTCCTTCCATTTGCAGTTTATTTGTCTCCCCGTTATCATTACAAGCAATCTTTTGTGTTCACAAGCATTCACTAGCGTACACTATGTATACGGATTTCACTGTTCCTCTGTTCTGCATTGAATATGCACCGCTCACCATAGCTGGTTCCCAGCCAGCAAGGATACACCTCATATCACACCGCACAATCACTGTGGCGAATTATGCTCAGCACGTCGGTATTCGACGTTGTCAGTGGTACACGGCACCTCAATAGGCTGAGGCACATTAAAGAAGCCGGAAGAGTGGTCCTTATTATGTCACTGAACTCGTTCACCCAGATTCATTGCAACGGAATTCCAATATTCGTGCTGGATTTTTATTTTATTTGTCCCCCAGTGCAGGTCTGTTTCGTCTGAATACTAGGATCTTGGGGGCATTTCCACCCATTAGATGGTTTTGAGGCGGTTGAATATGCTGAAAACAAAACCAGAGATGATCGTTTGATTTGTGATTTTATTCTGGTCGTTAATAACGAATAATGATTATCTTTTAGCAGCTTCTGCAAACATGAAAAATCCACAAGGAAATAAATAACCTTCGACTTTAATGTTTGCCTGTGCAATGTATTGCATAGATGTCCTTCAGACTGTGCCACAGAATAACATCATCATCAGATTGAAAAAAAAAAAGCTTATTTGACACTTATGTTTGCCTTTGTGATCAGATGGGGGCGAATATACAGACATGCTTGATTCGACCTAATTCTGAAGTGTCCACTGCAGTATGTGTGTATTTCAAGTCTCGAGCATGGCATCATGCATAGCATCATACTCGCCAAGGTAACCAAATAAAAGTGGTGGTATTTTTTGACCGAATTTCTGCATCTGATGAGTGTCAGTCAATTTCGCCATAAATTCTGAAATTTGGAATGATTGATTGATTTATTCAAATTGAAATGGGGCTTAATCGATCAATGAAAATGTATTTAAAGCTGAGACTTGGTACGAAATCTACATCAGGGTGAGAGAATTCTATTTCGGATTTGTGGGTATATCTAGACCGTTTTTGATGTCAAAGACCGTGGATTATAGGTTTCTACCTATAATCATACAATAGATCAAATATAGCATTGATTTACTTAATCCCCTATACTAACCCATCTAAGCAAACGGTTTCTTCGCTCGCGACAGGTATGAATTCTAAGCTGGTTATCGGGTGTAATCTTATTTCCCTCAAAAAATCACTTCACCTACATACTTCCCACACACGGAGGAACCGACCGACGAAATAATTAGCTTCATAATTGTAATAAAATAGCAAATTGCCACAGGATCGTCCAAAACAATAACCAAAATGAGGTTACTTAAGTCATAAAAGAACTCAGAACTTCCACGAAATAATTTTAATTAAAAGGCTCCGGCGCCATCATTTAGAGCGGATCCAGCAACCCCGCTGGAGCCCATAATAAGCAAATTAATGCTGATCTCTGAATGTATCCGTGTTCATTTTATCTGTTACCCGTACAATTGGAAATAATTTTCACCTCTTATTTTGCCCTCGCAAGGAGACCAGGATCAAAAGGTGTGCCATACAAATGGCCTAGCAACAACAGATACACGAAAACAATTAAAACCGCGCTCTGGTACGATGAAAGTGGGCCAACAAACGGGGACCATACAATCCTTTGGAAGTGAAAGCAACAGAAAATACAAAATACAAAAAAGTGAAAGAAACCGAGATGTGGCTGTCCCGTACGAAGATGCGCTTTCTATAGCCGGATGGCAATGGTAAAACAGATGAAAAATGTATTTTAGTGTGTTTTTTATAAGTTTATATTCCTTCGCCACCACCATCACGGAATCCTTTTCTCTGCAACTGTAATAAACTCATAATGAGGTCGTAAAAAGTTTACTTGTTAAATAACTTTACCGAACTGGAAGAGAGGCGAAGATGGCTAGAAATAGCCAGGAAAGCGAGGCAGCACAGGAGAAGCGTGAGAATTATGCTTGGCCATTTGTAAGGTTGTTTGTTTTGCTTATAGTGCCAGGGCAGAATTTTATTTTGTCGTTGATGCAGGTCTATTCAGGCGACGCAAGGTTAGAAGATGTATTTTTTGCGACCCCAGCGAAAGATTCTGTTGTTGTAAGAAGTCATTTTATAAATTATTCTATTGTGTTATAATTAAAAATAAAATAATTTTAGACGTTTAAAATTAACTTTCACTATTCTTGTAGCGACTGTCCAAATTGTGTATCTTATTAAGGTTGAAAATATTGAATATTATTCTGGCTTTGTACGATGCATTTCTGAAGTCAAAAGAAGAATTAATTTTTATCCTTAAAACAATCCTCATTTTCCAGAAATATATAACAAAAATATTGAATATGAGTGGCGCTACAGCCCGTAGGGGGCCAGGGCCTAGCTTCTCAGCAACCACTCGTGTTGTGCGTACTATTTTTCTCTCAGGAGTGGAAGGGAACTACAGTTTTGTGCCGAATCCGAACGGCTTTGTTTGAAAAGCTTTCTTAAGACAGGAAATACTCTTTGAGCATTGTCAGTAACTCGTAAGAGGTGAGGGCGTGAAAATCGTTTTCGTCGCACTGAGCAGGAATCGAACCAACAGTCGAGGTTGGGGTCGACGCACATCCCCAAAACGCCACGGGCCACCACTACACCAGAGAAATACGTGTCCAAAAAAGCGACATTGCACACTTCAGAATACTGTCGAAGGTGGATGCATAAATGGATATAATGGATGCTCCTGGCTGAGGTTGTCAGATGGGTTATTTTACTTCACCAGTCTGGACAGATACTTGAACGATACGGGACGAAGCCACATTTGTTACCGCTGCAATGATTCTCATCGACAAGCTTCGAGAAAATTTGAAATAATCTGTCAGACCCATCAGAAATATTTATGAAAATTGCAGGTCCGAAAGAGTATTGGATGGATATATAACCGTTTAATGAGAGCTGCGAAGATCAGAAACGGCAAGAAGATCAGCAATAGAAGGTTAAGTACTGGAGTATCATGAACTGGCTTCCATTCCTACGAAGTAAAATTCAGTGGAAGTTCTTCGGTAAGAGCGGGGGAAGTGTGGCTGGCGTACAAATATAAGTACACCTAAGTACTACCCTGGAATCGAATATTTGGTTTTACGAATTGTTCATAGTACACACATCATATCACATCACACCACATCCTTTGGCGCTACACACATATCAAGCAAATTTAAATGAATTAGTAATAATGTCGATAATAGCTTTGAGTAATATTATTGAAAAATGCCAACATTCGGGCAGCCGTTTGTGATTGGGAAAGAGGGGTTTGGTTAGTTCCTATCCAACACTTCTCAATCTGAGATGTGAGCAAAAATGTTTTTTCTATTATTAAAGTTTTTTCTATTTATTTCAAAATTTATTGAATTTTGCTTAATTACTTACCGTAAAATATTTATCGATAGGATACGTTACGAGAGCGGTAGGATTACTATATATGTATGTAGAGATAGAAATGCCGATTTTTTGCAGAAAAAGCTTTGGAATATGAGATGAAATGAAGTCCATATCGAGCTGGGAAGAATAAGTTAAAACAAATTCTGCTTTATGCGGTTGTTGGTTCGTCGTTTCATACATATGGTGTGATTGCGTATTCATCTTTAGCATCTTAAGCAAATGCGCTATGGACATTTAATATATTAAAAAAGTTAAATTCACCTAAAGTTGCATAATTATTCGTTGAATAAGCAACTCACTGAAATTTCATCAAAAACTCTGTAAAAGTAACTAATGTTTCCCCGAAAAATTTCAAGTATGCACTGTTACGACACTCTATGCTCTTGAGAGTATTTATCCAAAACATCCAAATCTACCCAGGCTCTTTTTGAAAGAAAGTCCGACCCTGTAAACGTTCCACCCAAAACGAGGAACAACAAGAACAAACAAAATAATAAATTCAAACAAGAAACAAAACAAGTACTATGTGGAAACTGTAGAGCATGGAGAACAGTCGAAGAAATCCTTTTTTTTTTCAGTTACCCCACAGTCCACACCCACAACTATTGCGGAGTCGGTGATGATTATAAAATATAATGATGAGCACGACTTCTTTTTATTTTATGCAAATTTTTAATGAGTTGCCATTCGGAGAGTGGGATGCAACCCAGTTTTCGGCAAAAAAATGTGTGTTCGCTATTAATTCCGTTTTCATTCTTTCCGTCTTCAGAATTCGAAAGTTAATGTTCTTATAAATGAGTTCTGAATACTGAGAAACGTTTCAAGTATGTCTTGGGAACCGGGAGCAGTTATGCAGAAAGGATTTATGCTAAAGGTCACGGCCATCGTTGTGATACCCGGCAAGTAACTGGATTATATCTTTATTATTAAACGTACACTTTATTATTCCACAATTCGAATGACCTGCTTCACAGTCACGACCAAAATATTCGCCTTAAGCTGTATCCTTCTACTTCTCTCTTTATCTGAGTTGCCAATTGTTTTGTTTTGCGTTAAACTAATCTATAGTTGGTGTCAATTTGACTTTTCAACCTTTTTTTTCAAATAAGCATAACTATTAATAGTTGTAGCGCTGTTGCCAAAAGCTCGTAGGCCTCCGGGCTACTTTCTTGTCTAGTTTCCGTAAGCAAATGTTTGTCGTCAAATGGCTCTAAAGGGCTTGTGAAAGAGTTATAACACATTTGATGTTTGGTGTCAACTTGACACAATGTAATGTAGCTAGTTCTAGCGCAACCGGCCTAGATCTTATGTGTGCCCTGAAAGTCTGAAGGCAGTGGCATGTGCTGGGACCAACATGTTTATTCTATGCAAGAAATGCGAAGCAATGCGTTCTTTTTTTCCTTCTTATTATACATAGAGTATCTGCTGCAAAGATGATCTAGACTTGACAGTTTGTTTTTAAAATTAACCGTACATTAATTTTCTAATTCATTAACTTTTTTTCTAAAGCAGTCTTACAAAACATTTTCATACAGTCCTTAGAATATATAATCAAAAAAAAAACAAACCAAAAAAAGTTGAACAAAACAAATACTTAAAGGAACTTCATACTTCAGTAATATTGCACACTTGGTGTTCAGTATGCCCTACCCTAGTTTTAGGTGAACGTTGTTGTTAATTCCCAATATGGCTTTCATAATGCCTTCTTTCCGAAAAGTCTCCACTGGATGGCGTACTTAGCAAGGGAATTGTCATTGCGCCTTAGGGTGTGTCCAATCCACTGCCGCCACTTTTAGATTTTGTTTAACGAAAATGTAGCCCTCGAAATAAGAAAACGTGTCAACACATGGGCAAAATGTAGGCAATATTTTACACTCTGTTCTTTTTTCACTCATTTTCATTTTTAACGCACATCATAAACTTTTCTTCAGTCGTTCACAGACTTTTGAGCTGTGCAGAGATAGTGCGCGAGTGTTTCGGCTTCACAAAAATAAAAATAAACTATACGAACAATAATTAACTAGTGCTGGTGTCGCGTATTGCTTTAACAAGCAATTGGCCGAAGTGGTAGAGTCAACGCTCTTGGCTCCACAGGTGCCCGGTTCAATCCCCGCTGGGGGCGGCGACAATAAAAAATAAAATTTTTTTTTCTCGAAAGCCAAATAAATATTGGTATACAATAGTGAGCGAGAAAATGGAATCAGACGAGCGGTCCGCGCTCTTAGAAGCGGACAAAGGAGAGCAGCTACCGGCGGCAGAATCAGGCCACCAGTCAACGGTGCACTGGGAAGGCACTGTGAAAAGGAGGAGAAATAAATCGTCTCCAAAAAGTGCGAAACGCCGTGACACCAAGGCATCTGCCGAGGGGCGGCAGGAGGATGAGCTGTGTGAAGCCGCGAAGACGGTTGTAAATGCAACAGCCGAGACGGATGAAGAGGAGTGTGTTCACTACGTGTCCGATGGAGGGGAAGGACTGTTCGCTGTCAGCAGCAACAGTTTCGAATCGTTAGCCTCGGACACTGAAGATGAAGTAGAGAGAGTACTTCGCTCTAAAGAAAACGAAGTAAAAGACATTGAGGAGAAAAAACAGCGTCTCCTCGCCGAAATCAGAGTGCTTAGATCCAGTACGCTCGCCAGGCAAGCGCTGGAACAACAACAACAAAATCAGCAAATGAGAGCAGATCAGCAACGACAGACGACAGCAGCGCAACATCAGCCAGCTACACAACAACAAAAGCGGCTGACAACCAACAAAAATCATAAAGTAGCGTCGCAGCAACATCCAGCGACGCAGCAACATCCCACAGCGCCACAGCAGCAACTGCCAATAAGTAGTGACAAGCAGAAGCAGAAGCAGAAGACAACAGACCAACAGCAGCAACAACAACAGCCAGCAGTTCGTCAGCAACAGCAGCGGCCACAAAAAAAGGAGAGGGTGCCACCCATAAATTTGTACAAGCCAGATGTGGAGCAAACTGCCAAGGTATGTAAGGAGGCCATAGGTAGTGGCAATTTTATCATAAAAAAAAATAAAGGTTATGAGAAATACTCGGTGCATTGCAAGACGGTGGACCAGTATAATAAAGTTATAAGGTGTCTCAAGATTTCGACACTGGAGTTTTTCTCATACACTCCCAAAAATGAGAAGTGTAAGGCAATGCTTTTAAAGATCCCCACGCTTATTGAAGCGGAGAGGGTCTTCCAAATGCTCCAGGAGCAAGTGTGCGATGGTGTCGAGATCGTCGGGGTCAAGCCCTTCACCACAGCTAAGGCAAGGAGAGAGGGGCGGAAGTTACCCATTTATGTAGTACAGCTGTCACCCACGAGCAAAATCGATGAGCTTAAGAAAATTCAATTCTTAGACTACCGACATTGTGTTTGGGAAAGTATAAGACGGCGCGATGGCATTATCCAATGCGTTCGCTGCCAAAGGTTCGGGCACGCTGCGTCGAACTGTCAAATGCAGCCTCGATGCGTCAAGTGCAGTGAAAACCACATATCGGAGGATTGCCCGCTGGGGAAAGAGGGTACAACTGACAAAAGTCAGCTTAAGTGCATACTCTGCGGGAACGCGGGGCACACCGCTAGCTATCGGGGCTGCCCTAAGTTCCAAGAGCGGAAAGCAAAAGCGGTTCTGCAGAAGCAGCCCCCAGTGAAAAATCCACTCGGGGCAGCCATACCCGTCACCCCCAATGTGACTTTCGCCCAAATGGCGTCCGGCATGGGGAGGACGGCAAAGCAGCAAGTACCTAAGGTACCGCAACCCTCAGTGCTAAAAGCACACGAGCCTACGCTCGATTGGAAATCTTCCATCGAAAAGCGTATGGATCGGTTAGAGGAGCAGGTTGCCAAAATTCTGGCGCTCCGGCAGAACCCAGCACGTCACCAGTCCTAATGGCTGCGCAGACGGAGAGCACTTTTAAGATCCTTGCAGTGAATGCGAATTCATTGATAGGGGTCCCACGAAAAAATGAGCTATATCGATTGTTGGACGATCAAAGCCCAGAGCTATGTCTGATTAGCGAAACCAAGCTAACCCAGAGAGGCATATTGGAGCACAGTAAATATAATATTATTAGAAGAGACCGGCCCAACTCCAATGGTGGAGGCGGTGTTGCAATCTTCATAAAGAATAATATTAAACACAAAGTAGTATACAGTAGTGAGGTGCGACGGTTTCAGGTGTTGGAGGCCTGCATCGTGTGCATTTCTCTCCGTAGCGGGAGGAAGCTATTTGCGGTGTCGGTCTACTCCTCCGGCTCCTTCAGTTCCAGAACTACCATATCAGAGCTCGATGCACTCTTTCGGTGTCTAAGTCTGGACTCGGAAGAGAACTATTTTATTTTGGCCGGGGACTTAAATGCCCGTCATGGATATTGGGGAAACACAGATTCCAACAACAGAGGGGACCTGCTTTACAGCTGGTTTTGCTTGCACAGTGTCGAGTATAGACTCGATCTGAAAGCAACGGAGATCTCGTCCTTCCCCAGAAGCGGGTCGTTCTTGGATCTCCTGCTGTTTGACGCAAGACTGCAGCTGACAGACACAATCGCACAAACGGTAAACTGTTTGAACACTTTTGTGTATCTCAGTGACCATTGCGGACTCAGTGCCGAATTCAAGATCCCCAACGACATTGCGGAATTAGGAGAGTTTGTCCAAACGCACACCTACAATTACAGTAGGGCGCGTTGGCCACGCTTCTCCCGACAAATGACTAGAGCACTCTCTTCGGATGCGCTCCACATTCCGTCCAATAGAAACTTGTCAAACGAAGAGATTGACATGTATCTAATACAATTGGACGAGACAATAAAACGAACTATGGACAGTACGATACCACGGTATACACGCACGAACAATGAAAACCTGTACCGCAATGCGACAATTGACGCACTACACCAACAAAAAAGTAGACTCCTGTCAAGATTAAAAACCTTGTACAGGCGGTTTACTGACAGACGTAGCGAGGAAGTTAGGACACTGAAATCGCTTATTAAGAATGTACAAACGTTAATTGTGCAGAATTACAGAGTTTCTGCAAACACATACTGGAACAACAAGATTCGGGCTGTTAGATCTAACAACCCAAGTATGTTTCCACAAATAAATAAATTCTTTCGAAAGAAAAACAGCGATCTTCCGTGTCTTAAGCTTCCCAGGACGACAGACAACGAACACATACTGACTACAGCGGGTATTGATCCCAATAACGCCGTACTCGACGATGACTTCTTTGTGGTCGAAGATCCGCAGGAAAAAGTTGAAGTTCTAGGCGCAGTTTTCCAAGAAGTGTACAAGGTGAACGTGAGTGTTCGCCCGAACCACGACTTGGAAAACAGCGTGCAAGCTAGCAACTCTCAACTTCGAGAAGAGCTGCAGCAATGGCGATCTGAGAACATCGGCTTTGTCCAGTTCAATGACGAAAACATGGCAGACAATGTCATCGCCGACGAAGGGGTTCATCCCCCGTTCATTTCGAAGGCAGATCTTCAAGCGGTCTTCGCATCAATAAAGAAGAAAAAGTCAGTTGGAATCGACGGGATCTCCAACATTGTGCTAAGACATCTTCCTCTGGAAGTGGTCACTATGTACACAATCCTTTTTAACAATGCTCTGAATAATGCACATTATCCAGAGCATTGGAAAACCGCGATTGTACAACCCATATCCAAGCGAGGAAAAGATTCTTCGAATCCGTGCAACCTCCGGTCAATTAGTCTCCTTCCGAACATCAGCAAGGTATTCGAGAAGGTGATAAATAGAGCTCTGATCAATTGGACAGAGGACAAACATATAATTTCGGATAACCAATTCGGTTTCAGAGCGGGGCATGACACTATTCATGCCGCGTCGAAACTGGTGTCGGATATCCAATGGAATAAGAGCAAGAAACAATGCACGGGCGCCTGCTTGATTGACCTGGAGAAGGCCTTCGACACCGTATGGTTAGAAGGCCTTTACTACAAGCTCAATCGGCTAGGCATTAGTAAACCACTACTGTACCTACTATATAATATGCTTACCGGTAGGCGGTTCGTCGTCAAGAATGGCAGCGTGACCTCTACAGGTATTTTTGAAATTAAAAATGGTCTCCAACAGGGTGCCGTTAATTCGCCGATCCTGTTCAACATTTTCTTGAGCGATCTGATAAGTTCTCTTCCGCACGCAATTGCGTATGCCGACGACTTGATCGTGTACAGATCAGGCAAAAAGATCGAGGACATCACTACACTCACGCAGGGTGACTTCGACTCATTCATGAGAGATTGCGATGACTGGAAGTTGAATATCAACTTTCAGAAGTCGGAAACCATTCTGTTCAGGACGCCGTTGTATAAAGCTTCCGCGGATACGAAAAAGAATTGGCGAAAGTTCTCTATTGTAGGACGGCACGGGCAACCACTGACGCAAAGGATTGTAGTCAGATACCTGGGGATCTGGCTAGATCAGTATCTATATTTTAACAAACATGTAGATGCTGCTCTAGCCAGGGCCCGAGGCGCTTTCGCCCTTACAAAGAGACTGTTTTACAACAGCCAACTCGATGCGAGGGTAAAGGTAATCTGCTACATGGCCCTCATACGGCCAATGCTCACATATGGTTGTCCCGTGTGGTTCAACGTGAGTGCAAGCTTGATGGAAAAGATTCGGGTGTTTGAGAGGGCTTGTCTTAGGGCTTGCCTTCGCCTTTACAGAACACCAGAGTCCCAGTACAGAAAATTCTACTCCAATGAGGTGTTATACAACAGGGCGAACCTGATACGAGTGGACAATTTCCTGGTGAAGTTGATTCGAGGCCACACTGCGAGAGCGATGAACTCGAACAATAACCTGATCTCCGGGGCTTACTACCCCAACCCACAATACCACGAAAGGGTACGTCATAACGGATTCGTCCCCCCAGAAGCTTTTCTCCATCTAGACAAGTGCAGTCTGATACAAGACATAAATGCGGTACCGCTCATCTACCACGTCGCCAGGTCAACTGTGGATGGGCGACTCAACCACGACCGCTCCGTCGCACAACGAGCTGAGGAGGGCCTCCTCCGTTTTAGTACAGCGGTGTCGAGGCGGGATATAAGGGATGTTGCTAAGCAGCACCAAAAGTTCTGGTGGCTGGGGAGCGAAAGAACTCCAGCGTCGAACCCTCTAGACCCTGGGTAGAAAGGGTAGAGCGTGCCCCTTTATGGGGCGCAGTCGGTCTCCGTCTTGCGGTGAATTAGATGCAAATCTAGAAACCGCAACCTATGGCCGACTTACATATCGTAGGGTAGTTTTAAGGTAGTTTGTAAGCTGTATATATGTAAATAATAAAAAAAAAACACAAAAAACAAAAAAAAACAAAAAAAAAAAAAAAAACAAAAAAAAAATATACACATTCGTACACTGAGTGTACTTATGTGTATAACATGTAAATAGGTTAAGTACACACATATATATATGTGCGTATATTATTACATACACGCATGTATACATGTGTGTATGATTAGTTAAGTTAGTTTTAAGTTATTTTAAGGTAGTATGTAAGTTAGTATGTAAGTTTTATCTAAAAATCCGTCCTGTTATTAAGTTTTTTTTCCCTTGCAAATTTTTCTTAATATTAAGTTGTACAGACAGTATGAAGTCATTACAAATAAAATGCTAGTTTAAGTCGAAAGACATAGTTTAAGTTTAAGTTTAGCTTAGAGTGCCCGCCGAGGGCCAGTAAGTTAGTATAGTAACACTGTTCATGTAACTAGTTTTAAGCATTTTTGTCTAGTATGTAAGTTTATCCTGAAGTAGTAATAAAAATGAATTAAAATGAATGATAAACTTTTCTTAAAAATGTAATATCACACAAATTAGGAAAATACATACGTAGCCGAATTTGGCTTTAGAAAACTGTAGTTAATTTAACACCAAATTGTAATGTAAAAACACTTGAGGATACTTATCAAAAAATACAACAAAAGTTGAAAAAGCGAAAAACCCTGTATAGCTTTCAAGGCCGTTGCTTCAAAACCACCACGAAAGACTGAGGCTAAACCATTTTGCTTCCTTCGTAATGCATGTTCTTCATATTGCGGTGGGTTTTGGGTTAAGAAATGCTGTGGTGAACCATATTACTCACGTAGGCCTCATTTGCCGCACTGACTGTATTTATCCGTAGTTGATCTGTTTTTTTCTTGTTTCGTAATAAAAAAACAAAAATTTGTATGTCTTATCAACAAACTGGGCTAGTATAGCATTTCGACTCTACAAAGGGCAGCCAAAAAAGCATCAAACATCAGACTACCATACCAATGCTTTTTAATTTTTCATTTCATTTAATTTATTAAAATAGTGCTGTACAAGAGCTTTTATGTTTTTAAAAAACAATGCTTACAAGTTCAAAACATAAATATCTTAGATCAATGTAATAGTAAGGATGGTGGCAGGGAAACTAGTAGGGGGGACAAATTTGGTTAGAGGAATACATGTATTGAAATACATTGTGTTGAGGAAAGAAGAAATGTAGAAGAAGATGTTTCAAGATCGTTATAATCACTAACATATTAGTTGTTTTTACAGTATTCCAAAGGAATTTCTTTTATGTGGTTTCCTGACTCAACCTTTTAAATTTCCGGTGGTAGAGCATTCCATAAGTGAATAGCGTACCATGGTTTAAAATATAAATATCCTGGTGCCTTGCTAAATATTCTTTTATGAAGAGCGAGAACTGTTCGATAACGAGGAAATTGGTTCATTTAACGTACATCTAAAAGTCTGACGTGCACAATTGTTAAAAGCCACGATTAATTTGTGTGATCACTAAAAGTCTAGGCTAGTTTCGCAGCCCTATAGTATTAGAGGGAGGACAAATGTATTAATGAGTTTCAGATTGATATGAATGGGTGAGTAATATTTTGTTAGCCTTAATCCTCGTAAATTTTGCGAACTATTTAATGCTTTTAGCATGACCATTTGAACTAATTGACTTATATCAACAACAATCAATATACCATATATTCTGAATGGAGTGGGAATCTCATTTGCATTTTCCATTTTTTTGATGCAGAGTTTCGTTTAAGAAATATGAGGGAGTTCAGCTCAATTCGTCTTTTAATAATTTTGCAGCACAGAACATTCTGATTGAGTGCAGTGAGAGAAATGATGAGTTTATAATTGTCATACATAAGCTATATTCGGGAAAAAAAAATCAGGCAGTTAAAGTTTTGAATTGAGTTGTATAAAATATTGAGTGATTTGAGTGATATAAAATAAAGTTAAATAATTGGGAACCATAAAATTGTGTTCTATGACAAAGAAGGGCAATTACAGGGGTTCCTCTGCCGTTCGGAACTGAATTTACCCGTGGTTTTTGCTATCCCTGGTCACTTTATGGGTTGTATACGTTTATGCCAAGCTAGACTGATGTTGCTTTTCGTTTAATATTTCCCCTGAGATCCACTCAACGTATGAGATACAGAACTTTTGCATGATAATAAGTGTACCATGTACACCATGTACATCTGCTAGGTCTTGGTTTATCTCAACAATTGTTTATGAAGTAAATTGTAAATAAAAGCTGTCAATAATAGCGTAAAGTGTACAAATATTTTCACTACTTATTGTTTCGTTTTTCTCAGAAAACCTCTGTCAGTTTATTTTCTTTTGTTGTTTTAAAGTTTCTAGTTATTATTATCTTTGTATGCCAGTTGTTGCAATAGATGGACGCTCTTCGAAAAAGCCTCCCTCCTAACCACCACACACACTTACCTACATGTTGACCCCGCCAAACTTTAAGCGAATAGAGCTTAACTGCATGTTCCAACGGCCGTTATCATATAGCGCCATCCACAATAGCTGATTGATAAGAGTGTCGTTTCACTACATCCCATTTGACACGTCATTAATTCCTTGTCGCAGCTTCAACTGGTAGATGGTAGACAAAAACTGAATCTGAAAAAAAAAACATTGTCATCGATAAATTCTGTTCTGCCTCTTCCTTTTCTGTTGAAGCTATTGCTGATTTCTACTTAACATTGGAATGTTGGAAGAATTTGTACATACATCTTCATCAACGTAAAAGTAAGTCCGGACGCAGGAGAGCTCCAGATCATAACTTCCATTTTATTTTTTTCTTGAAACTCTGGCTTTTGCACTCATTTTCTCTCCCCATTCAATGTGATACTTTTGCGACACCCAAGATAATCGTGTGAGAAAAATTTGCATTTTGTTTTCTCACAGAATAAGGAACAGCGGTGATTTTCTTTACATCTGATCATTAGCACTCACTCCTTTTCCTATAATTATTCTTGAAAGTGGCTCAATTAATTACAACATTATATAGTGCAATGGATGTGCGATGAGAAACCTTTGTGTTGTTCTGATGAGCGAAGGTAGTTGACAACTTGAAAGCCAGAGTGTGTTATGAGTCGTTTCACTCCAACTGCTTGCATTAATTTCACTGCCGATTTCTCTCAAGCCGAGCCAGCCGTCATGTCCCTACGCCGGGAAACATCACTGCGTATACATACGTATGCATGACTGTTTAGTTAAAAGAATTAAATGCGGTATCCAACAAAAGAATCTAGAACAATGTATGCCTGAGAAGCCACTTCAGTTGACAGCTCCTTCAAAGTACTTATCTTCTTATGAATATGTAATCGGCTGTCAATTTGGGATAAGCATTCATTGAATTATGTATATGACGAACCCCACACATCCTGACATCAAAAATTGCTCCTTTCCACCGCATCCTTCTTTCGGGTTCATTGGAAATAATTTCAGTTCTTCAAACCAGCTAAGGATTTTGTTGAAGACTATAATTAGATTTCAATTTAACCGATCCGAAACATGGTATCCTAAATGGGCACCACTAACCGAAAAAGAAAAAAGAATTCTTGAACTCTCTTGAAAAGAAAACGCCCAAATGCCGCCTTTTTCCATCAGTGTCTGTTGAAAAATCATCCAAAACAAAATAAAACCAACTAAACCATGCACACAGAGTTCGCAGTTCACCACACTCTTTCATTTCACTCCGCAGATACGATGAGGAACTACATTCCCTTTAAGTGCTTGCTAGATTGATGGGTATGCGATTCTGGGAGCAGGACCTTTTCTAACGCGCCAACAACAACCACTACGTCCCTTCACCACAGTACTACATGCACCCTTATCCTAAGTGCAGAGCGGTATTTCTTTCCAAAAATGCGATTTTCCAACACAAAAACGAGTTCAAAACTGAGTGGGAACTGGGAACACAGACGGTAAAATGTGAAAACTCCCTGTGGTGCTCATCATTGGTTTTTTTCTCCCAAGAGACTACTGCTGCTGTGCAGTGTGCTGTGTTGTGAGTTGTGACTTGGGACTGGGAGTTGGGATTTTCAGGGAGTGGGCCGCAGAGGTGGCTAGAATTGCTCAACGTAGAATTCTAGCAAAATTCTTAACGCACAGCAGATTCAACAACAGAACATAGTGTTGTTTTCGTTTTCATTTATTTATTTTGACATATTTTCTTGTTTTTGCGGCTCTCTTTAAGCACGTTGTTTTGATATAAAAGTTGATGTGTTGAGAGAGGAAAATGGGGAATAAGAAAATGAAAACAGAGAGCAACGAAAACTCTTATACTATTTTCTCTGAGACAGATATAATTCTTCGTAGCGGCGTGTGCGCCACCCTGCGGTGGGAATTGGAGCTAACAGAACAACACCCACTTAATAAGAGAATCTAATGCGCTCTTCGAAGAGAATATTTCTGTTCTCATAAGTGAAAGAGAAAACACGTTTGTGGAATCTTTACGGTTGTCGGTTTCCTCCAGTACAGGATCAGGCTCTTTTCAATTTGTTTTCTGCGAGAATATTCAGTTGGAGACTCCAATGTGAGGTTTCATCCATTTGTGTCTTAGCGCTAAGAACTAGTTTGTCACGCTTCGTGGGGCTGTCGTGAGGAGTTGATGTGTGTTCACCTACGCCGTTTTTTCCTTACATATCGGAAACATTATTTGTCAAATTCAAGAATTAATACTCTCATTACCGCTGTTTTGTTAGTTTCAGTCTGTCAGGAGCAAACTTGGAATGGTAGACGGGGGATGTGTGTATGGAGAGGAACCCTTTCATAAGACAAAAGCCGCCTGTCCAGCATACTACGGATTGCATTAATGGTACCATAGACTAGAGGTTAAATTGTAAAGATCTAACATATGATAATTTGTGCATACACGGGACGTCCAGTAATAATATGGGTGTTACTACAGCTAATAGAGCGCCAGGGTCTAGCTTATATACAACCACTCGTGTTCTGCGTACTATTTTTCTTTCACGAGTGGAAGTGACCAAAAGTTTTAAGCCGACCCCGACCGGTCAAGTTTGAGAAGAAGCTTATTCTAGACAGGAATACTCTTTGAGGAAGAGGTGGGGCCGGGTTCGAACCAACAGACGTAGTTCCAAGTACGTTGGGGCCGACGCACATACACACAATGCCACGGACCACCACCTTCCATTATAGCGAACGATAATATATGAGACGTGTGTCACACTCTGATGATGCGTCAGTCGCTACCAATTGTAACAAATGCATGCATACTGCGACAGTGGTACATATATCAATATGATGCATGAGTGATGATGTTGTATACTGTTAATGTAAAAAAACCCTTGTATTGAGGCTGTATTGTGGCTTAAAGAAAAATATTCTAAACGATTTACAGGCTGGCTTTAGAAAAGGATATTAAACTGTAGATCAGATATTACTCTGACATCCATTGTCAAAGCGTATCAAGCTCGAGGTAAGAAAATGTACTCTTTTATTGAGGATCTTAAGGCCGCCTTTGACCTTGTCAATAGAAATGCCCTTTTCTATAAGCTATCACAACTAGGCATATCCTCAACATTAATAAATGTTACCAAAGAAATGTACACGCATACCAATGCAGCGGTTTGTGATGGTACTAGTTATTCAGAGTGGTTTGAAACAAATACAGGTGTGAAACAAGGATGCCTTCTCAGCGCGCTGCTTTTCTCTCTGTATATAAACGACATAGTAGATGCTCTGCCAGGAGAAGTTAGAATTGCTAATACCACAATCAATGTGTTGCTATATGCAGATGACCTCATCGTACTCGCTGAATCTCCGGAACATATGCAACTGCATATCATGTTACTGTAAGAGATGGGAATTAAAAGTCAATACAGAAAAGACGAAAATTGTGGTTTTTACACGATGTCCAAGAATCTGTAAAATACAAGATATTTAACTCAGTCCTTAAATTCTTCCTCTGGTACGCCTCGCAAGTGTGGGGGCTGATGAGTATGAAGAAAATTGAAGCATTCCAAAGGAACTTCATTAAAAAACTCCTCAATCTCCCATTAAATACACAAAATTACGCTATACACTTAGAAACAAATCTTCCAAAATTGTCAACAGACACACTCAAGTTACAGGCTGACTTCATACTTAAGATTTGCAGATATGACGATTCACGAATACCAAAGACACTGTTCTTGTACGAGTTAAGGAATGCAGATTGGTTATGCAAGGTAACAGACTATTAGTAACGACTGTAGCGAGACCCTGCCTATTGACATACATGGGCAAATCTACGGGTTTTGAAAAATAAACTGTACCGCGTTATACAAACCAACGAAAACAACTCCCGAAATACGTTAAAAATAAAAGCTCGAAAGCAGGATACTATACAGTCAACTAAATTATGATCTGAACCAAAGAAACTATTTTCATGACTCGTTTAGTTATGACGAAATATCCCTGATATTCAAAGCAAGATGTGAAGTTCTTTCACTAAATTGTAACCCCTATAATGTAAGTTCAACCAATTCTGTACGATTTGTAATCTGAAATCGAAGGAAGACTGCTTTCATATTATAAGTATATGCCCAATATTCAGACCACAAAGGATAACCTTCTTTAGAAAACAGACATTAACAATGCTCGAAACCTTACAACTTTTAAACGAATGTGACTGGAAAATTCTTATCAGTTTTTGTAAATAAATTTATAAATATATGGTAGAATGCTGTTAATGACTGAATATATTTGAATTGTAACGTTTGCACGTTAAGACTTAAAATATAAATTTAAAATTCTGCTAAAAACACTCTTTTGTTAAGAATTATTAATAAATGAATTACTTACTTACTTGTGGCTTAAAGATAAATTCTCATATCAAACAAAGCCTCGGTGTGTTTTGATGTGGTTGTTAACTCACTTAAGGCATTGTAAGCACACAAACTAAATCACCTTCAGACGGACTGATAACATTAAGAAAACGCTATCCGCGCTTTAACCCAAGTTTTAGCTACCACACGGATAGTGAACTAGTCCGTTTGATAAGTTATGCTATATACAACTTTGTAGCGATTATTAAAAATGCTTAATTTTGTTGATGCTAAACTAAAGTTTTGTCAACAGTTTTGACAACCAACTCCGTAATAAATAATTATCCAACAATAACAAGATAACAAACATATAAATAACAATAATAACTAACAAGCTTCTTGTAATTAGATTTTAGTCAACACAAGATTTAGCTTATTAAGTTATTAATACGCTTTATGAATCAAACTAAAAACAAACCACCATCGCTTGTTCTAGAAGGTTCAGTACACTCTACAGATCCTCGATGCGGATCATGGCTTTGCAGTTGGTTTGTTGATTTTTGTACGTTCACATTTAAGCCATCTTCGTGTTCTTATTGTAACTCAGGGTCAACTTAAGAAGAATTTGACCTTTTTGCTATTTATTCAGATTTCTGTTTTATCAACATTTTTTCACAAATCTGACATATACATCTGAACAGATGTTCGTATTTACATTTCTCTAGAGAAAACTCATAATCCTTTATAGCTTCAAATCACTCTGATATTGAAACAATACATTACAAGAAAACGTCTTTATTGTCCACACAACACTTAATTCTATGTCGCTATTAAATTCTATTTATTGTTTAAAAGTTTTCAACTTATTGGACCAAATTACGTACAACCTGCAAATGTCTTCATCTATTTAATCGCATTTAATGCCAACTTATTAAGTAAATACAGCTTACTCGCTTAACAGGCAAGAAGCTCTTGTCAATTACTTACCCACCAATTAGGCGAACATGCAAATTCTCGAGATTCTCTATTAATATTGAGACTAATTAAGGCCGAATTCGAATACAAGCACCTAATTTATGGCCTTCACCCACTCCCAGGCCAAGCGCACACACGCCCCACCGCTGGGCACCTGGTGTATCTTCTAATTCAGTCCCAAGTTCCTTACTTACCATGCCTAAGCGGGCAGATATTAAATCGAAAACAAAAAATTAATACAAATAAAAACGGAAACTCGAAAAGATATTCTAAACTCATTCAGATAAGATCATCATCGTGGCTTGCTTTCCGTAAAAACCGTCTTTCATTCCACGAATTACTTTAGGAACAATCAGAGCGAGGAAAGAGACGAGAATAAAAATAAACAAAAAAGGGAAAAATATATTAATATCTCAAGTCTACATCTCTGGCTCACCTGCCGGCACTGGTCCACCCTAATTTGTCAGGTAACCCCAAATTGGTATTCACGCAGCGGAATTAATTCGCGTCCCGTCGGTATCCCCTTCTTACGGTCTCTTTTGATATCAGATTCTTTGGGTTACACATCGTCATTGTCCATTTGGAATTTGCATACCTACCATTGACAACGACCACAACAAACGCCACTCAGGTGACACCCCTGATATGCCATTCCGCGACAATAAATCAAACTACCAGTCAGATTGCAACCAGGCTTTGGCTGCATGTCAAGTGCTGTTCTTACATATCGCAAGCTTTCCGATCACGGAGAGAAGCTGGGGGAAGCGGGGAGACCGGTTTGTTTTATGTCTCAAAAGGTTTTAGTATCGTAAATTTTATTGCCGCCGAAGTTCGGTTCTAAACTTTTCCCAGTTCCTGTTTGTGGGACACGACGCGACGCCTATATGTATGATGAACTAGGAACTGGGAATAATTTATTAACGCTCGTGTGCTTCAGA
Source organism: Eristalis arbustorum (assembly GCA_916610145.1). Classification (NCBI taxonomy): domain Eukaryota; kingdom Metazoa; phylum Arthropoda; class Insecta; order Diptera; family Syrphidae; genus Eristalis; species Eristalis arbustorum. The sequence goes on from OU744318.1 coordinate 56,904,343, forward strand.
GAGACATGGTGGGGCAAAGCGCTGTAATGTTTGATTGAGGGTTCTATTGCGTGGGCTAGTCGCGCATTCTGTCACTGTTGGCAGTGTCTGGCAAGTGGGCGCGAAACATTCAGAAACGTTTTCAGGTTGTTATGCGGTGAAGTTTTATTGGAAATTAATGCCACCTAGTCCACAGACCAATCGATACTATCCGTTGGGGAGTAGTTAATTAATTTCGAAACTCTGTGGCTGGATAAGTTGGTCTGTGAGTCGGTTATGAGTGTTCTTAGTTAATTGTGATTGCTGAGGCTAATGGTTGGTATTTTATGGGCACGATGGTAGGGTCAAATTGTCAATCGTTCTTTTATGGTGTTTTGATTGGATACTACCTACTAAGTTACTCAATGCCTCTTTGGACAGGATTTTATGATGGAACGCCTACACGTTAATGTTTTGGAGTTGTCTAAGATGTTCTGTTTTTATCACTTAGGTATTTGTTTTGTGTCCCATAGTATATTTCATTTTTACGATTTTTGTATTGCGGTTGCATCAATGAAAACAACGAGTTCATTGTGAATCTTATCCATAAGCAAGTTTTTGGTAACGGTTCAGTTAGGTGTGTGCAAATTTTTGGATAAAATTTGGTTGAATGTAACTTCCACTTCAGACAAGAATAACATAAAGCTTTTTATAAACATTATGATTCTGATAATCTGATTAAGTGAGATCTGGCGTAAGGAATATAATGTGTGTTGGACAGTTCTTTTGAAACCATGAGTGACGTCATCGCGAGAATTTGACGGAAACAGATAATCATTTTTCAAACACATAAAAACACAAAACCTACATATTTTTAACTTTTTAAAACTCATTAGAGTTTATTACAACTTTTGTCGTCGTTTCCAATATTATTTAATTAAATGACGTAAATCCATCCATGGGGTGGTAGGTAGCTAAAAATGTTTCCGCTACCTCTTTGATGGCCGAGCAGCAATGCAACCACATCTCGTTGGCACTTGACGTAGGCATACTGGAGAGTCTCTCGATTAGTTGCTCTTCGTAGGCTCTGGCAATCTCCGGTGTGCTTAGGCGTCCAATGTCAAGAGTTCTTTTTGTGGGCTGGTGCAGCTTTCGGATCTTGGACAGTCGAGCTCTGAATTTTGCCACTAGTGGAATGTTCGCACGTCCAGGATATTTGACGCATGCCTTCCATCAATAAGCACATGGTCGATTTAGTTGGCGTTTTGACCATCTAGGGATCGCTAGGTTTCTGTGTGGATATTTTTGCAAGGGAACCTGTGCGACTCATGGACATATAACGTACTGCCGCAGTCTGTGCTCTCCGATCACTCCGCCAAAGATGTTCTCCTTACCGGTTTTGGTTTAATTCACGAACGATTCACCGTACGAATTAACAAAATTTCACTATATCGCGAAGTAGAAGCAGACCGGTTGTTTGTATGTGCGTAGCCACCAACCTCGACGTGGTAGGTTCGATTCCTACTCTGTGTGACGAAAACAATTTTCGCGAGCCCCACCTCTTTTGAGTTACTGACAACGCTCAGAGAGTATTTCCTGTCTAGAGAAAGCTTCTCAAATTTGGCCGTTCGGAGTCGGCATAAAAGTATAGGTTCCTTCCACTCGTGCATAAACAATAGCACGCACTACACGAGTGGTTACTAAAAAGCTAGGCCCTGGCCCTCGTCACCCATATTATTATTATTAAATTTATCCATCTTACTCTAATTTGTAATTTGACTCCTGTTTTTCAAATTTGTTAGTATACGAAATTGAATTGTGTCGTAAGCTTGAGCAATACATTTGTCCAATGACAAAAAAGCTCCCGGAGTTACGTCACTCAACAAAAAGCTGGTTGTTTTGACAGCCTGTCCAGCACATCTTAATTTACTGTGTATGGTAAGTAAGATTTCTGTCATGATATTTCAATAGTTCCGGTTAAGTTAAATTTATTGAATTCATTACGAGCGTTAGCCTAGGCTCTTGTGTGTCATTTGGGATGGTGTACTTCGCATTTATCGCATAGAATAGATCGATGTTCCGTACACAGCAACAAAGCATAATTTTTTTCGATCACATGTGATCTAAGTCAGTTTTTTTATTGGTTGGCCGATGAGCCAATGTTATAACTCTTCTGCAAGCTTTCAGATGCCTCTGGCCACAAAAATTATTTTTACTGAAACTATACTAGAATGTAGCAAGCAATAGAAGTATTCCTTATTTGAAAAAAAAAAATAAACTAGTGTTAAGAGATAATTGCATGCGAACTGTGCAATTTAGTCCACTGCTTCGAGGATATATGCAATCGTATTTTAAAATTTTAATTTTTATTCAAGTGAAATCGCTTTCGTATCTGCCTTGTATATGCATTATTAGTTGGATTAAAGCGTCCACCTAATACCAGAAGATAAGGAACATTAAAATATCGTACTTAACCATTCCCGGTTTTATTTTGCCAATTAAATTTACTAGCAGCGCGCAACCTCAAATAGTTTATCCTTCGAGCATTGGAGTTCTCTAAAATGTTGCACATGCAAATTTTTCGCAACCGTCATTTGAATTGCAGCCCTATGTGATAATAATATTATGATAAGCAGCCTTTGTGCTAAGTCATATCTGAGGAAATTAAACAGACACTGAAACAGTTAGTGTTTGCTCAACTTAGGATCGATGGGTGAATTTCTGCTTGAGTAGAATGACGCTATCAATAATGTCACAGAATTCCATGTTCTGTACATTGCATAAGTGGAAATTGTATTTAAAAAATGCAAGAGAATCAACTATCCGAAGCCCACTTGAATGCAAAACCCGGTTAATTGAAATAAACATTCCGGTCTTCCGTCATTTCATTTAAGCAGGTTCGACTGTAGTGGTTCCAGGATGTTATGTGCCTCCCACACTTTCAATTATTTTACGTTTTACCTTAAATGCAGTTAAAATAAGACATTATATGTTAAAGTAGCCTGCCGGCCCCATCCCCCTAGGGGCGTTAATATTAAAAAACGACCAACAAATGCAAATAATAATTGCATGCCTTTACCCACCCCTTCGAAAAATCCTCGTATTGGATCTGTTCATACTCACAGAAACGTCCAGACTTAAACTATTATACTGTGCATGTTCGCCATAAACAGCAACAGCCGCCAAAGGCCAGGCCTTCACGTCCCGCAATTAAGGACAATTAAAAAGGAAACAACAGAAAAGTGGCGCCAGACCTCTGCGTTATTCAGAAAAGTACCACTTCTTCTTTTTTTTTTCATATAATACCCAGAAATGTAATTTCACAACTTTTACTGCATCCACCCTCTGCGCATCCTTTGTCCAGCATACCAGTTTGAATGTTCCTTGTTTAATCCAAAAAATTAAATTCTCAGACTTGCCCTTAACAATCGCCGACACTGTTCAGCTAGCATCGCCTCAACGATGCGTGAAGATGAAAAACTTCCACTGATACTCGGACGCCTTTTGCCTTCCCCACGTCATCGTACGTGACTTTAACGTGAAGTCGTCCATTAAGAAGTGCGCGCGTTTCTTTTACAAATTAGCGCCTGATTTGGATTCAAGTAGCCCACACCATACTCGACCGATGGGCAATTTGTTTTGCCTTCAATTTGAACAACGGTCTATTGACCATTTGGTCATGGCATTCGGTAGGGACTTTTATAGATTAAAAAGAAGATTCTGTTGTCTAGTCGAAGACTTGTTGGGTCAGAAGTCACGGTCAGATGATGGTAACCACTTGTGTGTTAAGTGAATGAAAGTGGTGCTGTTTGGCTATTAGTTGCTGTTGATTAAAGGCCTATTGGCCGCGAGTTGCTAAGCAGTTGTGCTGTTAATTGGAAAAAAAAGTTGGTTGGCTTTAATTTGATTTACCTCCTGAGATGTTTACTCTGGCAAATTATTGGAGACAAACCATGGGACTTAATGGGATGGTATATATCAAAACAAAGGCATTACAGTTTTACCTGTTATCGAATGGAAAACGGAGGTGCAAGAGAAATGGTCTTAGTAATACTTATATTTTTTACCCATAAGTTACTTAACGTACTGCGACATACGGAGTTACTATTCTATATGATGCAGTATAGACAAACGACACGCTTTTTAATTAGCGTATCAATCCCAAACTGGTGGGGTATCATCCAGGCTTTCCCTTAGGATTCATAACTCCATTTATATGTTAAATAGCAAGATGATGATGATGAAGTTCTAACTGAAATCGTAGTGCAAGACATCAACTCACAACTATTTATGATGATTTTGTTAACACGATAATAACGTTTATTATGCTGCGTTACACCAGTATTATATCTTCGTTACGTTTCACAAGACATCACTCGATTCTGAGGTTTTCTGTATTATGACCAAAAACAAGTTATGGGCGTGGTAAGAAACAAAAATTGTTAATGGCGTTTTAAGACCTATCACAAAAGTGCAAATAGATTCTTGTATCGTTGGTGGTCAACTGTTGTTCGTAAATAATAACGATTTAATAAATTTATGTATAATCGCTGAAAGGCGAAATTTCAATTTTGTTCTGCGACACAACCCAAATCGAAGAACAGTAAAAGAGAAATCACGACTACTACCCGTAAAAATAAAAAAAAGTTGTTCCTCTTTGCAAAATAATACATTATTCAGTGAAATATTTAATAAGCTATCGGAGCAATATGGTTAGATATGCAGAGTTAAAAAATCGAGTATCGAATCGGAAATATGTTTGTAAGAGTGCATGGCAAGTAGAGTTGCAGTTGAATAAAATATATTCCCAATTGACTCTGCTGTAAAGTAATATTATCGTCAAATATCCAGTGCAACAATGATGGCCTCATTTTTGTCCCTCGTCTCATGGAAATAATACAAATGTCTAAAAAACGAAAATAAAATATCAGCTTTGATCACAAAGTGCACAAAGTTATAACAGTCCAATTTGGAAATGATCTGGATTAGTCAAAGCCAGAGAGGGTTAATATTATCTGAAATTGCACATAAAAAGCAATACAAAAAGCATGCTCAGAAACCACAATAAAACAAAGCCCATCCAACTTTTTATGATAATTAATTTAGAGACTGGCATGATATATTTGCGAATTGCATTCAGATATGCAAGCCAATATTTGAATTTCGTACGGCATGTGTTACAGCGTGTGTTCAAACGAACTAATTAATTGCAAAAGGCGACTACAATCGACGATGCCGGTTCGTAATATTACCATTTTTCTATTATGTATCATAACTGACTGAATAAAAACTAAAAAAAACATTTCTTTGTTATCATATTCTTTTTTAATCGAAAAGAATTGCAGATGTAGTTCATTTTCAAAATTTTCATCTGGGTGGAAAATTGATCACATTGGCTGGTGGATATTTTTCAATAAAAACTTAAAAACAGCAAAGGCTTTGCGTGATTATAATTAGTGGCTTGTTTAATTTAAATAATCAATTTGAATCGATGCGCTTTTAGACACTAGAGAATTTCAGTCTGAGTTCCTAATGTTATGCAGTTCAAGGAAGATGAATAATATAATATAATAATATAATAAGTACTCAACTCTTGAGCTATTTGCAAACATCTTCCAATCCTTTATTCCCAATAACTATTAATTTTATAGCCTCACTAGCTCTGTAGACATAGGTTTATTGACTTTTAACTCTACTGAAGTTCTTCTTGCACTTCACAGTTTAAAACCGGATTGCAGGTATGGAGTGGGTGGTATAACCTCCATTATTCTTAAGTACTGCTCTGATTTACTTTGCCGCTACGTATTACACATATTCAACATTTCATTATCTGAAGGTATGTTTTTCGACGAATGGCAATAGTATGAAAAATTAATTAATTGTGAAATAGTCAAACATAGTTTCCACTCGCAAATCAGGCTTCAAAAATAATGTGAAAAACTACAGGCGAAATTATAAACCCTTTGCCATTCCTAAACTATTGAAAGAATATTAAAGAATAAAATCGAATTCCTATTCAAAAGTCACATATCGGAGGAGCCTGACGCTCGACATCAAGTAACCTTTCAATGTACACAGAGATGGAAAATAATAGAAAATGTTAATGCAATTTATACTGAATTTTGAAAGGTATTTTATTCAGTGGGCCACATGAAAGCTTTTGGTTTTCGTTCACATGTCCTAAGCTGTATATCTTCCTTTCTCTTAAATAGAACCCAAACAGTCAAAATTGAAAACCACTTATCAAAGCCAAATTATTGTAGCTTGGGGTGCTACAACGCAGTGACATTGGTCATCTTTTAGTTGAAAAGTTCCACGATACAGATAATGCAAACAAATTATTTAACTCTTGTCTTGTTCTGAGTTATTTGCCAATAGCTTAAGTCAGTGGCGATAATTCACCCCGGCCATAAAATTAAGACATTGTCCATATGTGCTGATTTGTTCTTACTTTCAAAGGTTCTAAGATTCATTATTAAGCAGCATTAAGTAACCAAAATGTATAAATGTTTCACGTATTCATCTGCATCACACTTGACTGGCTCGACTTAATGTGGCTGAACTTCAATAAATGTACAGTATTTACCGACGGAGCAGTATATATATTATCGACTTTAGTAAGCCTATTTTTGTTAGCCCGCCCCACCATTTCACACAATGTCAGTTGTTAAACAAAAGTAAGCAAAACCTCGTGACCATAACGGAAACAGATGTCGCTAACAAAACAAAAAAAATTGCGAAGAATGCAAAAGCTGCTCCACATTATCATACCCATTCATGAACCCTGTCAGTGGCTACCGTCAAACTTTTCCAAATTGATCGCACGTCCATTCTACCGACTATGTGAGTATCATATTTCACGACAATAAATTTCTATGGTATTTCATCGAACTCGGTTGCACTACCCCTATAATAGAGCTGCTTCCCCATACCACAGACCCTCCTGTCAGTCTTCCCTGAAACAACAAAAAATCTAATTTTACTTTCAAATGTCCGCCACTAAATCATTCGCTCGCGTCACACATCCGCGGAGCGTGTGTGTGCCTCGCGCGCTTAAATTGACGGGAAGCAATTTCGATGTCACACAGGTAACCAACCACAACCACAGTATGGATGGAATAAAATTCCACCATCCAAGGAGGACAACCGCCACAGCAACATCAGGCGTCAAAGTGCTAAGGGTATACAAAAAAAAATAGGTCCCATTCCAAATTGTCCCTAGAACCGAAGGCAGTTACTAATTTTATGGGGCTCCCTTCTGCCTCCTTCCAAGCCGATTCCTTTTGTCATCTGTGCCGTGGCTCGCTTCTGCGGGCCGCACCATGTGCTGTAAAGGTGGCTCTGCTTTCACAGAAGTATTGCATAAAACAAATAAAAAAAACTGTAGAAAAAAGGAGTTATAACATTCGGCACTCATATCCGTGAGGAGTAAGCCCCTCTGTCCCACTCAACCAGAGAATGGACGAATCTCATTTAGAAAACAAACACTCGATGAGTCCTCTACTAGGAGTGAAGCCAAGAAGTAACCCGACGACATCGTACTCGGCGGCGTCGCTAAATCATGCAGTGCCACTCGCGCGCCCATTTCATCAGAATTGATGTCACTTTTATGCAAATCCTCACTTTTGTGGCTCACTGAGGCGTACGATGTTCAACCACGCGATGAATGTCACAGGGGAGAGCAAGTGAAGAAAAAAAATAAAAACACCAGAAAATAGAAAAGCAAGAAAGCGAGTGTACCTACGGGACAGATACCTTAGACTGAATGAAGATTTCAAGGATAAAAAAATTATCCAATTTAAAAGGAAATTGAATAGGAGCCCAAGGAGACAGTCTGGCAGTTGGTCGCGTTTCTTGTGTGGCCTGAACAAGTGTTTGTCGGTGCGGGAGAAAAGACGTTCACTGCTGGCCAAAACAGTTTTATGAATGCTTATAGTCGATCTAATGTAGTCCATATTAGATGACCTTAATATAAAATGTTCTCGAAATTACGCTCAGAAATTTCTCTAGAAGCTCGGGCATGATTGTGCATGAAATGAAGCAGGATAGCAAGTACTGCCTTTAGCGCTTCAAATTGATGAAGTCAAAGGATTGTGGTGACCTACATATATCAACCTTGTGCATACTCAATTGCACTCCGACGAATACACCTAGGAGAGCAGTATGTGATTCCACAAAGGAATCGTCGAAGCAACAAATGTGGGACTACGCTTTTGAGCAAACAAGGGGCATTTGGTTGTGGTAAGGGAAGAGCTGAATCGAATATACATTGTTGATCTGGAGATGCTATATGGTTTGTTGCCACACTTAGTTTTATGAAAATAGTTAACAGAGGTTGAGGTTACGAGTATATGAATCTACTCTGTTGGTTGCTGGGTAATACTTCAAATACTCTGTTTTTAGGAGACTGATCAATTTGACAGCAATTTGGCCTTAGCTGATTGTCAGCTTTGTTGCATATTTCCTCTTCTCAGACGCTCTCCATTAGTTGTCACAACAAAACGCGTCTAAATCTCTCGATAATTTTTTGATGGTGGAAGCCGTAAATTTAGTAATAATTCAGTGAAACCGAGAGATAAACCAGATCTGTGCGGGATCATGTATTAGTTCTATGTGATTTTTGAAGGCAGGCAAAGCTTCATTTCTTCATCAAGAGTGGACACACAATCCTTACCCTGTGAAGTACAATATCGTATATTTGTCAGAAAACGCTAAAACTGTAGCATGTTAATCTAGATGCATTGAATTTAGTGGTCAATTATTTATTGGACCCTCTTTAATTTTATAAAGATCAAGGCAACCATTATGCATGACAGTTGCAACAACAATGTTTATATACGTAACTGATAAAGTAGAACACTAATACGTCCCACTTAAGTAGAGGAAGTTAATTGAAGTTTGATGGTTCAAGTGAACTAGCGAAGATTAAATCATTTTCATCAAAAATAGCTCCGGAACGCTGGATTCAGTATTAGAAATCTTAGCTGAGTTCATTCCTCATGGCAATTTATTATAAATATATATAAATAGTATAGTCAGTGTATTATTGAAATGTTGCCTCCGTAGGTATCAGTAAGCTGTAGACATATTTGCTATGCCTTGAAGTCTTAAGATGCTAATAAACATGGCCCCATCTCCTTCGAGCTACTGAAAATGCTCAAAGAGTATTCCCTGTCCAGAAAAAGTTCCTCAAACTTGGCCGTTCGAGAACAATAGCACGAACAACACGAGTGGTTACTGGAAAGCTAGGTCCTGGCCCTCTATGGGCTGTAGCGCCACCCATATTATTATTATATCTTAATCAAAGAAAAGCTGCGGTATAGCAATGCGAAATGCAAATGATACCAATGCAGAGAAGTGGTCTCATTACAGCAGATGTCAGAGAGAAATTAAAGGAACGGAAGAGAGGAAATTATAGCGATACGATGGCTGTGGCCAGGGTTGTTAGATGTGGCGATTTTTAATTTTATTTGGCGACACTATTGATATATCGCCACAACTTAAAAATATATTATTTTTTATTTAGTTATTATTATTAATATTATATATATATCATTATTATATTATTTACTTTGAGCTTTTGGCGATTTTTAAAAAATAAAAAACTATATATATTCTTCACTGGACACACCCATTTGTTATTATGTTCTAGTTAATAATATTAATAACCAATAACAAAACACATTATTATACACACTATAGAACTATAGTTGAAGATCCTTTGTTAACATGTTCCCTGCCGCGTGTACGAAAAACAGTACACGCTAAGCTTCATTTCTACGCCAAAGTGTTTTTTTCAAATTAAATTTTTTTTTTCTAAATTTAAGTTCCCGTTATGATTGTTTTATGTTATTTAATGGATGTTTAGAGGTACAATAATGATAAAATGAAATAAATATTATTTTTTGATGTTACTGTGTATGCATTATTGTTTTAATATCAATAATCTCGAAAATAATATAAATTCTCTCAAAAAAAAAAAAAAAAATAAGAATTTATACCAAATTATTAAAGCGCTTACCGTGTATCTCCAGATCGGACTGGATGACTGACATGCAAACACTGAAAGATCCTCTGCGCATCTTCACGGATGGATTAAAGACAAAAGAAGGGGTGGGTGCGGGTGTCTATTCACAAGACCTCAACATTGCTATCTCCGTGAAGCTCCCTGATCACTGTAGCGTTTTTCAGGCAGAAACCATAGCGATTAAAGAGGCGCTGTCTTGGCTTAAAAACAATGTGATATCAAAAAGGGATATCACCATCTGTTTCGATAGTCAGGCCGCCATAAAATTCCTGGACAATGTCATGTTCTACTCTAAAACATCCCTTAATTGCAGGCTGTCTCTTAACGAGATGGCCGAGCATTTTAACATTCACCTCATGTGGGTGCCGCGACACTGTGACATACCAGGAAACTGCAAAGCCGATGAACTCGCTAGGTGTGGTACAACCTCATCCCTATCGATAGAAGGGGTACCACCTTCCATGCCGATCGCTACAGCCTATCATCTTTTAAATATTCATACAATTAAAACCACCAATGACAAATGGCTAGAAGGCACCACCTGCCTTAAAACAAAAGAAAACTGTCCATCACTTAACCTAAAACGGTCACTCAGTCTACTTGGACTCAGCAAGCCCTCAGTAAGGACCCTTATAGGAGTCATAACCGGGCACTGTGTAATTGGCACTCATCTGCGAGCATGATGGGTGCTCCATATAATGATTTTTGCAGAAGCTGCATGGATGAAGAGGAGGAAGAGAACACTCATCACCTTCTCTGCTCCTGCAGTGCTCTTGCCAGTCGTAGCTTCCTGCATCTAGGAGCCTACTACTTCAGCGGCCGTAACGAGCTAAAAAGTGCCAGCATTGGCCAACTAAATCGGTTCATCAGCAGCACCAACTGGTTCCAGCGTTAGGAGAAGTCAATCCGCGTGGTATCACAATGGGCCTACTCTGGCCTAAGTGTGACTGCTCTGCAGCAGTCAGCCACTACAACCTAACCTAACCTAACCTTACCGTGTACTGTTTTCGGTACACGCGGCGTAGAAATGACACCTAGTGCAAAACAGATTGGCAGGGAACGTGTTAATAACTAGTAGTTGGAAAAAGAAACTGTTTTACAACAGCCAACTCGATGCGAATACAGCCTACTACATGGCCCTCATTTTGTCAATGATCAAGTTTGGCTGTCCCGTGTGGTTCAACTCACGATAAACTTGTGCACAAGATTCGAGTTTTTGAGAGTGCTTATCTTAGAGCTTACTTTGCCTTCACTTACTGTAAAGAAGGTATAAAAAAAGAAAATTCAACTTCAATGAAATCCTATACAAGAGGCGAACCTGATTCGAGGGGACAATTTCTTGGTGCAATTGAATGCAGGTCAGACTGTTAGAGCAATGATTTCGACCGATTACTTGATCACTGGGTCTCACTGCCCCAAACCACAGAGGACCAGTAAGTCAGCATTGACAAGTAGTTAACATTTCTTTTATTAAATATTTTTTTAATTATTTGTTTTTGATATTCAACTTTTTTTTTCCATTTTTAGAATAATGGCGTCGAAAATTTGATAATTTGGCTTTTTGGCGAATTTAATTTTTGATTTGGTGATTTTTCTATTTGGAACCTGACAACACTAGCTGTGGTGCAGATCCAAAGTTTAACCAATAGTGTACTCTCGTTTAACCTAAACTACACATTTAACTCAGTTCAAAGTTTAAACGAAACCGTGACACCGAATAAATCGTTCAACTGAAGTGTAAACCGATAGTTGAGTTAAAACGTGCACTGTGAAACTGAGCATTAATGTATCTGAAAAGCTACCGTACATATTTTTCGTGCCATTGTTTGCAAAAAAGTGTTCAGTTAATGCTAGAATACTAGTTTTTAAATGATAAATCGCCATTCTGTGCAGCAAAATAAAGTTTGTTAAAATTCCATACAACCGAAACCCAAGCAATGATTTACCCAACCAAGGATACACATACAAACTCCTGCTAAGGTCATGCGAAATTGGGTAGAATGTATTAACGAAGTCATCGCCTCCCCAATTTAGCTTACTTTAGCCATACTTAATGGGTATTCAAGTTCAGGTGCCGAAAATAGATAATTGCTGTACACTAAATCGATATCATAAAGATTATCTCTTTAGAAATAACGACTCCGCAATTGCAAGTACATCATACTTCCCAGTTGCCACTAGCCACTCATCCGGTAACCTAAAAATTATCTACAATCCCTCCACCACGCTCCTAGATACATTCCATTTCCGACACACTGAACCAACTCAACCACAACATCGTGTGACAGAAAGTGCTAGGATTCACATTTTATTTGTTCTACTCCTCCACTTCAGCACACTTCACCTACTTCTCTTCAGCCATTCGCACACAGATAGTATATGCGTTTCATTGTCTGCTTATGCATGATAGTCATGTACCGAGCTAAGCCCATAATGCAAGGATAAATATAAATTATGTCGTCGCACTGTAACATTCCAATTGGAATGAAGGCGCTTGTAGAGGAAGGGTAAGCTCCGGCTACACCTACAAACCTACAAATGCATTTGTCGTACAGTATAAATCTCTGGCATCAGTGGATTAGGCAGGAACAGTGCACGAACGCACACGAGCACGAGCCACACGCCCAAAAATTAAAAAGGGTTAATTTCTGGGTTGAGTGGCTGTTTGGTTGGTTCGTTGGTTGAACGGTATGTTGGTACATAGTTGAAAAGGACATCCTTGGTACAAAATAAATGCAGTTCAAGCGATTAGATGTTGAACTGGGGTCGGAGAAGATGTACTGGGACAAAGAACAAATTGTTTCATAATTTAAGGATCATTCCTGTGCTTTGTGTGATGTGTGTGTGTTTGGGAAGGAAGGAGAAGGAGTCAGGGACAAAAATAACTGCAAGGAGTCTATCATCAGGCGTAGCAAACAACGATTCCCGGCCAAAGCACAAGTCGTAGAACAATGGATGAATCTTGCTCACTATTTGAGACTAAGGAAGCGGAAAGGATTTCATTGGAGAGGGGGAGGTATGCGACGAACGGGCTGTATACTACAAGTGAAAGAAGGATAAGAAGAAGATTAGAGATATGGCAGATTTCTAGCTTTACAGGATACTGACGACATCGGTTTGTGTTGTGTTTCACTTACATAGATGTGCACACGCACTCCATGCAATGGCAATCCTGATGAGTCATTGTTTTCTAAGGCAGCCGGGAGGAATAAAGGAAATCCGTGCACATACGGAATTATTTAGATGCACATAGATGGGTTTTGCATGAAAAGGCAGGGAATAGTGTGGGAAGCTGAGTGTGCGTTTGTACGTAGCGTACTCAAAGTGGGCGAGCGGAAATGTTGTAAAAGTGATTCTTTACATTTTAATGCAATGCATGCATTACAAGGATGTTCATCTGAAACAGAATACCAGTCTCAGACCAAGTGCATGCATGACGACAACGACAACGGCATCATGATGATGAGTCTTTGCTGGGTGTGTCTTTTAAAGCACTTATCAAGCTCATACTAGAGGTTTTGGAAGGAGAAGGCTTTACTCTCTGACTCTCTAGGTTTTTGTTAAAGGATTACAAAATTACGAAATTCACTTGGAAGGAATTAACTGCAAATACGTTAAAGATCTGCATATACATATGTACACATAATGCGAGGAAATCAAATCAACCCCCCACAAAGGGAATTCCTTGCATTGTTGTCGAGTGTGAAAGTAATTCTCGGGCTAATTGGATTGAGCTACGGATAACAATGTATTAAAGTGCGCCTGTAGAATATGTGTGTGCGAGTTGGCACTTTGAAATGAAGTTAAGTACGTATTAAACGATTCGTCTTCTTGGTTAGGCATAACCAGTTTCTGTGGTGCCGCTAAAGTTGAATAATTGTGAATTATGAAAGTTGCTCGTGTTGAAAATTGTATATGAAGACACATCTATCGAAAGACCAAGCCGGCTGTCATTTTGTTTTGTTCTACAAAACAGAACACTTGCGATAAAAGAGACCACAGCAAAGATGTGACGACCTCAACCATGTTGGGACTCCCAATTAGAGAAGCTTCTTTATTGAGAAGTAGGTCTTCGGCTTGCAATCAAAGAGATGAACGACTTTGCATGTCATTTGCAAATTTAGCAGTCTTAAGTTTTTTTTTATTTGTATATTTATTAGCAACAATTTACATGTTTTACAATTGAGATGTACATAGATATGTTGTTGTTATGAAAAATGGAAAAAAAGAGACGAAGGAAAAGCTAATTAAAAATCTTCATCAAAAATATCACAGTTTCGTATATAGGTCTGTCCTTTGTGGGCACATAAGCCATGTACAGAATTTAATAAGCAATTAATAATAAATAATAGAATTTAATAATAATGAAATAACTTAATACATTGATTAATAAATAAAACATATAGTATCAGAGAACATTTTTAAGATTAGAAACGAGAGGGTTATCTGAAGTTGTAAAATAGCATGGTAGTTTTAGGATCATGTTTAAGACCTTATTTTGAAGAACTTGCAACTTCTTAATGTTCTCCTAGGAAGAACATACGAACAATGCCCCAGCTACGGCACTATGATCATTCTAGGAGATTTTACTACAAAGCTGGGCAAGGAAGAAATCGTTGCTAGACGGAAAACACTGCCTATACGACAACACGTCCGACAATGGGCTTAGGCTGCTGGAAATTCATGACGGGTCGAAACCTTTCTGTAGCTTCTTTCTAACTTTTCCGATCGAGTCTCCCTGAAGCTCTCAGAGAGTCCAACCCTGCCAGGCGAAACAATCGACGGCCAGTATAACCGTTGTTTAAACGCCATCAGAGAAGCTGCCTCTGATGTGTTGGGTTTTAAAACGCCACCTAGAAAAACCCATGGTTTGACTCATTCAGCGAAGCCAGCAGCATATAAGAAGATGCTGGATAAAAGAACGAGAGCGGTTCGTGAGCTCTACGAACTTAAAAGAAGGGAGAGCACAGGCTACTCAAAAAGAAGAAGAAGGAGCATGAAAAGCGCGTGATCGAGGAAATGGAGAGGTGGTACGGCAGAAATAATGTCCGAAGTTTTTTTTACCCATGGGTGAAACAATTATCCAAAGGGTACAAACATCGGACAGAAGCCTGTCGGAACGAAAGTTACAACTCGTAGTAGAGTCGCAGTCGATACTGAGAATCTAGAAGGATCAGATCTGCAGACTCTTTAACGGCGAAGAAGACACCAATACCGCTGGCAGGCAGAATGTTCCACTCCATGCAATTGACGACGATAGACGAGAATTCCGTCCTCCATCTAGACGAAGTCAAGATAGCGATATCGAGACTTAAGTCTAACAAAGCTGTCTGCAGAACTCTATAAGGCAGCTGGAGATGAGCTGGTAGGGTGCATGCACCAGCTCATCTGTATCATGGCCGATGAGTGGAATCTTAGTATCATATGCCCGATCCACAAGAAAGTAGCCCCTTTTCTGCAAAAATTACAGAAAGACATCCATCAAATGCATATGGCAGATGTTGTAGAGAAAGGAACCCAATACTGAGCCCTGAGGAACACCGGCAGGAATCCATAAGGCATCAGATGGAGTTTAGTTCACAAATACCTTAAAACTCCTTGCTGTTAAGAATGATTGGATTATTTTTATGAGGTACATAGAGGAACCACGCCAATACTTTTGCATTCTGAGAAGGAATCAATTACGGGTTTTTTATTCTGTATTCTACCAGATGAAGCATTCATTTATTTTGTATGACCTTTTTAAAACATTTACCAATAGAACTTATGAGACTTATTGACTTTCAGACAAGAGCTTTTCTGGTTTGGGGAACGGTATGATCCTGGCACATTTCCAATCAAAGGGAAAGTAACCCATCCGGTAAAAATTGATTGTAAAATCTTAAGAGCCGAAGTGGGAAGCTGTTTCAGAAAGATATTCCAGTCTTAACCAAGAATAGATTGAAACATACCAATATGTTACCACTTTAAACTCATAACAATACCTAAATAATATAAAAATTAATGATGGTTAAAGAACAGCAATTTGCAGGTCAAGTAAACAAAAATCGAGAATGGAAATCTCTTTCTTCGCCATCTGGTAACATTATCTACAGATTTTCAAGTGAAATAAAAAGTAATTGAAGATTGGTAATTTAAAATCATTCAAGTAGATATCTCGTGGTCGCTGACGACTTTGCTTTTCCATTTCCCTCTCGGAAGTGACTCAGAAAAACGATTACACCATTCCATTGAAGTCTGCGGGACAAATTCGCTTTTTTCCATCCAAACATCTAACCATCCAACCGCCACCAGACAACCGCAAGTGTTTCATACAGATGGAGAGTGTATCTATTTACAAAAAGAAAAAAATACACAGTATATCTAAACCAATAGATGACGTTCGATTTTTTTAACCATCTCAGCTACTTTTTGACCCGAATGAACAAAAAAGCTTCCGGCTAGACATTCCGTAATCCTGTCTTGTTTTTGGCGAACGTGTTTGGTGGGATTTTTTGTCATCGTTTTGTCCAAATACACTGACATTGAACTCTTGGGGAGATGCTATGCTCCAGGATCATCAGTATACATGAATGGCGTTCGCTAATCGGAATGGATCTGTGTTGTTCTATGTTGTTTTGGGTGTATAAAGCCTTCAGTCGGGGATTGAAAGTGGATTTAGGTAGAGGGTTAGTGGCAATGCAATTAGCAATTGGCTTCGTAATTGATGCGTTAATTGGAGTTGAAGTTGGTTGCAGTTAAGCGGATGTTGAAATTTTATGCTTCGAATGGATAGGAGTGCTTACCGGTGGGCAGAGATTAAAAATTTAGAACTGTTAATGGACTTAATTTCGAAAACGTTCATTAGATTATCTCAGATTAAACAGCCGTTGCTCATACCATTTCGAGAGAAATGATTCGATGTTTATTTGCCTGCTGCTGCTCTGGTGATTTCATTTGCTAGGCGGAATTGTAAATAAGAGGCTGGGAATGTGTGTGTTAAAGACATACAATAAAAAACAATAAAATATTTAAGCAAAATTAAGCCTGATATGAGCTTGAAAAAAGTCAGTTTTCTTCAAGCTTTTGAACTGTCTCCTGATCTAAATCTTTATCTGCAACTCTCTGGCAAATACATTCACTGCCCTAATGATTTAATCGCTTATAATATCCAACTGCAGCTAGTCCGCTCTTTGTGAAGTTATTACCTTTATCTATTCATGCCATTCAATCCCTAAATTGAAAGCCTTTTTTAAACTACGTTCGATAAATAAATTTCGTTCTTGTAAGTAACCGTAGTTGTAAATTTCTGAATATGTAGAGTCGGCTTCGGTAATGACAGCAGCTTGGATCTTACATGCACCGATAACGCCACATTTCATATTCTGGTATTTTCGATTCTTCGTTATTTTGATTGGATTTATGCTTAAACCGTTTACCTAAGCCAGCATAAAACTGTATGCCACATCCACCTATTATAGTAAAACTGTTGAACCTTATCCCAGGTCACTAGATTAAACTTACCATCGGAATAAAATTATTTATTAAGTACAAAAAATATTAATATTCAACCTCGTTAACTGATTTGCCTAAATTTTTAGTAAGTCGAAAGTGAATGCTAATACAGTCACTGCCCTAACGATTTGATCGCTTATAATAACCAACTGCAGCTAGCCCGCTCTTTGTGAATTCATTACCTTTATCTATTAAGCAGCCAAGCGTCATATGATAACCCTTAAATTGATAGCTTAAGCTATGTTCGATAGATAAATTACTGTAATTGTGTAGCTTTAGTTATACATTTCGGAATGTATAGTGTTGGTATGGGTAATTAAGGCAGTTTCGGATTTAAACATTTTGCCACATTTCATGTTCTGATATTTTTGATTGGCTGGGTTGATACAAGCTATTTTAAAACTCAGAACAAACGGCCGTTTACCAAGAGACATACAGCATATAACTGTAAGCCACGTCCACTCTTGCTAGAATAAAGGTTGCCGTTGAAGCTAAGCCTAGGTCTATCTATATAACTATAACACTACCCATATTCAATTTATGTAAAAACATTTTGGCAATGTCCGCTGATTACGGTGAGTATTCGAAAAAAACAAAAGCTGCCTCCGGTACCAGAATTACAACATTAAACTCACGATCTGAAGCGATTATTTATATTCAAGACAAAAAAATATTAAGAGGCAACCTCGTTAACTGAGTTGCCTAAATAGTACATATAAGTAGTCTTTAAAGTACACTACACAATTCTGTTTTTATGCTCATAGTGGACATTACCTTGAATTACAGTCTAAACCCTATCCATTGCTATAGTATGTAAAATCAAAAGTAGGTCATCAGCAGTATATACTTTACAAAAGCGACCATCCGAAACTCCCATTTTACCACTCGCAACATTCGATCAGTGGCAAATCAAAAGTGTATCCAAAAGTCAATCGAAACAAATTCCACTACTCAGATGTTAATCTAGATATCATTTACCCCAAGTTCAAATCCATTTCCGAAACCAAATTGGATTACGATTCCTACGGTAGACCAAAAACATTCGGATCGCACAAAATAAACCACAAAAAAGGATTCGATACTAATATGGATTTTACATTTAATTAATCGCTTTTTGATAGTCACCCAATCAACGACGGTCCGGCAATTCCATTCCGTGAAATGGCCTTGTTGCAAAGCAAATGGTAGCGAAATTTCAAAATGAGTTTTATTTAAATTCCAATTGCAGTCTTTAGTCGACTGCCATCCTCAAAAAAGGAATATATAACATTCACCATAACCCTTTAGATGTTATCAGCTTCAATTTCGAAACCGAAAAAAAGAGTAATCCACAATCTGCTTGCACTGCCACGGCCATGGACAGTATGTTATTAGTATGCAAAATGGCAATCAAAGAACGCATTGAAACTAGCCCGCCTCAAATGATGTATGACTTGGGGTTGAGAGCGGCGAAGGTGGAGGCTGTTCGTGTTGGTCTCTCTCTCTCTCTTGTTCTGATTTCGTTTAATATAGTATAGTAGGTCTCGCAAGTATATACTTCATTCGGTCGTATGAAAAATAGTAGTATTTAAGTTCGATAAACTAAAACCATTGGCACCAGCTGTTAGTTCATCAGTAATCCAAAAAAAATTACCATTGTCTCGTCTAAACGGAAACAAATAACGCAGTTCACTTATTTATGTACATGTATGCATAGATGTGTTAACTTGCCCATTTTATAATATTTAAATAATGATCTACATAGTTTGTTTTTCTTGATATTTGAGCCTTATAAAGGTACAAATTCAAATCTGTGTGCAGAATTGTCTGCGGAGTCTGTATGCTAGTACCCATTTGAGCAGATAAATTTCCTGTTCAAGCCCCGTAGTCAGAAGTACATGTTATCTGACCAACAATTATATATCCTCCAGGCTACAGTATCCACCTATGTCACAGCGATCCATTTACCTGAAGCTCAACATAGTTTTTGATTAGTTCTTACTCCACACATTGAGCTTGATCATTTTCTTTAAAGACTAAAATACTGTCTGGTGTTCTGATTTGCTATATTTGACCAAATTAGACAACAGCTTTTGTAATGGTTAGTATTTACTAGCCAAAGTAGCTTAAGAGTGGATATGACCAACTCAATGGTTTTACATTTGATAATATTAGTAATATTACAAAAAGGTTGGCGCTACAGCCCGTAGAGGGCCAGCAACCACTCGTGTTGTGTGCGATATTGTTCTCCCATGAGTTGAAAGGACCTAAAGTTGTATGCCGACACCGAATTGCCAAGTTTGAGATTATTTCATGCAAATGTTGACTTTGAATACGCCTCAAATGGTCCATCCGCTTAGTCCAATTTTGCCATACTCTTTCCAACATTTCGGCCGGTATCTCTCGAGTAAATGTTGCAATGTTGTCTTCTGACCAAACTAAAGATGTTTGACAGTGAAACAAAACACGAAACGTAAGTCAGCTGTTTGAACCAGTGTTGCCAAAAATATAATAGCTAAAAAATCACCCTTTATATATTTACCATACAAGTTAATATGTTCCCAGTCGTTTATCGCAGATTAAAATTAGTACAAATCACATAACTATGGTAGATTATGTTCAAATTCCAAGTCCGGGAATAATAAAAAACTTCGTTTTGATGTATATCTTACATCATATTTCGGAAATTTAAATATAAAGAAACAACTTGCTGCTTAAAAACAGTTTTTTAAAAGAAAATTGTTTGCTATTAGTGAGTTAGCCATAAGTATCAATATATACCCCCAAAGAAGAGCACAAAATCAATTTACTATTTTTATACGGAATCTATAATAATTCAATATTTCCTCACAATTTGTGTCCATCGTATGAGAAAAAGTCCTCTCTCATAGTAAATGGCAAACTTAAAACAAACAGCTTTGACACCAAATGAACATACTACTTTGTACTCTGTGTATGTTGCATATTTATGGTCAATGACATTTTCAGAAAAAGCGTCTCAGTGATCAGCTATAACTTTGATGTAATATGGGCATTGTGTGCATCGGCTCAGTAGTGAATAGAAAAAATAAGAAAAATCAAAAGAAAAAGGTTGTTCAAATGAAAAGAAGTCATTAATTCATTCTTTCGAGTTCAAGCACAAATTTTTCAATGTAACGACATTGTTATACAGATCCGAAATAGAAGCGTTGTTATAAGTTCTTTTAACTGTAACAAGATGTAGTTAATATAAAGGAACCTCGTTTAAAATTTGATATCCAAACAAATTGTGTTGCCATTCTTTCCGAACAGAGTCTACAATTGCTGAAGAAAATCAACACATGGAACAGGGTTAAACGATACCGCGTTCCAACCGTCAGCTACAAACCATGTTCACTGTTGCTTCTGCCTTTGACATTTGAAGTCAGAAGAATAGAGGGAGGACAAGACCCCGTGTACAATAGAACATGAAAACCTGAAAGAAAAGAGAATACCACATAACAAAAGATCTTATCGAGGTCATGATTTAGGTATCCTGCGAAGTTTGAGGTTTCGAATTTCTACATGCAAGTTACTACTCTCTCTTTCTCCCTCCCCGATGTACCGGTCTTAAAAAAGTATCTCCCTCCTGGGGCCACTTGCGAAGTACGTTCTGATTCATTTTACTTCGGCAAAATGTGCTCAGCTTTAAAAAACGAAGGAAGAGTATGCATCGAATACACTTGCCAGTCGCAAGTGCCTTATCGATATCTCATCAGAGTAACAAAGTACTATTACAATGCACATGGATACTAAAGGAATTCCCAATGAAGAGGGGCAGGAAGTGCAACGTAGAATGACGAACTTGTGCGCCGCGATGAAACCAAATCCTATATAAGTGAACATGAAGCAGAGGCAACTGGGTCTCTTGTTACTTTTCAACCTGTAATCAATCGATTTCTTCTGATCTTATCACCGGCAGAATTGTCGTTGTCAAATCGCTTAAAGATGCAGGAACAGATTGAGTTGGGTGAGGATGGAATATAACCTGGTAGCCGACTGGGTTTTGCTATTCACAACGTACGAGTATGCATTCCCGGAGTCGTTCGTTATCTCTGCCAGTTGAATTGTGAATTTGCAACATCGATCGTATCTCCCGGGATGGGTTAAGTGGATACTATTGCTGAACTCGTGCGCTGTCATTTCCGCAGTAGTACAAAGATTACTTTGACTACCTCCGAAAATGTTCTGGGTTAACATTTGTCATTTGTGAAGTAGTATCAGATTACAGGAGCAATGACCTGGATGGAGAATATCGATTGATTATAAACTGTAATAATGTGTGGTTTCTCTCGTTCTCCTCCTTAACCTCTTGATGTGAAGAAATATTTTGTGAGGGATGAAGTGCATGTCAAAAGTTTGTAGGCTTTTAAATTAAAGAATTCAAATAAATTAACATAGAACATTGAAATGTAACCCATTCCTTAGGAAATCACAATCACTCAAATCATTCACACTCACTCGAATTATCTATGTACAAATGTAAATAAGAATCGTACGATACATTATGTTGACATTACGTATGACATTATATAAGCATGCAATCGAAAATAAACGGGCAGTCTCAGCCCACCGTTTGTCAAATCAACTTCTTTCATTTCGACGGTTTTCCCCCCTCGTCTCCCCTACAGAAATCAGAAGTGGGATCTGTTTTACCCGTTGATTTTGTTCAGTTTGTACAGTTTATTAAAGTGGTGAGATTTTATGTTAAGTTTATGGTTTTAACTGTGTGAACTGCGAATAAAATAATGGCAGAGCGTTCCGAAAGATTTCTCCAATGTGCGACGGTGCCGTTATTAAAGGAAAAATTAAATAAGTTTGGACTCAATACCAACGGAAACAAAACTGAGCTTAAATTGCGACTTCAAGATTACCTGGCAAATTAGGATGAAGCTGAAATTATTAGGCATTTTGCAAACGATGATGAGGAGGTGGTCAGCAAAGAAGAGGTTACCAACGGCGAGGAGACACCCGAAAACCAAGATGATCTTCAACTGGAAATCGACAGGCTAACCGATAGAATAAAAAAGCAACAGGAGATTCTTTCACTGAAGGAGAAACTCGCAGCTTTAAGTAAATCATCTGATACGGCTGCGTGTTCAGTTTCATACAAAGATATCGAAGACACAATTCCTTATTTTTCCGGTGATGACAACTTTTCCATAAAGCAGTGGGTGCGGATTTTTGACGATGCAAGGATTTTGCATACTTGGAATGAGCAACAATCGTTCATCTTTGCAAGAAGAAGTCTTAAAGGAACCGCTAAGCTCTTCCTCCGCTCTTCCCGTTGCTCGACATGGCCGGAGCTGAAGTCCCACCTACTGAAGGAGTTTCATCAAGTTGTGACGTCAGCAGATGTGCATAATACCCTCAGGAATCGGAGAAAGAGGAAAGACGAGAACATCCACCAGTACACGTTGGCCATGCAGGAGATTGCATACCACGCTGACATAGACCAAGAGGACCTCATCCATTATATAATTAAAGGAATTCCTGATGCTTTATGCAACAAACAGCTTCTTTTAACGGCAACTAGTATCGACGAGCTGAAACAAATGCTGAAAAAGTACCAGAAGATGAAGTCATACTCGGTGGACAATGTACCATCGTCTTCAAACACCACGGCAACACCATTCGCTAGAAGCATCATACGACCATCAAATGACAGGTGCTTCAACTGTAACGAGACCGGACACATTGCCACTAGCTGCCCGAAGCCAAGACGAGAGAGGGGAAGTTGCTTTAAGTGTGGGAAGCATGGTCACTTAGCAGCAGCTTGCAAGAATGTCAATCGACCTCCAAACTCATCAGTTCTTTTACTTCAGCAACCACAAGAGAGACCAGAACCAGAAGAAAACAAAGTAAACAAAACAATTGATGGCGATTTTACTCTAAGTGTTAAGTTTAGATTTATCAATAATTTTACTAATAATGTTTTCGAAATTCAAGCAAATACTGTGATAGATACAGGAAGCCCAATAAGCTTCATGCAAGAGCAATACATCCCATCATTCGTGATCCTGCCCCCAATAGACAACGGCGCTGCATTCTGCGGGATAAACGGAACGAAACTGGTGGTGCTAGGAAGAGTTAAATGTATGATATATGTAAGTGATAGTCCTATAAGTTGCATGTTGCATGTTGTAAAAAACAAAACTATGACTAACTCCGCTGTTCTCGGCAGAGATTTTTTAAAAGCAAGCAATATAAGATTAACTTTTGGTATTCACAAACAAAATTGTAATTTTAATACTTATGCTAAAAATGATTCTAATGACTGTGATGTAACTTATTATGATAATTATGCTACTTATTCTACAAATTATGCTAAAGATTTCACTAAAAAGAGTGATAAAATGTATGTACAACCAAAAGAAAAAGATGTGATTATGAGTGATAAGAACTGTAATGGTAATTTTAACACAAAATACGACGAACGTGAATCAGCATTACGTAGTGAAACTTTCGCGAAAGATATTTTAAACATTGATATGTGTTACGGGAAAAATGATTTCAACTTAAACATTAGTAGTGAGTTAACATACGAAGAAAAACAACACGTTTACGAGATAATGAAACAAACCAATTTAGACAAAAATAATTCGAATTTGCATGCTCCTTATGAGATGAAAATAAGTCTGTGCAACTCCGATGTTAGCTTTAATTGCACTCCACACCGTCTTCCTTACATGCATGCTGTTGAGTTGCGGAAAATTTTAGATGATTTATTGGAACGGAAGATAATCCGGGAAAGTAGTTCACCCTACGCGTCCCCTAGTGTTTTGTCCAAAAAGAAAAATGGTGAATTTAGATTATGCGTCGACTATAGGCAACTGAACAAAGTGACAAAGAAAGATAATTATCCGCTTCCTTTGATAGAAGACCACTTAGATAGGTTACGCGGAAAGAAATTCTTCTCCTTATTAGACCTCAAAAATGGATTTCACCACGTCAAGATGGCAGATGAATCTATTGAGTTAACTTCTTTTGTCACACCTTTAGGACAGTACGAGTATCTTTATATGCCGTTCGGTCTTAAAAACGCGCCGTCGACATTTCAGCGCTATATTAATTCAATATTTAAGGAATTGATAGCCGATGGCAAGATACTCGTATACATTGACGATCTCCTCGTGGCAACTGAAACCAAAGAAGAACATTTTTCCATTTTGGAAAACATATCTAAATTAGTTTTTGAGCATAATCTGAAACTAAGATTCGACAAATGTCTGTTCATGGCACAAAAAGTAACCTATCTTGGATATGAAGTTAGTGCAAACGGTATTAAACCTAATTCCGATGGTTTAGCTGCAGTGAAAAACTTCCCAACTCCAAAAAACATAAAAGAGCTCCACTCATTTCTTGGTTTATGCTCATACTTTAGAAAATTTATCCAAAATTTCTCGTTAGTATCTAAACCTTTGTACGATCTCCTAAAACAAAATGTTCCGTTCAGCTTTGGGTTGAAAGAGATACAGACTTTTGAGCTACTGAAAAGAAATTTGCTTCAATCTCCAGTCTTAAGCATTTATTCACCACAGGCGGAGACTGAGCTGCACTGCGATGCCAGCTCTCTGGGGTTTGGTGCAGTTTTAGTGCAGAAGCAGTCAGATAATAGGTTTCATCCCATATTCTTCTTTTCGAAGAGATCCACCTCAGCAGAGTCAAGATATCATTCATTTGAGCTCGAAACTCTTGCGATAATTTATGCCCTAAGGCGATTTAGAACCTACTTACTTGGGATAAAATTTAAAATCATTACGGACTGCAAGTCTCTGACACTTACTCTTAGCAAGAAACTTATAAACCCGAGAATATCGAGATGGGCTCTTGAACTCCAAGAGTATGATTATTCAGTAGAGCATAGAGATTCTGGCAGGATGAATCATGTTGATGCGTTAAGCAGATGCCACAACATACTTATAATTGAATCCGATTCATTTGAATATGCACTCGCCTCTGCTCAAAACAAAGACGCAACCATTCGGAAAATAGTAAAACTATTAGAACACCAACAGCATCGATTCTTTGAAATGATAAACGGTCTCATATATAGAAAATGCAAAGACAACGTCTTGTTTTATGTTCCAAAACAAATGGAAAAAAGCGTTATCCAAACGCACCACGACGGCCTTTGCCATGTAGGTACCGATAAACTTTTTGAACATCTTAGAAAAACTTATTGGTTTCCATCAATGAAGGAAAAAATAAGAGAATATATCAGGTCTTGCTTGAAGTGTATCTATTTCGCTGTTCCCTCTGGTAAAAAGGAAGGCGAATTGCATAGCATTCCAAAAGGTGATAGACCTTTTGATACCTTGCACGTAGACCAATATGGCCCTCTTCCAGCAGGTGTTAGGAACTTAAAGAAGTACGTTTTCCTCGTAGTAGATGGGTTCACCAAATTCACAAAACTTTATGCAGTGAAAACCACAAGTACAAAGGAGGTTACAGAAAGCTTGCAAGATTATTTCGCGAGTTACAGTAGGCCAAGGAGAATCATTTCAGATAGGGGATCGTGCTTTACTTCGGACGAGTTTTCTTCTTTTTGTCGAGGCTATGACGTAACCCACATCAAAGTTGCCACTCATTCTCCACAATCGAATGGGCAGGTGGAAAGGGTTAACAGGCTACTAACGGCAATGCTTTCCAAGGAAAGTGAGATCGAGCCCGGCGAATGGACAAAGCATTTAAATAAGATAGAATTTTCTATAAATAACACAAATAACAGAAGTACTGGGACGAGTCCAAGTGTTTTGTTATTCGGCGTTCCCCAAAAATGTGAAATCTCCGATAAAGTGCGCGATTACCTGGAAAGTTACGTAGTTCAACGAAGCCCAATAGATATAGTCAACTTAAGGAAAAATGCATGTGAGAAAATGACGCGTTGTATATTTGTACTAGTAGTTATGTATCCCAAATCGAGTCGATTTTATGTCAGGATTGGCCGAACTGTAGGCTTTTAAATTAAAGAATTCAAATAAATTAACATAGAACATTGAAATGTAACCCATTCCTTAGGAAATCACAATCACTCAAATCATTCACACTCACTCGAATTATCTATGTACAAATGTAAATAAGAATTGTACGACACATTATGTTGACATTATGTATGACATTATATAAGCATGCAATCGAAAATAAACGGGCAGTCTCAGCCCACCGTTTGTCAAATCAACTTCTTTCATTTCGACGGTTTTCCCCCCTCGTCTCCCCTACAAGTTGAAACTGTATAACGAGATGTGATTTTGGTGGAAGTCTTAAAACATTTTAATGCGACGCATATGAACCCTCATATATGATCTTAGGGTCTAATCATAAAGGTCAAATTGACATACCTTTAGCCCTAAACCCTTTTTTGTGCATATACATGTTTTATCACGATTTGATCAGGTGTTGGCTTATCATTTTCTGAGCCAGGAAATCTACTAGATGGAACATTTCAGCAAATTCGTAATCGGTATAGATCAAGCTCCAATCGGCACGAAATCTGTGTACATAATGACATGGATCAGAAGGCATGTTGCGATTTAAGGACAATGATTTTTGGTTCTGCACGTGGAATGTGAGGTCCGTGAACAGACCACGTGCAGCCAATGAACTCGCGGAGGTCCTGGACTGCTACAAAGCAGACAATATCGCCATCCAGGAGATGCAATGGGATGGGCCGGGCAAAAGAAAGATGAGAAACTGAGACATCTACTACGGTAATTGCTACAAGGAGGGAAGGCAGCGCTTATTTGGATCCGTATTCATTTTTTGAGGCTGACTTAGGCAAAAAATCGTAAGCTTTAATTATATCAGCGAGCGCGCAACATTAGCCGGATTTGCGCACATGCCTCGACGGAGGAGAAGGATGACGATAGCAAGGATGATTTCTATGATCTCCTAGAAAGAACATACGATCGATGCCCCAACTATGACACCAGGATCGTTCTAGGGGATTTCATCGCAAAGCTGGGCAAGGAAGACATCTTTGCTAGAGCCATCGGAAAACATAGCCTGCACGACAACACAACCGGAAACGGACTCAGGCTGGTAGATTTCGCCTCGAAGCGTAACCACACCCCAACATCTAAAAGGGGATCTGCTGGTCTCCTGATCAATCAACCGCCAACCAGATTGATCAGATTGCTATCGACGTCAGACACTCTTCCAATATTCTCGATGTCCGAATGTTTCGAGGAGCCAACATCGGCTCGGAACATTTCTTTCCTGTAGCCAAGGATGAGTATATCAAATTCCGCTGTCAGGCAGAATGTTTCGAGGATAAACAAGAACTCCGTCCCCCCTACTTAGGCGAATTCAAGATAGTGAAATCTAGACTGAAGTGGATGCACAACATCGGCGTCTCGGACAAAGCGTCATAATGCGCAGCAGAAACTTTGAGGTAGTCAAGAACTGCGTCTACCTAGGCTCTGCAGTAAATAGGGACAACAACACCAGTACCGAGATCAAGCGCAGAATCGCTGCTTCTTTGGGCTCAAGAGGCAATTAAGTAACAGAGCCGTCTCTCGAAACACCAAATTGACCTTGTATAAAACCCTGATCATCCCTTTCCTGCTGAGTGGCGCAGAGACATGGACGCTATTGAAAGCGGATGAAGAAGCTCTTGGTTGTTTTTAGAGAAAAGTTCTGCGTACGATCTTTGGTCCTGTTTGCGTTGATGGCGTTTGGAGGAGAAGGTTCAACCACGAACTGTGCGGGCTGTGCAGCGGCATGCACCTAGTTAAGCGTCTTCGGATCCAATGCTAAACATGGCTAGGTCATGCAGAGCGGATGGACACCACAGCTCCGACCCGAAGAGTCTTCGACATCGAGCCATTGGGACAACGCAACAGAGAACGTCCTCTTACCACATGCCGCACACAAGTGGAAAAGGTACTCAACCAAATTGGTGTACGCAGCTGGAGCCAGCAGGCGAAAGATCGTGCTGGCTGGAGATGCATGTTGGTTGGGGCCCAGGTCCACCCGGACTATACCAAAGAATCAAAGAAGAAGAAGTCTGGGATATGATTTTATTTCCCTTTCAAAGCAGTAATCACATTTCGTTTAAATTGTTTTTGTCCTCCAACACTGCACAGCACAGCACTCAACTTCTGCAAGTGTTCACTCAATACATTCATCTTTATTCACTCCAAAATGAAGGGAGTACTCATGACATAAAATTACGATATTTATTTTTATTCACATTGCTAAGGGAATACTTATACTAAATTTTTTTTCTCATCACCCATTTTCCGGAAAGTTGTATGATATGGATAAGGCCATGATTATAAACCTGTGGTCCTCGCTTCACTAGATCTATTCTAATTAAATTCATTTGAGCGTCATTTGAAATACCTTAGTTCCCCAAATAGAAAGTTGACTAATTATATTTTAAGTGATTTGTGACTTTTAAACAATCTGATTAATTGTTCCGGACACAATCTCAACTTAAACATGTTCCATGGGCGACAGATCCAAAGAACTAAATATATCCCTCTCTTGAATGAATTTAATTTACTCACACGATCCGATAAAGTTTAGTCTGCCGATAGCGGGGATATAGTGATTAATCCATAGTAAATTGCGGCAGGTTCCAAGCACATAAACAAATCCTTATTAATTCATTCCCCCACGCATGTCTGCATTTAAAATCAATTTTTTAAATTCCCATTGTTCATTAAAATTCCCATTGTGCTCAATACAATTACAAATTTCAGTCCTCCGACTATCCGTGACAAACGACACACACCACGGAATCTTCTGTTCAACATTATCTTGCCTCTTTGGCGTGTGTCCTATAAATCACTTGAAACAACTCTTTTCGAATGTTTAACTCCCGAACGATCCCTTTGCGGTTGCCTGTGCCTGTGCCACAGTAAGCTGTACCGCGCATGAGTGAATGACTTTCTATTGTGCCACGGTCCAACGGAGCGGTCATGACAGACACACTAGTACCGACCCCATAGGTGGTTAATCGCCAATTAAAGGTAACACGAGAAAAATTTGTAAATTCCAAGACTCCGCTATACAAAACAACAACTATTTATTATCAGTTCAGTGGTCTTCGTCCATACTGCTCAGGGCACACAATTTTCGTGTCGGTTTATTTTTGAAGTATTGGATGGGCCTCGAGTGGAGAGATAAAATGTCGAAGTTGTGGAGCCGATCTCGTTGTGGGAAACATGGCAAAATTATACAGCGCGCTATTGTGTCGCCACGGCTGAAAATGACCCAAGAAAATTCAATGATATACCAAAATGTCCTTTGACTGACCAGTGTATTTTTAGTGAAGTATTGCTTAGGAGATGCGTTAATCGCAAATCGGCTATATGCTTAAAGTGAATTATGGACTTTGGTCTTATGCCCCTGTAGCGCCAAAATTCCGTTCTTATCCTCCAATATCACATATAAATTAGGGCTTAGAACTTCTATCCCACAGGTAATTATAGCACGGATGTTTTGTGAAGTCCCATTAAAACCACCACTATTTTAAAATCTCCAATGATCTTCCACTAACACTCCTGATATTTTCAGGCTTCATGTAAAATTGTAACACGTAGCTTTCTTTTAAGTGTGTAGAGGACAAGAGATGAAGTATATCTTGGTTGTGTAATAAACCAGGTTTTAAGTATTATGATAATCTGTGTTCATTGGGAACACGGTGCATCCCATTTTGCACATAACGGCTAAAATAATTTTTGTCTGCAGATTGAATGTACAGAGAACTCTCCCTAAGTCGAATTGTTACGGTATGCCAAAATTAGTTAGAGGTATAGACAGTTCGACTTAGACTATGGTTTCTTGTAAGAAATTGAGAAGAGAAATAGCAAGCAGTAGAGTCCATTGTACATCAATTTCTAATCACTTAAGCATCATCTAAGTAATGCGAGAAGGCAAACAAACATATTGTTTCAACTTTTAAACGAATATTGAAATCATTTTTTGATATTGGTGCATAGCGAATTAAAAAGTCGAAAAATGAAATACTTACTGAAGCGGAATTGATTCTCACTCAGACCATTGGAAACCACCAATTAAAAGGTCAATTCACAAAAAACAAGGAAACGAGTACAACATCAAGACCTAACTCATTCCGTTGCCGAAGAATTTTGATATTACTTCCACAATATTTACCCATACTTTCAGGTAAATAGCTTCGTTTTAAAATCTACTTTCGCGAAGAGAGCCTTTAGCGCTTACCCTTCTTTGTGGAGCCACATTTTCTGTAAACAATAGTCAGAATGATTTTTCATTCAGTTTTGCGAAAATTGAAAAGTTATCCAACTTCATTCCGTCGAAAGTTTTCCCTTTCCGTAGAAAGTCAGCAAGCTGAGATAGAACTCGAGTATCCTTTACGTTCTATCAACTTCTACTGTCTGTACTTTCACTGAAATTTAGCTCCATCGCAACCGAATCGCTTTATTGCAACGAAATACCCTTTTGTTTGTTTTGCACTTGAGAATTATTAGTTTCCCGGTCGAAATTTTAATTGATTCTGAGAGCTGTTTTTTGGCATATTTGTGGTCTACTCAAGATTCACCATCGACGGCGTTTAGATATCGTAATGGATATGAAGGGGGTTTTATGCAAAAATAAAATACATTGAATGGTGTAAACAACATTTAAATTGTTCGATATACGAGTCAATTGGCCGAAGCGAAAAGTTTTCGTTTCATTAATTGATTGTGTTCATTGAATTATAACCGATTATAGCTCCCTACAATTTGTTTTGATAGCTAATGATTGGTTGCGATTAAATTAGTTCTTTAGAAACGCTTGAAGACATTTCTGAGAAACGGTTTTATCAAATTGTGTTTCTTTCTTTTATGCGTGACATGAGTCATACATGTGTGAAATTCAATAGTTCGTGGTATTATATCAATCAAAACAAATTATTGAAATCAAAGCAATCTGTTATGTACGTGGCGGAATATAATACTTCTCATCACAACAATACACACACCGTATAAAAGAACATTACGAATATTTTCAGATCAAATTTAAAACTAAACAACAATTGGCGACCTCCTTCCGTGGGTCCTGCTGATCAGAAGATGATCATGAGGAAAAATGTGTATCGTTTTACACATTCGGAAATTTGCAACAGCATGCTTGTTTACTTAATATGAAAATATGATGCGTCGATGCGGAAGTTTCCAAAACGGATTAAGTGTTGAATGAGAGCAAAACTGTGTGCATGATGTCATCGAGAAATAATATCGACAAATCTGACAGAACGTCACCGTAGGCAGCTATAAAGCATATTCGTAAGCGCAAACTTAGCGCAAATTAATAATGAATATGCAATAAGGCAATCAATTCTAAATCGCAGTAGCAAATACTTTTTGCATCTGCGGACTGAAGTACAAACTTAACATAATTAACCTATGTCGACATAAGCTCTTGAAGGATGATGTAACAACTATGTGATTGTTCGGATAATCCACTACTTAGTATCTTTCAAAAGTAAATAGTATGTCTTATGTCAGTTATATGACTAATTCCAATGCATGAACCGCCACATTTTTGTATCCAAGCATTCAATTTTAAAGAATCCAACTTCGATACACTTGTGAAAACCGGAGCCCCTTATGTTCAACGAAAAAAATCTTCTCGTAGTATAACGATATTTACAGTTAAAAATAGAGTATAGTGTCCCAAAAAACAGCGATTTCAGTCGTATCGCCGTGCTGGCCACAGGCTATCTGTCGGATTATGCTTAGGGCCTATGAGGGGTTTGTGGGATGGGTAGTACGTATATATATATGGACTTGCAGCAACAGACGCGCGTTACAACGCATTTCAATAAAATTAAAACAAAAATTAAACAAAATGATTTCAATCAACACAGAATTTTCAAAAAAGTTGTTCCCGGTGAGCTTTAGTGCAAAAATCAAAACAAAATGTTGGTGCCAAAGCCAGACAATTCTGAAAAAGTTGCTAACTACATAAGTGCTCTATCTATTACCATTTAAGAGTCGAACAAAGGTTGGTGCATAAAGTCGATTTATTGCTCGAGATGACCTCAATGATGATAGTGTTGAAGATATGCTGTGAATTTATGCAGACGTACATACTAACTCTGAACCTAACTTTCTTGTGCAAAATTTGGCGTAAGGCGCGGCGGTCAAATTCCCAAAAATCGCATTCAAATATTAATGTCATACGAATATCACCAGTAACTACATACATTCATGCATGTCAAAAATATTATGAAAATTATAAAGCGTGTTTTTTTGCAGTCCTACATAGGCATACATTTCAGTTTGAAAGTTATTGACCAGAACCAACTAGTTCTGTATGTTATCTATATTGAACAAGAACTAAATTTTCCATATATTATTTATTCCAAATTGTTTTGAAATTCCAATTTATTTTTTTCCTCAAACAGCTCACTGTTACAAATGTTGAATATGGCCTGTGCTGCCAAGTTAGGGCTAGCAAAAACACACACCTATTGATTTACTGTGTATTATTTTAATCTGAAGTTCTCCACACCGTTTATACCTTACAAAAACACGATAATGCACTTGTATCTCACGTTATCACTATTCTTACCCCCAATGCGTGCATGCTGATTATACATAAGAGATACTACTAAAACTTACGCGAATATTTCACGGTTTCTCTCAAATATTTTTTCATTAAAAGATTGCATGCCAGTTTTACCATATATTGTTGTTTAAAATCTTGACTACAGTAAAGGCAAGATTACTAAAAAATTCGACTTTTTATAGATTTTAAAGATTTTTAGATAGATTTATTATGTATTTTATATTTCGTGCTAAACAACTACATACATTCAAGAATTTACTTACATTTTGAAATGTTCCTGCAAATATGTATCGAAATATATCTAAAAATATCCAAACAGTTATTAGCAGAAGAAAACTGTTAGAACCTACTAGACCTATGAAGTGTCCGTTTTAAAGCAAACTAATTTTAAAATTCGAACTTTCGATCTTAGCTTTGCCTAATACAGTCGGAGTTTGGTTTCCGACTTATAATCTCTGGTTTAAGTGTTGATGTGAGTCATTTTCGTGGTCTCCGAACGAATCTCTTTCCTGTGTATGCCCACTTATCCCGCCGTCTTGGCGCTAAGTGAAACACAGGTAGATGAAATTACCAACTTATCGGATTTCAACCTGCCTGGATATAGCTTAGAGCAGCTATTCTTTATACACCGCGATCTTCCATCTGCGTAGTGATGTAGCTTACCAACTTCAACCACAATACGGCCTCTGGTCCAAACCGGAACTTGATTTCCTGTTGTTAAAATTCCATTTCCGTAAGCATTTAATTCACTTCTGCTTTATTTATAGAAGTCCAAACTTGGATAGCAATTCAACTTTTAACGAATTTGATGCGCTATCCGATTCTATCTCAAGATTGTTTCCCTGTATCCTCACACTGAAATTGCCTTTGCGGGCGATTTCAATGTACGCAATTCCAATTGGCTTCGAAATTCAGGCGAGACAACACCAGAAGGAATGTACGTTGAAATCTTTGCTGAGGTAAACAATCTAACCCAGCTTGTAAAAGAGCCCACATGAATACCTGGCATTGCAGATCATTCCGCCAACACACTGGACCTGTTTCTCACCTCTCATCCTGATAAATATTCTGTTGACATATCTTCGCCTCTAGGCTCGTCAGACCATAGTGTCTTATCAGCTAATTTTTCGTTGTCGCCACAAACATTTAGAGAACAAATTCCGAAAAGAACAGTATGGCTATACGAGAAAGCCAATTAGAGCGGACTGAAAAACTTCTATAGGAACTTTAACTGGTCTGTTCTATGCTTCCTCGATAGCGACGTGGCTGCCGCTGGTGATACGCTGGCGAACATTCATCTGCTGGGCATGAGATCCTTCATTCAGCATAGAGTGAAGTGTATCAAACCCAGACCAAATGTATGGTATGACTCGAGCTACAGAGAGGCTATCAGAATGAGAAAGCTGACTTCCCGGTTAACAAAGCGACCCTTACTGAGGAAAACCGGAATAAGTTTAAACGGGCCAGAAATGACTGCAATGCAATAATCGGACGTGTGAAATTCTCCCATGAACAAAAGTTGAGGTAAAAAGTGCTACAATGTCCCAAGGGTAAAAGAAACATTTTTCCATTTGTCTAAAACATAAAGAATCCCGCCTCGTCCTCAATTCCCACGCTCATTTACAATGACATTCCAGCTGTCAGGTCTTTAGACAAGCCCAATCTGCTTGCGGCGCATTTTGCTAGCTGCTGCTCAATACTGCCAGATTTTAGTTTGTCCCCTCTTGTACTCGAGAGCGTTGGTTTCACTGTGGAACAAATTCACTTCCGCACTCGTACAGCTGCAAGAGTACTTAAAGAACTCGACGTGCACAAGTCCGCTTGTCCAAATGGTATTCCCACAATACTTCTGAAGAGGTGTTCTTCTTCGCCGGCAAAACCACTGCGTAAGCTTTTTCATCTATCCTACTCTTGAGGTCTCTTTCCGAGCAGATGGAAAACAGCATTTGTCCAGCCCGTCCCTAAAAAGAGCAAATCTTCATCACCCACCTCGTACCGACCCATAGCACTTACGTCCCTTCTTTCTAAGGTCATGGAAACGCTGATAAATCATCAGCTCATGAAATGTCTTTCATCGCGGATGCTTCTTAATGACCGACAGTATAGCTTCCGCTGCAACCAATCTTTGCACAATACAGGCGAAAGCAAAATAGTTGCGCTTGATAGTTCTATACCATTTGACAGAGTTTGGCACCAAGTTCTTTTGTCGAAAATGCGTGCTTATGTTGTTGATGAGTATCGACTTCTATGGATTAGAAACTACCTTTCGAACCGTTCAATCCAAGTTGTTTTGGATGGGCTCAAGTCTGATATCCGCAAAATAAATGCTGGTGTCTCCCAAGGCTCTGTTCTGTCTCCGACACTCCTTCTCATTTTAAAATGACGTCCTGTCTGCCACTTCTAATCCAATCCACTTCTTCGCTGATGACAGCACCATCAGCTTAGTAGTAGTATTGCAACGGCAGCGTATGTCAAGCACATTGAATTCCGATCTTGACAGCATAATTTACTGAACAACAGAGTTTCATTCAATGCTTCCAAATCTCAATGCTGTCTGCTGTCTCTAAAGCGAACCCCTGATAATCAGCTATTATCCATGAATGGTGCTTGTACCGACGAAACCGTAAAACTTTCCATTATTGATACGTGCATCAACACAATACTAAGGTGGAAGGATCACATATTCGAGGTCGCCAAAAAAGCTGCTAAATATTTAGGTTTTCTCAATCTATTCAAGAAATATTTCACCCCCTGATTTAGCCTTAATCTATAAGGCGCATAATAGCAATAAGCTTGAATACAACGCTTAGATCTGGTCTGGTGCCCCCAATACCACCAATACCAAAGCGAGCGATAAAACTTATAGGAGACAACGATATCGCTGGTTCATTAGACTCGTTCTATCATCGACGTACCGTGTCTTCTTTGTCCGTGTTTTATCGTTATTTTAACAAACGATGGTCAAGTAAGGATGCCAACTACATTCCTCCTCTCCTTGAATTCACCCGCAATACAAGTCTCGCGAGGAGTGCACATGAGTTTACCCTTAAGCCAGCTTTCAGACGCACAGTGAAGGGTATTAAGAACCTCTTGAACATATATGTACTACAGCAATTACTACTACTTCTTTTATATATTACATTTCAA
Source organism: Eristalis arbustorum (assembly GCA_916610145.1). Taxonomy (NCBI): domain Eukaryota; kingdom Metazoa; phylum Arthropoda; class Insecta; order Diptera; family Syrphidae; genus Eristalis; species Eristalis arbustorum. Next base: position 56,940,512 of record OU744318.1, read on the forward strand.
ACTCGAACAGTCGAATCTGTGTTGGAATTGACCACACGATCGAAACGTATCATCTATTTATTCTGTAAATTTACTTCAACGTATTTTCAATTTTTAGTGAAATTAGCCCACAAGTTCATCGAAAGATTATCATCAAACTTCTAAGTAGTGCCTCATCAATGAACCTCATATTAAAGGAACATTCACACCACGAACGTGACAAATTCGTTATACTCAATGGCACCATTCATCATCAACGACATTCGGGGCTAATTTGAAAACTTTTCGCCCATGATAATGCAAAATCTCAGTTCCTCAGAGAAAATCACAGGTGTCACCTGATATGAAATTCTGATTCCTGAAAACATACAACTTCTGTTGACACAACCGTTGCCACAGAGGAGAAGGGCTTCCTTAAAAAACGGCTGTCATGATGCAAACAAACCCACAAAGTACATGCTAATCCATCTCTCCACAGCCAGGAACTGCATTTCTCACCGAACACACACCCACACGAACCAGTTGGTATATCCAAAGCAAACACTGATTATCAAGATGTGTGTGTACCCAATTTTTATTCTATCACAAATGGGACACTTCAACATTCCGTTCTGATTATCCTTCCGCCCGAGAATCTCATACACCCAACCCAACGCCCATTCTTCCATTGGGCGAGCAAAATAGGAAACCATAATAGCATGCATAAGTGAGAGACTCGTTTGGCTGCTGTGGTGGCTCGGTGAAATTTGTCATCCTTAAAAGCAGGAGAATAGCTCGAGATTTATGCATTCAACAGATGTTGTTGCCTGATGATGTGGTTAAATGTAGCATACGCTCCACCAACACATCCAGGAGAATATTCTGATGTAGCTTATAATCCAAAGATCTGTAGATTTCAGAAATCATAGCTCAGCCGACAGGGGGCAATGAACGAAGATACTGAACAGGCGAATGAAATCCTCACATATGTTATGTGAGTGCATCCGCCCTTATATGAACTCGAAGAGACGTACAATATTTGAATTTAGTTTGGTAAAATGACTTTTCGCATGCAACGTTGCAAAGATATGTGTTGTGGCCTTGGATTTGTAGGTATGAGGATGGAACTTTCCAATAGAGCCATTCATTTCTCAGTTATCGAGATATTGTATTGAACTAAACTTGTTGTGTGGGTATCAAATTATTTCACTTACTTGCCCGTAGCCTTATTGTCAAATGCTCTCGTTTGATCTTTTCAAATCGATGCGATGTTTCCGTAGAATATTGTTCAAAAGTCCTATTCGTATTTCTCGATAAAGTTATCGAATTATTTTTGTGTTAATTGGCCTAAGGAATGATGCTTTTGTATGTATGATGATGTAAAGTGATTTCCCTTTGACTATAAAATAAGGCCAATATTATTGTGACTATTTCATATATTCGCAAATACTAAGTTTGAAGCATTTAGATTTAGGTAGAAAAAGTTTTTGACTTCCTCAAAGTTATATCTGTCTGATGTGACGTTCCGACTGAGACGTCGATGTTGGGTGTCCTTTCTCGTTGACAGCATATACCCTCACCCTCGTTTACCGCCTTGGCTAAAACCTTCACGGTCTCCTTTTTAAGGATCAGGCAAACAATGCTGAGGTTCCATTCACCGGGCATGTTTCGTCCGACCATATTTTCTCAGATGAGTTGGTGCACCCAGCAGCCTTGTTGGATTTCAGTTTAGATATGGCAATCCGGACGGAATTGTTGATATTCATCGTCCCTTTCATTGGGGTTGAATGGTTTCTTTCTGCCTGACAGCGGGATTGGATCTGGTTTCTCCATATCCTCAGCATAGACTGTGACTCGACTACCATGTCCCCTTGATCATTCGGACTTTATAACCTTGACTGGTTAACTTTACCCTTTGGTAAAATTTCGCGCTTCTCATGCTTCTTTTTGTTTCTCCTGAGAAGCCATGTTACTGTAACCATTTCATATGTTCGCAAATACTAAGTTTGAAGCATTTAGATATATTACGAAACCTGTAATTTCAGGGAGGAAGAGCAAACAGAGAATTGTTAAGACCAATATGAGCTACGATATACTGGCTGTGCTTACACTTCAAGTGTACGACTGCTGTCTGTCTTTAAAGGAGTGTTCCACGGTTAATTTCACTTTATTGGTGGCAGTGGTGATGGGCCGTGGCGATGTGGGTATGTGCGTCGAACCCAATCTCTACGTCACAGGTCCGATTTCTGCTCTGTGCAACAAAAACAATTTTCACGGCCCCACCTCTTTCAAGTCACTGACAATGCTCAAAAAGTTCTTCTGTCTAGAAAAAGTGTCTCAAACAAGGCCTTTCGGATACGGCATAAAACTGTAGGTCCCTTCCACTCGGGAAAGAACAATAGCACGCACAACACGAGTGGTTGCTGAAGAAGCTAGGCCCTGGCCCTCTACGGGCTGTATCGGCACCCATATTATATTATAATTATAATGACAATATGTGATTTTTAATTTATATATCTCCACCCAGTTGCTTATTATATCCTATCTTGATTTGGAAATATAGTGTATTCTAATCGCAACTCGCTCAAATGCACGTGTACGTGTAAAAGTGTAAAAAGTGGTTTGCTATCATAAAAGGGAATTGGAAAAAATCGCGAATAAAAACCGATCTATGCCCCGTCGCAAATAGGTGTTATTTCTTTCTATCCATATTCGATACATAAATACCTTCCATGCGTTATTCGTTGGATTCAGTTTTTAATTTCTAAGAAATTTACATCATAAGAAAATCAGTTGATTTAATACAGCTGAACAATTATTTCTTTCAAGTTGGCAGTGAGATCAAAAATCAAGATTGTAAGTTCCTTGTTATGGATATTTGCGAAAAAATCATGTGTTCAAAGTTTTTAATTTTTTAATTTTTTGTATTATTTAATAATGGCCTTAAAATAAAAAATGTGTCTATTTACGTCGAATTCCACAAACCTAGCTTACTTACTGTCAGAACGACGACTCATGAAGGGTCCGAGTCTGAGCAATTGATGATTTCCATCGTGTATGGTCCTGGGCGAGCTGCTTCTGTCCTTAAGACCAAGCTGTCTTACATCTGCGATGACTTGTTCTCTATACCGAAGGTTTCGGTCTTCCTCTCCTTTTCGAACTGGGAGGCTCGATTTAAAAGACCCACTTTGATGGAGCGTTGGTGTCCATGAGCTCGATGTTTCTGAGTCAGCGTGCCCAGCGTACTATCTTCTCCAGTAACAAACTGAAGAAGTCAAACAGCGCATCTCCATCATCGGTACGTCACGTATGTGTTAGCATGGTGCGATACAACCGGATCGATTTTCCCCGGATCCCGAATTCAGCCATCGCTTCGAATAACTCCTTGCGATGAAAGCTGTCGTACGCGGTGCCGTGAAATAACGCCGAATTCCAGAATTCGGCGTTACTTCACTTTGTGAAAGCGAAATAAAACCGAATTTTAATGTTCGGTCTTATTTCACTTTGCTAAAGTGAAATAAAGCCGAGTCGGCCTTATTTCGCTTTGCATTTATAAATACATTCAGATAAAGATTCCTACCTTTTTTCAGATTTCCACCCCTGAAAATTAACCGTGTGAATGTATTCACACGTACTCAAACCCATTCAACATCCTGTTTTCATTTTATTTATTTAACGAAGTTTAAACTATTTATTTTGATTTTAAGATACCTATCCAGTAACTTAAATGTGTCAATACTAATAAACAAAAGAAAATCTAGGAAACAATAGCTAAGAATATCGGACTTTAACAATATATTTTGGTGGTACTTTGAACAATTTGCCTGCAAATTGGACAAAGAATTGGATTATTAAGCTTTAAATATTTGTCTGACAATCCTGTATAACAGTTCAAACACAGTTTGAAGTGATTACAAGGTTGTAGAAGGATAGTTCGAGCATTTTTACAACATATAATGCACAATAGAGACACATCATCAACATTAAAATAATCCGGTTCTACATCATCTGGATTCAAATCGTCTTCATCTTCGCTGCTTACACTTTCAATTAACGAGTCTTCAGAAAGCAAATTATTACTTTCATTTGTCATTTGGTTAAGAAAGTCTTGGATTGATATACGTTTTTTTCCAGTTTAATTAAAGCCGCTTCAATTTGCTGTCCCCTGTCTTTGAATTTTTTCTTTGGTGGTTCAAAGATTTGGAATGTGCCATCAATTGACATTATAAATTCCTTAGATTTTATAACATCTTCATCCAGAAGACAGTCTACGAACTTGAAAAAATTTCCAAATTTCGCCAACTTCCGGCTTAGTCGACTATTGTACCCTTCAACAGCGCTTATTGTTCTCATATGAGACCCGAACACGGATACAGCTGAAGCAGTTTCCTAAACATACACATATATACATATATATAAGTTTGCATTCAATTAAGAAATTCATTTGATGTTACGGTTAAAGTCTCATCAATATTTTTAATATAAAAGGTATATTTTTACCAATTCTAAATGCTGAAATAAATAGAATGGCCGAGAATTTTAGAATTTCAAAAAATAATAGTTCAAAATTCGCGCGAATTTCGAACTATTATTTTTTTCAAATTTTAAATGCTGAAATAAATAGAATGGTCGAGAACTTAACTGTTATTTTAACTATTATAAGTAAAAACTCTCGGCGGAGTACTATTATTTTCTCAAATTCTATGCAAGTGTTTAATTAAATAGATCGACTTTTTCTTACCCTTTCTATCCACTGCTTTCTGAAGTATATTAAAAAAATTTTAAATATACACTCTCCTTTTACTTTAAACTGCACACCTTTTGCTTCGTTATTCAGAAGTTCAAACGCCGATTCCATATCCATCGGTTTTAACAGAGGAAGAACTAAAAATTTGCGATAAAGGCGCTTTGCCTCCTTCTTTTTGTTTATATTAGCAAAGAATCCTGGCAGCTTAGATAATTTTTTTCTAATAGCTTGGCAGAAATGAAACCAGCAGGTTGTATATTTGGCAGACGGAAATATTTTCTGCAAAGCATTTCGTAAGCCTTTTTCAAAATCCGTGACAAAAGAGCTTGGGCAAAATTTGAACAAATTGGCTTCAATGTACTGAAATGCGTGCAGGTACATTTTTTCCGATTTATTGCTCATTAAAATATAAATGAACGGGTAAACCTAACAAGTAAAATTTCATTAAATGCATATAAATCTTAATATAATATTTAATATTACATGATCGTCGTGAGCAAAATGGATTAAACAAAGTTGTTTACATCCGCAAGATGGGACAACGCTAAAAGTGCCGTCCAGAAGATAATTTTTCTGGCTCCCGTCCGGTAACTTCCGAATTTCCTCAGAAATTGTCGGAGACATAAATATAGTGTAAGAAAATCCCGGTTCAATAACAGTGCTCCTGTAGAATGGCTCACTACGTTTGTACCGAGACATACCGAAATCATGCATCACACTTCGATTCTTAAAAATTGCACATATCTCTGAAGCAGATGTGGGGGCTTTAGGAAACGAACTGTTTCGGATGTTTATAAGTTGTCGCCGAACTTTGCCAAACTGAACAGACGCACTAGTTTCACCTCTTCCACAAACTTCGTCAAAAACTTCGCGAATACCACTTCTTTTGAGCGAAACATTTGCACATTCATTTTTTATTTCGCTTAATAATTTTAATTTACCGCGAAGGTCTTCTTGCGTCGAATGGTTGTGCGGTGCACTTACCTTTGGAACTCTTACTAAATTTTCATTGTTAAACTCAACAACTGCACTTGCATTACACTCACTCTTATAACACGTATATCTCTTACACAATCTAGACTTTGATTTAATTTTATAAAGTTGCTTTGTTTCGGGTATGTACAAAAGTTCGCTTCCCTTTCTAAAACCTTCACAGATTTCATATTCAAATACTGATTCACCCAAATTTGCCATTTAAACGATGTGTATCACTCAAAGTTCATCAACTAATGAGATGACTGCACATCGAGTTACAATCAACAAACATTGATTACGGTAAAGTTCACTTGTTTTTCTAACAAGTACAGTTGGCTTTACTGATTCTTTTGCCTTTTCTCTGAATTCGGCATTGTTTCGCTTTAAGAAAGTGAAAAAATGCCGAATTGTGGAAACATTTGCTTCGGCGTTATTTCACTTTGTCAATGTGAAATTATGCCGAATTCTAAAATTCGGCATTATTTCACTTTATGAAATAATGGCGTTATTTTGCTCGGCGTTATTTCACGGCACCGTCGTACGCGGCTTTGAAATCGATAAAAAGATGGTGAGTCTCGGTTTCAAACTCGCTGGTCTTCGCCAGGATCTGACTTAGTGTGAAGATTTGGTCTATAGTCGATTTGCTAGGCTGGAAGCCGCACAGTTTTGTGCGGTGCAAGACGGCGTTAGACGTACACACAGTACGCTGGATACGTTTTTGTAGGCGACCTTGAGCAGAGATATACATTTGTAGCTGTTGAAAAAGGTAAGATAATCTTTTTTATGGATTTGTCTCATAAAGCCCGGCCATCGGGCAAGCTTTTGTCTGATCTGCTTCATCCACTGGAGTTGGCATTTTCTGATCACCTATCATTCTCATCAGATCCCAACACGTGTGCTGCTCTAACACATTCACTATTCCCTTGGGTCCGTAACGAGATTAGCCTCGCAATTTTGATGAGAATGGGTACCCTCCTGAATCGAAATTTTCGCACATGCAGGAAATTTGACGCGTGTCTTCCGCCAAAGAGCAAAGGTCGATTTGAGTAGTGGTTTGACCGTTATTTCTAAGCTAGCCGGATCGCGTTACTACGCAAATTAAAAAAACCTAAAATCAAAAAACAAAAGTTGATACCAACACCTTTTCCAAATAATTCTGAACAATGTGGAAAAAGCCATCAGTGCTCCATCTCTTCTTACCATCAATGAATCTATAAAGAACAATCTTTTTTGGAGATAATACTCCATTGCAGTCATCCGCCAAAGCGCAAGCAGACGAAGCACCTCATCCTGGGTCTGCCAAACGGTCGCCTATCTGATGGTAATTATCGCATTCAATTCACGCTTCGGGCGCCTTGATGGTGGCGATATTCGTGACACCCTATCACGGGGAGTAACTCCCAATAAATCGCACCCCGACAGCTTCTATTCGCGATTTGTGTGTTAATTGAAGACTCTCTTTTCGTTTTTTTTTTTACTGTCCTCCTACGCGGAACCTTATTTCAATTAAGTCCGATACTGATGGGACTCGGTCTGATAGATTCTTACTGTTAAACTTACTGTTTGATCGGCGACACGCACACAGTGGAGTCGGGTTCGATCATTGTCGGTGTTTTCGGAATTGAAAATTGAATGAAACTGTGCGCACCTTAAGGGTGCTCCACAAGTCCACACACTCGTTCCTAACCAGACTGATACTGTCATTTACATACTTGTTGCATGCGTCCAGGCGTAAGGAAAAACCGCACACGTTTTATTAAGAAAACGACACTCCTAAAGACCGACAGCCATCAAACCTCGTTCACAGTATCCATCAATAAATATTCATTGAAAGATAAATTGGATAGTAAACAATAAATTTGCTATTCTTTATCCTATTTACCGAGCAAGGAATTTTGCACACATCTAAATCCCTTGACAATGAGGCACTGTGTGACGCAAAAATAGCAAGTTTTCGCTCTGCTCATAGCCACGATGTATGTGTGTAGTTTAATAAAAAAATATATCATGAACGGAAAGGGAAATGCATAAAGGACATAAACTGCGTCCGTTAGTCCATAGGAGGAATATAGAAACCTAGCAACAAAGTGTAAATAGAAAAGTGCAACAGCCAGACAAGGCCACACGACTTCTCTATATTCTAAACAGTCATGATAAAAAAATATCCAACAGTGAACAATATGCGATTTCCATCGATATATATCAAAATTTTTGTAATCGCTGTATGGTGTAACATTATTGCATAAAATATTGAGTGCACTTATAAGTAATATGCGTACTTATAGGGCTTGACCACAATAGCCAATTATTTTTCGTTTTTGAAACCCTACCACAAGGTAAGGTAGTAAGGTATGTTGAGAAGACGTATGTAAACGTCTATGCGCGTCTGTAACTTTTTTTTCAAAACCGATGCAAGGGGAATTGTGCCATCGTATTGGAAACCCATAAAATGTGTTCCTTCAGCAACAACCACCCGGCCGCTAGCAATCGCGACTGCCGCCGCCGTCAAAAAGTTGTGTATGCACTTTTCTGGATGAATTGCGAAACCGTTCGCTTCGGTCTATGTTTCCAAGAATATAATCGCTACTTTATCGTCCGTGCATTGGCAGCAGCGCGCATACCCCGGGCTGTCGGCTCTCGCCCCAACCTATGCAACATAGTATGGACAATGCGAGTAGAGGAACGCAACAATGCAAACGACACACAATATTGATGAGAAATACATATTCATAGGTATACATGAGCGCACCATGTTCTTCAACCTACCCCATCGTCCAACTCTTTCAGTTGAAACACTGGAAATTGAGGTTAGGAAGTTGCTATGTCGACTTTATTGCTCGTTTATTGCTCGATTTTGTCGGCTAGATTGTTGTGGATGTGTGTGTTATTTAAATTGTTCTCCCTCCATGCGGATCTGGTTTTATCAAACGGTTTGGGGTCTACTTGGATAGATGTGTTACAGTTTGTTATTGTTATTTAGAAGGCTTTTTTTCGTTTTTCAGTTCAAAAGGTTGCATAGGGTGGAAAACAAAAAACAACAAAAGAAATTCTTTGCAGGGTGGACCGCCGCCCTTCAGTGGTTTGGGGCATGGTTTTGTTTTGAGGTTAAATGGTCGGAACATTTCAGTAGATGATTTGCATTCAATGGATCATGCACACTTGTGTATGTTTTATGGGTTTCCAAATGCTTTCGAATTCAAGTGGCGGTAGTATGGTAAGTCCGTATATGTGCACACATCATCTCACTCTGGGCAATGCATTTATGCGTTAATGAATGATTTGTAAGCGATTTAAAGTTGCTTATGACTACTGATGCGTGTGATTTCTTGCATGCTTGCATGCTCTGCAATGTCACATTTTCAACGGACCATCAACACACTGACCACTCAAAGATTAACACTTATAAAAAGCGTTTTGGGCCTGCTAGTACTCGCATCAAGTACCGATTATACTACCACGGGCGCGTGAGAATGTGGAAGGGTGCTGAGCTGTGAGCTGTAGGAACAGTACAGCATTAAATTTGCTTACCTACAGAATTAAACTCTGGGGAATGAGAAAAATACAAACATGCAATATTACGATCCGGATTTCATCGTTCGACAGCAATGGATTTCGCATCTGCACTCGGGCTGGTCAGACCAAGAATACCACATCTCCTCAAGGCGTCGAAACCTAAAAGGATTCTGTCAACACTACCAAAAAAATTCAACAGAAATTCACTTATATAATCCGCGCAGCCATTTACTAGAGCATCAGCTCATACAACTGAATTCCAGTGTACCGGTATGAAGAAGCGTGTGAACGAGCCCTTATTTTTTTTTTTTGTTTGTTTGCTATGACATCTGCGAAAAATATTTAGTATACATCAAGTCATTGAACAGTTAAAATCATATTTTTTCATCGTGTTAAAAATGTCGAATTTTGTACCAGAAAGTGATGATTTGCGGAAAGCATTAATTTTTTGCTTTCATTTGAAGAAAAGTGCTGCAGAGTCGCATCGAATGCTTGTCGAGGCATATGGTGATCATGCTCTATTAGGTTTTGCATCGGAATGGATTTATTTTAAGAATCCTAAACGGATAAAATCATGGGTTAATCCGGGACAACCATCAACATCTTTGCAGTCGATGTTGATTCCAGACCGATTCGGCAAGAAGACAATGCTGTGTGTTTGGTGGGACCAGAAAGGTGTGGTGTACCACGAGCTCCTAAAACCTGGTGAAACCGTTAATACTGATCGCTACCGACAACAAATGATCAATTTGACCCATGCTTCTTCTTCTTCTTTGTGTGCCGCTACAGTCCGGGGTGGACCTGGGCCTCAACCAACATGCCTCTCCAACTAGCGCGATCCCTGGCTAGCTGTCTCCAGTTTCGCACACCAAGTTGGTTGAGGTCCTTCTCCACTTGGGTGCGCCACCTTAAACGCGGGCGTAATCTCTTGCGTTGCCCGACAGGTTCGGATTCGAAGATTCTTCGGGCCGGAGCTGTGGTGTCCATACGCTCTACATGACCTAGCCACCGTAGGCGTTGGATCCGTAGACGCCTACCTAGGCTCATGTCGCTGTACAACCCGTACAGTTCGTGATTGAATCTTCTCCTCCAGAACCCGTCAACACAAACAGGACCAAAGATCGTGCGTAGAACTTTTCTCTCAAAGAGACCAAGGACTTCTTCATCCGCTTTGGAGATTGTCCATGCCTCCGCGCCGTATAGCAGGACTGGGATGATCAGAGTCTTATATAGAGTCAACTTGGTTCTTCGAGAGAGGGCTCCATTACTCAATTGCCCTTTTGAGCCCGAAGAAACAGCGGTTGGCAAGAGTTATCCTACGCTTGATCTCGGTACTGATGTTATTTGTACAATTTACTCCGGAGCCGAGGTAAGTGAAGTCCTTGACTACCTCGAAGTTATAGCTGCCCACTATGACCCTCTGTCCAAGACGTCGATGTTGTATGTCCTTTTTTGAGGACAGCATATACTTCGTTTTGCCCTCATTCACCGCCAGACCCATTTTAGCCGCTTCCTTCTCAATGTTAGCAAAAGCCTCACTGACGGCTCGCTGAGTTCTGCCAATCACGTCAATGTAATCGGCGTATGCTAACAATTGCACGGACTTCTGGAAGATCGTGCCTCTAGTGTAGGCGTGTGAGTTTCGCACGATCCTTGATGGAGCAGCGAGAGTTCTCCATCATCATCCTGCACAGCCGGACGAGTTTGGCAGGAATGTCAAAACTAGACATGGCGTTGTATAGCTCGTCTCTATGCACGCTGTCATATGCGGCCTTGAAATCGACGAACAGATGGTGAGTGCCGATTTGCATTTCTTGGGTCTTTTCCAGGATCTGCCGGAGTGTGAAGATTTGGTCTGTTGTGGACTTTCCTGGCCTGAAGCCACACTGATATGGACCTATCAGATTATTAATGAACGGCTTCAGGCGGGTACACAAAACGGCAGAGAAGATCTTATACGCGATGTTAAGAAGACTGATCCCTCGATAGTTGGCGCAGTTGAAGGGGTCTCCTTTCTTGTGGATCGAGCAAACGATACTGAGATTCCACTCTTCGAGCATGCTCTCCTCAGACCATATCTTGCAGATGAGCTGGTGCATGCGCCCAACCAGATCATCTCCAGCTGCCTTAAATATTTCAGCGGGCAAACCGTCCGCTCCAGCAGCTTTGTAAGACTTCAGTCTTGATATTGCTACCTCGACCTCGTCTTAGTCTGGGGGACGGTATTCGCGTCTGTCATCGTCCAGATTGAGTGGAACATTCTGCCTGACAGCGGTATTTTGGTCCTCATCGCCGTTTAACAGTCTGCAGAAATGATCTTTCCAGATTCTCAGTATCGACTGCGACTCTACTACCAGATGTCCATTTCTTTATATCCATTGGATAATTGTTTTACCCTTTGATAAAACTTTCGGACCTCATTCCTGCCATAACACCTCTCCATCTCCTCGACCGCGTGCTTCTCATGCTCTTCTTTTTTCTACTGAGAAGCCGGTCCTCTTCCCTTCTCTTCTGTTCGTAGAGCTCACGAACAGCTCTCGTTGTTCGATGCAGCGTTGCCTTGTAGGCCTCCTGCTTGGCTGCATGTGCCTGCCTGCACTCGTCGTCAAACCATGGGTTCCTTCTAGGTGGTGTCGTAAAACCCACCACATCAGTGGCAGCTTCTTTGATGGCTTCTTGGCAACGATTCCATTCTTCTTCGATGGTTTGTGCAGGCGGCGTCGAACTTACAGAGAGTTTCTGGGAGACTCGGTCGGTAAAGATCCTGGCAGTCCGCTGCGATTGTAGCTTTGCGACGTCAAACCGTGGTGTTCGTTCTCGACTCCGTTGTTCTCGTGATATCCTGATTCTTACCTTGGCTACAACAAGAAAATGGTCCAAGTCAACATTGGCTCCTCGGAACGTTCGGACATCAAGAATGCTGGAGGAGTGTCTGACGTCGATCGCAACGTGATCAATCTGGTTGACGGTTGATTGATCTGGGGACCGCCATGTCTCTTTATGGATGTTGAGGTGTGGGAACCGCTTGCTAGCAACAGAGAGGTTACGTCCCATTACAAAGTCCACCAGCCTTAGTCCGTTACTGGACGTGGTGTCGTGTAGGCTGTTTCCCTATGACTTTAGCAAAGATTTCTTCTTTACCCAGCTTAGCGTTGAAATCTCCTAGAACGATCTTGGTGTCATAGCTGGGGCATTGATCGTATGTTCTTTCTAGGAGATCATAGAAGTCATCTTTGCTACTATCATCTTTGTCCTCTGTCGGGGCGTGGGCCCAAATCAGGCTGATGTTGCCGAATGTAGCCTTGATGCGGATACTTATGAGGCGTTCGCTTTTACAGTCAAAGCTTTAGACTTTTTGCCTAAGTCTGCCACGAACAACAAATCCACATCCAAATAAGCGCCTCTCTCTGCTGCAATCACCGTAGTAGATGTCGCAGTTTTTCATCCTCTTCTTGCCCGGCCCATTCCATCGCACTTCCTAGATGGCAGTGATATCTGCTTTATAGCAGTCAAGGGTCTCCGCGAGTTCTTCGGCTGCACGTGGCCTCTTAAGAGACCTCACATTCCACGTGCAGAACCGAAAAGCATGGTCATTTGTTCGTTTGCTGGGGTCGTCAACAGTAGATCGGTCAGTATCCAAGGCAATTAGTCGTCTCTGAACAAATTGTTTTTTACGTGGTGAGGGCGTTAACCCCACGCACAACCCCCAGCTGGGAGGCCAGGCCCATTTATTTTACCCTTGGGCGAAGGGTCCGGATGACTCCGGTATCGGTAACCTCGCTGAGGTTCTGAGTGCCGCCGTTGACCCTACATGATAGGGTTCCTCCGCCGCCAACTCTACTTCAAAATCCCGATATGACCTTGAAGGCAACCTTTTAGATCTGAGCTCCGAATATGTCAGAGTAGCTCTTAAAGGGGGTGAACCATGCATTGATCGAGAAACGACCAGAATTGGCCAGAAGACACGGCAAGGTAATTTTGCTCCATGACAATGCACCTGCACACAAAGCAAAACCGGTTCAGGATACAATCAAAACACTTGGCTGAGACCAGCTACCCCACCCGCCATATTCACCACACTTGGCTCCTTCCGACTACCATTTCTTTTCATCGATGGGACACGCATTGGCTGAGCAGCACTTCGATTCCTACGAAGAGTTCGAAAAATGGGTGTCTGATTGGTTTGCTTTAAAAGACAAACAATTTTATTGGCGTGGTATTCACAAATTGCCATAAATGTGGTCAAAATGTGTAAAAAACAATGGCGAATACTTTGAATAAAATGTTTTACTTTCCCATTAATAATTAGTGTTTTATTTTCAAAAAATTTAATACCGGTATACCTGATATACTTCAAAAACTATATTACGTCTCCTTTTTTCGCTCGGAGTCTACCACCCTATCTCGCGCGATTCGGTATTCATTAGCTGTATAAAGCGGTGCTCGGTGAAATTAACACAAATAACTGCAGCAAGGATTTGATTCAAGATTCGATTGAAGACTGATTTTATTTACCAAAACTCTTTCTTTTTATACATTCATTCTGACCACTACACAATACTATTCTGTTTCAACAATATGGTTAATATGGTCCAAAAAGTGTACGGTGAGTGCAACGGATTTCTTTGTACACAATAAAAAAAAAAACACATAAGCTTAATTGCCCACTACGTAGAATGAATCCGAGTCCAAGCCGATAGAATGCCACTTGACACTTTTCGGCATCTGAGGCGGTATAATATTACATAGTGATTTTTTGTGCTGTGCACTTATTATTTACTATGTGGCAGTGGATTACACTACAACTTTCAATAAACTCACCAGCCAACAGTTATGTTCGGAATTTTTTTTTGCGTAAGAGCTGTGGTATAATATTGATCCAAAGTGTCACGTAGGCTGATCAAATTGGGTAGACATAACCTAGAAAACATGCCTCCAAATTAGACTCAACTTATTAGAACTTTTGCAGAAGTTGCAGAGATGGGGAAGTGGAAAAAATATACACACTTTTTATATAGTCTTGAGAAAGCATTTGAACTTGCCTTAAAATTGTAGCAGACTTGGCGGCAGCGTGCGGCTCAGAAAATGTTAAGTGAAACAATCCTACCCAAGCTGTCACATTGCCAGTTTTTGGAAATCTCAGCTTTTCCTTGTTCAAACGGTGCCGATACGAGTCTGCCAAAAAGGTTAAGTAATATAAAATGGGTGGCGCTACAGCCCGCCGAGGGCCAGGCCTAGCTTCTCAGAATCCACTCGTGATGTGCACGCTATTGTTCTTTCGTGAGTGGAAGGGACCTATAGTTTTACGCCGACTGCGAACGGCCAAGCTTGAGAAACTTTTTCTGGACAGGAGCATTTGTCTGTGACTCGAAAAATGTTGAGAACCTACAACCTATATAATCTTCATGAATTGTGTGAATATATATTGATTTAAAGAGAATAAACGTCACGAAAGAAAATACCGGGGTACGTTCACCCATCAAACCTTTGGAGGACCATTGGAAGGCCGGAACACTTCTATCGCAACAGCTCATATGTCAGTCGTTCACAGACCATTGAACATGGCGGTGCCACAAGCTCCCACAAGCGGGCAATGACCAGCAAGAACCGGTGGTGCCATCAGGCCACATGTCAACGGTGACGGTAGAAGGGACAGCTAAGAGAAGGAGGAACAAAAATTCTCCTAATATTAATAAACGCCGCAACACCAATTCCTCACCCGTTGGTGGGCAAGGGGTGAAGCAGAGCGAGGAGGCTAGCACATCAGCAGCCGAGTCAGGGGAAGAAGGCGAGGACACGGTACAGTACGTGTCCGACGGAGGGGAAGGCATGTTTGCAGTCAGCAGCAACAGCTACGACTCTCTGCCCTCTGACTCAGAAGAGGAACTCGAACGCATAGTTCGTTTCAAGCAAAGCGAATACGACGACATGAGGGAGAGAAGTAAACAACTCCTTCGTGAAATCAGAGAGCTGAGAGCGCGGACTCTAGCTAGAAGAAAACGAGAGCAGGAGAGACAGCATCTAGAGCTGATGCAAAGAGAAGCGCAAATCAAGCCTCTTGCGCAACAAAAACAACTGCCAGCTCAGAAGAATCAGCAAGTGCAGCAACAGCAGCAACCGCCAGCAACACGTCAAAAGCAGCAGCGAGAAGTCCAGCAACAAATGTGGCCAACAGCGCAACAACATGTTGAGGCGGTAGTTCAGCAAGAGCAGCTACCAGCAACTCAACACCAACATGAGTCAGCAACAGCAAGGAAGAAGCAGCCGAAGAAGACGTCAGCGCAACAACTACAGCAGCCAGCTACACTTCAGCAACAGCAACAGAATCAACAGAGGAAGGAAAAAGTTCCTCCTATCAAAATTTACAAGCCGGACGTAGAGCAGACAGCCATTGTTTGTAAAAGGGCCATAGGATCAGGTAATTTTATTATAAGTAAAAATAAAGGGTCCGAAAAATATTCAATCCACTGCAATACAGTAGAGCAGTATAATATAGTTAAAGGGGTTCTAAAAATGTCGAAGATGGAGTTCTTCTCCTTCGCCCCAAAAGGCGAAAAATGCCAGTCCCGGCTGTTAAAGCTTACCTGGCCGTTAGAACCGGAGAAGGTCCTCCAAATGCTCAAAGAGCAAGTGTGTGAGGGAATAGAGTTCGTCGGGGTCAAGCCCTTCTCGACAGTTAAGGCAAAGAGAGAGGGGCGGAAATTGCCCTTTTATATCGTCCAGATCACACCCACAAGTAAAGTGGATAATCTAAAGAGAATCAAGTTCTTAGATTACCACAAATGCGAGTGGGAGAGTATAAGAAGGCGCGACGGCATTCTCCAATGCTTCCGTTGCCAAAGGTTCGGGCACGCCTCGTCGAACTGCGAAATGCAGCCTCGATGTGTGAAGTGCATCGAGAACCACAGTTCGGAGAATTGTCCTCTGGGTCAAGAGGGGGGTGCTGATAAAAGTCAGCTCAAGTGTATACTCTGCGGGAATGCGGGGCACACCGCTAGCTATCGTGGTTGCCCTAAATTCCAGGAGCGAAAAACAAATACAGTTCTGCAGAAGCAGCCCCCAGTGAAATATCCACTCGGGGCAGCCACACCCGTCACTCCTGAAGTGACTTTCGCCCAAATGGCGTCCGCCATGGGGAGGACGGTAAAGCAGCAAGTACCTAAGGTACCGCAACCCTCAGTGCCAAAAGCACACGAGCCAACGCCCGACTGGAAATCTTCCATTGAAAGGCTTATGGATCGGTTAGAGGAGCAGGTTGCCAAAATTCTGGCGCTCCTGCAGAACCCAGCACGTCACCAGTCCTAATGGCTGCGCAGACGGAAAGTACTTATAAGATCCTTGCAGTGAATGCAAATTCATTGACAGGGATCCCTCGAAAAAACGAGCTCTATAGACTTTTGGATGACCAAAGCCCAGAGCTATGTTTGATTAGCGAAACTAAGCTAACTCAGAGAGGCATATTGGAGCACAGCAAATATAATGTTATTAGAAGAGACCGGCCCAATTCCAATGGTGGAGGCGGTGTTGCGATCTTCATAAAGAATAACATTAAACACAAAGTAGTGTATAGTAGTGAGGTACGACGGTTTCAGGTGTTGGAGGCCTGCATCGTTTGCATTTCTCTCCGTAGCGGGAGGAAGCTTTTTGCTGTGTCGGTCTACTCCTCAGGCTCCTTCAGTTCCAGGACTACAATATCAGAGCTCGATGCACTCTTTCGGTGTCTAAGTCTGGACTCGGAAGAGAACTATTTTATTTTGGCCGGGGACTTAAACGCCCGTCATGGATATTGGGGAAACACAGATTCCAACAACAGAGGGGACCTGCTTTACAGCTGGTTTTGCTTGCACAGTGTCGAGTATAGACTCGAACTGAAAGCAACAGAGATCTCGTCCTTCCCTAGAAGCGGGTCGTTCTTGGATCTCCTGCTGTTTGACGCAAGACTGCAGCTGACTGACATAGACTCACAAACTGTAAACTGCTTGAACACTTTCGTGTATCTCAGTGACCATTGCGGACTCAGTGCCGAATTTAAGATCCCTAACGACATTGCGGAATTAGGAGAGATTGTTCAAACGCATACCTACAATTACAGTAGGGCGCGTTGGCCACGCTTCTCCCGACAAATAACTCAAGCACTCTCTTCGAATTCGCTCCACATTCCGTCTAATAGAAACTTGTCAAACGAAGAGATTGACAGGTATCTAATTCAATTGGACGAGACAATCAAACGAACTATGGACAGTACGATACCACGGTATACACGTACGAACAATGAAAACCTGTACCGCAATGCGACAATTGACGCACTACACCAACAAAAAAGTAGACTCCTGTCAAGATTAAAAACCTTGTACAGGAGGTTTACTGACAGACGTAGCGAGGAAGTTAGGACATTGAAATCGCTTATTAAGAATGTACAGACGTTGATTGTGCAAAATTACAGAGTTTCTGTAAACACGTACTGGAACACTAAGATTCGGGCTGTTAGATCTAACAACCCGAGTATGTTCCCACAAATAAATAAATTCTTCCGAAAGAAAAATAGTGATCTTCCGTGTCTTAAGCTTCCCAGGACGACAGACAACGAACACATACTGACTACAGCGGGTATTGATCCCAATAACGCCGTACTCGACGATGACTTCTTTGTGGTCGAAGACCCGCAAGAAAAAGTTGAAGTACTAGGCGCAGTTTTCCAGGAAGTGTACAAGGTGAACGTGAGTGTTCGCCCGAACCACGACTTGGAAAACAGCGTGCAAGCTAACAACTCTCAACTTCGAGAAGATCTGCAGCAATGGCGATCTGAGAACATCGGCTTTGTCCAGTTCAATGACGAAAACATGGCAGACAATGTCATCGCCGACGAAGGGGTTCATCCCCCGTTCATTTCGAAGGCAGATCTTCAAGCGGTCTTCGCATCAATAAAGAAGAAAAAGTCAGTTGGAATCGACGGGATCTCCAACATTGTGCTAAGAAATCTTCCTCTGGAAGTGGTCACTATGTACACAATCCTTTTTAACAATGCTCTGAATAATGCACATTATCCGGAGCATTGGGAAACTGCGATTGTACAACCCATATCCAAGCGAGGAAAAGATTCTTCGAATCCGTGCAACCTACGGTCAATTAGTCTCCTTCCGAACATCAGCAAGGTATTCGAGAAGGTGATAAATAGAGCTCTGATCAACTGGACAGAGGACAAACATATAATTCCGGATAATCAATTCGGTTTCAGAGCGGGGCATGACACTATTCATGCCGCGTCGAAACTTGTGTCGGATATCCAATGGAATAAGAGCCAGAAACAATGTACGGGCGCCTGCTTGATTGACCTGGAGAAGGCCTTCGACACCGTATGGTTAGAAGGACTTTACTATAAGCTCAATCGGCTAGGCATTAGTAAACCACTGCTGTACCTACTGTATAACATGCTTACCGGTAGACGGTTCGTAGTCAAGAATGGCAACGTGACCTCTACAGGTATTTTTGAAGTTAAAAATGGTCTCCAACAGGGTGCCCTTAATTCGCCGATCCTGTTCAACATTTTCTTGAGCGATCTGATAAGTTCTCTTCCGCACGCAATTGCGTATGCCGACGACTTGATCGTGTACAGATCAGGCAAAAAGATCGAGGACATCACTACGCTCACGCAGGGTGACTTCGACTCATTCATGAGAGATTGCGATGACTGGAAGTTGAATATCAACTTTCAGAAGTCGAAAACCATTCTGTTCAGGACGCCGTTGTATAAAGCTTCGGCGGATACGAAAAAGAATTGGCGAAAGTTCTCTATTGTAGGACGGCACGGGCAACCACTGACGCAAAGGACTGTAGTCAGATACCTGGGGATCTGGCTAGATCAGTATCTATATTTTAACAAACATGTAGATGCTGCTCTAGCCAGGGCCCGAGGCGCTTTCGCCCTTACAAAGAGACTGTTTTACAACAGCCAACTCGATGCAAGGATAAAGGTAATCTGCTACATGGCCCTCATACGGCCAATGCTCACGTATGGCTGTCCCGTGTGGTTCAACGTCAGTGCAAGCTTGATGGAAAAGATTCGGGTGTTTGAGAGGGCTTGTCTTAGGGCTTGCCTTCGCCTTTACAGAACACCAGAGTCCCAGTACAGAAAATTCTATTCCAATAGGGTTTTATACAACAGGGCGAACCTGATACGAGTGGACAATTTCCTAGTGAAGTTGATTCGAGGCCACACTGCGAGGGCGATGAACTCGGTCAATAACTTGATCTCCGGGGCTTACTACCCCAATCCACAGTACCACGAAAGGGTACGTCACAGTGGCTTCGTCCCACCAGAGGCATTTCTCCACTTAGACATGTGCGGTCTGTTACAAGATATGAATGCGGTACCGCTCATTTTTCACATAGCCAGATCAACTGTGGATGGGCGACTCAACCACGACCGTTCCGTTGCACAACGGGCTGAGGAGGGTCTCCTCCGGTTCAGCACAGCGGTATCGAGTCGGGACGTGCGCGATGTTGCTATGCAACATAGAAAGTTCTGGTGGCTAGGGAGCGAGGGAACTTCGTCCTCGAATCCTTTAGACCCTGGGTAGTTCTGAGTCCATGTGGGTATTAGTCGGTCCCTGTCTTGCAGTGGATTGGGTGAATTTTCATCATCCGAAATGCATCCTATGGCCGACGCAAAATGTGTAGGGTAGTTTGTAAGTTAGGATAATATGCATTAAAAATAAAAAAAAATAAAAAAAATAAAAAAAACAATAAAAAACAAAAAAAATACAAAAAAAAAAAAAAAAAACAAAAAAAAAAAGAAGAAGCATTCACATGTGTACACTGTGTGTATGGGTGTGTATGCTAATGTACATATATTTTATCGACATGGGTATATACATGAGTATATTTTTATATATACATGTGTATATGTATGTATGTTTAGTTTAAGGTAGTTTTAAGTTATTTTAAGTTAGTATGTAAGTTAGAATATAGTTTTTACCTAAAAAAGTTCTGTTATTAAGTTTTTTCTTCCACATTTTTCTTAATTTTAATTTGTACTGTTTAATTGAATTATTTAATCACTAATCACATGAATTTTAGGTTAAGTCGAAAGACATAGGATAAGATTAAGTTTAGCTTAGAGTGCCCGCAGAGGGCCAGTAAGATAGAAATAAAAACATTGTACGTCCAACTAGTTTTAAGCATTTTTGTCTAGTACGTAAGTTTAAAATGAATGAATAATAAAAATGAATTAAAATGAAAAAAAAAAAAAACAGCTCATATGTAGTAAACGTCACTCAGAGGTGTAGTATTTTAACAATCTGATGGAACTTAATAGCATTCATGTCAGTTAACTTCCTTTTTTATGAAAAGCGCTTATTGGCACATCAGGTCTATCCTGGCCTAAGAGTGTGTGCTGCCAACCAGCAGTCATACGTCATAAGTTATTTCAACTCAAATTGTTCGAACTCGGCATTGAAATTTTAGACATCTACGGGATAATTTTTTTGAAACAGTCAATCACCATGTCGAGCCATTAAAATATTTTTTAAAGCAATGTTGGCCATAGCACATGTAAATATATTAAATTCTAAAACTCACTTCTAAATTGCTGCACTCATCGCCCTGTTTAAAATATCCGGCTACACACCTATGTGTTTACTTGTACGGTTTAAATGACTAGTGTTTTGGGCAAACACCTCATCACATTCTAGACACACCCGCAGAATTTTATACTGTTCTGTTAGAAAAACAAAACACACACTGACAAACCAAACATTACTGGAACAATAAATTGCTCAACAAATTGTTTTATCACTCTCGAGCTGACGCACAACCTCCACAAAGTGCTCCTGTCACGCCCTGAACTGACATCTAGTTTCATACATGTTCTGAATACCCATGTACAGATATGAAGTCATACACGTGTAAATCACGGTTGAGCATACGCATGCAAATTTGTTTATGGAACAGTCCCTACATATCCTTTTTTTCTTATTCCGCAGCTGAGAGTTTACCTGGTAAGCTGTCAGTTGGGCAATTATGGCTGATGTTCTCAGTCATAGCGGTAGCTGATGACTGAACTATAACGTCCACTATATGAATTTACACACGGTCAAGGACTTAACCACGAAGTTATTTGCAAATTTCGGCTGAAGCGGGTTGTTTTTGGTTTTGCTCGCTCGATTATCCTTGGAATATCGAATGAGATAGATAATACAAATCAAGAGTCTGCATTTGCTGAGCAAACATGCGACAAAGGACCATTGGTGAACATTTTGTTAACCAGGGTTGTGAATAAATATTTGCCTGTTTATGGCTGTGTACTTGCATATGTATCAACTGAGGAAACGGTTCCAACAGTTAATCGATGCCAATGGTTTTGACGAAACTGTTGAATCGATGGAGTGTGTACCGTGCGTGTTTGTAATTGCAAATTGATGTGTGTACGTGAGGTGAATAGAGCAGTATGCACGTGGTTTGCGAAAATAAATTTACAAACGAATGCAATTTTGCAGAGCTACTCTGCATGGAATGCGGTTGGCTTGTTACGATGTAAAGTAGTCAATGAATGCAATAGTTTTGAACTTATAATTCCTTAATTGCTTACCAAAAAAAATTGTACTAATGTAGTAATAATTATTTCACCCATTTATTCGTGTGATGTGACCTCTTCAGCATATCATATTCGCTTCTTTTGGAAAAATGCGTCTTTCGAATTTGGTTCGGTATAGAGGAGAATCTAGTTCGATACCCGGACGCCTATATATATTGGACACTTCCAAAATGTTACCTCTACAGTCCGGACAGAGTATTGAAATGCGTACAAATTTCTATCTGTGAAAAAAGTTGAAAAGTTGATGGTTGTCCGTTCATTTCATTTTTTCTCCTTAAAGTCGGCGCTTTTCGCTATTCTGGACGCATCCGAAAATTGTGTCGTAGATTATACACATTGTCGTTTTATGCAAACAATTCGTCACATCCTCTTGAAGTCTCTTAATGCCAAGACCATCGCTATCACTTTGAGATAGATACACACACACTACGATTTCAGGAGTAGCTTTACCCACGAACCCCAATTATAGTTCAATTACAAAAATTTGACCTTACCCTTTATTTCACTGCAGCTTTGTGCACAATGTTTGTCTTCCAGAATATGAAATGAGGTAATTATCATAAAAACTCAATGCGATCTGAATTATTTTTCGGAACAATGGATTATTTTCTTATTTCGGATTTGGTAACCTCTGAATTTCGGTTTATATAGGGATCATGTAATGGCGATTTTGTTTTAGAATGGAATTTACTCAACTGTATTTAACTATTAGGAATTTTTTTTAAAAAAAATATATATGATAAGCGAAACTTAAACATAGGAGGTTAGATTACAACATAGGATATAATATTTTTCCCTACTTTAGGAGACACATGGAATTTTGATTTCAAATTCTGTCAAATTCAATCTGTTAAATTGTATTTCAAATTATTGATTTCGGGTATAATTTAATTAATAAGTTGAAATATCGGTCATAAGTGCTTGTCAAGCTATCTAAAGTGATAGTTTACTTGCAATCGCGTAACATTTAAATATATGCAATAATACAAATTTTGTATACATTTCTCTGTACCCTATTCATGTTAATCAATTTGTTTAACGGACTATTAATTTCACACTCAATACTGTTCAACATTCCTACAGAGTTATTATTGAAGAATGAGAAAACAACAACAACTAGGTGTAAACTGGTGGTTTTTTTACATGTATGAAAGTCAAATGAACAACTTATAACAGATTACACTCTATTAAATCACTTCCACATCTCGAAATTCAAATGAAAATTAACGCAGATGTCCGTTCGAATTTTTCTTACACCATCAAAATTGCCGATGGAAAAGTGAGTTCAGTCTAGTGATGGGCAATTGCAAATAAAAACAGTCGAATAATTCAATTGTTCTCAAAATCGCAATTATTCGATTTCAAATTGAGCGGAGTCGATTGTTGATTTTCGATTCTTGTAGGTCCGATTCCAATCGTCAACAAATGTGTCGCCGATTCTTCAAGTCGGAGAGAGATTGTTAGATGGTGTGCATGATACACTTATTCATTTCGTTTCACTACTACCATTTAGACTTTACGTTTATGAGAGTGAGAGTACAATTCTCTCACTAATTTGGCGAGAAGGATGAAGAATAGAGTCGAACCAATTCAAATACCCACGGAACCAATATTTCTCAGCAATGGTTGGTTTGACTTGTAGAAAATTCTGTTTAAGGATGTTCCAATAACAGGGGTTTGGCTGTATTTCTATTCCTATTTTGGTAGGTAGAGTTTCTTATTGTGATAACAGTCTTCCGCTGATTCTTACACTGACACTGACGCTGATAACAGTCTTCCGCTGATTCTTACACTGACGCCAACATATGAATAAATCGACGAATACATACATTTCTTCAATGGGATATTAGTACCCGGCATTCTCTTGTTTGTAATAGGTACTGAGAATAAATTGTAGAATTCTATTCGAGTCGATTGTTATTCAATTGTTTTCTGCTAAGACCGAATAAATCGACGATCGAATTCAATTTTTAACAATTGCCAATATATTCGATTGTGAAATTCATCATAGTTCAGGCTTACTTGTCCGAATGAGGAAGGTTGGCAACTTATGCTAACTACTACTGCCTAAGGATATGCAACGATCATAGGGGGGGATCGATATTGGTTCGAGTCCAAGATATAATATGTATGATGGATGAAGTTTACTACATCGCACATATTTCGAAAGACTATTTGTACTATTTTAATAATATTAATGGGTTTGCATTTTACGTGTATTCATGTTATTTCACTTGGAATATAATTCAACATATTGGGAATGGAGAACAAATTTATTTGTTCAGATGTAAATGTAGTTTCAATAATCAGCATATAGAAAAATGGCTGCATCAGTATTATACTGGATATTTAGTTACTACAATTTTCTAAACTTTGCACAACCAAGGAAAAATGGAATCTATTTCCCATATGTACCGGTATGAAATGAAATAACTATAAAATGAAATGAAAATAAAACACTAATTATTAATGGGAAAGTAAAAACATTTTATTCAAAGTATCGGCCATTGTTTTCTACACATTTTGACCACCTTTCTGGCAATTTGTCAATACCACGCCAATAAAATTGTTCGTCTCAGCCAATGCGTGTCCCACCGATGAAAACAAATGGTAGTCGGAAGGAACCAAGTGTGGTGAATACGGCGGGTGGGGTAGCTGCTCCCAGCCAAGTGTTTTGATTGTATCCTGAACCGGTTTTGCTTTGTGTGCAGGTGCATTGTCATGGAGCAAAATTACCTTGCCGTGTCTTCTGGCCAATTCTGGTCGTTTCTCGATCAATGCATGGTTCATATTGATCCTTTTTTTGTCGGTAACGATCAGTTTTAAAGGTTTCACCAGGGTATAGGAGCTCGTGGTACACCACACCTTTCTGGTCTCACCAAACACACAGCATTGTCTTCTTGCCGAATCGATCTGGTTTTACAGTCGATGTTGATGGTTGTCCCGGATTAACCCATGATTTTATCCGTTTAGGATTCTTAAAATAAATCCATTTGTCATCGCCATAACAATCCGATGCAAAACCTGATAGAGCATGATCACCATATGCCTCGACAAACATTCGATGCGACTCTGCAGCACTTTTCTTCAAAAGAAAGCAAAAAATTAATGCTTTCCGCAAATCATCACTTTCTGGTACAAAATTCGACATTTAATACAATGAAAAAATTTGATTTTGTCTGTTCAATGACTTGATGTATACTAAATATTTTCCACATTTGTCATAGCAAGCAAAAAAAAAAATAAGGGCTCGTTCACAACAAATGTTCCCTATCGAGATATTTGTAACTTGACGATCACTTCATACGGGTACACCTGGTATAGAGAGTGGACCCTCGATCAAAAAGGAAAGGCATCTCTCAAGCATGTTGTCACAATCACCTGTTGAAGAAGAAGAAACAAGTTTAATTTCACATGCGATCACGGATGCTTTCAGATGATGGAGGCTCGAATTATCACGAAACTATTTTTCTCGCAAATCACAAATATCTCCAATAGCGATTTGAAATTATTTTTGTTCTTATTTGTACTTTTCGACTCCTATCTATACAATATTTTTATGAGACTGCATTTGATGATCCATGTTGATATAATAGGCGCGAGATACGTTCCCCGAGTGCCGTTTATAGAAAAAAAACACAACTAGACTTTTCGAGAGCAGAACAACTTATGACTTTATTCATTTCATATCTTTTACTTTACATATTCGTTCTTGAGGTGATTGCACGGAATTGCATTCGCCGGAAATTTACCAGACGCATAGTCAGCTTTTTCGTGCATTCACCTGTACATTTGTTATTTGATATATTGAACATAATTGAATTTTGGTGTTGTCGGTCGGCATGCGTTGACGAAGGAACGCATTTGTCAGCATTTGTTCATTTTTATTAATTTCTTGATGTCAGCATTTGTTGACCTTTGTGACTTGTGACGATGTGCTTGGTGGGCATCGTAACTCGCGCACCAGATAGACCTTTATTCTGTGTAATGTGTAATTGACAAAATACGTACGTATGTGCACACAATTTGTGTTAAATTATATATCTTTTCATTTCCTGATGCGTACATGTGTATGTATGTACATATTCATAAGCTCATTTCCATGCATCGCCGTCCGTATAAGATGGTCCACAGCTATTAAGCTTATGTACAGTACCTTTCCAAAAGCGATTAGCACGAATCTACCCGGTTTATTAAAAGTTATTTTTCTACCTCGGTCGCAGAAATTATATATATATTTTTTATTTGTCTTATTGATGGTGGCTGTGGCGTTGCGGGTATACGCGTCGACCCTAACCTCGACATCGTAGGTTCGATTCCTGCTCTGTGCGACAAAAATAAATTTCACGGCCCCACCTCTTTCGAGTCACTGGCAATTTTCTGTTCTCAAACTTGGCCGTTCGGATTAGGCATTAAACTGTAGTTCCCTTCCACTCGTGAGAGAACAATAGCACGCACCACACGAGTGGTTGCTGAGAATTTAGGCCCTAGCCCTTTATGGGCTGTAGTGCCACCCATATCAAAAACCTACACCCGAATCAGTACGGCTTCCAAGGGGGCAAGAGCACCCAATGATTAAACTTCTGGAGGAGTTTACAAATGTTGTCAATGCAGACTTTAACTAGAATCATCACGTAATTTTGCTATTTATCGATTTCAACAAAGCATTCGATACTTTGACACATGAAACGATCGTGGAAAATGTCAGTAGAGTGGGCTTAAGAGGAGTCCTGGCAAAATGGCAAAAGCTATCTGATTGACAGAAATATCCAAGTCAAGGTAGCTGATAGATAGAGTGCTGAAAAGGAAATCAAATACGGTGTGCGATAAGGCTCAGAATTGAACCCTATGTTGTTGACATAGCAATCGTGGTGAAACACAGAAAGTTGTATTCAGCTGTGCAGATCATGCAGGCCGAATTCAAAGCGGTGGTGTCATGACAATGAAGTGCAGAAGTCTTCCAAATTTTTCATCGAATTGTCCGCTGTCCGCAATCAACCAACAGCAACGAAATCCAAGTTGTCAGAAGCATCAAATACCTAGGAATTACCATCGACGAGAACTTTCTTTGGCGTGAGCACATCAACGTCCTGCGCCTGCAACTTAAGAGCACTATCTTCGCAATGACATATCTTAAGCGTTACACGAACGTAGAAGTGCTTAAACAGCTTTATTACTCGTTAGCAGAATCGCGCAAAAGATAGGGCATTCTGGCCTGGGGAAACGCAGCAAAATCCCACCTGGATAAGATATCTAGCACACAAAATTGTCTTATAAAAATTGTTAGACACTTTAACTCAACTTTTCAAGTTCTAGATTTCAAAGCTATTTTCCAGATGACAACACTGCTGCAGTACATGAGAGACCTATGGTTCCAGCAACCAAATCATTCATACGCTTAACACAAGAAGACGTGCCCAAAGGATGCTTGATGTTCCGAGAGCATACAACTCATTTGGAGACGAAGAACTACGTTGCACCATCCTCAAATTTACGAATGCACTGCCACAGTGTCTTAAAGTAATTCCAAATTTAAAAAGTGCTAATAAGATTTTTTATGGAAACTCTTTCCGTATCATAAATTTTGAATTCTAATGAAATCTTCCTTTTTAAAAAACAACAGGAATAATGTTAACTTATAAAAAAAATACTTCAAAGTTTGCAACCACCTGCAGATAAGCATCTGGCTTTGCAGGTAAACTAACTATTTTAAGCTTGTGTTGCATTAATAAAAAGGCCTTAAATAAACAAAAAATGTACGAAATGCAGAGGAAACTGCCAAAAGTGATTTCGGCTTATAACAGTTCGAAACGACGCATAATGCTCATAACCAGATTACTTAGCAATAATAAAGCGCTCAATGCACCTATTCAACAAAACTTCATTACATTCGCTGTGGTAGTGTGCGCACATCGCCATCGTCATCATCAACACCAACATTGTCCCGTCTGCGATATGATGTGGTGGCCGGCCTCATCAGTACACACAATCCAGTACCAAATGACCATAACACGATTGAACCACATCATCAGCATAACCTGAATTTAATAATCACCACATTGAGTTTCCAGACCAAACCGCTGCATCCCGGTCGATCCACACCACCTATGACTGGATCCTTTTTTAAGTTTTTTTTTTTCTTCACAGGATTGGTGTGCACGTTCAAATACCTACCGTAAACGAGATACTTTATGCTCAAACATTTTGCCAACTTTTGGTCTTGCCAAGGCTCACACAAGGGTAACCGCCGGTAGAGGCCGTTTGCTACGTTGCCGACTCGCACAAAGAACGCGTAATTTCGGGATTTGGAAATTGAATTTGTGGCGGCAGTCAGGTGAATCCGTTTCGCCCGATACGCCGATATTGAACAGCACACATTGGTTGCATTGGTTCGACGAATTGACGGGGCCCAAAAGTGCACTGATGAAATGAGTAAGGCAGACGGAATGCGGTGATTAGTAATAGTAGATGTAGCAGAATAGTGTGTGGAGTCAGGATGTGAACAAATTGCATAGACGGTGAATTAATGCAAATGGAAATGGAATCGCGTTTCGCAATGCAGCCGGTGGTTGGCTTTCATTGCTGCAGGAGATACAATTACAACTTCGTTGTTTGATTGGAATGAGAGTTCGAATTATTTTGTTGCACTATTTTGCTATAGTCAAACAGTAGAAAGAAAGGTGAGTTAAGTCGCAGTTAAAAACTCTGAGTTTTAAAGCGCACACTGTAGAAAATGTAGCTTGGCATAATGAATGAATTTATATGATTGAGATTGTCTGCAAAATATACCTTCCACTGAAAGTTGATGTCTTAGTTCTTTATTGGTTCAAGGGGAAGACCTTTGTCTCCAACGCAATAGCCTTTTCTTTGAATTGCTTGTACGATTTCTTTTGAAGGTACCTAGTTACCGAAAACATACTGCGCATTTCTCCCCTAAAGTGCACTTGTTGTTGTTGTTCACAAAATACGTAATAACTTTATCACAAATACATGTATATAGATGAAATTTCTATTCGTAGCATATGTAGAAGTCTCGCAGTGTGACTACTCATGGATAACGTAATAAGTTATATTGGAAACTAGATGAATGATGAATCTTTTGCAATACCTTTAAGAAATACTTTGTCAGCAATGATTTAATGTTATTGCATACATTTCTCATAAAAAGACAACATCAATTACTCAAGCTTCAAAATATAGCCAATCTAAAGTTATTTCAGGCAAAAGTTTTCTGTGCAAACACTGGTCTCAACTGAAACTGCACAAGTTCCATTTAGAGAATCAGCAGCACACAGTCCTGCCAACTTGATTAACGCTCATATCTTCTGCTAATTTATGCATTAAACCACGCCATAAGCTCCGCTTTTAGATCCTATATGAATTTCCAAAGTCATAACTTCTTCATTGAGTTCAATATTTCACAGGATGTGCATGTGCATACCTTTCATCTTCCCGTTCCCTTGGTGAATCTCTTGTAATTGTAATTTATTATTAAAGTTGTGCGAGTCAAACTTTTACTTCGCGACACAAATAGGGCAAATCATATTCTAAAGTATCCCGATAGCATAGATATTGAAATTTGCTTTTCGATGGAAAATGATAGGAACACAATGTGCACTAAACATTGAGCATGAATTTATGTATGAGCTTGCACATATGAACATACCTATGCAAGGATAAAGGACATAAAGGATGTGCAACTACTAGTTTAACTTGAGGCTCATGAAATTCTTGGTCGGCTTGGTGGGTTAAGAAGGGGAAATACCATCAATGTTTTAGCTGCTTCTATATAGCATAAGCAGTGAGTTATTGTCAGACTTAAAATATATTTTTTGCATTTCTTTGGCAAATGGTGCTCCTATGCATGTTGTGGAGGCTGATATCATCATATTCAGAGAAAAGTTTTCATAACCAGCAATTAATCGGCGTATCTATATTAAGATGTACAAGCAAAGCCTTACATTATTATATACCTACATAATAACTTGTATAAGTTATTAGTTGTTAATTTAAAGTGATCAATTAAAATATTTTGTTACTAGATAAATAAACATAATTTTATATATAACCACCCGGAATTTTGATACTCTTTCTGACATATAGTAATATAGTTACGTTATTTTGACTTTTAATACAATCTTGAGAGTCATTCACACGCAGGAAAATCTCGAGGTCGTCTGCACACATCAGTTGACATGAATAAGGATTGAAGGAATCTCGTTGACAAATATATTGAATAGTAGTGAACCTATATGGCTGGATCTTGGGGGACACCGGAAAGGACTTCAAAGGCTCTGGATTTACAATTATCAATTTTTACCATTTGAATTCTATTTGATAAATAATTCGACACCCAGATAAGGAGTACTGAGTGTATACCAAATGAGCTTAATTAATTTAAAAGAATGGGGTGACAAACTGTATCTAATGCCTTAGTAATGTCGGTAAAAGTGTTTTTGTAAAAATATTTGCTCTTTGACTACAGTATAGGTGCAGACTCAATATGGTGAAGCACTCTCTGACCAGTTAGTATCTTCTAGTCTCTGTGTATGTAAAATCGGCTCAAAGCCAACCTTTGCAGGATATCACAATTGCTATGAACTCTGCTTTCGCAATGAACTGTCCTATGGAAAGCAAGTTGAATTTGCTTTAAGCAAAACGCTCTTAAGCAAAACGCTCGAAATTGAAGGAAAGAAGAAATTTTGTATATGCCTTGAAAGTTCCACAAACTTCAGTCGTCTCAACCTACAGCATCCTGGTTAGCTATGGTCTGCCATACTTTCGGAGAGATCAAGCCACTGCCACTTTCGTCGTCGTATGGTGGTGCCTATGGATTCATGGTGCGTTCTGTGATAAAGCTGTTCGTTGATGATCCGGTTTGGCCAGTATACCCTTAATATCGTAGCGTAGACACGATTGCACACCCTCCAAGTTGCTTAACCACCCTAAAGGTAACATATAAAGGTAACATATAGTCACACCGATTCAACATTGCAGATTTTGCGCCATCGGCTGAGACAATAATCCGATGGTATTGGAAACTCTCTTCTCTCTCAACCGTCTATCCAGCCATACAAATATGAGTTGATGAGTTTGGACTTAAGATCGATCACTTTTGTTCTTGCCGATTTAATTGTCAGCCCCTTGATGTCTGATTGCTCCCAATTTTTGCTGCCACTTGATAAAGGTTCATTATTCCGTGAGAAGAATTCATATAGAGGTGCTTGAATTTAGATGTTAGAATTCATCGAATTCCTTCATTCCTGTTGACAAAGCTACATTCAGTACAGCACCAATTTTACATCCATCGCCAACATTCATGCATCATTTGGTATTCTTCATATGATATAGAAGACCTTAGACTTGGAAAAGTTCAAAAGAATTAAACGAGATATGCCTCCTAAATATGAAAAGATGTAAAACAATTGGCCTACAAACCCTTTCATGCGTGTTTATTCGCGACATTATTATAAATAGTATAAATTCACCAGAATTAGTTTTTCTCCTGAGTATATACGCACCCAAAAGATATCTTCGGGTAAGAAACTTACTCTTCGATAAAAGGATATGACCAACTCAAATCAGCAATAGAAACAGTATTGGTGAATGTATGTGGTCTTGTTTCAGGCAGCCTTTCTCTGTGGAAGAAGTGACTTGTGGACTTATCACATAAAGCCTTGATAACTGATATTAATTTATCAGGAATCCCTACCTTTCGCAAGATAAATTTCCGATTGACGCTATCAAACGTCTTTTCAAAATCGATGAACAGAAGGTGAAGTGCTTAACTACAATCAACATGCTGCTCGACGATGAATCGCAAGGTGTTGACGTGGTCGATACACAAGTTTGACGTCGAGTTTGTCTTCGAGGTGTTTTTTGATTCGCTCCGAGATGATTTAGCAAGATCTTTTTTTGACGTTTATGTTTTAGGAAGCTGGGCAGTCAGTACATTTTTGTACTCGTACAAAAAACTTCCTATGTTCCCCTGACAAATGGGAACAGTAGCTTAGCTGATAACCCGCCCTTGCAGTGACAAGAAGGCATATAATGGGTAGTTATATGCATATTCCTTCAACAGCATTTAATATACAACCAATATAAAAATCAAACACATCCTCATTTCAAAACCACAAATTGATTATAAGATAAATCACAGCTCGTCAACGAAGAATCAGGAAAAGCCGTACAAGTAACTGCGCAATGTTCCATAACGGTCTAACTTATGAACAAGCTACCAAGATCCTGTTTACGAGTCACAACACCCTACCTACATACATATGTATGTATTGTATGACAGGTGAGCGAATAAAATAAAACAAACTGAGAGATGATCGATACTTACGACGGTTTATTAAGAAGACTCGAAATAGATTACAGGCTGTATTTATATAGCGGTAAGCTCGTTCATATAAAACGGTAAGTTGGGCATAGATGGTGAGAGCGAGTCATACGAAATGAGAATAGTTTCATGCATCATTACATGTAGCTATCTCAACACTATAGACCTGTATCTGAAATTTAGTTTCGCAAAAACGGCAACAATAAACATGAAAGCAAAACAAAAAAATAATTTGTTTCACAAACAATAACAAATAAACTATTGTAATCTTCTTCTTCTTTGTGTGGCGCTACAACCCGGGGTGGAATTCAACCTACAAGCCTCTCCATATAGCGCGATCTCTGGCTAGCTGTCTCCAGTTTCGCCCACCAATTTGGTTGAGGTCCTGCACTTGGGTGCGCCACCTTAAACGCGGACATCCTCTGTTGCGTTGCACGACAGGTTTGGATTCGAATATTCATTGGGCCGGAGCTGTGGTGTCCATCCGCTCTACATGACCTAGCCACCGTAGGCGTCTACCTAATCTTATGTCGCTGTACAGCCCGTACAGTGTGTGGTTGAATCTTCTCCTCCATAACCCGTCATCACAAACGGGACCAAGGATCGCACGTAGAACTTCTCTCTTCTTCATCCCCTTTCAAGATTGTCCATGCCTCCGTGCCATACAGCAGAACTGGGATGACCAGTGTCTTGTATAGAGTCAACTTGATTCTCCGAGAAAGGGCTCTACCACTCAATTGCCTCTTGAGCCTAAAGAAACAGCGGTTGGCAAGAGTTATCCTGCGCTTGATCTCGGTACTCTGTAAGTGAAGTCCTTGACTACCTCGAAGTTATAGCTGCCCATTGTGACGCTCTGTCCAAGACGTCGATGTTGTATGTCCTTATACTTCGTTTTGCGCTCATTCACCCCCAGACCCATTTTAGCCGCTTCCGTCTCAAGGTTAGCCTCATTGACGGCTCGCTGATTTCTGCCAATCACGTCAATTTCAATGGCGTATGCTGAAAATAATAAAAGTGGCGACGTAACTTCTAACACGGTCTTTGAAATCAAAAATTGTTTGCAAAAGGGAGCGATTGTTATTGTATTAATTGCGTACGGCGAGGTTCTATTAGCATACATAACTGGTCCATTTCCTGAAGAGTGAACCTTTTCTTTTCAGGACCCCGTTGTACATGTCAACTCGGGATATACGAAAAAACTGGCAAATTCGGCATAGCTGACCCGCAGGGCGACCGTTAGATGTGAAGGGTGTGGTAAGACGCCGAGATGTTTGGGTGGATCAATATCTGTATTTCGACAAACATCCAGATATTGCTCTGACAAAAAAAAGAAAAGCTTTTGCTGCGGCAAGAAGTTTGTTTTGCAGCAGTCAACTTGATTCCCGAGGAAAAGTTAATTTGCTACATGGTCCTCATACCACCAATTATGGTATGCGGTTGTCCACTATGGTTCAATGTCAGTCCTTCCCAGATAGAAAAGATGATGTTTTTCGGGAGACAATGTCTTCGGACATGTCTCTGTCTCTATCGTACACCTTATTCTGAGTGCAAAAAGTACTATGTCAACGAGGTCCTATACAACGAGACAAACTTGAACAGGATACATAATTTCATTATCAAGCTGATCACAAGTCATACTGTGCGAGTTATGACTTTTAGCAACTGTCTAATCTTTGGCTAATCAATATCATATTATTACCTAACTGCAATGTACCATGAAAGAGTGCGATTTAACCTCTTTATTATTTTTATGATGACCGATATCCTATTACCTACCATGTTGCGCACCAAACAGTGGAGAGAATGATCCCGATACGAACGGGATGTCGCTCAAGTCATGAGGACCTCCTTCGATTGAGTAGAGCAATATCTGCTCGAAATAGGAAAGAGTATGCTAAAGAACTTTTACTGGTGGTTACATCAAAATCAGTCTCCACAGCCGATGGCTTCTCAAATTGACGTGATAGTTGCCCATAGTGGCCAACTTAAATATATTTTAAGTTAGGTTTAAGATTCAAAAGAAAAAAATAACCAAAAATAGGTGCACCAAGATATATGATATACATTACATATACGCCCCGGTGCACACGTCTGTGCCAACGGACATAGTTAAGTTAGTTGAAGGTTATATTAGGTTAAGTTAGGAATAAGGCTCATGCAGTTAATCCAGGTTTTTCAAAGTTTTATTAATTGAAAATTCAAAATCAAGTGTCTATCAAGGTTATCAAAAACGTAATGTAAGCCGAGAGGCGAAAACATGATTAGATTAGCTTAGAGTACCCAAAGAGGTTCAGTAGGTTAGAATTAATTTCATAACGTATTAAGTTATTGATAAGTTTTAAGTATTTTTGTCTAGCAAGTCAGTACTCAAAAGTGTCGCCACCCGAAAGCTTATTTAACCGCCGCCGTTACGAAAATTAGCTTAAAAGTAGGTAGTGCATATTAAGTTCAATCATGTTGTAAGAATTTTCAATAAGTGTAGCATAGTATTTGTTTCGCGTTTAATTGGTTATATATAATTCGTTGTTTGGCGGAATCAACAACATGGGTTATCTATGCGTTGCTTGAAATGTTTTTACTTTGAGGTCAATTAGAGAAAAGTGATTCAAATGACCCAGCCAAATACATTCCATTACACTTAAGAGCAGTCACAAACCCTCTGGGTTCGCAAATTATGCACAAATCCATTTACACAAGATTTATATCAATTTGGCACCATACAAATTTAAGTTTAACTTGAGCTGCGCTTTATGCATCACATTATTCAAAATAACCTAATGTGTGCTATTGTGCTATCTCCCAGCCAATCAACATCATTTATTATGTTTTGTAAAATATCAGCAGTTCCTTCCACCAGCTTCATGGAATTTAAAATTTTACATATCAGAAACTTCTTTTTTTTATTTTTCGTGAAGCATGGGCAATCTATTTAAGAGCGTCGGATGTCCATACCCGACTCGTTCCGATCCCTCAAACGTTCTTCTAATACGTTTCATTCTCAGTCCAGGATATTTACCATCCGGATTAGTCCTCGTTTTGGATACAGTGTTTGCTCAATAGATACTTCGATGCCTAAGCGGTGGCTGTGCACCAATACAGCCCACATGCTTTCCGCTTCGCTCTCCTTGCCAAAGTGTGATTTTTCCTGTCTGGTGCTCGTTAAAAATGCAAATGAAACTCAAAAGCATGAAGAATATAAGATTTCTCTCTGGTTGTGTTAACAGTCACAACAACACTGTTACGATTCGTCAATAACATGAGAACGAAACTAAAGACATGAGAACATTTTCATTAGAATGGGATGCCCAGCCCACTGCCATATGTACGTCGAATTCACATGTACATGCATTTTCTATAAAATGTCGCAGAGTTTGTGTAGGCAGTCATTTTCTGTTAGACTTTGCCGCGTTGGCAGGACACGCGAAAATATGTTAAAATTACATACGTGAAAAGCACTCCATCCCGTGTAGATAATTTGTAACTCCATGCAGATGAGTGTAGGAAATACCCAAGTTGGTTGCAGCTAAATTCAACCCTAACACCGCAGTGGTGGGTGGACGGTTAAGTTTTGCAGTTGCAATAACGATTTTGTGGTTTTTTCCGAAAATTGGGCATTCGAAAATTATCAATTCGCAGCTTTGCCGTTGTTTGCTTGTGTGGGATGTTATTGCCGCGGGAAGAGAATCAACTATTTCGGGCATTTTAAAACATAATCCGGTTGGTGAAGTGCAAAGTGAATAATGCGATTTACGATGACAGTGGTTGTAATCCTCCAGAGTCCGATTATCGATGATGTTATTGTTTTAATGGCAACTCTGTTTCAATAAACAAATTTTCACAGGGAGATAACTTCGGCTTAAATTTGCTTCAATTAGCAAATGTTTGAAATATTGTAACTTTCTACGCTTAGCTGTTGCACATTGCGATTGCATGGATGAGTATTGTATATATAAACAAAACAAGGCATGCGTTTCATACTAGTTTAATTTTTCAGAAATTGTGGATATACACTTGAAACACAAGTTTCCATTGTCAGCGAACATATAAAGGATATATGCTTTTATTATAAATACATACGATTTGGGCGGAAAATACTTATACAGGGTGGGTTGCCGCAATTCGGCGACAGCAGAAACTTCTTGCACCAGAACACCATTGTAGCTATTAGCCCCTCCACCTGCTCTGTATTGTAGCCGATTATCTGTTAGCGCGGTACTACATTATTCACACTGACTCCCCTGATCAAATCATTCGTGGTTAGGGTACGTTAATCAATTATCAGCAAAGGTACTTTCAAGTAGAATGTTGACATATTCTTTTAAAAACATATACTGAGCCAAAAGACTCAGTCGTCATTGTTTTCCAGAACTATCAGCCTTCGAACAGGCCTCGAGTTATAAATCAATTCATTGAATAACATTCACTCTATTTTACTATTATTGAGTGTACATACATAGTCTTATATTTTGGAAATATATTGATTCAATGCATTTGGAGATTTTGATATAATTATGACCAACGAAGTTGTGAAGTTCCAAAAAGAAATCAGAAATAAATTATTGAAAGACCTAGCAGCAAACTACGACCAGGTTCAGCGATGCTATTGTGCTCACAAGGATCGCATTCGTAGCGTACAAGAAAATTTGAAGTAGTAAGTCGTAGTCATGGATATATGGGATATTAGTTAAATAAATTGTAGATATTCGTATTTTTCAGTCAACGAAAACTTAAGTCATTGTGTACGATTTTAATGGTGTTAATTGTGCTTGTGATGCTTACATTGTCCTTTCTACTCGGTATGGGAACGGGATTTGAAATGTCGAACTCACGGTATGGACGAAATCCTTGCGTCAACACATTACCGTTCTGGCATGGTGGGACGTGTTCAATAGCGTTCTAGGCGAACTCTCCACACGGGCGATCTGTCCATAATTACACACATACATACGTACATATATGCATAAACACAGATATTCATATATTTTTTTTATTAAGATTTTCTATAATATTTTAAGGCAAATAGGTGCAGATACCTCAAATAAATGATAAATACATTGTGAATGTACCATAACCGTTGAAAGTGTACCTCTCTACTTTCCAAGCAAGACATTCATGTCCAGTGCCAGCAATTATGAGATCAAGTTCAATGTCCGCTATGATGATCGACGCCGCAGACACACGTTTGTGTCTATGAGGCAACTTTGTGTATCTCGCGAATTGACGTTAACGTGAATCTCTTGTGTATACAGGTGATTCATGAGCTCACGGGCTTCATTGATGCGTTCTCATACCGTTGGAGCGGGTAATTAGTTGGTTCAACAACCATAAATAAAGCAATATGAACCAGTTTCAGGTGGCGATCGGATGACGAATTTATGTGAAGGTTGAGTTAATAATTTTTATGGTGGCAGTTTTGCATTTGTAATTGTCAGAAGTGTAAGTTTTCATTTTAAATTCAATCGGTTTGGGATGGAAGAAACAAGTGGCGTGAAAACGCAATTATTATTTTGATCTGAGAATCCACGTGAGTCCATTGAGAGTACATATTCAAGCAGATTAAAATGGTTGTTAAGAAAATGAATTACTTACTTACTTATGATTTTAACAAATTAATTCAATAAATAAAGGAGCAGGAGTACGATAATTCATGCGTCAAGAATGTGTATTTTATTAATTCTAGTACTATTACTTTTTAGGAGGGCATGGGCCTGTGCATCCAGGGGAAAGTTGTTGATTGCTCTCAACTTGGCGAGAAGCCAGCAACGATTCCTGTGAATGCACAGATCTAGTTGACATACAGCCTCCTCGCGGCGCCCTCTGGATGTCCGCTACTGAAACCGCTTAGAGGGGAACCAATGTATGCAGCGGCCCCTTGTCCGTTGTAATTGTTTCTTTGCCCCTACTTCCTAAAAGAAGCGAGATAGAAGCCTCTTTCATAGTAATCCTTCTATTAAAGGTATACACGTTCGGTTCACAGGCTGTGAATTTATTTCAATTTGCATCTTCTACTGTCACCGAATATAGAATGCGCAAATTTATGCTCTATGCCAAGTGTATGTCAACTATGCATGTTCAAGTGGCATATTTTTGATCTTCGAGAAGTTAAATATGTTAAGTGGCGAAATGCTCTCGTAGAATTGAAAATTTTGTTTATGAATTGACTGTGACACGTAGGTAGGTAGTGGTATTCTTGCACTTAGGCCAAAGTCGGCCCAAAGTACCGCCACGTGGGTTATTAAAGTTTGGAGCGGTGTTTATGATAGCCAGCTAGTTTTATCAAAAATTTCAGCAGTGTGTTGCTGAGGTCACTTAGGCAGTCATAAAAGTATGAGCCTGTAGTGGCTTTTCTACTTGAGGCGAGACCAGGACAGTCGCAGATTAGGTGCTGGATACTTTCCTCATTGGATTTTGGTGAGGCGCACCATTGAGAATAAGCTTTTAGGCGAATACCACAGTTGGTTGCTAATTGCTTACCAAAAATATCTAACGAGGTGAGGTTCAGGAGAATTTCAAGAGCATCAGAAGGAGTGAATTTGAGGGCTCAACTGATGAAGATACAGGCTTGTCTCTGTACCTTCCTTGGCTTATTGGGTGGAGTTTCGATGTTTAGTACGGGCCAACGCCTTTCTTGGTCATGTATTATTTACTCTGTGTTAAGCTTCCATTTTAGTCTGCTGTCCAGTATACCGCTTATGTATATATCCATATTAAATTCGTATTTCCTACTGATAAGAACTATTTCGGTGTTCTGAGTAGTGATGGGAATTATCGAATGAATTGCACTATCGATAGTTAGTAACTGAATGATTTCAACTATCGAATGATTTTATTCATTCATTCATTCACCGACTGGGTTGTTACAACAATACACGCTAGGGTTGAAGAGTGGGGAGGGGGCTCCTGTTTTTTTCTGAGGTTTCCTTAGGAGGCCTAATCCTCGATATATATAATTATCACAAAAAATAAATCAAAACCGTCTTCCCCGTCTCTTACCCTAAGGGTGCTTTTTTCATGTGAGTTCCCTTTGCCTCTCACAACGAACTACAAAATCAAATACCATTCTTATTTTATTTAATGCATACATAATTACATCATTTGTACTTAATTCATTTCATTCATAAAATTCGAAGTTCATTACATAGTACTAACTTACTAACTAATTACATCCCTCATTCCGGTGTGTGGCTATTCTTCCATCGTCTATAAGCCAGAATTGCTATTAAGGAGATTATTTGATTCAATTTTTCTCCCTTCAGGCGATTTCTTCTTCAAACAACTAAATCCATTCAAACATTTTTCCATCATACAAATTAACGAATTCGAACTCATCTCTTATCGGCTCGAACCAAACCATAGAACAATCTGTCATGCAAATATTTTGGCAATGTGTGTATGCATACACAAAATTCTCTCTCAGAGAAGCTGCCATGCCAACCATTTGACTCAGTCCAACCAGCCATACAAGGCCCCTTTTACACGAACTAAAATTGACAGCAAGCATTTCCATTTTTTAGGCAGAAAGGTGAAACTTGCTGTCAAAATTAGCTTGTGTAAAAGTAAAAAAAGGAAAAAATATTGAAAATTTTTTTCACTCAATGGGATTGAATGATTTTCGACTATCGAATAAATGAATAGTTTGCAACTATCGAATAACTAGATAGTTTTTATTCGATAGTTCCCATCACTAGTTCTGAGTGTTGATGGTCAAGCCGTTTTCAATTACCCAGTTGCCTAATAGATTTATATAATGCTACATTAAATCTCCTCCAACTTCAGTGTATTTTCCTGAGAAGGCTATTGCAACTTTATACAAATTGGCCATGCTCTTGAAACTTGTTTTGTCCCAGAGGAGAGACGCTAAGACCCCAATAGGCGTGCGCCCCTTTTAGCTGAGGTTTTTACGAGTTTCCTAAGGTAGTATTCATTACTCTATTGCAAGTGCTTTGTGTATGAGTGCTACGTGTCTTGTCTCCACGTTTACCTCTTAAAGTGCGTTTGTAATTATATTATATTTTTTATATTATATGTCTAGAAAGAATGATGATGATAGCTCATACATCGTTTGTATGAATGTGCGGCTCATTGTCGCCTTAGGTACGAAAACGACATTTATTTGTTTTCACATGGTTTGGATGTGGCACAGCGAGATACAACCTTTGACAATAGTTACCAGCCATGGGATAATCGTGACTGTGG
The DNA here is from genome assembly GCA_916610145.1 of Eristalis arbustorum. NCBI lineage: Eukaryota > Metazoa > Arthropoda > Insecta > Diptera > Syrphidae > Eristalis > Eristalis arbustorum. Next base: position 56,980,835 of record OU744318.1, read on the forward strand.
TTGTTGGAGCTCGGCTGGTATTATGCCGTGCAGTCCCGGTGACTTGTATTGACTGAAAGTCTTTATTGCCCACGTGATCTTGTGACTCCTTACAGAGTATTAGGATTTGTTACTGGAGCCACAATTGCTCGTTTCGGAGAGGAGCAATCGGACAAACATCCAGGGAAAGGGATGTCCATTATTAGTTTGAGTGATTCTTTGTTTTATGACGTCCATATATCGTCAGCTTTCTTAAAAAAACTAGCAAAATTAGCTCAGGTAGAGGCCTGGATGTCTCCCTTTTATTCTTCGATTTGTTAAATTGTCTTATATAAGTGTGTCGAAGATTGTTAAGATTGGTGTGTTATTAAAACGAAGTCAATTTTCATCTTTTCTTTGTGAGATTCTCGACTATGTCATATGTCATGTATGATCAGTGGCCTTGTGGGTAGCGCGGGGTGTTGATATGGCAAAGAAGGCCTCTTCTATATCTCCATAGAAGCTCAAGTATGAAGAGCCAATCCAATAGGTAGAGTCCTCTAGTCCAATGGCGCACTCGGAAGTGCACCCTTGTTCTAATAGGGATCTCTCAGAGAAAGAGAGATCAGATCCTTGCAAGTTTCTACCGGAATCTTAGCTTCAAAATTGTATTTTTTTAGTTTTGCAAAGAACACCTACTCGCTTATGTTTCGAGGATTTTGTACAGCAAAGAGTAGTGCTTCAATATGGTCGCAGAACTCCGCTGCCTTGGAACTGTATTCGAATTAATCCAAGATGAAAGAGCACTTGCATGCTAAGAGTGTGTACCTTATCCAGAATAACGCTATCAATATTTAAAAATTCAAAATCAAGAATAAAGAATTTAAAAGAAACTATGGTTGTCGTAAGTAGTCTAAATTCGCCCCAAGCGCCTCAACTTATCAAACAATACAAACCTGTATTGGATACATCTAGATTAGTCGTAAATTGTAACATACTCTGCAAATTCGAAATACTATGAATGAAAATAAACATGAAATGTTTCAACCAAACTTTGATCGAATCAATTTTAATGGATTCATTTCGTAAAAAATACCTTATTTCATAAAAATAACTAGTGAGATGCTCTTGTTCTATATGGACTCCTTCTTGTCGTCATTTCGTGCATGCAAGTGATGAAGGAAGGCCTTGTGTAAAAATGAAGTGTCGCCCTTACCCAAACGCTCCCTGATCTTTTTACATTTACCAGTGTCGATTTGCAATTCTTTTGGGCAAGCTTGAACAAATTCTCTCCACATACAGTGGGTGAATTGCAATGGAAGTGAATTGCATTTTTTATCGGCGGATAATTTAGTCTTGTCATCCTGCTTGTTAGTTGCAGTTTCGCCAGCTGGTTTTGCCTCGGCCAAGCACTTGTCAACAAATCCTTCCAAGACTTCGGCCTTCCACTTGATGTCACCAATTTTCAAACGTAGGTGAGCCAACAAACTGTCACGTATTAGCTGCCCTTGTTCATTCAACAAGTTAAACTTCTTTGCAATGCACTCCCCAGTACACACCATTTGCTCCTTCAATATTTGCATTTGCATGCAATCTAATGGATCAAAGCTGAATTCTGTATCTGTAGAGTGAAACGTGTAAATAACTTGTATGTGAATTTAATTGAGCTCATTAACTTTACCATTTCCTCCACGAATTTCAGTTAGACACTGTTTTTTGACTTCTTTCAGAATTTCCATTTGCTTAAGGTCAATTTTCTCACCACCGCAGCAGTGGAAATCTCTGTCTCTTTTCCCCTTCTCATGATGGCAAACATTTTTTACAATATCGGCATCCGCATCACGCCTAAGTCTCAACGGTTCATCGAAGAGTTCATCAAAGTCACTTCGTAGATCCTCAAATAACAGCTGATCTAAAGTTGGCTGTTAAGGCGTGTTCATTAAAAGCAGCAAAATATCACTTACTAAAGTCAGAATCTTTAAAATCGTAGTCGGCACTTACGGCCACTGTACAAATTAATACATATACACAAAACTTCAACATGATCGATCTCGTATCGCGGGTGATCCAAGTAAAACTGATGATGGCAAGATCTCTCCGTATGCTTTTATACACTTCACTAAGAACCATCCATGCCATTCACATCCACAAAATGTACCACAGTGTTGTTGTACGAACTGCCGAGAGCCAAGTTACCGCGACAATTAGAGACCATTTGGTACCACATTTCATGCTAATTGATTTGTTGGGCATTGTTGATCATTCTGCCAACTCGGTCGATGAACTTCTTTCTCTGAGAGTCGCAGTTATGTGTTTGTTTTGATGACAATGTGTTTATATGATAGCTTTTGGTAACATAGTTATGAAATTCTTATATAATAAATTACCGTGTTAAATTGACTATATCTCTAAGCCTTGGTTTAGTTGGGCTTATACACAAATAAGTTGGGTAAATCTCTATGTCGGTCAACTTAATTAGAACATGTCAATCTAACTGGCATTAAATCTAATTTGCATGGCATGGGATATCCACTAGGTTAACAGTCTAATTCAACGATTATTGTGTATTGGATGGGGCAGTCTAGTAGCCAATTCGATGAGTTGATAATTTTAAATTGCCATGTGTACTGTATAGAATACTGGGAATTTGTAGAAATGCGGAACAATAAATTATAGCATTCGCAAGTGCTTGCGTTGGTATTGTTCCTTTACGAGTTGAGAGGCCTAGTGTTATTTGTCGATTGATACGTTAGAGTATGGGCAGCCACCATCGAAGTTTGTACTTGTCAATGACTCGCACTGGCATTAACCGCTTTTCTCCACAAAAAATCAATGTTTTACTATTTTAAATAAAAAGATTACATGTTTGTTTCGAAACCTATAGGATTGACATTCACAATCAGATATTTTATCCATGTAAGAAACGGGTCTTTACAGTAGGTGCCATACATGTTAAGTTGGGTTGAATTTGGGTCAAGTGCAATTAAATATAGAATATCGAAACAAATTGTCCGTTGCCTGTTTTCTCCGATTTCCCCCACACCCTTGAATGACTCACGAGGCCATGGGTGGGCTGCTCATAACTTCTTCGGGCTAAAATCCATCGGCTGCCGATCGGGACAGGGCAGTAATCAGACGGGTGCATACTGCCACTATTCAGGCCTAACTCCGAATGAGACCTGGCACAGCAAATGAGGTGATATCGGATGGCAGTCGTGTTCTCCTTGCGTTTCGTTAGCCAGGTTCGGACTGTATGAAAATAAATTCAAATACTCCAAACCTGTTACTCTCCCCTACCACTAGGATTTCAGCTGTCTTCGGAGTCAAAAAGTAATACGCGAAATCATAATACCGTGAAGATGTACGCCGGATCATGTCTCCCCAAGGAATGCCTTAAAGACGACTTAACCAGCACTGCGACCCTTGACAGTTCAAGGACGAGGTGGCTTGTCGAAGTCCAAAAAATTGGTTTGGTTTCGCCTGAGCATAAATCCCTTTTTTAGTTAGAGCCAATGGCAGAGGATCGAGCGGCCTCGAGATCTCTAGTGCGTATATTATCCAGCGAATCCTTTAATGGATCACAGTATTATAGGAAAATGTATGTAATTGTTACTTAGTAACAAGTTAATACAGTCAATAAAGTACCATGTAACGAAATGTTATCGCTCAATTTAAATACTCACCATTATGGTATCGTTAGCTTGTACTATAAGCACCCGACAACGATGCGTTCGCATGGGTATAAAGGAGGTATATACCGTTCGCACGCAGCACAGCACGGAAAGAATAGGTTTGGCATAAAACTATACCATCTCTGTTGAATTCGAAGAGCGTACTTAGAATGTTGTATGGAAAAAATGTGGAATTGAATGAATAAATTTTTACCAACAAGAACTGCGGTTGTATGGTATGCTGCAGTTATTTGTGTAAATTTGTTGTTATCCTTCATATGATCATATTCCGTAATGAATTTTAGCTTATGCTTTGCCACTCGGCGAGTGTTGAGTGTAGATGAAAGAATGAAATGCCATTTCATCTCTCCACAATAAGCTAATAATAAAGCAACGGAAAGAGGAGGTGTCATTATTTTCTACCTAATACTTCATTTAGTTGAATACAACGTTCCTGTTTGAGGTTTATGTTTGTATTAGTTTTTACATAAAAATAGCGAGTTTGATGGAGTTAATGAAAGTAACTAGTAGCAACATTAAAGATAATTTTAGTATTCGTATTCTTGTGGCGCATGCAGGTTAGAAAATGATTATATCGGTCAAAATCGGACTATATTAAAACAATTCTTCTTAAAAAAAGTATTCAAAACAAAAATATTGTTAAAAAAGCATTAAGAAATTGTTTGAAAATTTGTTCCCTGCGCGTTCTACTAAGCATTTTAAGACAAAAGAATTAAAGCAAAAAACATTTTGCAGACGATTGTGGACATAATTGCCAAAAACATCAATGCTCCATCTTTTACCATTTAGGAGTCAAACATTGATTTTTTTATATATAGAGATTCATTCCGTAAAGTGTGACATTCAAATACTCAGATACACAGATTAATAGATCGTGGTAATGCCTAAGTACGTCTGCGAGATTAGGTTTTGTTTTTACTGTTTACTGGTTTTTGTTTAAAAAAAAACACTGAGCGCACTGAACTGCAATATTGAAATAATTATCAAAAAATATTATAATAATAATTATGTACATTTATTTAGGGCGATTCGTTAAAATAAAGTGATTATCCGGCTGCCGGCTTCTTCACCCTCATTAGTTCTGGTACTGGCACTCAAATTATTCATAAAAAAACTTGAAGGTTTGGTTTTTGCTATCTTCGACTTATAATATATGGGAAGTTTTTGAGTTGATGTGAATTGTGTTCGCGGTCTCAGGACTGTGTACGCCCACTTATCCCGTTATAAACTATTCCTCTGGGCGCTAAGTGAAACACAGGTAGGTGAACCTGCCTGCATGTAGCTTAGTGTCACTTTTCTTTTTACACCGCGGTCTGGCCATTAATGTGCGGAGTGATGTAGCTTACCAACTTCAACCGCAATACAGCCTCTGTTCCAATCCGGAATTTAATTTTCTGTGGTTAAAATGTTATGTTCGTAAGCATTTAATGCACTACTGCTTTATTTACAGAAGTCCAAACTTGGGTAGCACTTCAACTTTTAACGAATTTGATGCGCTATCCGATTCTGCCTCAAGAATTGTTTCCCTGTGTCCTCTCACTGAAATTGCCATTGTGGGTGATTTCAATGTACGCAATTCTAACGGGCTTCGACATTCAGGCCAGACAACACTAGAAGGAAGGTACGTTGAAGAGTTAAACAATCTAACCCAGCTTGTAAATGATCCCACATGAATACCTGACATTGTAGATCATTCTGACAACACACTGGACCTGTTTCTCACCTCTCATCCTGATAAATATTCTGTTGACATATCAAAGCCAATTAGAGCGGACTCAACAACTTTTATAGGAACTTAAACTGGTCACTATGCTTCCTCGATAGCGACGTGGATGCCGCTGCTGATATGATTACGAACATTCATCTGCTGGGCATGAGATCCTTCATTCAGCATAGAGTGAAGTGTATCAAACCCAGACCAAATGTATGGTATGACTCGAGCTGCAGAGAGGCTATCAGAATGAGAAAGTTGACTTTCCGGTTAACAAAGCGATCCTTACTGAGTAAAACTGGGATAAGTTTAAAGGGGCCAGAAATGACTGAAATGCAATAATCCGACGTGTGAAATTCTCCCATGAACAAAAGTTGAGATAAAAAGTGCTACAATGTCCCAAGGGTAAAAAAAACTTTTGGTCATTTGTCTAAAACATAAAGAATTCCGCCTCGTCCTCAATTCCCATGCTCATTTACAATGACATTCCAGCTGTCAGCTCTTTAGACAAAGCCAATCTGCTTGCGGTGCATTTTGCTAGCTGCTGCTCAACACTGCCAGATTGTAGTTTGTCCCCTCCTTTACTCGAGAGCGTTGGTTTCACTGTGGAACAAATTCACTTCCGCACTCGTACAGCTGCAAGAGTACTTAAAGAACTCGACGTGCACAAGTCCGCTTGTCCGAATGGTATTTCCCCAACACTTCTGAAGAGGTGTTCTTCTTCGCCGGCAAAACCATTGCGTAAGCTTTTTCATCTATCCTACTCTTGAGGTCTCTTTCCGAGTAGGTGGAAAACAGCATTTGTCCAGGCCGTCCCTAAAAGAGCAAATCTTCATAACCCACCTCTTACCGACCCATCCCTTCTTTCTAAGGTCATGGAAACGCTGATAAATCGTCAGCTCATAGTCTTTAATCGCGGATGCTCCTTAATGACCGACAGTATAGCTTCCGCTGCGACCAATCTTTGCGTACCACAAATACGCCCAAGAGCACATGAAAATCAGGTATACTCTGAGTGCTGGTGAGTTGTGGTGGCACTGGTAAACCGTAAGACTTTACATCCTTGGTATGTGCATCAACACAATACTAAGTTGGAAGAATCACATATTCGAGGTCGCCAAAAATGCTGGTATATTAAGGTTTTCTCGATAAAACTTATAGGAGACAACGATATCGCGGGTTAATTAGACTCGCTCGATCATCGACGTACCGTGTATTCTTTGTCCGTGTTTTTTCATCATTTTAACAAACTATGCTCAAGTGAGGTAGCCAACTGCATTCCTATTCACTTTATATTCACCCGCTCGATGTTCAGCCGCACCACATTAATATGGAATGGTCTTTCCAGCTCAATATTTCCCATAGACTATAATCCGCAGATATTTAACACCAATGTGCACACCTCCTCTTCCTCTATACCTTCGGCCCGAGCTGTGTCTTGATCCCGGACTATAACGCCTTAAGCACGCGCAAATTGTAAAAAAAAACATGAAGTTGTGTTTCCTTGTACTGTAGAGATCGAATATCTTTTATCGGAGAAAATGCAGAAATTAATTTTAACTGGATTGTCAAAGAAGCTACAGACCGAAATAGTGCACCGGAATCTTACCCATCGTTCGCATTAGAGGATGAATATATCCTCAGCAATAGCTATTGCAAATGTGAAGCATTTCTTCGTTTCAGTATAAACCAATTACGATTTGGAACGAAAAGCACAAGAGCCTCACCTTCCGAAAACTATGAGTAGAAATGGAGATTCGATTGTCTAATCACCAGCAGGCTTATGGGCTTGGTTTAAAACACAATAAACTACTGTCTATAACGTACCAACATATATGCAATTACCTTGTGAAATTTTCATGGGATGTCATACAATTAGGTTGATATTCTATACACACATGATGAATGAAAATGTTGTCTTAATAAAATCAGGAATTGAGGTAAGAGGATGCCCTTGGGCGAAAACTCAAAACAGGCATTCTTGACCAGATGCAATATTTCACAACGATTGTTCTCAGACTCTCATTCAAAGCTGAAGAACATTTCTAGTTCTTATGGAGACGTTTCGAAGAGTATCCATTGCGAATAAGCAAATTCCAGATTCCATTATCATTTCCTTGATGAGGAATAATACAAGAATGAATTTACATAATATTGTTCGTTAACACGTTCTTAGTATGCAGTTGGCCTACCGAAGCCTAAGAGGCTTTTAACAGTATATACGCTCACCTCTTGAAATACTTACCACCCATTATTTAAGGTTAATTTAGGAAAAGTGTGGGATTATGGATGATAATTCAAAGCATGCACTTTAAAAAGTTGAAATGTCTCTAGAACGTATTGCAAACACATTTTCAAATCATTTTCTAATTCGAAGTCGATTCGCATCATAATGACACTATCGAAGATAAAGCTTAGTACTCCGAGTCTTCCACATTTAAAGTTAGATTGGTAACAGAAACAGCGGAATGGCAAGAGTTACCATGCGTTTGATGTCGTTACTGATGTTGTTTGTACTAGTGATGGGCGCATTCGAATGACATCTCGAGTGATAATCGATTATTACAACACCTCGAGAACATCTCTCTCGAGTGACTACAAATCTCTCGAGTCACTCGAGTGATTAGTAGTCATTCGAATGATTAGTTGTCACTCGAGTGATTAGTAGTCTCTAGTGGTTAGTAGTCATTCGAGTGATCATTCGATTATTAAAATATCTCTATTACTAAAGTCTCGATTCTTAAAATCATTTGATTATGTCCATCACTCGTTTTTACTGTTTACTGTGGAGGTAGACACAGTCCTGGTCTACTTCGAACTTGTCCAAGCCCGATGTTGTTTGTCCTTTCTTAGTACTTCATTTGAGCTCATTTATACATTTGAGCCGCTTCCGTGTATAGCAAGCTAGCAAGCGCTTCATTGAATAATCAATGTGCTCTGCTAATCATGCAAATGTCATCTTCGTATGAAAACAATTGTACGGATTTCCAGAAAATAGTGCCCCTATTGCTGGCTTATCGAAGAAGCCATAACGCGAGCCGTGTGAAAGTCCTTTTTGCCATTAAAATTCTGGGTTAGTTCGTATTCGATTTTGATCCATTGTTACCACACACCGCATAGATATGAAAATCTGGTTTCACATGAATTTCAACTGTAGTTGACTTGCTTTCAAAATATAAGAGTAGAAAGTGGCCTTAGTATCAAAAACACCTCAAATAACAGTCCAGTCCCATTTTCGGTAACTAAGTATTGTACCTACCTTGTTGAGATTCCTTGAAAATATGTTAGTCAATATGTCGAATATATTACCTGTAAATCGCTTCTTTCCTAGCACTTGTGTAGTTTAGGGCTGTACACACAGGTGCCACTGCTACGGTCAAAGTACTTGATGATTTTCGATTAATGTACGATCAAGGTTACATTTATTATTTTTATTGTTGGGGGTATATAGCATCGCGATCTTAAGATCTACTGTGCCCTTTCGTACCTTTACTATCTTAAGAGCTCCCCTCACATACAGTTCTATTCAGGGTTGTGCGTAGGGTTATAGGCTCCTGTTCTGCAATGGTGGAAGAGATTTGTACTGTAGTATACTCTCTAAGACAGTTTCCTTTGGGAAACTGAGAATGAGAGATTAGTGACTTCAGCGATGGGCAATTGCGAATAAAACCAATCGAATAATTCGATTGTTCTCAAAATCGCAACTAATCGAATTCAAATTGAGCGGAGTCGATTGCTGATTTTCGATTCTTGTAGGTCCGATTCCAATCGTCAACGAATGTGTGTATTCGCCGATTCTTCAAGTCAGAGAGAGATTGTTTGATTATATGCATGATACACAGAGTACAAGGTAATATGTTCTTTTCGCTGTCAAAGTTGTTTGACGTCACGTCTTGGGTACCCTTTTCTGTGAGGACCTTTTTCTAATACAATGGAGTCGAAGTTTGAGGAAATATTGAATTAAAAATAGTAAAATCAATTGTATGCTCTATACATACTTTACATCTCATTGAATTAACGTACTATGAAATTATAATCAATTTTCTTTTTAGAAACCGCCTTTTCCAAGCAATTTTCCAAAATGTTGTTTTTAAAATTCCAATTTCTGAAATATATCTTACATCTAAAAAAAGTTTTTGTTACTCCCGGGCTTTAAGTGGAATTTGAACTATAATAATCTATTATAGTTATTATGTGATTTGTACCAATTTTTATATAAATAAGACGCGGGAACATATTAGCTTGTGTTCTGTGTATCGTGGATTGTGTGTATTCGCGATTCTTCAAGTCGGAGAGAGATTGCTAAATTGTTTGTATCAGCCGATTTTCGCAATTGCCCATCTCTTTTTCATTTCGTTTCACTACTACCATTTAAACTTTACATTTATGAGAGTGAGAGTACAATTCTCTCACTAATTTTGCGAAAAGGATGAAGAATACAGTCGAACCTCCATAATTCAAATACCCACGGGAACCAATTTTTTTCAGCAATTTGGTTTGATTTATGGATGTTCCAATAACAGCGGTTTGGCTGTATTTCCATTCCCATTTTGGTAGGTATAGTTTCTTATTATGATAACAGTCTTACGCTGATTTTTACACTGATGCCAACATATGAATAAATCGAGGAACACATACATTTCTACAATGGGATATAAGTACCCGGCATTCTCTTGGTTGTAGTAGGTACTGAGAATAAATTGTAGAATTCGTTTCGATTCGATTGTTCGATTGTTTTCTGATGAGACAGAATAAATCGACAATCGAATTAAATTCTTAAATTGTTACCTATTTATTCGTTTGTGAAATTCATTTGCTATCGCCCATCGATATTGTTGACTAGTGCCTCACAAAATCCCAGTAGATATGTGTTCAGAAATTTCGTTAGAATCTCCGAAAAATCTGCTTAATGCTCCTAATTTCCTTAGATGCACCCAGAGTTTGCAGTGCTCTATGAGGGAGCCTGTTAGGATTCGGATGTTTTTTTCTCATTTGGATACATGCCTCAAACCTCTTGCGGTTGTGTTGAACCAAGAGTTTCTTGGCCAGCCTCATGCCATGAGCGTTGTTCTTTCTAGTTTTGCCCTATATAGCTTTTATAAATGACACAGTGGCCGAAGGGGCTTAGGTTAGCTTAGGTTCTTGGGCTGCCAGCGAAATTGCCGTTAAAGACCAGATAAAAGTATATTAACGTTAGCTTTCACTGGGATTCGAAAAGGGGACCCCTATAACTACGGGAAGGCACTCCACCAACTGCTCTATGTTGCCGGTTTCGGCCGAAGGAGCCTCATTGTTAACTGCGATATACCTGCTTAAAGTGATTTTTGCATTCTCCACAAAAAATAACGCAGAATAATTTTATAAAACCTTAAATTCAAATTCCAAATTTTCTTTCAAAAGTGATACAAAAGCATCTTCTCAGTTTTCTCGCGTGTAGACAAGACGTTTAGAAAATGCTTCATTTAATCTCGTTCATTCTTGCTGATTCAAATCTAATTTGTAACACAATATCCCATTACGCCTTAGAGGTTCCATTAAAACATCCATTTGAACTTCACCTTTACAGGTAATGCTAATGTCATACATAATTTACCTTGCCTGCACCCCAAGCTTACTGTCCTAAGTGCATATACATACATTTTGGTATATATGGCTATGAATTACCAAATTTTGATAAAAGGCATTGAAAGGATTCCAGAGAAAAATAAAAATGTTTCTTTGTAAAATGTGTGTGGGCTTGGAAGTGGGAAGAGACACGCCTTGAAACATTTCCACCGAAAACATAGGAACGCAATTAGCATTACATTAAAACCGCCCTCTGAGTTGCCACCGACGGAACACTAACCTCACATTCGTACGCATATTTTGCATACACGCACTGTAATCCCTCGAATGTAATTAATAAAATTCATTCGTCTTCGTTGTGCGTACCTGTATGCGCGTATAATTTCCATACGCGAGGGAACACAACACTTTGCCCGTTCGAAATGAATAGTACTTTGCTGCTGCAAATTGGGAATCCATATACTAGGCTGGAAGGCAGTTGAGTTTCGCTGCCGCGCCGTGCCGTTTTCAACACTGCTGAATGCTTGTCCTTTTGCCCCACGAGTGCATATCTGTATATCTAAGTGCAACGATGTTCATCTTTGTTAACCTAGGGTAAGTTACTCGAATCGAGTGAAATCGAACCGGCTGCTAGGCGTATCAAGGGATATACGAGTACAGCAGCATCTGTGAAATGTAGCAATAACGATGCTTTTGTTGAGGCTATGAGGTTAAGCAAAATTGCATAGTAACACGAATGAAGGCATCACTCAAAACCAAATACCAACCTTTCGACGCAGTGTTACGTTTGGCATGTTACGATCTAGCATGTCAACATATTCAAAATTGCGAAGAATTTTGTGGTGGGTTAATGTATCTACTGTTCAGTCTACAGCATCTGTGTAATCGGATTCAGTTACGGATGAATTCGAAATTTCAATTAAGTCGGATCCTTTGATTTTGCACGCGGTTGCCACCTGTAAGGTTCTAATCAAGATAGACTTCGGCCATTTTGTCCAAAGAATTCATTTCGACTGCACTTTGACTGGCATCAAACGCTGTTTTGCATCTCAATGGACCTTTGATATGATAATGATTGAAAGAATGAATTCAATTTTCAATTCTCAACTTAATTTAGAGACTAAGCGATGAAATTTTGCCATTCAGTATCCCAAAATGCTCACACCAAGCCAAATTGAAGTTTTAAGTGCGGCATAGTTTTCGCAATTAGTGATTAATTTCATGGGGATTCCCTTGGAATTAATGGCACAAGAACAAGCATTATTACATTTGCAGAGGTGTGTTGTGCTTCAGTAATCTTCTAAATTTGTTTATTTGAGGAAACCAGTTTACACGGGAAATGTCGGCTTTGTGCTCATTACATTTAATAACTACAAGCACGCGCAGTTCACACACCTGTGACTAATACGAATTTGGAATAGCCCAAATAACATCATCAAAAGTCGAATACAATCGCCGCCTTTATTTAATGCCTCTTTTGGGGGAACTAATGACAGGATGTTTTTTCGCCTTAAGTACATTTATACACACAAAACTACATAATTTCCTAATTTTGAACTGGACAATGATACACAACATCGTTATGCTTACATCATATTTTCGAATACACATATATACGTACATAATATGTGACTGTTATTATTTTTTATGATTTTGTATTTGATTAACAATGTGTAATGAATTGGGATCCCCTTACTTTATAATAAGTTAGCAACAAGTAACTTAAACCAAGTATAATAAGCACTGATTTTCGCACACTTCGCTATGCCTGACAACTAATCACCAGTCACGGAAAAACACTTACACTCTTGCCATTAAAGTAAAAAGAAAGCAGTTCTTATATATTTATTTGCTTATCAACGTAGTTATTTATTTATTTATTTATATATACACATTAATTTATTTAATTTTATAAAGTTGTTGATACTTTGTAAGTGTTCAAAAGACACATTTTTTTGTTTTCTTTTTCTTTCTCTTTTGTTATGAGGTTTTTGTTTGCACTTTTCCTTGATGTTTGAACTTGTATTTCATAAACCTGTTTTTGTAAAATCTAAAAGTGTTTCTAAGTAGCAAGGTACTCGTGTGTCAAATCTCTATATGTAAAATGTGCAATACTAATACTGTAACAACCAATTTTATGTGCGAAATAAAGTGAAATGACAAATGACAAAAATTATTCTGGAAGCAATTCTCTCTCATTTTTAATTGACCATAGCAGATCTGGACTCATCTCCCGCTGCAACTACTCATATTGTACCTGTTTTTGTTGTAACATGAAGGGGATGGATGGTCTTATACCGACTCCAGTGAGTTTGGAAAAGCATGACCTGAATAGATGAACTCTCTTGGCACTCACTGACAATTATCGAATCATTCGTAAAACGTGGGCCGGTAAATTATGAAACTATTTTACAGCTGTAGCTTCGAAAACTTAACCCAGTTTTGTAATCGACACACATACGTCAATATATTCATGTGCTCCTCACGTGTTCCCAACGTAGGGTAGTGGAAGCTGTTACTACGATTGAAGAACAAACGAAACGAGTCCTAAGGTTAATGAGGAAAAGAGATTATGTCTAGCAATAATTGATCCATCACACTTCACCTTAGACAAAATATCACCATCGACAGCCATCATTTCGACATGGTAAGGTTTCATCGTTATATATAGTGAACTTACGAAAGATTGAAGAATGATATACTTAATTCTTTATACATTTGGGAAAAAAACTTCTGTAAGTAAATAAGTAAGTTACGAAAGACTTAAGAAAGATATACTTAATTCTTTATATATTTTGGAAAAAAACCTCTGCTATATGGAGTCGAAACCTGGACCCTAAGCTAACCAAGATAGTTGATTCCAACTAGCTTCGAAAGAAAAAAATCTACGTCGGATATATGGAACCATGGATAAAAGCTGTAACAGGGTTTTAATGCAGTTTGGAAGGCAAGAATCCGTTGAACCTTCTGGTTCGAGAAGAAAGAGAGCTAGGAGTCTCCGGTGTCCCGACCAATTCATCGCGAACAGAAGACGGCTTAGTCTTGAAGAATGAAATCAGCGTACTCAAGTCCATCAGTATTGAGAGCAAACAATTTATCCGACTTAGACCCCCGGCGGGTCATAGGTCTGTACAAATATCTGTAGTTTCTATTGAGACAAAACAAACCATTTGTTTATATAAAACGACGCCTAAATATACCAAAATGACTATTCTAAAAGCTTCGTATTGGAAAGGTTTACGCAATATGGAGATTTCAGAAAAAAAATTAGGAAACTAAATTTTTATTACTTCCCTGCAAGTATGTCCATACAGAGATGTGCTTTAGACGAAATTGATATTTTGATTTATTGGATTCAGCATAGTCAGGTCTATTTTGTAAATGTTTTAATCTTTCAAAACATTTTTGAATTTACTAGAAACTTACAACTGATTTGTTGAAAAAATGAGTAAAACAGACTTTTCTTGTGATCACATTATATGTGTAATAATGCACCGTAGAGTAAAAAAATTCAATACAAATTACACGAAACAATGTGCAATTTTACTCTGAATATTGGCAACTCTACAGCTTACCCTCTACACATTGAATATTATTTATGGTACTTCCATTAATCGCAAGGCAAAGGAATCTTTCAGTCTAGCTTTCGCCTCGTACGTATGTACATTTCAAATAAAAGTTGAAGAAAAACAGATACGCTTGACTTCGAATCAAGGAGAATAGACTCTGCCGTTGTCAAAACGCGACGATTATCTATATACCACATGCACAAAAACTATCCCTAGCGCCTTTCCTTTTCTTTACAACTGCCTTTCAAAGGCGAGCAGACTCGAACATTTTGTCTTTTCTATCAGTAGTCTACGTAAAATTTTGACTTTGTTGTAAAATTATCTAATTTTGATATTGAACATGTGGCAAAATAATACATAGTGCGCATCTGAAATAGCTTTCCAATAGTTGAAGTATGATTCCGTTCGGTTGAGTAGACAAAAATGGACAGCATGTGTGTGTAGATAAAAAAAGCCATGCCTCCTGTTACAGATTCTTTCGAATGGAGGTTCGAATTATCGAGAATTCACTGGAGTACGAAAAATGTATTTTCAAATTCTGTTAATTGATTATTTTCAGCAGTTAATCAGTAATGTGTTAACCTATAAACTTAAATTGAACCAACAATACTGAAGTTCCTTTCTTCCATTCTCCCAATTATTACATTGCTATAACAATAACCATCACTACAAGAGCTGCAGAATTCTTTCAGACCAAGCCCACATTAGTGCAAATGCGTTGGTCATATCATTTTTCGCCTACATCTCACCCAATTGACCCAAATTTAAGATTACTAGCACTTTCAGAACGGAAATGCACACAGAATATCTACAATTTGGTCGAGGGAAAGACATCGGGAAACTATATTCCTCTGGAGAGAAGTTCCACCTACTGAAGTATCCAAGGAAAATTGGATCCGAAAATAACATACACTCTTGGCACAGCCGGTGAGGACATAATTTACTTCTTCGTCCCTTGGTAGCGGCAAAGATACTGACGCGGGGTTGGGGCTCTGTGTCCCGGAACAGCTCTATTCAACAGCACCCGTTAGTGTTCATGGACGAGAGTACGCGCAGTGTGCAGACGGGATGTACTTTCCCAAATTTTATTGCCTCTCGGCCATTTAGCTAAGGTCAAACCACTTGAAATGGGAATTGTGTGAATGGTAAGGATGACTGGAGAGAACTGTCGACGGTATTGGTAAACTCCCAAGCTGAACGGAAATTGGATTATCTTCTTATAGATTTCCGGCTTAAAGCTAGCTATTGGGTTACTTTCGCCCAAGGACTTGGTCTAAGTAAATCGTTTTACGGGCCCTCGAAAGCGGTCAAGGAAATTGGCTTAACCGACTGGGAAGGTCTTGCAATATGATTTAGTGTTTGCGTGGTGCATTTAATTGGAATGTAATTTCACACTGGCAGGCCAGAGCACTTGAACTTTTGTACGATTACACAGTTGTTACCAGAATGTTGGGAGCCACCTCCAGAGTGCAACGACTATGCGACCCCCATTTACGGCACGTAACGTACGGGTTTACTATAGCAGCGTTAAGAACGATTGTCGGCTACAGCGCTTTGCCTGCTTTATGCCTTTATGATAACTTTTACTGCTACCGAGAAATTGGGGTTCATGTGCATGTTTTATATTTTTTTAACGACTTTTTTGCGTGTTCCTCGATGGGTAATTCAATGCAAATGCATGATGATCGGGTTTCATGGCGTTGAACTGGTTTTCACTTTGGATGGTGTGAAACATTTTATGGATAAAATTTTGAACATTTCGTGCAAGAACAGTTCGAATACAATAAAGTTTAGACATTGCCTGGTATCTTTGGATGGAAGGTATGTACGTTTAATCTACGAAAGTGTGTAAAGGTGGCTGATACTGATAAGAGTTCGGTAAAAGAAAAATTCATCAGGTTAATTGCACAATGAAAAAGTATGGACGTTTGAAATGCAATTACCATGCAACGATGAAAGTAAAATTCTACACCTTTAATAACTTGGCGAATAATTATTTTATCGAAGCAGCACAGTCTTTCATAGTGACATATTTCCGACAGCAGAATAAGCAATACATGCTGCTGTATGTAGTAGAATAGTAGAATGGCACTTAACACATTTCGATTTCAAAGTAAGGAGCCGTTACGACACTAGGCAGGCATTAGGCAGGGGAGGTGGCTACCGTCCTAACAGAGAACAAAGGACTTGCACCCGAATATCCATAGTATGGCTGCAGCGAACGAGTTTCGACACACATGCAGCAACTTACATAACTGGATGAAATTCAATATTCTCCTTCATTTCATATCGGATATAATCGAAATATGTTTTATTTAAAACTCCAATCCAGGGTGGAGATGGTGGAAGGCTATGTCCTCCTCATCAAAGTAGGAATCGCGCATTACCTACCTAATGATGGGGCATAGCGCTCGTGTCTGAAGAAAAATCCATGAGATGACTTATTCTTCTTGTTTGTATGGCGCTACAGTGCGGGGTGGACGTGGACATCAGCCAACAAGCCTCGCCAACTAGCTCGGTCTCTGGCTAGCTGTTTAAAGTTTCGCACACCCAGTTGGTTGCCATCCCTCCCCACTTGGTTGCCGCACCTTAAACGGACGTCCTATGTTGCGTTGCCCAACAAGCTTAGAATCGAAGAATCTTGGCCCAGCAAACGTAGGCGTTGGATCCGTAGACGCCTGGCTAGGCTGATGTCGCTGCATGGCCCGTCACTTTGTGCTTGAATATTCTCCTCCATCCGTCAATACAAACAGGACCAAACACCTCAAGCAGAATTTTTCTCTCAAAGAGACCAACGAGTTCTTCATCCGCTTTTGAGATTGTCCATGACTACACGCCGTATAGCAGGACTGGGATGGTCAGTTATATAGACTGACAACTGTCAACATTTTCAAAATTGCATTCTGCCACACACTTGAATTTGATACCAAATAATAATAATTCAAGCTAGTTATGTTTTGTGCACTTACTAAAATCTTGCAGAGTAAGCAATTTGCGCTGTATTTTGAAGTAAATTTGTTAAGAAGAATTGTGATGCTCTATCCAAGACGTCGATGTTGTATGTCCTTTCTTGAGGACAGCATGAGGGATATCATGAGATGACTTACTTTTTTCCTTAATCTGGGCGACCTGAGCTAAATTGCATTGCATTGCATTGGGGAGTTTTTGTTATAAGGGTTTTTCCAGGAGGGGAATACGTAGTGTAAAATTAAGCTACACCCAACTCTTTTTTTACACGGTTTCTTTTTACACGGATTTGAATTTACACGGTTGAAAAAAAATAATTTGTTTGTAAATATTTTTAATCTATTACGGTTTGAAAATCACTGTCTTGTCTTGTTTGGCACTTGGAAGGCGAATAAAAAGGCCTGGATGACAGCAGGTATATTCACGGAATGGTTTGAAGAATGCTTTGTTCCTGAAGTTAAAATATATATGGAACAGAAATGTCTTGATTTTAAAGTGCTTTTGCTCATAGATAATGCGCCAAGTCATCCCGTTTTAGAGCATCCAAATGTTCAAGTAATATTTTTGCCACCTAATACTACTTCCTTGATTCAACCATTAGATCAGGGTATAATTGCTACATTTAAGCTTTATTATATTCAACGAGCATTCCAACATATTTAAGATGCAGTAGAGCAGGACAACCTTACGATCGTTGATGCATGGAAAAAATATTCTATTTTGGATTGCATTACATATGCTTCAATGGCCAAAGAAAAATTAAGGGTATCAACATTAAATTCCTGCTGGAAAGCACTTTGGCCAGAATGCGTCAAGAGTGGTACCTCAGTGCCGCAAGCATCGATGGAGACTTCTGAAATTATAGCCTTGGCACACGAAATCGGAGGAGAAGGATTTGAGGACCTACAAATTGAAGATGTCGACGAATTAATGATAGATAAACCTCTAGATGATGATTGTCTGATTCAATTAATAACAGATGACGGAAAAACTGAGAACCATGTTAGCGATTACGACGAAGAGACCGAAATATGCCAACTAACTGCTAGTTTAATAGATGACGGTCTATCATTTGGTAAAAGTATGGTGAATCATTTCTTAAAAAATGATCCTTATATGGAACGTGCCCTGAAATTCGAACGAGGTATTAATAATTGTATTGCTGGGTATAAAGACTTGTATAAAGTATTTAAAAAACCAAAAGTTCAACTTTCTATAAAAGATTTTTTCGGAAAGTAATCCGACAGTTCAAAACTCTATTACCGGACGAAAGTCACCGTTGGATAATTTGATGGAAATCTCCAGTGATGATACCGATTTTAGTCCAGTTCGTCGCAAGCAATTGCGCTTGTTATCAAGTAGCGACGAATAATTATGTAGCTATGTAAATATATTTTCTTTATTTCTATTCTAATTTTTTTTGTTCTTAATTCTGGATTAACATATTTCTTTTGTTTTTTTTGCTTGCTTTACCAATTTTTCATCTGTATGAATTATATATTTTAAGTTTTAATGTATGCACAATAAAATGCCACATGCGCATACAATTTTTTTTACACGGTTTTTCGAAGTAAATATAGTTTTTTATTTCAACTTACACGGTTTTCAGATGACATGGAACGTATCCCCCATTTTACTATAGAAAACGCCTTTTTTTTACACGGTTTTTTTTACACGGATTTCTGAGGAACGTATCTACCGTGTAAAAAAAGAGTTGGGTGCATTTACTACTGAAACCACCACTGAAATATACAAAACAGGCGAAATAATTTCCAAACTACCGCTTTCCGTTTGGATTTTCTTTAAAAGTAAAATGTTGGCCAAACAACTAATGCAAGCTCATTTACTCAAAGTTATAACAGTTTCCCAACCGAATCAATAGTCCAAAGTCCAAACGAATGAAAAAAACATGCATTCAACGAAAACCATTCGAACATATATTCCTGATACAAATGAATAAATTCAGTGGAAAAAACCATTCGATCTCATTTCCCAACTGAGTCGAACTATCGACTAGAACCAAACCTTATACGTGAACAATCTGTCGTCCAAATATTTGAGAAATGTAGTGCATACACAAAACTCTCAGAGCTTAATACGTAATACAAATTCTCGCTCAAACAATCTACCATACCAACCATTTGGCTCAGTACAACTAGCCATACAAGGCCTCTTTTACCTGGGCTAAATTTGACAGCAAGAGTTTCCATCTTTTAGGTAAGAAAGATGAAACTTGCTGTCAACATCAGCGTGTGTAAGAGCAGCTCAAGTAAAAATATTGAATATTTTTTTCATTCAATGGGATGAATGAATGATTTTCGACTATCGAATAAATTGATAGTTTGCAACTATCGAATAACTAGATAGTTTTTATTCGATAGTTCGCATCACTAGTTCATAGTACATATTTGTGAATGTTCCTTCAATGTTTATTGCATTTCCTACAGTAAGAATGTTTCTTAATCTTGATCTAAGGCTCAATATCGTCAACTGCACCGATTTAATGATGTCAGTCTCTTGTATTGACACTCCTCCTTACCTCTATAATTTAATATAACAATTGATAGACATAGTGTGAAAACTGTTCATACTATTACCTCATCATTTTAAACACGTACAAACATGAACAACAAATTTCACTGTTTTCATCCACAACGTTAAACAAATATTGTTCGAATACTTTGCACAACTGTCATGATAAATTTAATTTTCAACAAAAGTCGTATAAGAAAGGACGTGAAAATTGCATATAAATGAAACCAATTGAAAATCCAATTAAAACGAGTGTCCGTGGCAAAAGAAGAAATTGGCGCCTCAGAGTAAGGTTATGATTGGCCACAAACACACCAATACATTTCAAAATATTTTTTTATCGACAGATGATACAAAAATAAACGTATGTTTGTAGGCAGTGTTCGTGCATATGTGCGCGGCGACATCTATACCAAAGGAATTCCGGGAAATGTTTTTTTCTCTCGTATTTTTAACATAATTGCAATTAAACAAAACAAGGATATATTGGTGGTACGTTTATATTCACAGGATGCCAAAGATAAACACGGTAATTGCCTTTCAAGTCCAATGAGTTGTTATAACATGGTTCAGTTGACATAACAAATTGAAGTCCTCGGCGGAAATAGTCGCAATAAAAATACCGACAGGCTGTCAAGCACGCAAGTCCTCAACAGGCATGTCAACCCAAGCTTTTATCTGATTTAAACTTTAAAACGGATAATTTCAGTCAATTTAAATCTTAAACAAATAACCGTTTAAATAACTATTTACATTAGATTAGCTTCTAAGAAGTATGGACATAGTGCATTTGAAATGTAACACATAATATCAATATGCTGTTCTCCAATGAATGGAGTACGAGATTTTTATACTCTACACTGCAACACTCAAACGATGTACGTACGTACAGTTCTACTTGTGTGCGATGCATAAATATACCCTAAGGGATCCTATGAGACAAAAAAAAACAGGATATTCGATTAAGGAGATTCCGTTGGCAGTATAAATAACCAACGGACTGCTGCGAAGTATTTGCACAACTGTTGTATTATCATCGCCTGAATGGATTCTGTCCCATGCTAGGAAATCTTCTTTTTTTGTTTCAAGGAAACAAACGGAAAATCCTTTCTAATATTTATATTCTCATAAAATAGTCCTTTTGTCAGAAGCAAAAACCCAAGCTGGCTCACACAAGTAGAACAAAACGAAGAGCAAAACGGTTAGGCAAAAAAGGATAAGCACAATCACACAGAAATCCTAACACACGACAACGGTAATTGTCAATGGGCCAATACTAAGTCAATAGACGGATGCTTGTCCCGAAAATAAATGGAAATCGATATCCGGCTTCTGACACATACTTAATGAGAGTTTCAGTCGAATTCAATGTGGACATGCGAATGGCCGTCGGTATACCGGTGCAATGGGTGGCAAGCTAAAATAATTTATAAAGGGCTTAAAATAATGTTCTTTTACTTTTTAGTTTTTTCTTTCAAAGCCGGATTTTGTTACACCGTTAGGGCTCCAGCATTTACGAAGCGATTTATTTTTATTCATTGGCGAAAGGTAGAAATTGAAATTTCGTTGCATCCCACTAAGTGCTATGAAGTATTTTAGTGCCTGAAGTCAAAATACAAATTGTAAAATGTACAAAATTAAGTCATTGCATTTTAAAACATATTTACAATTTTTCGTGACTTACTGACAGGGGAAACAATATATTCAACTCAGCTCGTCTTTGAAAGTCAATACGGAAACAAACGGAAAATCCTTTCTAATATTTATATTAACAAAACGAAGAGCACTGTCACTGTCACTGTCACTGTCACTGTCACTGTCACTGTCACTGTCACTGTCACTGTCACTGTCACTGTCACTGTCACTGTCACTGTCACTGTCACTGTCACTGTCACTGTCACTGTCACTGTCACTGTCACTGTCACTGTCACTGTCACTGTCACTGTCACTGTCACTGTCACTGTCACTGTCACTGTCACTGTCACTGTCACTGTCACTGTCACTGTCACTGTCACTGTCACTGTCACTGTCACTGTCACTGTCACTGTCACTGTCACTGTCACTGTCACTGTCACTGTCACTGTCACTGTCACTGTCACTGTCACTGTCACTGTCACTGTCACTGTCACTGTCACTGTCACTGTCACTGTCACTGTCACTGTCACTGTCAGTGTCACTGTCACTGTCAGTGTCACTGTCACTGTCACTGTCACTGTCACTGTCACTGTCACTGTCACTGTCACTGTCACTGTCACTGTCACTGTCACTGTCACTGTCACTGTCACTGTCACTGTCACTGTCACTGTCACTGTCACTGTCACTGTCACTGTCACTGTCACTGTCACTGTCACTGTCACTGTCACTGTCACTGTCACTGTCACTGTCACTGTCACTGTCACTGTCACTGTCACTGTCACTGTCACTGTCACTGTCACTGTCACTGTCACTGTCACTGTCACTGTCACTGTCACTGTCACTGTCACTGTCACTGTCACTGTCACTGTCACTGTCACTGTCACTGTCACTGTCACTGTCACTGTCACAGTCACAGTCACAGTCACAGTCACAGTCACAGTCACAGTCACAGTCACAGTCACAGTCACAGTCACAGTCACAGTCACAGTCACAGTCACAGTCACAGTCACAGTCACAGTCACAGTCACAGTCACAGTCACAGTCACAGTCACAGTCACAGTCACAGTCACAGTCACAGTCACAGTCACAGTCACAGTCACAGTCACAGTCACAGTCACAGTCACAGTCACAGTCACAGTCACAGTCACAGTCACAGTCACAGTCACAGTCACAGTCACAGTCACAGTCACAGTCACAGTCACAGTCACAGTCACAGTCACAGTCACAGTCACAGTCACAGTCACAGTCACAGTCACAGTCACAGTCACAGTCACAGTCACAGTCACAGTCACAGTCACAGTCACAGTCACAGTCACAGTCACAGTCACAGTCACAGTCACAGTCACAGTCACAGTCACAGTCACAGTCACAGTCACAGTCACAGTCACAGTCACAGTCACAGTCACAGTCACAGAATGTGAAATTAGTTATCAGTCT
The DNA here is from genome assembly GCA_916610145.1 of Eristalis arbustorum. Lineage (NCBI taxonomy): Eukaryota > Metazoa > Arthropoda > Insecta > Diptera > Syrphidae > Eristalis > Eristalis arbustorum. The sequence goes on from OU744318.1 coordinate 57,003,901, forward strand.
TTCTTTGTTTCTTTTAGCATCATCTCTATTTGCCTGTGGAATTTGCTTGATCTCTCCAAAATTGTTCGTTCTAACAGCCAAATGTAAGCCCTTTCGGATGTGCTTCTGGATTCCAGAAATCTGGATTTGTTTCGCAGATATCTTCCTCAGAATCGATGTCTGTCTAGTTTTAAATTTCGCGTTTTACGCCACACTGTTTTATTTAAGACGCGTTATATCAAAAACGCGTTGTAGAAGTACAGCATTATAAATTTTTCAAATTCGACGGGGGTTTAAAATGCAAATAATTGTATTTTTAAATTTTCCGTTGTTTTTGGTTGAATCGTAGACTCCTACAAGTGCCTAAAAACCTTTAAAAATCAGATTCAGAGAGTAAATCATAAAACTTCGACTTCCGAAAAACATCTCAGCCCGTTCTTTGGTCCTGCAGAAGGATGTCCTATTTCTTGTATGTATCATAAAACTAAAACAAATTTTTAAGCCAAATGATCGACGCCGAAAATGGGCTCCCATTTTCCCCACGGAACTGATGTTATGTATTACTTCGAAGTTAAAAGATTACGCTATGGGCCTTATCTTTGCCTCCGCGTTTTTTTCGGAGACTACCGATTGTCCTTATTACGCAAAGCATCAATGTTTACATAAGTTTCTCTACCCCTTCTTCGCACCATTCAGTCTGTAGCAGATTTAAGCTTACCATTCGCGACAGCTGTATCGCAACAAATGTTGAGACTGTATTGGTAGTGAAAGTTCTGTATTCAGAAAATTAATTTATTTCTATAAATATATATGTACTTTATTTAATTTATTTCTATATATTTTTTTAATCTATTTCTTTCCGCAGGTACGGATGTATGTTTTTCTTGCGGTTTTGAAATTAAGTACACATACAAACCAATATCTACTGCAGATTCACCTCATGATGCTTTTGTTTTTAGGGACATCTTTGAGATATGACTATTTTTTCCGCCAGATTTCCGCACCAGAAACCGCTTTTTATTTTGTACTAAAGTTGGTCGTCGTAGTGTCCTAGTAGTGTCCCTTAGTAATAAACGAAAACCCGAGTTTTACATGCTTAATAAATAACCTATCAATCCAAATACCAGGTATACCGGTATAATTCTAGTGTTTTTTTTAAATTAAACACTAATTATCATTTTATACCAAATTACTGGTTTCAAACATTAATTTACTTATGATTATTGACATACATAAAAATGTAAATATATATATACGCATATATCAATTATATATATATTTTTTTCTCTTGTATTGAAGGTTTTTTGTCGTATTTTCCTTCAAATCAAATCTCTGTATTAGATACTGTGCGATAGCTAAAATCAATGTAAACTTTTTGTAACGAAATAAACATCTATCTAAAACACTAATTATTAATGGGAAAGTAAAAACATTTTAATCAAAGTATTGGCCGTTGTTTTCTACACATTTTGACCATCTTTCTGGCAATTTGCTAATACCACGCAAATAAAAATGTTTGTCCTTTCAATCAAACCAATCAGACACCCATTTTCGACTTCTTCGTAGCAATCGAAGTGCTGCTCAGCCAATGCGTGTCCCATCTATGAAAACAAATAGTAATCGGAAGGAGCCAAGTCTGGTGAATACGGCGGGTTGGGTAGCTGCTCCCAGCCAAGTGTTTTGATTGTATCCTGAACCGGTTTTGCTTTGTGTGAGGGTGCATTGTCATGGAGCAAAATTACCTTGCCGTGTCTTCTGGCCAACTCTGGTTGTTTCTCGATCAATGCATGGTTCAACTTGATCATTTGTTGTCGGTAGCGATCAGTATTAACGGTTTCACCAGGTTTTAGGAGCTCGTCGTACACCACACCTTTCTGGTCCCCCCCCACACACAGCATTGTCTTCTTGCCGAATCGACCTGGTTTTGCAGTCGATGTTGATGGTTGTCCCGGATTATAATAATAATAATATAATATGGGTGGCGCTACAGCCCATAGATGGCCAGGGCCTAGCTTCTTAACAACCACTCGTGTCGTACGTGCTATTATGCTCTCACGAATGGAAGGGACCTACAGTTTTACGCCGATTCCGAACGGCCAAGTTTGAGAAGCTTTTTCTAGACAGGAAATACTCTTTGAGCATTGTCAGTGACTCGAAAGAGGTGGGGCCGTGAAAATTATTTCTGTCGCTCAGAGCTGGAATCGAACCTACGCCGTCGAGGTTGGGGTCGACGCACGAACCCACAACGCCACGGATCATCCCGGAAAAACCCATGATTTTTTCCGTTTAGAATTCTTAAAATAAATCCATTTTTCATCGCCAGTAACAATCCGATGCTAAATCGATTTTCTTACGTGTCAAATTACGAAGCAAAATTTCACAAGAGTTTTTTCGGTTTTCCATCTGTCTTTCATTCAATTCATGTGCCACCCATTTTCCACACTTTTGGATCTTTCCCATAGCTTCTAAACAGTCAGAAATTGTTTGTTGTGCAACACTTAACATTGCTGTCATTTGCTTTTGACTCAAAGTGTCATCTCCATCCAATATCGTTTGCAATTCGGCGTCTTCAAACTTTTTTGGTGGTCTTTCACGTTCTTAATTTCTCACATCAAAATCATTACTTCTGAACCGTTGAAACTATCATTTGCATGATGCTTCTGATAGATCATGATCACCATATGCCTCGACAAGCATTCGATGCGACTCTGCAGCACTTTTCTTCAAATGAAAACAAAAAATTAATGCTTTCCGCAAATCATCACTTTCTGGTACAAAATTCGACATTTTTAACACGATGAAAAAATATGATTTTGTCTGTTCAATGACTTGATGTATACTAAATATTTTTCACAGATGTAATAGCAAACAAACAACAAAAAATAAGGGCTCCTTCACAACAAATGTTCCCTTTCGAGACATTTGTATCTTGACGCTCACTTCATACCAGTATACCGGTATTTAGTTGTAACCCAGTCGTATATAAGTCGAATTTAAAGGTGATAGTTAATGAAAAATGAAGGCAATTTATTAATCAGTTTACCATATGCAAATTTACGGTTTGTTTTTTTCTGTCAAAATTAGCTGTGCCATGCCTGTGCCTTACATTAGCGAATAAGGCCATGTGAGTCACAATGATTGGATTAATGACGAGTTTTGTTCAAATTCTTTTATATTACTTCTTCTTCTCCAAGGTGGACCTGGGTCTAAACCAACATGCCTCTCCAGCCAGCACGATCTTTCGCCAGCCGCCTTCAGCTGAGCACGCCAAGTTGGTTTAGGCCTAGGTAGACCAAGTCCTTGAATATCTCAAGGTTTCTGCTGCCCATTATGACGTTCTGGACGACGAGTTTTGTTCAAATTTGTTTATATTACTTCTTCTTCTCCGGGGTGGACCTGGGTCTCAACCAACATGCCTCTCCAGCCAGCACGATCTTTCGCCACAAGTCAGACACAAGTCCTTGAATATCTCAAGGTTTCTGCTGCCCATTATGACGTTCTCTCCGTGACGTCGATGTTCTTTCTTTTTCCCTGGCTTGTCACTAGACTGATTGTAGACGTTCCCGCTTCAATGCCAGCAAATGCCTCATGGAGGGCTGACTGTGTTCGTTCAATTACGTCAATGTCGTCCGCGTAAGCAAGCAGTTGAACGGATCGTCTCAAGATCGTTTCAAGTATGATATTAAATAAGTCAGCTTGCCTACGGATGAAGGCTGTTTTTTCCGATGATTTCTTCCTTGCCTAGTTGTGCGTTGCAGTCTAGAAGACATCCTTGCTATCGTCATCCTTCTTCTCCGTGGGGGCGTGTGCGCAAATCAGGCTGATCAGGCTAATAATATCACAAACTAAAGCTTAAGAGTTTTTGCCTAAGTCTACCTCGAGCTGCCTTCCCCCTTTGTAGCAATCACCGTAGTAGATGACGCAGTTTCTAATCTTCCTTTTGCCCAGCCTATTCCATGGGCTATCGCTGCATACATTAGTTAACCACCCAACGGTTGTTGTGATGGCTATCCAAGGAGACTGTATGTCAACTTGACTTATGCACAAGCATTGATCGCGGTGGTATCCTACGAGGTTAAATGCAGTCACTAACTTTGCCCTGTGTACATAATCCCATGCCCCATTTCGTATTACTACGAACACTTAAAAGTAACCTAGCTACATCTACAAAAAATCTACTTTAGAACCTTCTTTACCTTTCATTTTAATGGTAACTGTCTTTGTTTAACAGGAATATGTTGGCATATTCTCGGAAGCACTATCTTGTGGGTGAAGCAAGCGCTGAAGCGCTTTTAATGAATACCCTTCTCAAGGAACAACTGCACTGTTAACACATTATTTCAAAGAAAGCCAGACGAAAAGGCAAATTTATTGAAACAATTAAAAGCCCGTAGCCCGCCCAGTTAAATTTCGTAAATACAACTCCAATTACATACATTTTTAATGCTTCACAATTACCATCACAACTGCTGATTGGAAAGTATCCGCAATTAATTTAAATTTCCCTCTAACATTAAAGTCTAAACTATAAAATCGACTAGACAACAGAGAAAAGCAATTCCATGCCCAACGTCATCGCCACAAACCAACGTGTTTTCCATTGCCAATAACAACAACGTCACCTCGCAGATATCTTCAGCAGCCGTGTGAGAAGCAGTTTTATGTTGTCAGTAAGTGCAAAAGAATTCATTAATCAAAATGTGTTCAAGATACTTTCAGACTTCGCAATACCACCCATCATTTTGCAGGCTTACAAAGTTACCGACTTTCCACAAACCATTCAACACAGAAACTTTAGCAGGAAAAAAAAAATAATAAGGAAAAACAGACTTTCCTACCCATAGACTAAAAATAAAATTGAAAAAAAAAAATTCTTTTCAACACGACATGACAACAATTTCTATCTTTTACTGGAACCTAACTAGTGCGGGTCCCCTAGGTTGCCTCGGAACGATTTGATTAATTTCATCAGGGAATTCAACATCGCATTTTGTTTACATTCGCATCTACCAGATCCAAGAAGGGCTCTCTCAGCAATCAATCATTGACTTTGCAGAGTTATGGTAATCTGAATGTGTAATCTTTGGTCCTTTTATTTCGTTCAACCTTACACTCCTTGAATTTAGATATGAATCTTCAAATTGTCCTTCTGTCATTTTTGATTTAATCCCACCGAAGGTCATTTATTGGTTTCGTTTTAGGGATCAAGGTCACACGCATACACCATTTGTTAGTTGGTTCATTCATACTCTACACACGCGCCAATGTTTTATGTACACCATTGGCAGAGGACACTTGCCTGTGATGGATTACAAAAAAGTATGTTACGAAACCGAATGAAGTTTTGGTATTTGCATACAAAATGGATGTTGGTTAAATGCCTATGAAACTTCGTGTGTGCTTTCTTTTTTAAGTTCAGTGGGATGATCTTATTAAGAGTGTGAGTGTATAGGATATCCCCGCGAATAGGGATGTGCGTATTTACCGCTTGTCTTATTCAAGAAAAGTCGATTTTCGTTTTTAGAAAGTGGTATGGACCTTATATCACAAAAAGAAAAGAAAGAGGACATAAACTAGGACAACACTATATTTAAGAGTTAAACGAAATAATCATATGTCTCGATCTAGATTTTAAACAGTTTTGAAGAGGTGAAAATTACCTAGAATCTTTTAGAGGAATATGGATACATTAATCGATCTATTACATACGTACGTCGGACGCTGAGCAATTATTTTCCAAACCAAACAACCACTTTCATGTTCACTCTCGAGTCACTAACACTGTTCAAGGGATTTAATTGCCTAGAAAAACTACACAAACTACGTTCAAGCGTAAGAGAACAATGCCATGCACAACGCCAGTGGCTCACGTCTAAATGGACATGTAATTAATCAGACACAGCTAGGCATATTCACATACACACCAGGCACTCGTGTATTTATTTCAAATTAATAGCATGCCTATTTCGAACGACAATGTAGGCAAACAGTGGTACAGTTTACAGCAACTTTATGTGAATGCTCACACTCGGTAGCTAAACTAGGCTTATTTTCGCCCCTGACCGTGGGATCGAATGAGGAAAATAGGTACACTTATTTATTAATCGAAACATTATGGCTAACTCGCCAAACACTATTTAAGTACCAAAGGAAAATAGGAAGAAAAAATAACACCATTGTGACATTGTTTAGGTTAGTATAACGCTAACGCCCGCAGAAGAAGAGATCAATGTGAGTGTTACATATTTGCAGTATTCTGAATGTGCACTCATTTAATTCACATTTCACGGAAAGCACGCAAACGTCATCGAGAACTGGTTAATTCTTGATACAAATGCCTGCAGCAGAAAATTACGACTACCACCGATTAGCTCACGGAACACGCAAATATTCTTAAATTGACTGCCAGTCTTATTGTGATTCCCACCGGCAACTGAATCTCTGTTCAATGGCAGATTGACCTATAATTCCTCTGCACGTGAAACATTAGAAGCCTGCAGTGTTTTACACCAAATGATTCCTGATTATATGAGTTTTCGGTATGAAAAAATGAAACTCAAAGACTAATGAAAAGTATTTCCCCCTACTTTCGCCCAGACACGCTGAACGTCACACATGTCGTCGAAACCCGTTCGTATAAAAGCCAATGTCCGATTTTTGCCAGCATCAGTTTCACTAAGTATCTTTTGCTGTTCCCATCATGTTTAAGCTCTTCGTGTGTGCTTTTCTTTTAATTGCCGTGGTTCGTGCCGACTATGATTTTCAAGATTCTGACTTCAGTAAAATCAGGTCTGTAGATACACATCGATTGGCATTCATTCTTATTTTCTCTTAGATGAGCTACTCGTTGATGATCTGAGAGCGGAGACAGAGGAGAATTTGTTAGAACCGGCCAGATTGAAGCGTGGTGTTGACAGTGAAACAGAGCCAAAGGAATGCCACCGTAAGAAAGGGAAAAAGGAAAGGGACTCCCATTGCTGCAACGGGGAGAGGGGTAACTCTGAGGAACTGGATGCGATAAAAGAGGTCAAAAAGAATTGTATAGCAGAGGTTCGCGGTGAGAGCGGTAAGTGAGCAGGCAATTGAACTTCATTTAATTTGTTTACATCGTTTGACTTCTCTCCTCACTCAGCTGATGATGTTAGCTACGATCCACTCAACTGTGACGGCATTCAGTCCCTGAGGCAACAGATGGTATGTGCGGCTGAATGTATGGCAAAGAGTTTTGACTTGCTCGCAGAGAGTGGCGACTTAAAACGCGATGCTGTGATAAATCAAACACGAAGGATTATTGGTGAGAGCAAGTGGAAGTCAGATATGCTAGAGGAGTACGTTGATAAGTGCTTAGCTCAGTTGAAGGCATCCAAAGAATTGAAGAATCCCGATAGCACAAAGCCTGAACCATGCAACCCAGCCCCTTTGGAATTTCATCACTGCATTTGGAAGCAGTTTGTAGAAGGATGCCCACTTGAGTCTCAGATTGACAGCAAAAAGTGCAGGAAAATCCGGGAACGTTTAGCAATGGGAGACACTTCATATGTGGACAAATCCTTTAAGAAGCATCTTCGTTTTCATCACCATTGAGGAAGGTTCCTAAACCTAATCTGCAGTGTAGACAAGTGATAACAAAATAATAAGAATAACCCGAACGGCTAGGGTTTATTGTTATGTGCATATGCATGTTGATGCTGTAATTGAGATACAAATAAAACTAGAAAAAGTGCTGATGACGATACACGAGAGAGAGAGAACTTCGCGTCTGAAAATCTTGTCTTCGAAACTAAATACTTGTACAAGGGTGCATTCTTTCAAGGGCAAATTTTGTGAATTTGGAAAGTTTAAATTGGATGAATCATAACTTAACCTTGATATCAATCCTATTTAAGTGCATACCTTTCTCTGCATTAATTGCAAAAAGTAGTGCTTATGATGTTTAACGAGCACATGGGGACTTGGGCTGAATTGTGACGCTTGCCGAACCCGTTCAAATGACAGTCGATGGAGAGAGATTTCACTTTTAATGTTTTGATCCAGAGTAACGTTTTCAAGATACTGAGCTCCAAATTTGGTGAAAGTATGTCTTGCTAAAATCGACAACTGTATGATCTAAACACTCATCCAATGGGAATATAACTGGAACATTGAACTTTTGTTGAGAAGTAATGAGTATTAACACAATTACAACTTATTTGATCAAGTTAATGTGGTCGTTGCTTAATAAGCTTGTACAAGAGAAACAATTCAAGGCAATATACTTTAATATTCATTATCAATCGCATTCGACATCATATTCCAATATGAGCAACAACTACACTGCAAGCGTGCTCTCACCGCAATTCTCTTTCCTTATGATTTAGTGTCCATTCCAGTGAATCAGTTGTGCGCTCTGCAGAACCGTTCTTTTGCACTTTTTCTATAACTAGAAATTCATTTCAGTCCCAATAATAAAATATGCAAAATATGCGGAAATACATTATACACTAACGCGTAGCGGGCGTTCATTGCACGTGTAATTGAACGTTGATGTAAATGTTCAGAATGTGGTCGTCTAATAGCCAGAAGTGTTAGAGAGGGTTGTATGCATTCCTCATTATGGGCTCATTATGGGCTAAATAGTTATTAATTTCGCTACATTTATTTATTTCAACCATTTTCAAGCATTATCATCAATTAAAATAATGGTTATTCTATAGTTCCGTGAGTAGAACTGAATACAAATACATTCCCGGCGAACTATGAAACCAATAAGGGTTTGCAACTTTTTAAACATAAACTTAAATATTTAGGCTTTGTAATAATGCACTTATCACTTTAATACAAATATTTCATTGATATACAAACAATCGCACAAATTTTGGTACTACATTTTAGAATTTAGGGTCTACGAGGCAAGAAATCACTAACAACACGAAATAAGAACATTCACTCTTATCTTCAATTATTAATTATATGATGGAAAATAATAATATACAGTTAGTCACAAATGTAAGTACTGAGAGGCAATCTACACGAATAATGCACAAGAATACTGAGAGTTTCTGTTCATATATCGCTAAAATTCTCAAGGATTTTCATTGAATGATTCAACCGTGAATACCGTGATTTTTACCGATGAAAACAAATATATAACAAACAAATACCCACGGCTCAGATGGACGTGCTAAAGTTTGGAGGAAGGCAAATGAGGAGCTATGTACTTCCAAAGAACATGACTGGTACCGGCGAACACGGTGGTGGATCGGTTATGGTTTGGGGGTGTATGGTAGCCTCTGGTGTTGGAAATTTGGTCTTCATTGACGAAATCATGGATCGAAATGTGTATTTGAATATTCTCAAAAGCAACCTACACCAGAGCGTCGGACGATTAGGCCTAGAGGAGTAATTTATTTTCCAGCAAAATGATGATCCCAAATCCACTAAGTTTTTAGCTAATCAGTGGTCGCATTATAATGTTCAAGAACAGCTACGAACGTCACCACAGTCTCGCAATTTGAATGCAATTCAACATCTACGGGAACATTTGGAAAGAACAATTAGAAACCATGATATCAAATCAAAAGACGAACGGCAACGTGTCCTGCAGGAATAATGGCCCAAAATCGGACCAGATGTTACCTCAAACTTGGTAAATGAAATGGTGTCGAGGTTGTCTGCCATTGATAAAACACAAGGGTACCCCTCAAAATACTAGTTTGTAAATAATTTATGTCATTCTCAATTATGCTTACATATTTCTTTTGCTTTTGTTCATTGTGTACTTATTTTTGTGACGTTTATTTTCTATTATTTGTTGCTTCTACCGTTCTTTACTTGCCGTGTTTTTTTTTTTGTTTTACAAAGATTTCGAGGTATTGGAATAAAAAACATACAAATTATTTTTTGAAATTCAGTTTGACACGTTTTATCGTTCATTTCATAGTAAAGTGTAGACTGTGTACATACTTACTTTTGTGACTAACTGTAAGAGCATTTCAGCTTCTTCCAATAGTTCTTTGGAATCATTCTCCATAAGTCGATATATTTATATTTACTATTATATAATTATATCAGATGTAAATAGCGATGAATAAAAAACGTCTTTATTTGTTGCAGCTCTCTAAAATTTTCTGGAATGGATTATGGCAATATAATATGGGTGACACACAGCCCATAGAGGGCAGCAACCTTCTCAGCAACCACTCGTGTTATGCGTGTTATTGTTCTCTCACGAGTGGAGGGGACTTACAGTGTGGAATAGGTTAGTCTTTTTTTTATGGTAGTCTCATTTTGTATAGTATTTCGTGCATTTTGGTATATGGCAACTGACCTATTAGCAATACCGCGAAATGTTTAGATATACTTACAGCATGGACCAATAGCTTTCAGACCGAAAAGAGCATACCAGTACCCATTGTATATATAACATATTTTAGGCTATACTTTCCAAATAGGTCTGGATTGACAGCTCATACTTGATAAAAATGTTTTCAAACTTAGTTTTCACTTAGATTGGACCTCATTTGCTTATGTAATAGTTTCTACTGGTTTTGCTCCACAAATAGTACACACAGCACTAGAACTGGTATTAATAAGCACTTCGGCTACATTTCAATCGATCATGGTTTTCATTTGTCACCGCACCAACTTAATGGAATACACAAGCTTGCAACTCATTTAACGAAGTTCGTATAGCATTAAATAAAGTTCTTATTTTTCCAAGAATAATAAGTAGACATCCGCTATTCATCAATGCTTATCAGAAACATATTTATTCCTTTCAATTTCATTTACCAACTAGCGACCAGGTGACTCATTAAAAGGTCTAGAAATAAGACAGGAACATTGGGGCTACTTAAAGTTTTTCCATCAATTACTGATAAACTGAGGAATAAAACATATTAAACGTTTGAACAGCGCTAAATGTTAAATCTCTCGTTAAAACCAATTTTTATGTTTTATTTCTCAATGGGTTGACTGAACATGCCTAAATTATTATATTTGGAAAGTAAAACAAATACATAATTTTGTGAAGTGTGTATAACACTTATGTGGGATCATTTGCAATTACAAAGAAAGAAATGTTGGAAACTTTCTTTTCGAGAACTAAGTCATATTTTTTGTTATAACGGTTGAGAGCAAAATTGTTAAATATTTATCAAAACATTGCATTAATATAAACATTAAATTCAAAATTTAAAAAAAAATACACGGTTTTAAGACGATAATCTCTATTTGGTATCATAGTGCGAAAAAATCCAAAAGTACTGGCAATTGTAAGTTTTTTGTGTTGCATATTTCCAGGCTATGATAAAAAGTAAATATATTGGGGATAGTTATCTACCGCGGGACGTCCAAAGTAGTTACAAACACTGACAACAAGTGAAGGCGACGCAACCACAATAGCGGAAGGCGCAAGCGTTTCCATCGTGCTTCGAAGGTGACTTTCAACTTTAATCGATGAACCATGATGACCCAGAAATAGTCATAGCAGTCACCATCCATATCAATAAACTAAAGATCACATTTTCGTTAGACGACGCATCGTCTTTAGTAAATACAAACGAGCGCACGACACGGTAGAATACAAAGACCGAAAAAATAACGAGAATTATTCAACGTAGCACAACAAGGAACGCAGCAGGAGTCTGCAAAATTTCTGAAGTGAATGCCACAAACGGTGACCATACTACTCACCGATATTACGAACAATTGTATACAAAATTGATATTTTCCTAGCAAGTGGACACTAGTAAGAAATGGGGCAAGACCCAAAAAGAAGAACGCTGCGAGTGTTTCAGGATACAGGCATAAATCGCTAATAAGCAATATAAGGAAGATCCTTGAGTACCTTTTAGAGCGTACCTAAAGGTGTCCACCGATCTGAAGATCATGCCGTATATTCACTATGACTACCGGCAAAAAAAAATTTGACACTACATCCTCTAATGAAGTTCGACAACTGCGTTGTATGTAGCAGCTCTGAAATAAAACGAAGTCACCGACATGGCCAAATGGGTTTTTCCTCCAACCTCATCAAAATGTTCTATAGCTTACTGTATTCAAGTATATTGTATGTTCAAGTGTAGGACAGTTAATTAACTAATCGGAGCACACTGGTCAGAGTTGCGCAAGGGTCGAAGCTGGGACCGATGCTCGTAAAAATACATAATGATAGTGCCCCAAATGGTGCGGAAATATCAACTAACAAACACCATTCCTAAAGGATAAATGCATTTTAACAACCAGCACTGGACATTGTAGGATATAGAACGTAAATACTTCGCAGACAGTGTTAAATTAAAAGATCTACATCAGTTGGACCAGTATTTTTGAGCCAACATTTTAACCATAAGTTGCAAATATAGTTGTAGTCTCAAATCTTTGTTCACAGTAAGAACTTTAAATTACTAAAACACGGAACGGTCTTGTCAACGTTGTGAACGTAACTGGTTAAGAGTATATATAAGTATATAAAGGAGTATGTAGCACCAATGCGGTTAAGGTTGTCGACCTAGGCTCGGTAGAGGATGTACATTTCTTTACGGATTGAACAGAAAATAACTCTTGATAGGTGCTTGACGCAAGTGAAACAGAAACAGTGATAGATCCCACTCTCGAAAATACAAATATGAGTTACAAAAGGCTAAGGCTCGAAAAGATGTTCATTTCGGCGGTGCGGAACAATGCAGAAATCTGAGAGAGATCTTTTCTATGATATTGAGCAACATGCGGTGAATTTGTGTAGCAATTTTGAAGCAACGAGCTGAATGTACATATGTAAAAAATCAGCAAGGCCTGTAGATTTAATGTAACAGTTCAATTGAACTGAAATCCTATTTTTTTTCATTTCATAAGCTTAATGGTTGGGTCTACTTTTGTTAAAACTTAGCATTCGACACACGACTTGGGTTCTTGTAATTTACTTTCATCTCCTTACACCCTCCACATCAGTTTATGCCCAATTTTCCTATCACACCCTTTCACGATAGAATAAACAATATATTTACGTGTCTACCAGTAAGTAATTCACCCAAACACCATACGTCGCAAGGCACAGTAGCCTCTCTACAAAGCACAAATTATTCACATGGAACACTATCCCAATACGCCGAACAATGAACAGTCTACAAACTATAACATGAATCTATCTTCGAGTACATAAATAATCCCATAGAACCTACAGAATTCCGTTCTCCCTCTGGTGTTAATGATAAGTATCGACCCAGAAAATTAGCAAAGTCCTCTTTATTTATTTATGTATTTCCCACAAGAAGGGATAGACAACCTAACACCTCCCACACACATATCCCCATACACACACTGACATGAGTGGTCTCCACCAAAAACCACTCGACCGCCATTATAGGAAAGCACACTTTGATTATGCACTCCTTTCGGCAACGAATATTATTTATCTACTATGAAACCTTCTTGAATCCTATGGAATCCCTTCTTCAAGCCGCATATATAATGCTGGGCTTGGTCCTTCATTTCATTTTCTATGGGGGTTGTAAATTTATGACCTTTTGACGTTTAAATTCAGGCAGTATATGACCATCATTTTTGGTGTTTAAGCGATTCTTTATTGGCTTTAAGAGCACAGCTGGAGAAATACGTGAATGTTTACGATATGATAAGTATATGTTTGATAACCGAGAAGCATCCTTTAAATTATTTTATTAAAATTTAGCTCGACTTGCAACACACGCGCTTTCATGGATTTATAGTAAACAAAATTCTTAATGAATAGTGAAAATTTCTTACAATATTTTTTGTAAGAGAAGTAATTTTGCACTACTTACTTTATTGAAACTTTTTTATACTTCGACGTACCGGCGGCGGTGAATTAAAAATACGTGCGTATCGGGTGGCGATTCGATTACAAGTACTTTTATTGTTCCGTTCTGCTTTTTACATATTGTTTCGATTAAATGGATAAATGTTTCGTTAAATAAATAAATATGGCCGCTTAGGCGCACAATTCAAATATTATACGATTTGTTAGACTTGAATGATCAATTCACAATTGTTTGCTATTTAATTTAGGAATTCATTTTTTTTTTTTTTAATAAATGTGTTCTGACGAAACACCGGCCGCGTTGAAGAGCTACAGGCTTCAAACATCTTCAGGAAGAACCGCTAGCTTCACTATGGGGCGTCTTATTATGCCGTTTCGCGTTCTCACGTTCGCCACTCTGACCTTTCCGTCCTCCCCTTCGACGACTGCGACGACTCGACCTATTGTCCACTGTTGCGGTGGACTGTTGTCTTCGTGGACGACGACGAGCTTTCCGATGACGAGGTTGGGCTGCTCTTGCACCCATTTGCTGCGAAGTTGCAGGCTCAGAAGGTAGTCCTTTGACCACCTCCGCCAGAACTGCTGCTTGAGACAGCATACAAGCTGCCATCTTTTTAAGCAGCTCATTTGGTCTGGCATTTGTTCTGGTGGCAATGCTCGCAGTGGGCCTCCAATGAGCAGGTGCGCGGGTGTCAGTGCCTCGCCGTCGCTGGGGTCCGCGCTGAGTGCGGCTATTGGCCTTGAATTGAGGACTGCTTCTACCTCTAGTAGCACCGTTAGTAGCTCTTCGCTTGTCAACAGTGCGTTCCCTACTGTTTCTTGCAACAGCCCTTTCGCGGATTTCACAGCTGCTTCCCATAGACCGCCGAAATGAGGAGCCCTTGGTGGTATGTAGTCGAAGTTGAATCCTTCCTCGGCTGCGTACTGGCGGACTGCTTCCTTCCCTCTCTCGAACTGCGCGCGAACATCCTGGAGCTTCCTCTGAGCTCCTACAAAGTTCGTTCCGTTGTCGCAGTGAATCGTCCTCGGAATGCCTCGGCGAGCGATGAACCTTTTAAGAGCAAATATAAATGTGTTGGAAGACAAGTCTGTGGTTAATTCAAAATGAACAGCTTTGGACGTAAAACACACAAAGACAGCAATATATGTTTTAACTGGTGGTCGACCACGAATTTTTAAAGTTGTGTACACTGGACCACAAAAGTCAACGCCACATATTAAAAAAGGTCGTTGTGCTCTGAGTCGTTCAGCTGGCAAATTACCCATGATTTGCGTCAGCAACTTTGGCCTGTACCTAAAGCAGTGTACACACTTTTGCACAGTTTTTCGGCATGCTTCTTGGGCGTTTACTAACCACAACTTCTCGCGATGCAGCGCTACCAATGCTTTGGGACCAGCATGGCAGTTTTTTCTGTGCAAATACCGCAAATACGTCTTGATAAAGTTCGTATTTTTTGAAAGCAGCAGCGGAAATTTTGCATCATACTCAATCGGTGCATGGAGCAGGCGTCCGCCCACTCGAAGAAGCGAGAATGTAACTTCTCCATCTTTGAAATCATGGATGAATGGATTGAGTTTCTGAATATTAGGGGAAAGTGCGACGTTTCGTTTTAATTTTTTAATTTCCTCTGGAAATTCGTGATGTTGAACTATTTCTATTAGTTTTAGAAATGCCAACTTTAACTCTTTAGCCGATGGTATGGCTTCGAACGTTTCCTTTTTGTTCTTAATTTTACGAACAAACCGTATTATGTATACGAAGATTCTTGCGAGCTTCGGATACGACGAAATTTTGTCGATGAGATCCATGAGACAATTCCGTGGGTGTTCGACAGCCATTAATGTAAGCTTCGTTTTTCGCTTTTCTAAAACGTCGTCACTCGGCGACAGTTCAAAGTGAATATTGTGAGGCCACGCAGATGCACCCTCTAGAAGGAACTGTGGGCCATTGAACCAAATTGAATTATTTAGTTCTTCCACATTACAACCTCTAGATACTATGTCCGCTGGATTTAGTTTGGTTGGGACATGTCTCCACGATATGTTTTGTGTCCACTCTTGGATTTCTGCTACGCGATTGGCCACAAACGTTGTAAGTATTGAAGGATGAGTTCTTATCCAATGCAGAGTTATTTCAGAATCTGTCCAAAATATTGTTCGCTCCACTTGAAGATTCAACATTGCCGATACTCTCATCCACAATTTGGAGAGCGTATGCGCTGCGCAAAGTTCTAGCCGAGGAAGTGACTTTATTTTTAAAGGAGCCACTTTTGACTTTGCTGTTAATAGCGTCGACTTGATACCGTTTTGGGTTTGGCTGCGTATATAAATGCAACACCCATATGCTCTCATTGAAGCATCAGCGAAGCCGTGAACTTCGAGCTTTGCGTTAGAACAACTTTCTACAAACCGTGGTATTTTGATATCACACAGTTGTGTTAGGTTTGTTTTAAAAGTTTGCCAGCTGGTATCAAGGCGCAATGGAATCGACTCATCCCACTCTAATTTCGCTATCCAAAGTTCTTGTAGTAAGATTTTTGCTTTGGTTACGATGGGACATAGCAATCCAAGCGGGTCAAAGAGACGTGAAGAAACTGATAATATGTTTCTTTTTGTCGCTGGAAGACCATGAAAGTTTTCTTCTAACCTGAAGCTGAAGATGTCTTCCTTTGGTTGCCAGTGAATTCCTAGCGTTTTTGTGGCGTCCGAATCGTTGAATTTGATCTCTTTTTCAGGACTTACCGCTTCACCAAACGCTGGATGATTGGAAAACCATTTCGCTAATTGAAATCCGCCTTTTTTTAAAATCTCGATTACTTCTTGTTTGATTTTTATAAGAGATTTCAACTCATCAGCACCGGTTAAAAGATCATCGACATAAAAGTCCTTAAGAATTGTTTCTGATCCTGCCGGGTGTGAGTCCTTGTGAGCATCGCCTAACATTTTCAAACACCGTATCGCTAAGAAGGGTGCGGACGCAGTACCATAGGTAACTGTGTTTAGACGAAAATGTTGAAGAGGTTCAGATGGATGCTTTCTCCACACTATGAGCTGGTAAATCGAGTGCTTCTTGGCAATTAGAACTTGCCGGTACATTTTCGAAATATCTGCCGTTAGGGCATATTTTCGTGTTCGAAAACGGAGCAGCGTCGAAAACAGCTCCTCTTGAATGGTTGGGCCAACCATCAATAAGTCATTCAATGATTTTTGAGATGTTGTACGACTTGACGCATCAAACACAACACGCAGTTTCGTGCTTGTACTCTGTGGTCTTAAGACACACTGATGCGGAATGAAATAGTGTCGGCTATTCGGGATTTCATTGTCGGTAGGCGACATGTGTCCCAATGTAAGGTATTCGTTCATGAACTCCATATACAATGCTCTAAGATCATCATCTTTCCAAAGCTTCCGCTCAAGGGACAGAAACCGACGTTTTGCAGCTTCATATGATGATCCAAGCAAGTTTGGAGATACTTTGAATGGTAACATTACCTCAAATCGACCTATCGGCAAGAGTTTCGTATTATCAACAAAGTGTTTTTCACAACTCTGTTGTTCTGAAGTGAGCATTTTATTTGCTTCTCCGGGTATTTCCTCTAGTGTCCAAAATCTTTGAACAACTTGATCTAGAGTCGATACTTCATCAGATTGCTATATCATGTTGCAACTTTTGTTGTCTGAATTTTGGCAGTTGGAATATTTTCCGGATACTATCCATCCAAGAAGCGTTTTTTGTATGGTTGGGTATTCCGGGCCTTTCTTGATTTGACCAACGGATAAAAGTTCGAAAAATGTCTCAGCGCCTAGCAACAAATCAATTTTTTGGGGTTTGTGAAATCCTGGGTCAGCCAGTTCAATATTTTTTGGAATATTCCAATTCGCCGTATTAATAACCTGATCTGGTTGATAGGCTGATATTGAAGTCATGACCCAATAATTGGCTGAGAAGGTATGGTCATTCAACCTTGACTTCACTACAGCATGAACTTTTTTGCTAAGCTTTGAGTTTATCTTTCCAATGCCAAGCACATTTAATGTATTATCTTCTTTCCGAAGATTCAACCTCTGCGCAAGTTCTTCTGTGATAAAGTTAATCTGCGAGCCCGAATCAAGTAAGGCTCTAGCTAGCAGATATTCACCATTCTTGCATTTTATTTTCACTATGGCGGTTGCAAGTATAACTTGATCTGTTGAAGCAGAGGCGTGCAGACCTTGGGAGGTCGAAGGTTGCGTTCCATTGAAGGTCGTCGCGTACTGGTGCAACAATGTATGATGCGCTCGATTGCATACACTGCATCGGCTTAATTTGCACTTGGACACTGTGTGTCCTTTACGAAGGCAGTTAATGCATATAGGGACACTTTTCGCAAAATCAAATCTTTGCACCACCGTTAACGCTGCAAACGACTGGCATGATGTTATGAAGTGGTCATTGGATAGGCAGAACAAGCACTTTATTTTGATTTGTTGCTGTTGTTTATTTGAACAAGAAAGCGATGACCTTTGATTTTTCTGGCGATTCAGATCTTTTCTGTTCGCCGGTTGCCTGTCATTGGGCTTACTTCGTGACGATGACGACTCTTCGGCAGCTATATGCTGATATCTTTTGTTAAGTGCTGATTCACAGTCACTCCAAAGAGGAAGTGTGCTATAGTCTAGCTGTTCTTCCCACTTCGACCTTGTGATTGCGTCTACTTTCGACATCACCAAATGAATAATGATGGCATTTGTGATGTTCTTTTCGTCACCCAGTGACAATAGAGAGTCGTCAATAGCCGAAACCGTATCAATCAAGTTGCGTAAAGCAGATGCAGATGGCTTCGTAATTTCAGGCAACTCAAACAATGTCGATACATTGTCGAAAAATATAAGACAATTGTTGTCGTACACTTTCTTCAGGCTTGCTAGCGCTTTAGGATAATTTTGTTCGGTGATTTGGAATGCTTTAACCGTTCCCAAAGCCTCACCGGACAGACACGAAATAAGGTGATTAAACTTCTCAATGTCCGGAATGTTAGGATCATTGTCAACCAAATTCTCGAATAGACTGATGAAGTTTTTGTAATCAGCGTATTTTCCACTAAATTTAGGAAGAGACATTTTAGGAAGTCGTGAGTGGTGTGGCACAGAAAGAGAGTACTCTGCCATACTGGATCTGCGCCCCTTGTTTAAGACACTCATTATTAAAGACTTCGTACATACGCAAATGTCTTCTAATTCCCCGCGGAACGAATCACTGTGATCAGCGAGCTCTATGTCTGATTGACAGATCATGGCTTGATCAATATATGAATTGAGTAAATCCAATCTACACTCTAATTCGAGTGGATTTTGTGACATTGTCTTTTCAACTAATGCCGTCTTTACTCGAGAAATATTTGAAACGATTATTGACCTCTGATGCTTGAGTTGCTCAAGAGTGTCACTTTTGCTCGGAGAAACTTGTCTCTTTGGTGCCATTTCTGTGATTTATTAAACCGCTTTGATGTGAAATTAGTTTATTCACTGCTTATTTGCACTAGTTACTAATTAACCCGTCTTCTGACTGAGTTTAATTTAAATTTGCTCTATAATAAGCGTAACTAAATTATGCTTTAAGTCAAAGTACTTTTGCTTTAGCTTAGCAACTGGTTTAATTTCTTAAATCACTCTTAATTTTAATTTAATTATAACAGCGATAAAGTTTTTTTTTTTTTTTTTTGCTGAATGCACTATCACACGAAAAAAATGTCGACAATTAATTTGTGCACTGAGCGCACCCTGTGACAGCTGATGAATTATCACCAAATTTTATGCCAAATGTCAAATGACCACTTGTCAACACTTTGAAATGTCACAATTCAACAATGTAAACAACCCTTGTGATAAGTTGAATATTCGCGAGTGAATTTCACTTTAATTTTTATTAATATGTGTGTTAATTATTGAAATTGTTGATAGTGGTTTGATCAATGATCTGGCAATGTATTCGCGACTTGTGATAAATGCAGCGAAAGAAAAAAAATAAACAATAGCGATGGAGGTGGCAACCAAAACAAGCTATCGTATTTCGAAACTTTTTACAATTCGTTATTTGTTAGTTTAAATAACTCAAACTGTTATGACATATCAACTGTGTTTATTAGATTTAAGACACAATAATATAATAAATTGACTTATTTAATACGAATCGCACGCACTTCTTTTATTTGCACTTTGTATATATGTATGTGTGTGTATGTATGTATGTTTGTAACACAAATTATTTTTGGATGCAATTGACAAAAATTGAAAGTGTATTTCGAGTATAAGTGCGAATTTTTGCACCCCGATTTTTTAATCGTTTTTTATCTCGTACTTTCAATTTTTGTTAAATACCTCTTTCTCGGCGACTTCCCTTTTGCACTGTTGACAGTTGCAATTTGAGTGCATTATCCCTCGATGAAGTTTGTTGTTAATTATTTTCCGCACGCGATTTCCCGACACCGACTACCGACACTTATTTATATGTTTTTTTTTAATTTATTGTGTATATTGTTGCACACAATATGTTTTATTATGTACTATGTACTTTTATTTTTTGTATATGTAAATTTGTATATATGTATTTTCTTGTATACACTAGTTACTTGTTTCACTTTCACTTTGTTTTCTTTTATTATTTTCTTAACGTCACTGCTCGGGCACCATGAAAATTTCTTACAATATTTTTTGTAAGAGAAGTAATTTTGCACTACTTACTTTATTGAAACTTTTTTATACTTCGACGTACCGGCGGCGGTGAATTAAAAATACGTGCGTATCGGGTGGCGATTCGATTACAAGTACTTTTATTGTTCCGTTCTGCTTTTTACATATTGTTTCGATTAAATGGATAAATGTTTCGTTAAATAAATAAATATGGCCGCTTAGGCGCACAATTCAAATATTATACGATTTGTTAGACTTGAATGATCAATTCACAATTGTTTGCTATTTAATTTAGGAATTAATTTTATTTTTTTTTTTAATAAATGTGTTCTGACGAAACAAATAGCAAATCTGGCATAGCAAAAGTCGTACACCCTCGGTAGTTTCAATATTTTTTTGTATTCCAATATATTTTTTGGAATATAATTGCATTTAAATTTGCATTTGATCTTCTTTCAGTTTTTTTCAGTTCACATTTTATTATTGGTCAAGGATAATTATTCAAACATAGCCAACATCTTAATTTAAATGAAAACATTCCGAACATCTGAGAATTCACTCTTATGTTTACATGCCATTTTTTTATGATGTTAATATCCTTCTTGAGTTCAATAATACTCAACTTTATAAAACATTATAGTGGAAGCATGTAGATAAACACGAATCAAAGTAGAATAAAATATAATTTAATCATGCTGTCAAAAAAATTGTTATAATGGGTATAAACGTCCATTAAATAGCGATCAGTACCACATTTTGGTTGTATAGAGCTTGAATGCCTTTACATAAAATAAAGCAATAGCTTATAAAGCAAAAGCATCGATTAAAAACTGAGTCCCAATGATGAGAAAAATGTTGTCCAGATATGGCCCCACATTCTGAAGTAAGATGAAGTGCTTCAAATGCATAAAATGATACCCCAAGCCTAAAGACGTTGTTCATTGTGAGTGACATGGACCAACAATTTTGTTAACACCAGCTATATTTTCTGTAGATATCTGCAGCAGGACCGCTGTCTTCGAATTCGATTTGACAAAAAACATTTAGATCTATGATAACACACTAAGCAGATGCAAAGCAACCGTTTTGCAGACCAAGAGCAACAAAGAAGTTGAGACTTCAGAACTAAACGTTTAAAAAGCATAGTATTGAAAAAAGCATCAGGACACACATATACTCCCGCTCATCTGTTCAACTTTTCAGTCTTACTGTAAGCCTCTCTTCATATATATCGCAATACCTACGTGTTATAAAGGGTGGTTAAATTTTACCGGCCGATGTTGACTTCGAAAAATTATTTAGGAAATTATTGTCATTTATTTTTTTTATGAATAGTATGGTTCGACAGCGACCTCGGCGGCATATCTCCATCCTATGGTCCATATTTTCGATGACGCTGAAGCATAATTGAGATTTTATGTCGTTAATGTGCCGAATTATCTCATCCCATAGCTCTGGAATTGTTGCTGGCTTATCGACGTACACGTTTTTTTTTCAAATACCTCCAAAGAACAAATCCGGTGTCAAATCACATGATCTTGGCGGCCAATTGACATAGCCACCACGTAAGATAACGCGGCCATTTAATTTGTAGCGCAAAAGATCAATTGTTTCGTTAGCTGTTAGCAAGTGACATCGTCCTGTTAAAACCACATATCGTCCACATTAATATCTTCCAATTCGGTCCATATTAAGTTCGTTATCATTTCACGATAGCGTAACTGCCTGTAAAGCCACATTTTGGAAAAAATACGGCGCGATGATGCCACCAGCCCATAAACCGCGCCAAACAGTCACTCTTTGTAGGTGCATTGGTTTTTCGCCAATTACTATGGGATTATCATTCGCCCAAATGCGGCGAAAATCTGCTTATTGACGAATTCACCGAGGTGAAAATGTGCATCAACACTGAATATGTTGAAACTTTACGTTTAGGTGTTTAGGTGTGGCTCACATTCAACATCGGCGCTTAAAATTTAACCACCCTTTATATGGAATGAGAGAGATTCTTTTGGCGAAAATTCCTCTTAAAGTTTACAGTTATTCTCACACGGTAGCTTGAAGATATTTTGCTTGTCGCATCAGATGGGTTCAATGGATAAAATGGTACATAACAAAATAGTACGTGATTTCTTGACACGTTTCGGCTTTTATACGACCGCTAATTTCAACCAGCTGATCAACTCCTTGGCGAGTGAATGAACCTTAAATAAGTTTTGCTAGGAATCTAATTTGAAGAAAATATTATTCACCATTCCATATCCTCACCCATCTTTGATGGTTGGAATTTTATATCTGAGACAATAACTTTGCCTATGAGGTCTTCGAACACATGGAATACGACGATAAGATGTGAAACTAGCTCTCTTCACTCCATAAAACTTTAGCTCATATTTGCTGGTCCAAATTGTCTTCTTATACCATTTACTTAAATGTTTCAAGCATCTGCAAGATACCAATTACAAACTGACACTCACAATGAAAAGTTTACACAAAGGAAAGAAACAACTGAAAAGGAAACCATATTAGATACCGATGTTGATTTCGAAAAAAAAAAAAAATATTTAGGCAATTATTGTCATGTATTTTTATTATGATATTATTGGTATGGTTCGATCGCGACCTCGGCGGCACACCTCCAACCGATGTTCCAAGTTTTCGACGACGCTGAAGTATAATTGAGGTTCTACGTCGTTAATGTGCCGAATTATTCCATCCTGTTACATGCATCATTTCTGTTGTTGTAAGCATTTGTATTTTTGTATTTGCACGCTACATTGGAATACATATGCAGAGACACTTACAGTAAGGCGAAAAAAAGTTGAACCTATTCTGATGAGCGACAGCGTGTATTGCATAATTCGTTTTCGAATAGGCCCTGTTTTTGTTTTTTTAATTGATCAACTACTAACTAAATATTGAATAGAAGAAACATTACAAACTATAACAGAATCACTGTTTTCCTAGTATAGGCCTAGTCCCATCCGCCTTGAAAGCCACATAGAGGGGTGTATTCTCAAGTCTAACTTCATATCATAAACTTGCGAACTTCTTTGAAACAGGTCTCATAGATATGCCGCCAATTCAAAATACAGTCTGGTAGCCTGGTAGTGGAGTTTGTGGAGTAGCGCATGATATAAAACAACTGGATTTCAATAAGCCATCCGCAGCTAAAGAGCAATTTTATATGGAATTCGGCGACCACAGATCTGCAAAAAAAATTCATCGACTCGGAGGAAGCAAATTCACCATCGATGGACTGACAACAAAGGTCGTGTGTTGCCTTCCAGTGAGCATGATATTTTACATAGATGAAGCGGGCACTTTTCGGCTCAATGCTAAACAGGGCACAGAGGGTAGCAGGTCCATGGTCTTAAGGACGGCGGTGAATTGTCCAACACAGGAGAAAGTCATATTTTGTCAACAATTGCTTAAGGCAATGGGTAAAGTGAGAGTTTTATGGCTCTCTCGTGTCAGTTAGTTGCTTCGGAGCGCGGCGAGACTACTAGCGATTGGCAAACAGGGGGATTGTTCTTTCAAAAAATAGGAACAAAGAGATTGCTCCAACTACAGGAGCATATATCGTTTAAGTCTCTATATAATACTCAGCTGTATTAAGGTAAACAGTTCTAGATCACCCATCACCGTGGACGTTGGACTTGGCCAAGAGTGCGTCTTATCACCTCTTCTTTTCATTATACTATATATGTTTCATTTTGGGAAAGGTGAGAGGAAGCCATCTGCTTTTTGTCATTTGCCTTTTGCAGCTGACTTGGTAATCCTCACATCCTCCCAGATGGAACTGCAGTGTGCAGATGCCGTGATGCAGGTCAACGTGTAAAGAGCTTTTTTCGAAATCTTCGACTCTGAGCAATAGGGACAAATTTGGTGGCAAACACACGCAATTACGTCCGCCTAATATCTCACTAATAGATCCTCCTAATATCTCACTAAAAGATCCTGGAAAAGAACCAAGAAATGCAAATCGAAACCCACCATCTGTTCGTCGATTTCAAGGCCGCATATGACAGCGTGCATAGAGACGAGCTAAGCAACCCCATGTCTAGTTTTGACATTCCTGCCAAACTCGTCAGTCTGTGCAGGACGACGATGGAGAACTCTCGCTGCTTCTCCAATGTCGGTAACGAACTCACCGAGACCTTCAATGTCAAAAAAGGTTTTAGACAAGGCGACGCGGTGTCATGTGACTTCTTCAACATCGTCCTGAAGAAGATCGTGCGAAAATCACACGCCAACACTAGAGGCACGATCTTCCAGAAGTGCTTGCAGTTGTTAGCATACGCCGATGACATAGACGTGATTTGCAGAACTCAGCGAGCCGTCAGTGAGGCAATTGCTAACATTGAAACGGAAGCGGTTAAAATGAGCCTGGCGGTGAATGAGGGCAAAACGAAGTATATGTTGTGCTCAAAAAAGGACATACAACATCACGTCTTGGACAGAGCGTCACAATGGACAGCTATAACTTCGAGGTACCTCGACTTCGACTTACCTCTGTTCCGGAGTAAAATATAATATAAACGGTACCAAGATCAAGGGTAGGATAACTCTTCCCAACCGCTGTTTCTTTGGGCTCAAGAGGCAATTGAGTAAAGCTCTCTCTCGAAGATCCAAGTTCATTCTATACAAGACACTGATCATCTTAGTCCTGCTATACGGCGCGGAGGTCTGGACAATCTCGAAAAATGATGAAGAAGTCCTTGGTCTCTTTGAGAGAAAAGTTCTACGTACGATCTTTGGTCCTATTTGTATTGACGGGTTCTGGAGAAGAAGATTCAACCACGAACTGCACGGGCTGTACAGCGACATTAGCTTAGTTAGGCGTCTACGGATCCAACGCCTACGGTGGCTAGGTCATGTAGAGCGGATGGACACCACAGCTCCGGCCCGAAGCGAATCCGAATCTGAGTCCGAATGTCTTGCATCGCAACAAAGGACGCTCGCGTTTAAGCTGGCGCACCCAAGTGGAGAAGGACCTCAACTGGGCACAGCTAGCCAGAGATCGCGCTAGTTGGAGAGGCATATTGGTTGAGACCCAGGTCCACCCTGGACTGTAGCGCCACACAAAGAAGAAGAATATCCCACTAAATTCAAGGCACACACAGTAAAAAAATATATATTCTCTTTTCGATAGCATCGTCGTATTAATGAGCTCTAGATCGCTTTCTTGAACTATTTCTAAAAGACTTGTCCGAGTAAGAATTGTCACCATTCGCTAAGCGAGCTCTGATTTTGTTGCACTTTTTACTTTGGATCTGAAGATCAGCTGGACAACTGTTTACAAATTTCCTCCAGGTACAATGATGTAAATCCAGTGCCCTCGAGTTGCAAGACGCATTTTGTGATTCAGTGTTGACATCTTTATTCACGTTTATTTCGTCTAAACAACTACCAACGAATTCCTCTAAGACATCAGACTTCCATTTGTTATTTCCCACAATTATTCGGGTATGATTTAGCAATGCCTTGAGGTTGAATTCTCCATTCTCCTCAAGAAATCCCAATTGTTTTGCCATGCATTCAGCAGCGCACACCATCTGCTGTCTCATAGCCAAAACACCATCACAGCTTAGCGGATCAAAACTAATCTCGTTTGCTAGGAATTACTCGAAATGTTATTTATAAACTTACGCAAGCTTGGTAACATTCTTACTTGTGGTTTCGGTCTCATCTATACAGCCCTTTTTGATTGCTCTAATTGCTTCCAATTCTTTGCGACTTGGTTTATCCCCATTGCAGCAGTGGGCTTCCTTATCCTTTTTGCCACTCTTAGGCTTACATTCCAGTTGGTCAGCGTCCATTCCAGCCCTACGTTTTAATCGCACTGGTTCTGCCTCCTTATCGATGGCAGCGGTGAGATCGTCATAAAGAAGCTGGTCTGAGAACAGTCGTTAATCGCCTTGTTATATATTAAAGCCTTTCGACTTACTGAACTCCGGATCTTGAAATTGGTAGACAGCGCCCACAAGAGCAACTAAAATAGACACAATCACTATAAATTTGAACATGGCGAGGAGATCTACACCGCGATAAAGTCGAACTGACACTAAAAATGCCAACGATAGAAGTTCTGTATTTAATAGATTTCAGTGGCAATGCAGGGGGAATACCCTAGTCGAACGATTGTTGTTGAAAATCATCTTCTAGAATTCCGGGAAACTACATATTTGAACTGTTGTTCTTTAGAT
This sequence comes from Eristalis arbustorum, assembly GCA_916610145.1. Lineage (NCBI taxonomy): Eukaryota > Metazoa > Arthropoda > Insecta > Diptera > Syrphidae > Eristalis > Eristalis arbustorum. Next base: position 57,030,538 of record OU744318.1, read on the forward strand.
TGATTGAATAACTTACTCAAATATCATTTGCGTTGAGCAATCAAGCGAAAAGTACCGGCTAATGTTCTTGACGATTGGGTGGTAAAACCCGAATTTGATAAACAATAAAGAGAGCTCTCATTATTCATCATGCGAACGTGTATTATGTAAATATATATGAACATATTGATTCAAACGTGTTTGACGTTTAACGTTTGTTTGACGTTTGACGTTTTCGCCAGAGAAATCGATTATAAATCGGTTGTTATTTTGATATTCCTCTCAGCTGATATGTTCTTGTTAGAATGAATAGAAACATCTTCTTCTTTGTGTGGCGCTACAGTCCGGGGTGGACCTGGGCCTCAACCAACATGTGTTGTCCATGCGGTCAACATGGCCTAGCCATCTTAGGCGTTGAATCCGTAGACGCCTGACTAGACTCATGTCGCTCACAGCCCGTACAATTCGTGTTTGAATCTTCTTCTCCAAGAACCTTCAACGCAAACAGGACCAAAGATTGAACGCAGAACTTCATACAGCAGGACAGGCATGTTCAAAGCTCACATTAGCTTGATCTTTCGAGAGAGGGCTCTATTACTCAATTGCCTCTTGAGCAAAGAAAAGCGGTTGGCAAGAGTTATTCTGCGTTAAATCTTGGTAGTGATGTTGTTCGCACTATTAACTTGTTAGCCAAGGTAGATGAAGTCCTTTACTACCTCGAAGTTGTACCTGCTTATGGTGACGTTCTGACCGAGTCGTCGATGTTGTGTGTCCTTTCTTGATGACTTTGTTGTGCCCTCATTTACCGCTAAACCCATTTTTGCCGCCTTCGTTTCAATAAAAGCAAACGCTTAATTGACGGCTCGCTGAGTTCGGCCAATCACGTCAATGTCGTCCGCATATGCTAGCAGTTGAAAATACTTTTGGAAGATCGTGCCTCTAGTATTGGCGTATGAGTTTTGCACGACCTTCTCAAGTACAATGTTGAAAAATTCACATAACAGCGTGTCGCTTTGGCTAAAACCTTCTTTGACGTTGAAGGTCTCGGTGAGTTCGTTACCTATCTTGATGGAGCAGCGACAGTTTTCTCTATGCACGCTGTCATATGCGGCCTTGAAATCGACAAATAAGTGGTGGGTTCAGGATCTGCTAAAGTGTGAATATTTGGTCGATGGTATACTTCCCAGGCCTGAAACCGCACTGGTAAGGACCAGTCCACAGAAATGATTGTTTTAAATTCTCAGGATCGACTGCGATTCTACTACTAGTTGTCCATTTTCGTCCCTGCAGGCTTCGGTCCGAGGGGTATATCTTCCCGATACTTGTTTTACCTTTTGTTGAAACTTTCGGACCTCCTTCCTGTCGTAAGACCTCTCCATCTCCACGACAGCGCGCTTCTCGGGCCCTTTCTTTTTCTTTCTGTTCGTAGAGCCCACTAACAGCTCTCGTCGTTCGTTGCAGCGTTGCCTTGTAGGCTTGCTGTTTGGCTGCATGCACCTGCCTGCACTCGTCGTCAAACCATGGGTTCCTTCTGGGTGGTTTTTTATTTGGATAAAAATAACATCCGAAAATACAAAACAAAAGCGGAGAAACAACTCTGCAAAACATGTTTGTAAACATCAACTTTGGAATTGTCACTACTGTCAGAGAAAGCTTATTGTCTAACAGACGTCATTATGAACGGAATGTACTAGATGAACAAGGGATGGGGAAACTAAACAATAAATGTAATAGTAACTAATAATTGAGTTTTAGATGCCGTCAGCCAAATAAATAGTAATAGTTATTTTAAAATTGTATCTTATAATATTTCTGGATTAAATAATAAGCTGTTGTTTGTTAGTTTCTTTAATTGTGTTAAACATTTTAATATATTCTTCCTATTTGAAACACATGTCACAAAAGAAAACTTTACCAAATTTGAAAAATATTTTAGCGGGTTCAAGCATACGTGGAGCGAAGCAATCAAAACTTCTCTTAAAGGTCGAGCAAGTGGAGGTAGTCTGTACGGCATCATGTTTGCCTTTGGTGAATTCTAAGGTACAACGACATTAAAATGTCTAAAAGATGAAAATCTGTGTATCGTTCCTTATTACATAAATTGCAACAAATGGGCCGATGAATTTGAAAAGCTGTACAATACAATGCAACATCTAGGTGATAAGAGTATTCTACTGATCGGTGATTTGAACGCAAGAGTTGGAAACGCACAAACCCAGTTATATCTCTTTGTGTCAGAAACTCCATAGACATTGTTTGCAATAAGAATGGTAAAAAAACACTTCAGTTGCTGCAGATGTACGACTGCATTATTCTGAACGGCTGTACTGATGGAGATAAGGAAGGACACTACACATTTCTTGGTGGAAATGGTAAATCCGTTAACGACTATTGTGCTGTAAACAATTAATGGATCAAAAGAATCAAACGATATATAGTTGAGTGCGAAACCTTTTCAGATCACATGCCTCATGCGAATATTCACCCAGAGAAATAAATCTGAATTTACTTCCTCGACTCTGCTGGAAAAATGAACAAAAATTTGCATATCAATGTAATTCAGACGCTCTTCTTATCTGTAATGACGTGAATACCAGTTTTACAGAACTACTATCGAAACAGCTTATAGAGTTTATTCGGCATTCAACACACGTTAAAAGTACTTGTCTGAACACAGCTTTTAAGCAAAAGTGGTTTGATAAAGAATGTGTTAAAGCACGCTCAAAATCATTTGCACTCCTACAAGTGTTGTGATTCTCACAAAACCATAACATACACAATTGGTATATCGAAGCTAATACCTATTACAAAAACCTATGCCACCTGAAAAAAACTGAATTTATAAACAAGCAAGCATTAGCATTGGGTCAAGCTCGAAATTCAAAGGATTTTTGGAAGAGAAATAAACGGATCAAACTATAAAATGGGAACAGGCGTATCTGCTGGTGACCTTGCTACACACTTTAAGTTTCTTTTGACAAGTGCTGTGGATTTAACATTCTCCTACGCTGAGCCACTAACAGTTGCTACTGTCAGTTAACGCTGACATATCTATTGAAGAAATAAAGGATGTGATCTTCAATGCTAAAAATGGGAAGGCACCAGGTGAAGACGGAATTCCATACGAAGTTTTTAAAAATGCTACACCTTCGTTCGGGAACAGTCTTTAAATTCTGTACAACAAAATTTTTACTGGAGCTGAAATTTCATCCTCTTCTAAAAAATCTGTAATTTTTACAATTCATAAAAAGGAGGAATTTCCTTTATCAATACGATTGCTAAAATATTCTGCGGCATTTTGTTAAAAAGGCTAGAAAGATGGGTTGAACAGAAAAATACAGTAACCGGCTTTAGAAAAGGATATTCAACTGTAGATCAGATATTCACTCTAACATCCATTGTTAAAGTGTATCAAGCTCGAGGCAAGAAAGTTTACTCTATTTTTGTGGACTTTGAAGCCGCCTTTGACCTTGTCAATAGAAATGCCCTTTTCTATAAGCTATCACAAAGGCATATCGTCAAAATTTATAAATGCTACCAAAGAAATGTACACTCATACCAATGCAGCGGTTTGGGATGGTACTACTTATTCAGAGTGGTTTGAAACAAATACAGGTGTGAAACAAGGATGCCTTCTCAGCGCGCTGCTTTTCTCTCTGTATATAAACGACATAGTAGATGCTCTGCCAGGGGGAGTTAGAATACCACAATCAATGTGTTGCTATATGCAGATGACCTAGTCGTACTTGCTGAATCTCCGGGACATATGCAACTGATGACCAACCGCCTGTCATGTTACTGTAAGAGATGGGGATTAAAAGTCAATACACAAAAATCGAAAATGATGGTTTTTACGCGATGTCCAAGAATCCACATAAAAAGGCAATAGAAATACGATGGCCAACCACTTGAAACCGTTAAAGAGGTGAAATATTTGGGAGTCATACTGAATCCAACTCTAAGTTTCAGTAAACATCTTAGAGATAAAGCAAATAGCTCTTAAAGTCTGCTCAACCTTTCGTGGAAAAATGTGTTCTCCAACAAAAAAATGAATCTATCTGTAAAATACAAGATATTTAACTCAGTCGTCAAATCCACCCTCTGTTACGCTTCGCAAGTGTGGGGGGCTGATGAGTATAAAGAAATTGAAGCATTCCAAAGGAACTACATTAAAAAACTCTTCAATCTCCCATTAAATACACCTAATTACGCTATACATTTAGAAACAGGTCTACCAAAATTGTCAAAGGACACACTCAAGTCACAGGCTGACTTCATACTTAAGATTTGCAGATATGACGATTCACGAATAGCAAAGAAATTGCTCTTGTACGAGTTAAGGAACGCAGATTGGTGGTATGCAATGTGGCGAACTATTAGTAAGTAAAAGTATAACTATTAGTAACGAATAAACTATACAGCATTATACAAACGAATGAAAACAACACCCGAAATACGTTAAAAATAAAATCTCGGGAGGCAGAAAGCAGAATACTATACAGTCAACTAAATTATGATCTGAACCAAAGAAACTATTTTCATAACTCATTTAGTTATGACAAAATATCTCTGATATTCAAAGCAAGATGTGAAGTTCTTTCACTAAATGGTAACCCCTATAGTGGAAAGTTCAACCAATTCTGTACACTTTGTAATCTGAAATTGAAGAAAGACTGTTTTCATATTATAAGTATATGCCCAATATTCAGACCACAAAGGATAAACTTCTTTGGAAAACAGACATTAACAATGCTCGAAACCTTACAACTTTCAAACGAATGTGAATGGAAAATTGTCAGTTTTTTAAAATCAATTTATAATTAAAGAATGCTGTTAATGACTGAATACATTTGAACTGTAACTTGAGTTTGCACGTAAAGATTTGATATACAAATTTAAAATTCTGGTAGCCATAGCTCTTAAATTCATATTACATAAAACAACACTCTTTTGTTAAGAATTATTAATAAATGAATTACTTACTTACTTACTTCCTTCTGGGTGGTGTCGTGAAACCCAGCTCATTAGTGGCAGCTTCTTTGATGGCTTTTTGACAGCGTTTCCATTCTTCTTCTATTGTATGTGCAGGCAGCGTCGAACTTTTACAGAGTTTCAGGAAGAATCGGTCGGCAAAGTTCCAGTTCCAGGAGACCGCCAGGTCAGCTTATGATGTTGAGGTGTGGGAACCGCGTACTCATCACAGAGGTTACGATCCGAGGCGAAATCTACCAGCCTTAGTCTGTTGACGGATTTGTTGTCGTGCAGACTGTGTTTTCCGTTGACTCTAGCAAGGATGTCTTCCTTGCCCAGCTGTGCATCGAAATCTCCTAGAACGGTCATAGCTAAGGCATCAATCGTATGTTATTTCTAGGAGATCATAGAAGTCATCCTTGCTATCGTCATTGCCTGATTCTGCCTCGAACAACTTATCCCCATCCAAATAAACGCTGCCTTCCTTCTTTGTAGCAATCACCGTAGAAGATGTTTCTCATCTTCCTTTTGCCCGGCCCTGGGCACTGGGACTCTGCGGATTCTCTTTTAACACCCTTCATTTATTTTTCGAATTGCGGCTTCGGATCCCAAAAGAGAGACCGAAGGAACTTGCTGTGAAACTGCAATAGTTTACACTACTGCTTTCTTCTTTCATCCATTCTCTAAGTACTTGTGATGACATGGTCTTTTGAACTTTGACTACAATTAAATTCTTTTTTCGCAAGATACCAAAGAAGCGTTCTTTTATGGAATCGTACGTACGTATGTACATCACCTACAAAGTCACACCGTGTTCATGTAAGTAAAAAGACTCATTTAAGAATATAATTGCACCAATCGATGACCTCATTATAAGTGGTCATTCAAACTGCAAATCCAAACAAAGTTTTTGGCAAAAATTCGGGAAAATAAGAGTTCTTGGTTGTCCAATCTGATCCCGTCTCATCACCGGGAGTGGAACACCACAATGCTCTAATGCCGACGGATGTACAGGGGCCTGCTGCAATAAATGGGAGGAATGAAAATCTCCAATTTTGTTGGCCGCAATCGACCTGTTTCGTAATTCTCACTCTAGGGGTTGTTTAGTTTTATTGTCTTTTTTTGGTCAAAGGAACTTTGAGTACCGTTAAGTTGCTAAAAGAGAGACGAAACAGGCAACAACCGTTAGTGGCTTTTTGGACAATCGAAATGATTCTTGGAAGCGATTCAATTCAAGATGTTCATTCCCTTACAGTACTGCATCTATCTGATTGTTTGTGTGTGCCTTTTACCGATAGCATCGAAAAGGAAAACGGACATTTCACAAGATTAATGAGAGTCTTAGAAAGTTTTGACTGTAGCCGGTGTGGGTGTTGCGGATGAGGTGAAATGCTGGCAACATAATCGTCTACTAATGTATAGATATCAGTATTAGGGATACGTTCGGATGGGCAAAATGAGACTTGTGTTCATTTTTTGCTACGTCACTAGCCAGTAGGTGCTTCCTTTAGAGGGGACTTATATATTAAAACAAGAAGCTGTTTCAATAGCGATAAGGATTTTCCATTAAAGGAGACTTCATACATTATTTGAAGTAATTGTCTTTGATAAGACTGCTCAGGTAATGAATTGGGGATTGCTTAAGAAACTTGGTACATTAATTCACTAATCATTGCTGAATAAACTTTCCAGCGGCAGTAAAAGTTAAGAATTTATTGAACACTATATTAGAACGAAGTCAGCTTAAAACGAGACAGCTAAAATTATTTTACTGAGAAGAGATAAGAATGATCAGCAAATTTATAGCTTAATGAAAGTCGTTATCACTGATAACGAGTACATTCCATGACGCGTCACAAAGTGGTCCGAAACATAATAAGAAAACAGTATAAAATAAACAGTAGATCTGGATGAACCTGATCTTAGCTCTTAAATCTGAAATCTATTAAATCTCTTGCTACAATTTAAAAGGTTTCTTGAGGTGTTTTCCTGAATTTCTAGTTTTTCATTGTTCATTTCAGTTCCAATTGTTAATGTGACAAAAGAAAAATGCAATTGAATAGGGATACCAAAAAGCCGTGCAACGAAAAATTAGATTAGCGCAATAGGAGTACCGGAGGGCATGGGCCTGTTCATCCAGGGCAAAGTTGTTGATTGCTCTCAACTTGGCGAGATGCCAGCAACGATCCCTGTAAATGCACAGGTCTAGTTGACATACAGCCTCCTCGCGGCGCCCTCTGGATAACTTCTACTGCAGCCGCTTTGAGGTGAACCAATGTATGCATGGCCCCTCGTCCGGGGGTTTAAACCGGGACCCGCTGCTCCCGCCCTCTGGATAACATCTACTGCAGCCGCTTAGAGGTGAACCAATGTATGCAGCGACCCCTCGTCCGGGAGTTTAAACCAGGACGTGGGGTTAACTTCCCCACCGTGTAATACACACACAAGTTCAGAGACTGCAACAAGCCTCGGATACGGATGAGCCTACTGCTGACGACCATGGACAACGATTTTCGGTGCTGCACTTGGAATTTGATGTCACTTAACAGACTACGTGCAGCCGATAAACTTGCGTACACCCAAGAAGCCTATAAGGCTGACATCACCGCCATTCAGGAGGAGCGATGGGATGGGCCGGGCAAAAAGAGGATGAAAAACTGCTATATATATTACGGCGATTGCTACAAAGAGCGAAGGCAGCGCTTGTTTGGATGCGGTTTTGTTGTTCGAGGCAGACTTAGTCAAAAAGTCTTAAGCTTTGACTGTAAAAGCGAACGCCTCATAACAATCCGCATCAAGGCTAAATTCAGCAACATCAGCCTGATTTGGGCCCACGCCCCGACAGAGGACAAAGATGATAGTAGCAAAGATGACTTCTATGATCTCCTAGAAAGAACATACGATCGATGCCCCAGCTTTGACACCAAGATCGTTCTAGGAGATTTCAACGCTAAGCTGGGTAAAGAAGAAATCATAGAAATCATATTTCATAGAGAAACACAGCCTACACGACACCACGTCCAGTAACGGACTAAGGCTGGTGGACTTTGTAATGGGACGTAACCTCTCTGTTGCTAGCACGCGGTTCCCACACCTCAACATCCATAAAGGGACATGGCGGTCCCCAGATCAATCAACCGTCAACCAGATTGATCACGTTGCGATCGACGTCAGACACTCCTTCAGCCTTCTTGATGTCCGAACGTTCCGAGGAGCCAATGTTGACTCGGACCATTTCCTTGTTGTAGCCAAGGTAAGAATCAGGATATCAAGAGAACAACGGATTCGAGAAAGAACACCACGGTTTGACGTCGCAAAGCTGCAATCGCAGCGGACTGCCAGGATCTTTGCCGACCGAGTCTCCCAGAAACTCTCTGTAAGTTCGACGCCGCCTGCACAAACCATTGAAGAAGAATGGAGTCGTTGTCAGAAAGCCATCAAAGAAGCTGCCACTGTTGTGCTGGGTTTTACGACACCACAAGAAAGGAGACCCCTTTGACTGCGCCAACTATCGAGGGATCAGTCTCCCTAACATCGCTTACAATATACTCTCTGCCGTTCTGTGTGAACGCCTTAAACCCTTTGTCAACAACCTGATAGGTCCTTACCAGTGCGGTTTCAAGCCAGGAAAGTCCACAATAGACCAAATATTTACACTCCGGCAGATCCTGGAAAAGACTCAAGAGATGCAGATCGACACCCACCACCTATTTGTCGATTTCAAGGCCGTATATGAAAGGTTTTAGCAAAGCGACAGCACAACGAAGATCGTGCGAAACTCAAACGTAAACACCCGAGGCACGATCTTCCAAAAGTCCGCTCAACTGCTTGCTTACGCGGACGCTTATTTGACGTGATTGGACGAACACAGCGAGCCGTCAATGAGGCGTTTGCCGGCATTGAAGCGGAAGCAGCTAAAACGGGTCTAGCGGTAAACCAGGGTAAAACAAAGTACATGCTGTCATCACGGAAGGACGCAAAACATCGACGTCTCGGAGAGAGCATCATATTGGGCAGCAGAAACTATGAGGTAGTCAAGGACTTCGTCTATCTAGGCTCCGGAGTAAATAGGGACAACAACACCAGTACCGAGATCAAGCGCAGAATAACTCTTGCCAATCGCTGTTTCTTTGGGCTCAAGAGGCAATTGAGTAACAGAGCCATCTCTCGAAAACCCAAACTGACCTTGTATAAAACTCTGATCATCCCAGTCCTTCTGAATGGTGCAGAGACATTGGCGCTTTTGAAAGCGGATGAAGAAGCTCTTGGTTGTTTTGAGAAAAAAGTTCTGCGTACGATCTTTGGTCCTGTTTGCGTTGATGGCGTTTGGAGGAGAAGGTTCAACCACGAACTGTGGGGGCTGTGCAGCGGCATGCACCTAGTTAAGCGTCTTCGGATCCAACGCTTAAGATGGCTAGGTCATGTAGAGCGGATGGACACCACAGCTCCGGCCCGAAGAGTCTTCGACACCAAGCCATTGGGACAGCGCAACAGAGAACGTCCTCGCACTAAATGTCGCACACAAGTGGAAAAGGACCTCAACCAACTTGGTGTGCGCAACTGGAGGCAGCTGGCGAAGGATCGTGCTGGCAGGAGATGCATGTTAGTTGAGGCCCAGGTCCACCCCGGACTGTACAAAGACAAAGAAGAAGAACATTCAATTATTGAGTTTTCTCTTGATTAGGATTAAGGAGTCGATGACGTGGATCTGTCCTTGTCTAACGTGTCTCAGTGCGACTGTACTATCGGGCTATATATTTTTTCCTATTATTCCCGGAGTTTTGTTAATCGTTTAACATACTGAAGAGAGGCAGATCCCCATCTCAAGAAGACATTTCGTTTTCTAGAAGTTCGAAAATGAGTCTTATAAGTAGAAATGAATACATTCCTCTCCAGACTCTACCTGACAGTGATTTTAGTGATGAACCATGTGTTTTAAGTAACTCAAAGAAAAAAAGTTCTACCATCAATTAAAGTGCTTCAAGAATCCGCAGAATTCATTCATAATTTCATGAAAAAACAAACACAACTTATTAAGTTATGCACTTAAAAGCATATCTATTTTGGTGAAATTAATGTCTAGTCACCAGAAAACATATGAACAGGAGAATACCACGATGCAGAAATTGCCAAATGTATGGGCATGGAGAAAAACAACATCACAACATTTTGTTCTAATTGTGTAGGGAATCACAAACATCTCATTCTGAGAGTTAGCTTATTCGTAACATCTTAAATTAAGAAAAAATCAATCATATTTTAAAGCTATAATATTATACATAGTTATATCGTTCTTACATGTTGCATAGTTGGGCCTAGGTGCAACTTAGCTATAAGAGTCATTAGTTGTAAGATTCATAATATTGCTTTTTGATTGTAGTGTTTTTCCCTTAATTTTTCCTACTAATGTATTAAACATTTTCTTATTATATATATTTTGAACTATCTTAGTTGTATAGAACTTTTGTTCTGTATCTCTAAAATAAGACATGTTAGATATAACTAAAACTGTACAAATCAAACTACAAATTAATTGATCTTGAACTTGAACATCTCATGTTGAAGCATCCATTGCAGCTCTGGTAGAAACTATAGATAAGTCAGTTAATGTTTCTTCCATCAATATCCACAGCGCGAATCTTCCTAGTGCAATTAATTAGCAGGAGCTTGATATGTAGCAAAACATTCTGGAACATTACAAAAGTGATGAGGAAGAAATATATCGCAATTCCTACCCTTGATGACCTACCTTGATAACCTCCCTACACTAATCGAGAAAGAGCAGATATTCTAGCTGTTGCTCTACAAAAATCAGGTCATTAGATGTGATGCACATTTTGTCACGTCTCAAAATCCGTAAGTCAGCCGGCTTGGACAACATCAAGAAGCAATTACCAAAAATTGGTATCGAGTATCTACTCTACATATTCAATTCAAAAATTAAATTGCAACGTTGAGGACAACGAAGAGGTATGAAATTCTTTGCTTCCATAAACTCTACTTTAACTACCCTTTTCAGAAAAGTATATTGACATAGTTTTCAGATTCTATATAATGGACTTTTAGGCAACAATACAGTCAGAAACGTTAAAGCCATGGATTGCAGACTTGGGGTGTCTTCGAAAGTTCTTATTGTGAGAGCATAAAGTAATGGAATGAGAGGCCGCCAGTCCAGTCGCCGTTTAGTCTTAATTTTATGTAGATAGAGCACTAAAGAAAATAAAAAAAACAATCTGTGCCTAATCATCGTCGGATATGTTTTATTTGTGACTAATTAATATTTTCCTTTTTTCCTTCAAAATATGCTACATTCTCATAAAAGGGAGGAAGTGCATAAGCACTTTGTTAAATCATTAAAGACAGAGTATATAGGTTCACTTTTAAGTTATTATGTATCGCACTTTTGTTGATTTACATTTCCTGATTGATGTTTTGATTTTGAAAACCAAAACGTAAATCTCTTTTTTAAACATAACAAGCTCAAACGTTCTCCTGTCATCTCCACAAGCAAAATTTTTGTCGAATATTAATTTTTTGTTTGGTGGCTCGGTGGTGGCTCGATAATTTTAAAAGACCATTAATTTCAAATGGCAAACAAAGCCACAACAACACAAACATTGCTACATAGTATGACTGGTATCCACATAACCACAACAAAGTAGCAGAATGATGGTTTTTGATATTTAACTCAGTCCTAACCCATGTCCCATTTTTTCCCCTCAACATACTATCTCTCCGTGCATGCAACACCATCTATTGACAATTTCCATATAAATTGAAAAATTTTCCCGTCGAATTTTTTCACAATTCAATTCGTTCCTCTCATCTCAGGACGGGACCATTCCCTGGCTTGCACCCAATAGGCAGAAAACAATTTAACAGTGCGCATTCAATTTATAAGAAGAACAGCAATAAAGAACGAATGCACCCCTTTACCCGAAGTGCTACGAAATAATTACTATCATAACCCTTTCTGGTCCTTTTTTCCCTCCAGATTCTGTGTGTTCTTGTGTGTATTAATTTTCCATCTCCATATGCATGAAAATGTCCTTCGGCTCTATTGCAATATTTCACGTAATTATCTCGGCAAAAGTAATTTTTCCACGTGTCATGACGGTCATGGCGGCTAGACCGAAAGAATTCCACAGCTACAGCTGGCAGTAAAATTATTCCATGAAATATGCTCTCCAACTGTGCGTCTGATGGGAGCGGGTGATCGTCTCTCTTGTTTGCAAAATATCATTTCATTAAATATGATAATGAACCAATTTATGAGAATAACTGAGCTCCAGTAGGGACCGCTCCGTTCTTGCGTTTTTTCAACGGGTGTCACTCTCTTTGAAGTTTTATTTCTTCGTTCGGAATTCGTCCAGGGACATCGTTATCACCATCAAGCGATGTCCTTTCATATGGAAATTTTTCGCTGTGAAATATTTTTTCTGTGAACATTTTTTTAAAAGCACAGGCTGTCGAATGCAAATCAATGTGATGCCTATTCGGAAATATGGCGCAGAGAGTGAATTGAAGCAAATATGACTTGTTTGCATATTGTGCTCTATGCTATATGGGTATATGCAATGCAATGCTTTTTTTATTGCAATATTTGTCATTTGGACCTTTATCTCTCTTTAAGGCTTTTAATACTTTGTATGCATATTTGTTAGCAAAACTGAGCAGGCACATTAACGTATGTGAAGTGTTTTCGCTTGTGGATGTTCAACAAATATAATTGTAAAACAATTCCAGTAAGAGTGGAGGTCTGATCATTATTAAAATACGCGCGCCAACAAAATGGCTGACGTCAGCAAAATATCTTACTTATTCGATAGTGTAGTCCGTCATAATTTGCATTGGTATCGCTACTTCTTCACGCTTCACGAACATTTTGCACCTTATGTGTTAGTTGAACATACCTCCCGTTTTTACGATTTTTGTTTTACAAATGATGAGAAAAATAAAATGTATGTAAGGCACACTAAATTGAATATGTACCGTACTAACCTTGTAATCACACACATAGTGTGTTAGGTAAACAGGCAGGTATTGAGCGAAATTAAATTAAGTTGCTGGCATTCATTAGCCCAGCAAGTGCAGTGAAAATAAAACAGGCAACAAAAAAGCAGTGAAAAACTTCTAAAAAAGTTCAAAGAGAAAAATCCGGCAAGAGTAGCCACACATGTGTTCATTTTAAGCGTAGATGACGTCGGAACCATGCCTTCCTAAACTCTGAACATAGCTGGCAAATTTTACTTTTTCCATAGATATAAGTGAAATTTTTCAACACCCAGAATATTTTCTACCTCCTTTTGCTGGCACCCATTCCTATGGTTTCACAAAGTTGGTATAATTCGTGGTGTAAAGAGAAGGCTGGCGAGGTTTTTTTCCTTTTTTCCCAAAGTGTGGCGGAACGGATAAAATATTTTTGAGTATATCTCTGCTTCATGTTCTATTCCTAGGGTGGAGTGAAAGTTGCATTCTTTTTGAGTTTGCACAGAATGAGAACGAGTTAAAATTTTAGTTCATACTTTGTGGTAAAAAGTATCAGCGATGGGCGAGCATTGTTAAAACCTATTGGGCGGACATTTTACTTTTGTATAAAAATATGCTTGAGTCGTGGAGTCTGCCAAATTACTAGAGTATTATTTATTTTTTGCTGAAAACAAGAAAGGAAATTAAAAGCTCAACACTTTTTTAAAGTTCTGCGAATACAAATGTAATCTTGCAATCTAGCGGTGTGTACGTCTGTTTGTGACAAATGCATAGGTTTTGAAGTTATGAATCGTTCACATATTTGGAGCTGAAACCCGTTTAAAAGGTGTGTACATATAGCAAGTATATCAAGTAAGAAATTTTGGAATTTAGAAAATGGTGCTGAGTAGTCACATCGATCTGGAGAAACATACTGAAGAATATTTTATGCGATGTAAGTACCGTGTGATATTTGTATGAAAACAAACAAAACTCGATTGGTTTTTCCAAAATGGGATGACTTTGTTCTTGTCATGTTGGAGCAGTAGAGTATTTACCATAGTGATCATAAGCATAAATAATGTAACGTATTTTTTACAATGTATCAATTCTGATACCGATGAAGACAGTTATGCATACATAATATTTGCAAACATAATATATTTTCAATAAATAATCGAACAGGTTTTTTTTTCTGCATACATTATACAGATCTAATATAACAGATTCTACAGTGAAATAAAGATGGATTATGATGCTGACGTGGCTTTTACAGTCAACTGCAGATTTATAAACTTTGTTTTTTTTTTTATAAAAGGGTGAGTACTGATGATGAGTACTGCGCATGTACCTGCTACATAACATAGAAAATACCCAATAGTTAAACATCAAAATACTAGGGAAAGCCAATCGGGATAGAATTAATGCGTATTCTTCTTTGATTGGCGCTACAGTCCGGGGTGGACCTGGGCAACCAACATACCTCTATAGCCAGCACGATCTTTCGCCAGCTGCCTCCAGTTGCGCACACCAAGTTGGTTGAGGTCCTTTTCCACTTGTGTGCGCCATCTAGTGCGAGGACGTCCTCTGTTGCGCTGTCCCAATGGCTCGGTGTCAAAGGCTCTTCGGACCGGACCTGTGGTGTCCATCCGCTCAACATGATCTAGCCATCTTGAGCGTTGGATCCGAAGACGCTTAACTAGGTGCATGCCGCTGAACAGCCCTTACAGTTCGTGGTTGCACCTTCTCCTCCAAACGCCATCAACGAAAACACGACCAAAGATCGTACGCAGAACTTTTTTCTCAAAACAACCCAGAGCTTCTTCATCCGCTTTCAATAGCGTCCATGTCTCTGCGCCATAGAGCAGGACTGGGATGATCAGGGTTTTATGCATGGCAATTTGGTGTTTCGAGAGATGGCTCTGTTACTCAATTGCCTCTTGAGCCCAAAGACGCAGCGATTAGCAAGAGTAATTCTGCGCTTGAACTCGGTACTGGTGTTGTTATCCCTATTTACTCCAGAGCCTAGGTAGACGAAGTCCTTGACTACCTCAAAGTTTCTGCTGCCCAATATGATGCTCTCTCCGAGACGTCGATGTTTTGCGTGGTTCCGTGATGACAGCATGTACTTTGTTTTGCCCTGGTTTATCGCTAGACCCATTTTAGCCGCTTCCGCTTCAATGCCAGCAAACGCCTCATTGACGGCTCGCTGTGTTCGTCCAATCACGTCAATGTCGTCCGCGTAAGCAAGCAGTTGAGCGGACTTTTGGAAGATCGTGCCTCGGGTGTTTACGTTTGAGTTTCGCACGATCTTCCTAAGTATGATGTTAAAGAAGTTACATGACAGCGCTGAGAATCCACGCATAGGGCATGCTTTCCCCGACCATATCTTACAGATGAGCTGGTGCATGCGCCCAACCAGGTCATCTCCAGCTGCCTTAAATAGTTCCGCGGGCAATCCGTCCGCTCCAGCAGCATTGTTCGACTTCAGTCTACATATCGCTATCTTGAATTCGTCTAAGTTGGGGGGACGGAATTCGTGTTCATCATCGTCCATATTGAGTGAAACATTCTGCCTGACAGCAGAATTTGTGTCGTCATCGCCGTTTAACAGTCTACAGAAATGATTTTTCCAAATTCTTAGCTTCAACTGCGATTCTACTACTAGTTGTCCATTTTCGAGGTTTATATCTTCTTGATGCTTGTTTTACCTTTTGGTATAACTTTCGCAAATCCTTCCTGTCGTAACACCTCTCCATCTCCACTACCGCGCGCTTCTCATACTCTTTCTTTTTCTTTCTGAGAAGCCGGTGCTCTTCCCTACTCTTCTGTTCGTAGAGCTTGGCTGCATGTACCTGTCTGCACTCGTCGTCAAACCATGCGTTCCTCCTGGGTGATGTCGTGAAACCAAGCGCATCAGTGGCAGCTGGCAATTAAAGCATATTTGTTAAACCAAAATGCTGCATCTATTAGCCTCAGGATCGATAAGACCACTCTGCTACTACTTTAGTTTGCGTAGAATGAGTAATGTAAATCATAGGATTGAAAAACGTTAAATTGAACTCACATCTCAATTAAGCTGCTCTTAAGTTCGAAGATAAAGTAATGAAAATGTTTCTTGTGTGATCAAAAAAAGTTTATTTGCAGTTCTTTACATTTCTACGATGTATTAAAATGCGACGTGAAATATATTTATGGGTGGTGCTATAGCCCGTACAGGGTCAGGGCCTTGCTTCTCATTAATCACTCGTGTTGTTCGTGATATTGTAATCGGGCGAGTGGACGCGATCCACAGTCTTATGGCGACTCCGAATGGGCAAAATTCCTGCAAGCTTGTAGGAGTGTGATTCTATTTTATGATACGCAGAATACAAGGTAATACGTTAGTTTCCTGCCAAAGCTCTGCTTTGGGGTATATGGTATATTGATATTTACGGCTACAATTTGACAATATACATACTTTACCACTGATGGAATTAACATAGTACGAAATTACAAACAATTTTCTATTTACAAACTGCTTTTTAAGCAGCAAATTGTTTTTGAAATTCCAATTTCTGAATGTGGAATCTTAAAATAGTCTTTCCTTGTTATTATTTGATTTGTACTAATTTTAATCTGCGTTTAAAAACTGGTGTCCTATTTAAATAAAAATTAGACGCAGGAACAACTTACTTTGTATTCTGTGTATCATGGTTGTGTTCCACTCTTGCTCTAAAATTTTCCTTCTAAGTTCAGGTTTCAATTTCCAACACAACTAACTTTCAAAGTTCGCAGTTTTACCTCTTTCGATCTGCTTTTATGACTTATTTATCGTATTATTATTACAGATGTATCGCTGACAGACCAGCGGGAGCACTCCGTAAATTATTAGTGTACCGTCTTTAATGAGAACCTTAAGATTGTATTTACGTGATATGTCATTGTGAATGTTATCACATCATACGAAACGATTTTTTATGTGGATAACATTTTAATTATGATGATTCCTAGTTGAATCATTCCACTCAATTACTTATGAGGGTGATATACTTAAGGTGCCAATATTTTCAACTTTCAGAGTTGATTTCATCATCTCATTACTGCTTTAATGTACACTACCAATGTCGCTGTCCCGATTCCTAAGGTAGAAGATTACAAGAAAGGTCTAACTAAGACTACATTCAAAAATATTTTTCCTTGTAGTTTAAATTCTTGATACGGGTATTCATCATTTCGACTTTGTGGTGAATATTTAAAATATATTACATGTATGGCTTGGCAGCGATGATTTGAACAGTCCAACCTGAAAGCCCAAACGTATAATTTTTCACCAAATTTTATAAATCGCACTTGTCCGGTTTCTCTCACATTTAATGTCACATAGTATGTGTTGTATCCCACCTTATAATTACCTCATGCACACTTACAAACCATTTGTTTAGTTGGTTTCACTCCAACCATTTCCCGAGAGACATTATTAAATGATTGTCTGAGAATTTTGTCATGGTCAACCATTTCGTATATCGTGCATACACCAGTTTCATCCGGTCCGGTCAACAGTTGGGAAACATTAACCCAATCGATCTCCACGATGAGCTATCCAGACGCGCACTGTAAAAGTAGACACCAGCGTCCACTGCTCTTCTTTATTTTTTATTTTGTAATTATAGTGGCACCAATTTTACAATGTGTTGCATATAGTTTGTTGGGCAGGGATTTGGTTTGCATCACCTTACTACTAAAATATTCATACAATCTTTATATAATATACCACAGAAAATTTGATTTAAGTCTGAAGGAAAAGCCACTTAAAAAACCTTCATGGCAACATTAATTCCTAATTCCCTTGGACGGAGAGAGAAGTGGTTAGTATTGATTTCGAATTGCTGTCTAGAATGTTTCAGAAAACACAAAAATTAAAATTTTTTTTTTGATTAACAAAAAATAAAATTAAAATGTGGATAGTCGACTGCTCTTCTCTAAAGCATATAACAGCATCCGCAGCTCATCTTCTATACACTCGCATAAGCGTTGAGCCAACTATTCGTCGCGCATCATTTCCGGAGCTCAACTTCGAACACCCACAATAATGCTGAACCACTATTCATCACCTCGTCACATACATAACTGTAGAAGCTTTTTAAATATCTGTAATTTCAATTTCGATTTCAATTAAGTTTTTTTCTGCAGAACTTCGCAGATAAAAACATAATAATATTTTGCCACTTAATATAATTATCATTCACTGTGTTAAAACAATGAGTAAGCGATTTCTTACCCAGCTTAACCCAAAAAACTTAACAATTGCGCTTCATTTACAAAATAAGTAGCTTCATCACGCCCAGCACACTCATAATAATGTGGGATCAAACTATTAATAAACAAAGACCTTTCCTTCATTAAAATGTATTACTTTCCTCATATCACTGCCATTTACGATTTATACCTCACATCGATGCAATTGAATATTCAGTTTCAATAATTTGACCTACCCTCCCTCAATTGCTTCGCCAAAACGACCACACGCTCGCATATCATCGACGGCATTATTCAACACCTATGATAGATCTGCATCATCGTCGGAGGGTGATACGACCTCAAATCGATTTCATCCCGTGACCAAAATTTCAACAATATCAACTCTACAATTATTTTCCAGGTTACGCTAATATTTGTTTTAATTAAAAGCAAATAATTGCACAAGCATCCGCTTGCGCTTGCTACACCTGGCATACCCCAAAAGGAATTTTAATTATTTCATTCGCGATAGGCTTTTGTAGTCGCCAACACGGGGGAACGTGTCGACCGAATGCCTATCGATTAAATGCGTTTAAATTATTAACTACATGCAACCTGTTTTCGATGGGTGGTGGTTGCATTTTGCTTTGATAAGGGATGTGATATTTTTTGTATTTTTCAAAGCCGGTCGAGTGGTTTTCTTGATCCAGATAATATTGAATGGGTGGATGTGGTTACGCTGCAGCAGTAGGAAAATGGCGATTTGTATACATATTATACACATGTGTATACAAGCTTAAGCTTAAATTCAATTTTTGGCAAACGAAAATTACGTTAATGCGAAAAGTTTTAAATTATGTTCAACACTTAGTACGTTTGTATATAGCTTCAGCAGTCAGCGATAACGATCGGTCTCGCCAGCGATTCTTTGTCATTCTCGATATGGTATGATGTTTTATGGGAGGTGCACTATCCGACATAATAAAGTGCTAATCAATCTTTTGAACAGTTTCTTTCTAATAACTAGAATCTCCTCCATTACAATAAATCACTGCTGCTGGATGCAGCGACTTCAAGTTGCAACGTTCAAAACAAAGAATTGTTTTCCCTTCTAATATACAACATTGGTTAAGTCTTGCAAATATTCCCACCGTACTTACTTTATTGCTTGATAGTTTCTTACTAGAGTTTGCGTTCATCGATCGACTTTTTTGCAAACATGTTTGCTAATAGTACAACTACTTTTTGCGAAGGCTGAAAGACTCTTGTATTTCTTCCTGCCGACAGATGTGACGTCGATTTCAATTTTTGTTAAAGAATCTATTACGAACAATTAATATTTGCTTTTCTTACTCTGCCTATGTGTCCCATAGAAAATGGAAAATTCATTTTTTTAGCCTTGCAAATATAACTGACGCAATCTTAACAGTAGCATAACACAAGTAAATAAGAATGCTGCAAATTCTGATGATGTCATGGCATACCTTTTGTGGCATATTTCCACTACGCTTCCAGAAAAAATCAGTAAACAAATCAATGGTCTTTGCCCTTTACATGTGATAATCTGGCCAGCCGATGCAAAATGATGGGTAAATCATATTTTGTTTTTGCGGCGAAGAACCAAGAGATATTTCCTCAACTGGGGGAGAGTCGACTATATTTATTACGCATCTTACAAGCTATTTCTGAAAAGTTGAAAGAAGTAGTTTTATAAACAATAATATCAAATGCTATAAACAAATTTAAGATTTTAAGGGAAATCGGTATTCAGAAACAGATAATGTAATCCACGCGACAAGAATGGCAGCTATGCGCAGCAAATGCTCACCAAAAATTCACCCTGAAGACATTACGAACGAAAATAAGAAAGAATTGTAGCAGTGACAATATTTTTCGCATGGCTGAAATTCGACCCCTAAGTAAATGCACGTAATGGTCATGATTATCAATAATATCAGAATAAGCTTATTTTCGTTTTACCTCACACTGTCCGTAGTCTTAGGTCATAATACACTCGTTGAATATGAGAATATTGTTATTCCCAAATTAATATTGCAAGCAATATTTTTTGTACAAATATATTCCGTTGCATGGGCCAGTTAATGAATTATCATCCAACCGTCAACGCGTTTCATTGCAATGTTAAATTATTCTAACAACACAATAAATTATAAAATATTCAATAAATCAATTTTATCTTGATAAAGTTAAAACATACTTAATATTGCAACGAAAAGAATAGGTTCATTCGCTAAGGTTAAAGGTCTAGCGGGATAGGGCAAATAAGAAATGCACTGGTTTAATGTGTGAAAATGGAAAGAAATTACAAAAACTCTTAACATTTTTAGGAAAGGTTATTGTTTTCAGAATCTTAAGTCTATATTCATACCGATTTGAAAATCAATCACAATGAACAATCGCTTGTATTCCCTTGTATATGCATCATCATGGGGTGAATATTTAAATTTTGACTCACCCCATCGAATGATATAATCCAAAACTTGTTGACCCAAAAAATAATTTCGTTTCTCTAACAAACTGATAGAATATGTCAAATAGAAGACACAATCCTTTCAAAATGTGTCACTCATATATATCTAGGCATCTGTCCTTACACCAAGTGCTATTAAAATTAAAGTGTGTAAAGTGCCCACTAGTAGAAATGTAAGCTTGCTTTTAAGAATTGGTGAGCTTGTTCATAATTATCATCGATCCCAAGTGTTTCAAACGCAGTAATCAAATAACACAATACTACAATTAAGATGCATGCTTCTCTGGTTACTCACTCTATCATCTCTGGACACATTCTCAAGATACCAAAAGTTTGCTTGATCAAACGGCATTATCACTGAATTTGTCATGTATGTAAATGTGCTGGCAATTTCAATCCGCAATTTCGAGCCTAACCTGTGTCCTTCATTAGCAAAATAGACAGTGTTGAAATTTGTTACACAACTTTAGCAATCTTGTTCATCAAACCCCTTCAAAATATTTAAAATGTCTCCAATCGGGGTTCTTAATATTACCGTATGTATAGAAAAGTATTTCAAAATACAACACTTTAAATTAGATGTAATTTTGTTGCAAGCTTGTCATTGAAGAGCTGCTACTCGTGAAAACTGGAGATTGCACACACGATATAAGTAGAATGTATGTTGATGTACACATGATACATGATACCTGCTTGGTTCTGCGATTTTATTTTCTTAATTGTGAAGGGCATAAAGTGGTAAATATTACCAAAAAAGGTATTTGATTTTTACAGATTAAAAACAACAAATCTGATATTTGAAATTGATGTGACATAGGCTGCATTTGAAAAAAAAACTGTTTACTAAAGTTAAACTTAACTTCTATATGTACAAGCAATATAGAATAGTTAAAGTTCAACATAAGGTTTAACCCTTATGGTTACGTAGATTTCGCCAATTATATTCGATTGAATCTAGAGGTTGTTGTAGAAAAACTTTTTTTCTTGATCCACTTAGATTCCTCAATTAATTGCCTGTACTAAAGCAAAACAAAAGACCATGATAATAAGAAGCATCGGTATTATATACGATATTCGTCCCGTGTCTGTGAAAACATGTAAGCTCTTGCGAATAGCTGATTCACTCCCCCTACCGTAGTATTAGAGTTCTTATTTGCAATTTCGCTCGTTACTTGAACACTTTTCAAATTTCTGTGTTAATTATTCAGCAAATATTAAACAGTAGGGATACACAGAGCATATACAAAACTCAGATTTTATGAGTCCTGCTATATGAAGTCGAAATTTGGATGAAGCAAAATAGCATAGAAAATTCTTGTTCCCTTCGTCGTGGCGAAATCGAAGAGATATACCAAGATGTAGATATAGTCCGAAAGTTGAAAATCCATCGACGTCACTGACTCAGCTACATCGAGCGCATGAACACCAAGGCTCCGCCAAAGAAAATCTTCGAATTCGGGCCTCCTAGTTCGAGAATTAGAGGAAGACCGAACCTTCGGTATAGAGACCAAGTCATTACGGACGCATTACAGCTTGGTCTTGATGACCGGAAGCAGCGAATAAATACAGCTGTTGCTTAGGCTCAGACACTCCAAGGATCGCTTGTCTGATAGTTTTAGTTTTTTTTTAAATCAGCAGCAAAAATGAAAACAATCTGTTCAAACATAAATTTGCATGAACAATGTGAACCACTTTTAATATCGCTATGGAATACCGCACAGTAACAAACATCACTTTATTCTTTCTCAAATTCACTCGGTTTATTTACTGTGTGCACGATTTTCCAATAAACTGCTCCCCAGACTCGAAACCTGCTATGTGTATTTGTTGCTGTAGTTCAATCAAGCACCCAACAACACCGGAATTCGGAATGCGAAATTCCAAACGGGAGAAACGATATCATACGTTTAGGAATCTCATCTACTGGTATTTCCAACCCTCCTCCATTTATCAACCTCTAGGACACTATAAATGTCCAACCACACTGACCGTCCATCAATTCCCTTATCCTTTGAGAACACATAAATCGACAATCACAAAATCCCAGATAAGGGACACCAGTCTACAGGTTCTGTAATGTCCTGTGAGAGAGCCCTCATCCCATTCACACAAGGTTGACAAAAGATGCTGCAGTAAAAAGGCAGAGCAAATTCCAAAACGAGAACACAAAAACCGTCCTGCGGTGGGATCAAATCTCCGAAATCCCTAGAAGGACACATAGAACATTGATTTATCTGTTAACTTCTTCCGTCCTGCACCCGTCGGCAGGTTAAAATGTTCTCAAGTCATTCTTGGGGAGGAAAAGACACATGAAAAAGAAATAACTGGACGTAACAGTTTCCTGCTTGAGTTTTGATAAGGATGCGGAGGGGTGTGCAGGGGCGTACTGTAAACTTGCACGGTTGTCAGTCCACTCTCCACACACAATCTAAACAAATTCATTTCTCATCGTTGAGAAACATTCACTGACAGTTGGTTAGGTAAACCGCTCCACAAAAGCCCGTGAAACAAACCCCCCTTACAATTGTCCTACGATTACCCTCCCCCAGCTAAGTGGTTTGGGCGGTGTAACGCCACGGGGGCGACTTGAAATTAAATATAAGAAGAAATGCATTTTCAACTCGGATACGAGCACAATCTTATCCATAGTTGAGTTTCTTCCCAATCTACCAGCTGTGGTTGTGGGTCCAATGGTATCTTGATGTGTACGGTACTGTATTTGAAAGTAATATTGCTTTTTCTGAGGACGACGAAGACGACTACAAAAACGAACACAAACAGTTTGCCCAGAAATACACATCTGAGCCGGCGAAAAAAAGCTTTTAACGTCTTCTGAGCAGTATAAAGGCTGATGCCATGACAGGATGTCTTATCCAAGCTTCCAGGAGCTGTAGTTCCACGGTAAGATTCATTGAAATTGAGAAACGTAAGAATGCATTCACCGTACTCTCTTCTATATGTATGTTCATATGTTCATGTCATGTACTTACATACACACATGTATCTATAGTACATGCGAAGCTTACTTACGTACACATAATATATAGCGTGGATTGTGCCGACTTCTATAGGCACGGCCCTTTGGATAGGTGGATGCAGTGCAGTGAAAAGGAACAGGGAATAAAATTCTTGAGTTGTTCGACTTTCGATGTAATAAAAAGCGAACCGGAGCTAAGGACTTAAGTGAATACAGGTACAATATGTGATGACGATGATTCCGAGTGGGTGGCTCAGGTTCAATTGTATTTACAAGGGATTGAGGTAAACTGAGAAGGAGAACGTTGAGTTGCACGAAGACACAAAAAAAAAGAGAGCAAAAACCAACGCAGTGGTAGTTTGGCAAACAATGTTCACGACTGCCGCCGTGTATTAGACTGAGTTTTGGCAGGGGATGAAGATGGTGACTGTGGTTATGGCGGCGACGACGTCGGTCGGAAGGCAATGGTAAAGATTTGCTATTTGTATGCTCAGGTTAATGTGGATTTACAGGATTACTTTGAGTTTGTTCTCCTCTTTTGGTGGCTGCAAAACGTTGAGCTGCAACAGCACGGAATGAATGTTTGCACAGTGGAGAAATATGTAGTCTTGACCTACTTTATGCCGTGCATCCTTGTTCGACTTTCATCCAGACCCAAAGCAGAATGAACATGAGTGAAAAAGTCAAGAAAACGCTTTTTGGGATTTTCACATTCACAAATATACTATTCAAGGATAAGACTTGCTCTTTATTTTCTTTGCCTTAGCCAGTTGGGATGAGAAGAAGAACAATGCCGCAGGTGAGCTGAGGGGTATTTGCCACTCTGATTCGTACCCTGGAGGTGCATTTACTGTTGCAATATAGGAATCTGTAGTCCTTATGAGGGAAACGAAATCGTATTGAATCCAAACTGTTCTTGAGGATCCGAAAACATATTTGTTGCTGTTGGGTCGAAATAATTAAAATTCGTATAAACAATGCATACAGCGGTATTCGATTTTGTGAGCTGCGTACCATGCAGAGGAACTTGGATTCGTTCCAATTTCAGTTATTTACTATGTACATTGAAATTCAGTGAAATATGTACATGCCTTATGTATTTTATTGACTCTTGTACGACAAGAGCTCTGCATGCTGTTCCTTGGATAGGGTTTTAATTGGTATTTGTGGTATTAATTGGCAGTAGGTTACCTTTCTTCTTATAACGATACATCATTGGTTATCCATACAGAAAACGCACACATACTCGGAACGACGGAAAACGTTCAGAAATATTAAGGAACTTAATGATGTCTCGAATGTACCAACCACCTGATTCGTTTTAATTACCAACATTTTGCCTTTAATTAATTAAATTATCTCAAGTTCATATATGGTGCCACTACACTAACCCCACTTAACGCTAATTACCTGAGCACGTTTGGGTTCCTACAGTTTTTACAGACACCCCCTCGGTATTGGCATTACGTAATCAAATAATTATTCTGAATACAATCAAAAGTATTTGTTGTGGGAACCTATGAGCACATGTGACAAGGGAAAGGCGCCCACGGCTTTACTGACTGGAGGGTGGCTGACAAAAAGAAACTTAATCATATATGTATGTCAACCGACAAAATTAGAGAAAGAATGCGTTCGTTTTGTTTCATGCATATTCACCTATTCACAAGGATAATTAATTTTCACTAATTACCGAATGAAATTCAGCACAAAGGCGACTAAGCTCGCGCACTATTCCTTTGAACAAACACACGTTTGCACGCACATACATGCATATGCATGTAGATAATATAAGAACAATTCCATACATAGTGTTTTCATGGTAAATTTAATTAATTTATCCTATGACAACAATGGGGAACAAATGCTCGCGAGCGCAATTTTACGAGCGACTCTCTGAACGTCGCTGCTGTAGGAGTGCGTTCATTACGTCGCACTGTCTAAAGGGCAAACGAAGCCCTTCATGCCACCTTTTCTACTTCGGTTACGTGTGTATGTGTGCGCATACTGCGAATACCCTAGGGATAAGCCACGCTCATATGCTATGCTGGTTTTGTGTCACGGCGCTAAAATTTCACATTTTAAAAGGATGTAAGAGGGATCCTTCCAATCCACCAGCAACAATGCCAGAACATCGTTGGAAAACTACGAGTAGAGCATGTAGATAGAAGCACTGTCAAGACAAACGTAAACTAATTAGAGAACATGGTGGGAGTTGTCCTTGCCTGCGGGTTTTTGGCAATTATTGTAAAATGCAAATTTCCTATGGCACTCTGACTGCGAGGCATAGCGGACGAAGCGGCTGCTGTTGTAAATGTTATTATTATGCGATAATTTTGATTAGACTTGCGAATGCTACTCCGCAGAATGGGAATGTCTTCAAATATATGAGCATACGTTACTTCGAAGGTGATTTTTTGACACCTGTGACTTGTATTTGGAATTACGTAAATTAATACGCCTTAAAATTTGTAGGGGCATCTATCTTATAACAAGAATTTATTGGTCAAAATAATACGCGGAAATTGCAAGAAAATATATACAATTTGCCTTGACTTGACACTCGTAAATCAGTGCTTTCTATTTACCGCTTAGGGATTATTTGATGTCACAAAAATATATTTGTATAAGTGTGTCAGCTTGTTAATAACTCGTGTAAAATTTTCTTCCAAGGCTCTATATGTTCCGTTTTGATAAAACAAATATTTATTTTAGCAGACGCCTCTTTCTATATTCAATGTCACAAATGAACTCAAGTATTACAAATTGAAATCGTATTCTAAGCTAAACTGATGAGAACATCTGCAGTGGTGGGTTGGTGTCAGTGGTTTTGTCGATTGTCTGCTGGATGACTGAAATGATCATGATGACTGTAGGATTGCACGCTCATCGGCTGTGTTATTCCTTAACTTAGACAAGTGACTTAATTCCTGGTTTTATATTTATACAGCATGCAAATCGATCAAACACTTAACCTTCGGAGATTGGAGATCAAACTATTGCATATTTTAAAGGAGAGACTAAACGTATTTGTTTGGTGATTTGGCAATTACTACCTGTATTCCATCAATCATTCACTTTCAGAACAGCAAATTAACCCAACTTAACGCAAACTCAATGCCGCTTTCGAATTTAGCTAAGATTCTCCAGAAGAAAAACAATTACTATCCTAACTTTGAAGTAAATGGGTCATTTATATCAGTTAATGAAGACAAAGTGGAGATATTAGAGCTACATTTCTTAAAAATCATACTACGACAGTTAATTTTTCGTCTCATCTTGACTCTGAGATCGAGAGCAAGATATCTGACTTAAACAGTTCTGCTATTGCCCTACCATCCAATGAATTCACTACGGTAGAGGATTTACAATTTATTGTCTGGGAGCTTAAAAATTTCAAGTCCCTTGGCCTAGACAACATAAGTAATCGAGTGATAAAATACCTGTTAGTGCACTGATATACTTAACGTTTATAATACACGCGTTCTTAAAAATTCTATATTTTCCAAGTTCATGGAAGAAAGCTAAGGTAATACAACTCAACAAACATGGGAAGAATCCTTCGGATCCAGCCAACTACTGACCCATCAGCCTTTTAAATGGCTTTAGCAAGATCTTTGAAAAAATCATCAAAACTAAGATTGAAGCTTTTTTAAGTGCTACTGACAGTTTACCTCCTAAACAATTTGGTTTCAGAAAATCAAAGTCACAGCACCACGCATCAAATTCTAAGAATTTGCAAAACTGCTAAGCAACAGCTGATACTTAAAAAATCAACCGGCTTGGTTCTGACTGACATCGAAAAGGCGTTTGACACACAACGGCTTAATATACCAACTGGTCAAAATTGACTTTCCTAAATACCTCATACAAATTTTACAAAGCGTGCTTTTACAGTTTACCTAAATGGGGCCTTTTTCTCAACAAAACCTGTTTCAGTCGGAGTCCCACGGGGTTAATAGTTTTGAAACGAATATAGCTGTTACTCCCTTCCAGACAACTACGTTTCTTTTTCTAATGGTACTTTGAGTATATAGTGTGGCCAGTGGCGTTGTGGGTAAGTGCGTCGACCCCAACCTCGACGTCGTAGGTTCGATTCCAGCTCTGAGCGACAAAAATAATGTTCACGGCCCCACCTCTTTCGAGTCACTGACAATGCTCAAAGAGTATTTCCTGTCTAGAAAAAGCTTCTCAAACTTGGCCGTTCGGATTCGGCATTAAACTGTAGGTCCCTTCCACTCGTGAGAGAACAATAGCACGCACAACACGAGTGGTTGCTGAGAAGCTAGGCCCTGGCCCCCTACGGGCTGTAGCGCCACCCATATATATATATATACTTTGAGTATATCGCACCATCCTTTTCAGGAATATTTTAAATACTTTTGAACCAGCAACTAGTCAGATAAGGCAGCTTTCAAATTCTTACTTCAATAACATCTCTAGTCCTTTGGTATGAAACTCGCTTTTCTAGGATGAGTAGCATTTTGATGCACAGTGAAACCTTTGCGAGTCGCAGTTTTTTAATGTAAATAGGATTTTTTCCAAGGTTTACGATGGACAGGTAAAACATGTAAAACACTATAACACGTAGCAAGACGTAGCCGGAACAGAGAAGAAGTGAAAAACCTTAACTCGTGGTTGCATTTTGACGTTTTTCAATGTGAATTTTTTGCTAGAAAACGTTAAAATGACACTTTACATAAGTTGCCAACTGAAAAATTAAATTAATAACACTGAATCCAGATTGGTTTATCGTTGGCATATTGGGAAATTGTTTTCCGTGAAAGCAACACCACCTATTTGACTCTTAAAATCTTGGTATCCGCTGTCAGGCCATTCAATACTAATGCTTCTTAGAGCTTCATTTTGACAAGGTCAGGTCACAAGAATTTGCGTTATATTTAATATCCAGGAACAAAAAGAAGGTCACAGACCGGACAGTCTTATGGCGACTTCGAACAGTCAAGCTTGTGAAGCCTTTTCTAGACAGGAAATACTCTTTGCGCCAGTTTGACTCGAAAAAGACGAGACCGTGAGAATTTTGTTTATTGCACAGAGCAGGAATCGAACCCTTGACGTCAAGGTTGGGGTCGACGCACATACCCACAACGCCACTGTCCACCACTCCAGAATTTGCATATTAAGTATTAATATTTATCAAATTTATTAACATATTAAAAATAATTAGAGAGACATTAGCTTCCTAATTCTAATTGAGAATATGATGTTGGGGTCAAGGAGTGAGTGCTGGCTTCTTGACCCCAACATTATATTCTCAATTAGAATTAGGAAGCTAATGTCTCTCTAATTATTTTTCCTGAATAAATTTCTTATACTTATACTTTTCGTGCAATTTATTTATGATAATTTTTAAGAAACTTGTTTAAAAATATTAAATTCAATTTAACTAGTTCATGGTGCTTAGTCCTTAAAAGGATGAATAATGAAAGTAAAATCATCCATATATCAAAGTTATCCGGGATCTGCATTTGTCAACGCTTTTCGCTAGCCCTCTCCTGGGACTAGCTATCCTATTCAATGCATATTTTCGCACTTATCTTTCAACGGATGCATGAAAGTTCAAGGTATTTTCGTTTTTATATCTCACTTAACAAAAAGCCCTCATAATTGCCCTCATCTGAATAGCTCGTAGAAACAAAGCACCGTTTTTTTTTTTTCTAAACACCCATCCATACTCCTCGCTCAGTTTCATGGTAATTCGTGATTTTTTTGCCACGAAATTAAAACGCGCCATCACTCCCGGCTATGCGGTTTTACAAAAGTCGTTATCTCAGCAAACACCAGGAACAAAAAGAAGGGGTTTCTAAAAGGTCTCTACTGTATTGTATTGCCTTTTAGCTAATCGCGAGATTCCTGCCTTAATAAATTATCCTTTATCAAAACGTTTTCCCTTTCATTTCACCAGTTCTTGCTTCTATGTTAGGCAGGCCTTCAGGATTTCTAGCGTCATTCTGTTGCCTCTATATCGTGCTAAGCACTGCTTACTTACCCGCTTGCCCGGAAAGAGCTAATTAATATTAGTGAGTGATGATCCCTGACGTACACGGCTCTGTTTTTTTTATGATGTAGACTTCTTTCTTAAGCCCTATCTGATTCCACATCCAATGAATGGGCTTAAAATTCAAATATTAATCCTTTTGTTTGCGAAACACTAACATCATTAAGGACAAAATACGCTCAGTGTACATCCACAGAAACGACGAAGAAAGAGAAAGACGAACGTAACATGAAAAAACATGCGGAAGGCGAAAAGATAAACAATCCGTGGTTAGCAGCGGAAGCGATAAAAATATTAAAGCCACCACTCTCTCAGACTCTTACCCACCCACACCAAAGCCAAGAAGCAAAAAATAAAATAAACACAACACTCGCATACAAAAGGAGCCCTTTCTGCCAGTTCTCCTCCCCTCGACGAGATAATCCATTGGATTTCGCCATTCATACAACACCCAATGTCTTCATTAGAGTGAGGGATAGACACTGGAAGGATACACATAAAAGTCGGTTGGCTGCTGAAGACTGGAGAGGTCATGAATACGGTGCCCAGCTTCCAGTTAGCGTCATCGCCATTGTGTAGGGATATCCGGTGTGTTATGATTACGCGCACACGGTCAATGTTTATAACTTTTTTCGCTGAAATATAATGAGTCCATTCCACTTTTCATTTCAGTGTTGATTTAGGAGCAGCGCTTTGCAAAAGCCTTCTACACATTATGTGAAATTTGTCGGTGAGCATAAACTATGTGAATGCTCACGGAGAAAGTCCTCGTTTTGTGTGGGGATTTTTATTTAGAAAACTTATTAAGGATGCGGATGATGTTTTCATTTCATTTCGTCAAGTTACTTGGAAAATTGCAGGTGTCAGACAAGAGGAGCTCAGGATGTAGTTAGTTAGTCAACATTG
Source organism: Eristalis arbustorum (assembly GCA_916610145.1). Lineage (NCBI taxonomy): Eukaryota > Metazoa > Arthropoda > Insecta > Diptera > Syrphidae > Eristalis > Eristalis arbustorum. The sequence continues at coordinate 57,061,069 of OU744318.1, forward strand.
TGGTAATGAGGTTGAGGAGCAGCTTCTCTCTGGAATGATGTGTGGTTACTCTGGGGATATTTCGCTGATCCTTTTCAAATGTACGCGCTGTCTGAGTGGTGTATGAAAAGTGAATGGTGCAGCTACAGAGTTGAATAGATGCAGGCTTCCAGCCTGCAATAGTCTCCATTAAGATGATTAATTTTAAGGTTTTCACTGTTTGATACTCGTGCTATGGATATGCATGTAAATGCATCATACAATTCAAAGCTGTATGCTTTAGTGGTCGGCGTCGTATCTGAAAGGTTTTTTTTATTTGTAAACAAATTTCTCTTTATGCATTCGAAACGGATTCAGACTTGTATATCCTGCATGGTGCTGATTTAGCGAAAAAACAACTTGTCTGTTGAACGAACGTATTTTAATGGACAGGTTTACATGTTTACAAGTGCGCATAAAGACCATTGATATTTCTGCAAAATAACACTTAAATGTGTTATTATATCAGTATAGAAGTCCGCCATTTATTGATTATAACATGCTCACCTCAAAATACGCTTTCATTAGTAAGTTAATTAAGAAATAAACTTTTAACATACCTTAAGCTTGAATCCTAAATTGGTTTTTATAGCGATTTTGCCGTTTAACTAATTGAATGATTGATTGCACATTTGGCTACCTATCTACTAAAATACTTGGGAATCGGCCAAAAAAGCTGGCACAAGTTAGTTTCTTCTTCTTCTTCTTTGATTGGCGCTACAGTCCGGGGTGGACCTGGGCCTCAACCAACATGCCTCTCCAGCCAGCATGATCTTTCGCCAGCTGCCTCCAGTTGCGCACACCAAGTTGGTTGAGGTCCTTTTCCACTTGTGTGCGCCATCTAGTGCGAGGACGTCCACTGTTGCGCTGTCCCAATGGCTCGGTGTCGAAGACTCTTCGGGCCGGAGCTGTGGTGTCTATCCGCTCTACATGACCTAGCCATCTTAAGCGTTTGATCCCAAGACGCTTAACTAGGTGCATGCCGCTGTACAGCCCGTATAGTTCGTGGTTGAACCTTCTCCTCCAAACGCCATCAACGCAAACAGGACCAAAGATCGTACGCAGAACTTTTCTCTTAAAACAACCAAGAGCTTCTTCGTCCGCTTTCAATAGCGTCCAGGGTCTTATATATGGTCAATTTGGTGCTTCGAGAGATGGCTCGGTTACTCAATTGCCTCTTGAGCCCAAAGAAACAGCGATTGGCAAGAGTAATTCTGCGCTTGATCTCGGTACTGGTGTTGTTGTCCCTATTTACTTCCGAGCCTAGGTAGACGAAGTCCTTGACTTTGTTTTGCCCTGGTTTACCGCTAGACCCATTTTAGCCGCTTCCGCTTCAATGCCAGCAAACGCCTCATTGAAGGCTCGCTGTGTTCGTCCAATCACGTCAATGTCGTCCGCGTAAGCAAGCAGTTGAACGGACTTTTGGAAGATCGTGCCTCGGGTGTTTACGTTAGAGTTTCGCACGATCTTCTCAAGTATGATGTTAAAGAAGTCACATGACAGCGTGTCGCCTTGCCTAAAACCTTTTTTGACATTGAAGGTCTCGGTGAGTTCGTTACCGACCTTGATGGAGCAGCGAGAGTTCTCCATCGTCATCCTGCACAGCCTGACGAGTTTGGCAGGAATGTCAAAACTAGACATGGCGCTGTATAGCTCGTCTCTATGCACGCTGTCATATGCGGCCTTGAAATCGAAAAATAGGTGGTGGGTGTCGATCTGCATCTCTTTTTAGTCTTTTCCAGGATCTGCCGGAGTGTAAATATTTGGTCTATTGTGGACTTTCCTGGCCTGAAACCGCACTGATAAGGACCTATCAGGTTGTTGACAAAGGGTTTCAGGCGTTCACACAGAATGGCAGAGAGTATCTTATAAGCGATGTTAAGGAGGCTGATCCCTCTATAGTTGGCGCAGTCAAAGGGGGTCTCCTTTCTTGTGGACCGGACAAACGACGCTGAGATTCCACTCATCGGGCATGCTTTCCTCCGACCATATCTTACAGACGAGCTGGTGCATGCGCCCAACCAGGTCATCTCCAGCTGCCTTAGACAATTCCGCGGACAATCCGTCCGCTCCAGCAGCTTTGTTCGACTTCAGTCTAGATATCGCTATCTTAACTTCGTCTAAATCGGGGTTACGGAATTCGTGTTCATCATCGTCCAAATTGAGTGAAACATTCTGCCTGACAGCGGAATTTGTGTCGCCATCGCCGTTTAACAGTCTACAGAGATGATTTTTCCAAATTCTCAGCATCGACTGCGATTCTACTACTAGTTGTCCATTTTAGTCCCTAGAGGCTTCGGTCCGAGGTCTATATCTTCCTGAGACTTGTTTTACCTTTTGGTAAAACTTTCGGACCTCCTTCCTGTCGTAACACCTCTCCATCTCCACGACCGCGCGAGTTACGTTTGGGAGTGTAACGTACATATATAATAACTCGAATTAAACACAAGAATTTAATAATTGATTACAAAATTTATTTATTTGGATTTTTTGCACTGACTTCGTTGGTGGTCTAAATATGACTGACTGATTTACGCTTGGCGTCTATGCACTTGATCATCGTATCATTAAACAGTTACCATTTAGACACAAACAAATAAGAAGAGACAAAATATGAAAGGACGCTACTAATCATAAACACGTAAACAAATATGACAATGGAAGAATACGAAAAGACGCTATAGTGCATAGATGCATTGTTGCTAAGGTGGAATGTGCAGCAATATGTTGCGGCACGTAACTCGCGCTTCTTATGCTCTTTCTTTTTCTTTCTGAGAAGCCGGTGCTCTTCCCTTCTCTTCTGTTCGTAGAGCTCACGAACAGCTCTCGTTGTTCGATACAGCGTTGCCTTGTAGGCCTCCTGCTTGGCTGCATGTACCTGCCTGCACTCGTCGTCAAACCATGGGTTCCTTCTGGGTGGTGTCGTGAAATCCAGCACATCAGGGGCAGCTTCTTTGATGGCTTTTTGACAATGTTTCCATTCTTCTTCTATTGAATGTGCAGGCAGCGTCGAACTTTCAGAGAGTATCAGGGAGACTCGGTCGGCAAAGTCCCTAGTGGTCGATTGCGATTGTAGCTTTCCGACGTCAAATCGTAGTGTTCTTTCTCGACTTCGTACTTCTCTCGATATCCTCATCCTTACCTTGGCTACAACAATTAAATGGTCCGAGTCGATGTTGGCTCCTCGGAACGTTCGGACGTCGAGAATATTGGAGGAGTGTCTGACGTCGATCGCAACGTGATCAATCTGGTTGACGGTTGATTGATTAGGAGATCGCCAGGCCCCCTTATGGATGTTGAGGTGTGGGAACTGCGTGCTCATCACAGAGAGGTTACGCCCCGAGGCGAAATCTACCAGCCTGAGTCCGTTTCCGGATGTGTTGTTGTGCAGACTGTGTTTTCCGATGACTCTAGCAAAGATTTCTTCCTTGCCCAGCTGTGCGTTGAAATCTCCTAGAACGATCTTGGTGTCATAGCTGGGGCATCGATCGTATGTTCTTTCTAGGAGATCATAGAAGTCATCCTTGCTATCGTCATCCTTCTCCTCCGTCGGGGCGTGTGCGCAAATCAGGCTGATGTTCCCGAATTTAGCCTTGATGCGGATTGTTATGAGGCGCTCGCTGATATAATCAAAACTTTTTGCCTAAGTCTGCCTCGAACAACGAATCCGCATCCAAATAAGCGCTGCCTTCCCTCTTTGTAGCAATCACCGGAGTTTCTCATCTTCCTTTGCCCGGCCCATCCCATCGCATCTCCTGGATGGCGGTGACATCTGCTTTGTAGCAGTCTAGGGCCTCCGCGAGTTCATCGGCTGCACGTGGTCTGCTCAGAGACCTCACATTCCAAGTGCAGAACCGAAAATCATTGTCCTTTGATCGTTTGCTGCGGTCGTCAACTTTGAATCCGTCCATATCCGAGGCCTGTTGTCGGTTCGTAACCGTTGGTTTTTTTATGTGGTGAGGGAGATAACCTCACGCACAACCTATAACTGGTAGGCCAGGCCCATTATTTGACCCTCGAGCAGAGGGGGATCGCTGCATACATTAGTTCACCACACAACGGTTGTTGAGATGGCTATCCAGGGGCGCCACGAGGAGGTTGGGTGCAGTCAGCAACATTGCCCTGTGTACATAAGCCCATGCCCCCAAGTTAGTTTCTACACAAGATATTAAACCATATTAAACCAACCTACGATGTTTCCACACAACATAATCTGTTGCATATATAAATAGTTCTTCGATAAGTCCAAAGACTTTCTATACAATTAACAATTTATAAATCAAGATCCGACAATTTAAATTAATTTCGTTTAAATTTTCGAGTTGAACACACATTTTTATTGTGGTCAATTTTCTAATTGTATAAGTCATTATATTTTCGTCAATCTAATTTTTACACATCTCGAGAGAATCTATTGCTCTACACACGAGATATACTGAATTTAAATATGTAATAAATGCCTTCCGCCGTGGTTTGGTCAGTACGTCATAAAACTATACATAATTACATGTGAGCACCATAAAAAAACGGTTACCATTTCTCTATTACAAATTAGGCTTCACTTAGCTTGTAACCTGGCTTAGGTAAAAACTTCAACTTAAGTAAAAAAAAAAAATGATCAACAACCATATCATTCGCCAACTATCTACTCCATCGTTGACGGAATTTTCTTCCTTGAATATACAAAGTCTCCTTAAAATAATCCTATTACACCCACCCATACCAGTCTCCTAAGAGAATAAAGATATTTTCCTCTCAACATAGAAGGACTGGCCAAAAAGCTCAAGCCAATAGATGTGTGTGCCAAATCCAATCACAAAAGCACACATCCAAGCGAATTTTAAGCAACACAAAACAAGAAAATTGAATTTTGTCCTTAAAACGTGCGGCTGTACAGTGTGCAGCTTCCTGTGGCGAACGGTAAAGTAAAGGGAGTGATAGAGTTTGAATCTTATTGTTATATTTTGATAACCAGTACACATTCAATTAGAAAACAAAAGCATATATCTAAAATATAACCCACCACTTGCTTTTCCTCTTTCCGCTTGTAAAACGAAAGTTTTGCAAAACAACACAGATTTTAAACTCAAGAATTCGCAGTTAAATATTCCAGAAAATATGTATATGGTATAATGATTAAAACGTTTATCAGTTAATTAAAATGTCGATTCATCGTAATTTATATCCGTCTTTCCGCTGCTCTACGACAAACGATGAACGACGAAAAACGGACGAAAAACCAAGCAACGTATTCATATCATGATGGTAAATCATTGGGCGGTTTCACTAATGGAGTGCTGCCGAGCTGAAAGTTGAACAGAATTGAAGTAGAAAGACGATGTTAAAGGTTTTTAGTTCATGTTGAACTCAGTTATATTTCATTATTGTGTACCCAAGTGGAATGGTGACTGTGTAAGTAGTGAGTTGGTGTTTTACAATTTCGACTAAGGGGGTCCTCCACCCGGTATAGGCAAATGAAGGAGTGATTAATGAGCATATTCTTAAGATCTGTGAAGTATTATATAAATGAGGGTTAGAAAATGTTTCAGAAAACTTGGGCTTTGTATTTATTAGTTTTTTTTCTTCATGCAATGGCTTATGATTTTAGCTTAAATACTTGTAATATCCTTGTAAAGCTTGTCTAAAAGAAGAGCAAGGGTCGGTATTACATCATTTGTCATTCTTATATTATCTCTGGAGTAACGTCTCGTGAAGGTACTGGATTTTAAATTTCTTAAAGCGTAATATAAATGACATCTTTGAGCAATTAGTCATATCTTAAGCGCAATCACTTTTTCTCTTGCGTGCTATTGTGGTCGTGCGAAATTCTGAGCATCATCTGGAGCAGTTTATATATGATTAATTATATATATATTTACCACCCATATTCATATCAAAGTATTTCTTACTTAATTCTATTAAAGAAGTCCTCACTTTATTTATCTCTAAACATTTCACGAAATTCACTGAATGGTTAAGGCTACTGTACCAAATAAAAGTTTTCAATTTCCGTTTAGCATCCGTAGAGTTCTCACTGAACTCATATCTGCAGGTGACCATCTAAACCCATTAAATTCAAATTTGAATAATTTTATTTTCCGTAGCGCTGTATTTTGCGCTTGGATACCTTAAAAACACTCGCCATCGTCGGCAGGTTCCCAGGCAAAAAAAAGGATGAAAACCAACTTCGGTGCGTTTCAAACTTTTCCACACGAAACGATCAACTCTCGATAATCATCATCATCCCATCGCGTCATTGATTTTCTAAGGACTATTGAGGAGAGCGAACGCGTAACCTCCTTTTTTGTGCATACAGATCCATAACAGAAGGGTGAAACAATTCTTGGCTTACACAAACGACCTTAAAAGTTTGAACAGAGCACTTCCAGCAGAGCACATTCTGGTCGCTGGCTTCTATTTCTCATTAGCATCAGATGCCTGCCGCCTATCACATCATCGCCACTTATTGATGTGTAAAAGTACAGGAGGCAGGTGCCACGAGCACGATACCACCACACTGAAATGCAGACTCCCGCACGGCAGTCAGAAAGGATTTTTGTGCTTTTTCCGTTACCAAAAATATGCTTAAAATAATGCGGACTTGGGTTATTTTTCATCTTTCAAATACAAAAAAACAGCAGACATAAAATAAGCAAACAAACGGAGAGAATGAGAAATAAAAGCTAACAGCTTCGGATATATATGTATCTACGATGTTTCTCTTTCCATGAAGTTCTTCTTTTTCCATAATTCATTGTTAAATAAACGAATGGCGAGGCGTGTAAAAAAAGGATAACAAACTTCGCCCTGGTCGGTAGTGGTAACATCAGTTTAGACCGTTGTCAGCCTCTGCAGACAGTAAATGTGGTGCAAAAATAAAAATAAATATGTGTAATGTTAAGCTGAAAGATACACGCAGACACAGGAAGAAGAATGACGGCTTTAAAAAGTTTACATTACAACTGGAATGCAATTGCAAAACAAGGATAAGCATTACGTTACATTTTATACGTTTCATGGTTTTTTTGTGCATATAAATCTATGTACACATATTTTTGTAAGCAAGGTAAAGTTGAGTCTGGAATGCAATAGATGTTGAAATTTACGTAAGATGACACTCGTCATAACAAGACAGGTGCTTCTTCGCCATCACAACGATGTCCATATAAAAATACCAGCAAAAGAAAAGAAGAACTTGTGACATCAGAATTGACTAGAAGGGGCACGAAATCTGTCTGAGTATCACACTCTGTAGGTTCAAATCTGTTTGATGAGATCGTAAACGACAAAAATTAAAGAACTGTTAATAATAAACAAAAATCAATTGCATTTGTATGCTTCTCAATAATTTTTATATATTGTCCACTCTCCGCCATTATCAGTAATTGCTTGGAGTCTTCGAGGCATGCTTTCTACGAATCTAATAGCATTATCTTGAAGCAAAGATCTAAATAAAACTAGTATTTTGCGTGACAATTGCTTGACCGTCGAGATCTTCTTTCCTTGGAGCCTTAACTTCATGAATACACAAACATTTTCAACGGGATTTGCATCCGCCGACTGTGATGGGCAATAGAAGTTATTGACGTCATTTTGTTGTTTTCACTCACTGCACAAACGACTGCCATGTTTCGGGTCATTATCTGCTTGCAGTAACAAATTCTCGTTCCTTCTCTTAAGCCACCTTCGGGCAGATGGTAATAATGCATTCTTATAAATTTTGAGCACGTTGGGTGCGTTTTAGTTATTTATAAATTTTATTGCCGGGTGTTTGAAGGTCCGCTGGGTTAATTTATTGGATTGTGTACACCAGGTATGAGTAATAGGAGACCATACCGAAAAAGAAGATTCATCCGAAATAATAACGTTGTCCCAATCTCTGTAAAAATTCTCCTTGGCCCAACTGAGTCGTTTTTGAATAAAATAAAATGAAACAATACGCTCCTTAAATTGTTTTATTCAAAACATCTTAGCAGAAGTATGTTTTTATCTGCTGATACACATGCCACTTTAAAACCGGTTATCATAAACGAGTTTTACTGTATACGATCCTATCACACACACTGTGTTTAATTAAAATAAAAAAAACAATTTTGATTTAATTCTAAAATCAAGCGAATAGTTGTAACTTAACAACTTAAAGAGGACGTTGAGATAATAATATGGTGGTGACTTTGAATTCCTACAGAGTCGAATGCGTTTTGCTTCCATAACCCTGAAATCTGAGTTTTTAATATTATTTGCATGTGTTGGCAAATTTTAACCATATTAAAATTGGTGACCGGGCACTTGAAGGGTTAGCTAAGTCATCGCAATAGAAATTGTGTTCAGATTTAAAAGGCTACAGCATAAGTGAGGGATATTAAAATTGAAATCTCATATTGCACAATTGAAAAAAAAAACATTAAGAATACTGCTTAGTATAAGTATAATGCATTATAGCTGGAATTAAATGAGGGACTCGCTTCCTAAGATTTATTTAAGCTTTATATCTCAAATATATTGCTGCAACAGCGACAATGTGGGTTATATGGGATACCAAGTTTATTGGCTGCTTCCCACTGAGCCTGTGTCCCTTACTCACTGCCAACAATCCAGTGTTGTCATGTCTAATTCGACTAAGTGGATCTTTTGCTTTGAACCGGATGTATTCAGGCCTTATTTTCTTGTGTAGAGCAGCTTGTCAGTCTTGCCTATCTGCGGCTAGCTATTCTAAGGAAGTGCTTGGAGATATTAGCCTTGACTGCTTGAATATAGATGTGCACCTCTTCTGCAAGATATCATTGAAAGGTAAATCCTGGAATGTCACTGTGACCTGGAAGATACGGAAGATTTTGAGGTGATCTTCTAAAGACGCTAGCTCATCTCACTGTATTCTAGAACTAGCTTAGAGTATAATGCACAGAAATAGATCCGATATGCTTTCCTAATTGCAAATGGTTCCGCTTGACACGTAAGCGATAGATGAAAAATTGAAGAAATATCAGGACGTATGTAGATTAGTTATCCACTACACACTTTAGTTTCTTGTGAAGTACATAATATATGCATTTTATTATATAAAAAATATGTTTCGATGTAGAAGTTTTATTTGTTCGGTATGTTCGGAACAATAAAACATTTTTCATCGTGTTTTTTTCAGTGTTTATACTCGAACATTTTTCTTGCCAAAAAATTATCAATATTTAATTGAAATAAATTGTTTGAACAGAGAGTATACCATGCAAGAACGGTGCAACTTGCAATTTTGAAATTTCAACTTGTTATACGTGGATTATGAATTCGCTTTACATGTCAGAAATATATGCAATGTGTCATGCCAGTGTACTTAAATGATGATAAATCAATTATTATTTTAATTTACAAAATGGCAAACAATCCAAATATGCATCCATTCTTGCTGCACGCACTATATGTCCTTCTCTGGGACTTTCTTTTTAAATTTGAGTTGTTCGCTGACTGAGAGTGATGCTCTTACTTGTTCTGCATTTATGAATTTTTAGTAGCTTCTCACTGTTTACCACTGCTGCCTGCAACCGCACCGGCGGCAATTGTTTGTGTCGAGATGGGAAACTTTGTGTTTTTGAAACACACACTCACCATATATGCCGGGACGTAGTTTGATCCCTTCAGTTTCAACATTCTATATTCATAAATATATATCCACCATATTTGCGTGTTTGTGTGCAACGGAAGGGAGAAAAGTTTCTTCTGTTGCAGTTTAAGGACGACGTTGTTTGGGTTCTGTGTCTTTGAATTCTGTTTCCCCTTCGAAATTCCTTTTTAAGAAGTTTTGAAGGATTTTCTGTTGTTTGACGTGCTCTTTTGTTCACAAAGATAAAGTTGACATTTTATTTCACACTTTCGAATACAAATAGTATCACCATATGCATGAAAGAATCTCAAGTCTTCTAATACCCCTCGATCGGTGAAGTATTCTTCAGATTTAAATTTTCGATTGTGAGAGTTCGATTGCGGCGGGCCCCTCGGATGTCATTTGTATTGCAAAACTTTAGTATTTGTACATTGAAAACCTTCAAACTCACGCTTTGGGCTTAAGGTTGTAGTGTGCTACCAATAGGACAAAAACCCATTTGTATGATCTCAATTATTCATCAGTCAATTTCGTTAGTTCAATTGGAGGAGAATATGATAAAGGAATTACATTTGAGTTAAATACTTTAGGTGGGGCACTTTGGCTTGAAAAGTTGATTTCAACAAATTTGGAGTTAGCTAGAAAAACTATAACAAAAACCCGGTTTCCAGACTCCAAAGCCCGGCAAATACCGTTCTTCCCAATTTGCATGTTGTAAATATTACATACCATAATGTCACAGTGCACAAATTACTTTTTTTATCTTTTTATTCTTCTTCTTCTTCGTGTACTATTAACTTGGGAGATAAGGTAGATAAAGTCCTTTACTATCTCGAAGTTGTAGCTGCCTATGGTGACGTTCTGACCGAGTCGTCGATGTTGTGTGTCCTTTTTTGATGACAGCATATACTTTGTTTTGTCCTCATTCACCGCTAAACCCATTTTTGCCGCCTTCGTTTCAATACCAGCAAACGCTTCATTGACGGTCGCTATGTTCGAAAAATAACATTAATGTCGTCCGCGTATGCTAGCAATTGCACGGATTTTTTGAAGATCGTGCCTCCTGTGTTGGCGAGTTCATTATGCACGACCTTCTCAAGAAAATTTGGAAAAAGTCACATGACAGGGCGTCGCCTTATCTTTTTATTACCTAAATGAATATTCAACCATACCACGTGGGAAACTGAAGTGAATTGATAAATATTGAAAATGACAATGGACCAAGAAAAGAACCTTGTTTGTCAGATACGAGGGACAAATTCAGAATTTGACACAATTTACACAGTTGATGACAAAGAAGCTTCGGATCGATAGATTCACATATTTACTCGAGAGACTGTGACAGGCAATCCTGATTACAATGGCTTAAGAAATTTTGTTGTTTTATGTAATCTGTATTTGTTAGAAATTTATGTAAACACTTTCGAAAAACGGAAGAATAACTATAAGTATGTATTCAGACGGTCAGGTTTTCTTGGCTATTGGTATTATCTCAGCCTTATTGCAAAGTATAGAATACATCTACATGTTCTACATTGGCGACTCTTTGCTGTTAGCAATTTAGGCGTTAATACACATATTTCCATATTCGCATTCCACAACACAGTTTCTCATTGCTGGCAGCAATTTTCGCGTTAATACACATATTTCCATATTCGCTTTTGAAATTTATTATATTTCTTATTTATTTTTTTAAACTACAAGCTACAGACTATATGTATACACAGATTGTTTATGCAAATACTAGCTGCAAACCAGCACGCGTTGCAACGCATTTGAAAAGAAACTGGTGTTCATTATGACTGATTTTAAAAAAAATGGTACCAAAATCTTTTCCAGACAATTCTGAACAAAGTTACCAAAGACAACACAGTTTCTCATACTATTTAAGACCCTATAAAGACAAACAAAAAAACAATCCAACAAACATAGATTTTTATTTATGTAGATTGTATCACACAAATGCAGCTGCTGTGAAGAATCGTTAAGTACGCTAAATACATTTGTTAGCGTTTAATTTTTCACCAATTCTGCAATTTTATATATATATATATTACGAATTCTATTTGACGTGATCTAAAGTCCAAATGAAATTTAAACAATTCAAGAAGACAAGTATGCTTTGGGACCTAAGCTCATTGGTTTTTCCGGAACCTCTCTCACACAGTCAGATACCGCCGACATCAGGTGCCGAAGACCAGTGGCAATACTGCCAAGAAGCCATCAGAAAAGCCGCAACTGATGTGTTAGGTTTCACTTTGCCACCAAAAAGAAACCCCTAAGACTTATGACAGACGAGCTGTACAACGCAATGTCAAGTTTTGGCATCCTTGCAAAACGTATCCGTCTTTGCAGAATGACCATGGAAAATTCCCGTTACTCCGACAAGGTCGTTAAAGATTTTACCGAGACCTTTGATGTCAGAAAACCATTAAGACAATGCGACGCACTGTCATGCGACTTCTTTAACTTCATTCTCGAAAAGTTCGTGCGGAACTCAAACGCCAATACCAGAGGCACGATTTCCAACAAATATGTGCAACTGCTAGCATATGTCGATGACACTGACATCATCCAAAGAACACAAAAGGCTGTCAATTGGGCGTTTGTGAGCATCGAGAAGGAAGTGGCCAAGATGGGGGTTGCGACTCCAACCCCGAGAGACAACGCAGTAAAGGAAGACCACGCCTAGGGTGGGGCACCCATCTAGAAGGCGACCTGAGTAAGTTGAACGTGCGTGGCTGTTGCATGTTGGGTGTTGGGTGAGGCCGAAGTCCACCCAAAGAGAGAATATGCTTAACAAACATGACGTCAATAATAATTTGTTATATAATAAATTATAGAAATCTATACTGTTGAATTCATTTATTTTTAAACATATTTATTGTATGTTATGTTTGTTTCGGCCGAGTAACTTTGAAGTAGAAATACTATATGTCCAACTAGTCTTAAACATTTTTGTAGTACGTAATTTGTTGTAAAGTAAAATAAATTGAAAATTAAATAAATGGAATTGGAATTTTGGGGTTTGTAATCATTACAGCTCAGTCCAGAATTCCAATGGAAATTAAAGAAAATTAATTTACTGCATCGGATCTGTACTGTACTCCGAATGCTGGAATGCAAGAGCTCTTTAATGGAAGCAAAGAAATGTAATGTACGAATGTCCTTTAAGAATAGATTGAAATATTTTTTTTTACTGAACTCATTATTTTTTAACATTTTGCACACATTTACCACTAGACTCAAGTATTCACTTGATTTCAGTAATTGTCTATGTCTATGTTTTTGTCTATTTATTTCTCACAAGTAGAATCTGAGAAGATTAGGCTAGGTCTAGGACTTTAACGGAAGGCTACCACCACATCTCTGCAAGTTAGAGCAAATAAAACAAAGATTTAAAAATAGAATAATAAAAAAAGAAAAGAATAAGTAAATATCTAATACACTTATACCTAAACAATTCAACAGTGGTGGCCCGTGGCGTTGTGGGTATGTGCGTCGACCCCAACCTCGACGTCGTAGGTTCGATTCCAGCTCTGAGCGACAGAAATAATTTTCGCGGCCTCATTTCCTTCGAGTCACTGACAATGCTCAAAGAGTATTTCCTGTCTAGAAAAAGCTTCTCAGACTTGGCCGTTCGGAGTCGGCATAATACTGTGGGTCCCTTCCACTCGTGAAAGAACAATAGCACGCACAACACGAGTGGTTGCTGAGAAGCTAGACCCTGGCCCTCTATGGGCTGTAGCGCCACCCATATTATAAACAACTCAACATTGAAACACTTTCGTTTATTGAGGGCAATCGTAGCAAAGGAACATCTATCTTTCTAGTTCTTCGTAATGTTTCCTGCTGTATTCGATGAAGAAACCAACAACTCTAAGTGCGGCTTCTTAGAATTTTATGTGATCTTTACTACATCAAACATTAAAACTACACAAAGTATACGTGAATAGTTTACCTACAACATTCTTAAGCAAATTGTATCCTTATTTAAAATCTATGTCAAGTACATACCAACTGCTAATAACAAAGATTGTCGCCTCAGTTCCACCCCATATCTGAAATCCACTTCATTACCATACATACCGTAACAATTCCTGAAGTACCCTTCAAATGAAGCCATAGATAGCTTCCATTCGCACGGAACTTACATTACACCGCAGGAGAGTATCGCATTTAGACCAAGTACCATTGCCATCACCATCATCATTATTCTGCATCTTGTCCATGTTTGCATGTTCCTTATCAAAGGAGAGCATATTCTCAGTACGATATTATGTCTCCGGTCATAAGGACTTCATGGCATCAAGGAATTCATACAAATTGCACGCGCCCATTGTAACCACATCCACAAGTGGCATCACTAGTACCACACTACACCTATTAGCGAACCCTTTTCCGCTCACAGGTGTGTGCGACCGGCAGGAGCATTTTCATGGCCCAAGTCTCCGAATGAGCAAAAAAGAGTATTCAAACTCGATTCTATTATCATGCTTCTAGCTACCAGACATTTTTCTCTGTGAATCTTAATGACGGTGGCAGCTCTTCGCTCTATGTCCAACTAGGAACCATCCATGCAGCTTCATCCCGTCGCCATCATCATCAGCAACATCAGCCGAAGTGAAAAAAAAATCATCTTCATTTCATTCATCGGCTTGTGTTTTCAGTTTTCTGTGTATGTACATCTCATTAACGATGGCTCTGGGGTGCAAGCGCTTGTACATTAAGTTTTCTCCGGCATAGCAGAATGTATCCTTAGGGAATGTGTGTACTCGGGCTCCTAGAGCAAAGTCTCCCCAGCCTCATCCACTTAGGGCATGAACTATCCTTTCAGTCTGTTGGAGCGTCAATAGACAAGTATCAAGGATTAATTATGTCTCTGTGGTATTTTAGAGGCCGTTTGGCTACGGCCAAAAGGAATGCGGAACGGAGCAGGGTCATAAAAAGCAAAAAAAAAAAACAAAGAACAAAAAGTGTTTGCTCTGAAGGGGTTTAGGCTGAAAGTGTTTTCATAACGCCAAAAGTCAATGCCCTGCTCTAAAACTCAACCACTGAGGTTGATTTGATATGGGTGATATGACTGATGCAGAAGCCATTCTGAGGACCGCCTTGAAAGTTTCATCCTAATTTGCGGTTTTTGAAACACAACATTTAATATAGATGTTGATGCTTAAATGGCCAAAACAGTGTTCTGGTCATGGCGTTCTTGTGTGTACTTGTGTTTATGCAAGTGCAGGCTTTTCGGTGGGGAAACGTTTTTGAAGTCATTTAACCTACGCTGGGTCTTAAATTTAAGTGCTCATTTGTTTTGCGAAGATTGGGGCCCCGAGTGTTATGTTTTGTACGAAACTGTGCAAATTGAGTTCACTATCATAGAAAAACACACACACACTCTTTATGTGTGATCAATATTGAAAGAATTGTCACCCAGATTTATCGCAATTATCTGGGAATTCTCTCCTCGCCTTGTCCTCTCAGTGTTTTTTAGACTCTTTTGAGCGCGAAAGTATCATAAACACGAACTCACTACATCGATGTTAAGGCCCAAACCATAGAATCCGGTGCGTGCGTTGGGTCTTGTCAAAAAATGTACAACTCTTAAGATCTAATAAGAGGGAGCGACACAACGAGTGTGGTCTACATGTGGAATGCATCAGAATGGATGAAGTTGGCGAACTTTTAACTTTTGTTACGTATTGCAGTTCATTCTCACAAGTGTGTCTCATTTACGTAGGGATGTGTATCATTTTACTCTTATGTGTCGTGTGGGATTGTATGTACATGTATGTATACATATTTCGGACGCAACGCACGTATTCCATTGGGCACCTCTTTGAAATCCGGCAAATAGGATTTTTGTGGATTTCAACTGCAACGCACGCACCGAATTCTATGGGCTTGGGCATTTACTGTGAGCTTTTGCCAGAATACCAAAAAATTGATTACTCACAAGAAATCTTATCAGAGATGTATCGCAATCTTCGCATTGCAGACAATTGTTACTCATGACAAGTGTCGCAATTTTACCGTTTTTTGACGTCGAGAGACCGTCACACACAATTTCCAAGAAACTTGGTGTTTTTTTTTACCACGAAACAGAGGCATAACATAGCATAGAAAGTAAAACTAACGCCTTGTGTGTTTTCCACCAGCATTAATTGCAACACACAATCTATTTTCCTGTTCATTCAGGCTATATTTCCCGCTAAAGATTTTCCGAGACCATTTTAATCGGGGTCAGATCTGGACTTTAGGGAGAATGGGGGACTTGTTTGACATTATGACCACTCCTTAACAATCATTGGTGAATGTTTACGAAAATTGTCACGGACAAAGCGGTGTTCATCATTAAAAGGCGATATTTGGTCGGAGCTTATTATATATTATATAATATTTTTTTTTTTTTTATTTTTAATTTTTTTTACAAGATTATTCCATTTAGCACCATTTAAAATTTTGTGTGCTTACATTTTTTTGTCAAATTTAATTTTTGCGAAGTACTTTCATATCACAAATTTAAGACAAGCAAATTAACTAGTCAGAGCAACTGAAATGTGTTAACATTTTGTGAATTAACAATGCAATGAATTTGTTAAAGAAATTTTTTATCGGCAAATTTGTTTTTTCAACGTTACGTTAAATTTAATACTTGTTCTTAAATTTAATACTAATTTATTTTTTATTTAATTATTTATTAGTTTACTCTAAAAATACAAGATTTCCTACATCTGAAAGACCCATTGAACGCTATACCATGACATTACGGCCATCGTGCTTGACAGTTAATGTTGCTGAAGTGTTATTCGTGAAGTGAGCGTCCTCAGTTTTGAAAACGTGTCATATTCTCAGATGAATCCAAATTTAATATTATGGGATCTGATTTGTTATGGTTTGTTTGGCCTTTTCGAGTTATACTGTTTTGAATTAAACAGTCAGGGGTGGATGGACGTTATTTTTTGAGGATATAGTGCTTCTTGCATTTTTATATTAATTTCGAGATTTCATGTGAAATATGGAGAAGTAAGTAAATTACTACGGATAAATATAATATATATACTATGGAACGTTTTTCATTGGAAGAAAATGTACCGAGTCTCATTGGATTCAAAGTCGCATGCAGAATCATTTGTGGATTCGGATCAAAAATCACATCGAAGTTCATGATGTCTTAAAAGAAACTATTAAACATTATCCAGACCCAAAGCGACCATTCTGTAAGATTTTTTAACTTCTTCTAATTCTTCTTTGATTGGCGCTACAGTCCGGGGTGGACCTGGGCCTGAGCCAACATGCCTCTCAAGCCAGCCCGATCTTTCGCCAGCTGCCTCCAGTTGCGCACACCAAGTTGGTTGAGGTCCTTTTCCACTTGTGTGCGCCATCTAGTGCGAGGACGTCCTCTCTTGCGCTGTCCCAATGGCTCGGTGTCGAAGACTCTTCGGGCCGGAGCTGTGGTGTCCATCCGCTCTACATGATCTAGCCATCTTAAGCGTTGGATCCGAAGACGCTTAACTAGGTGCATGCCGCTGTACAGCCCGTATAGTTCGTGGTCGAACCTTCTCCTCCAAACGCCATCAACGCAAATAGGACCAAAGATCGTACGCAGAACTTTTCTCTCAAAACAACCAAGAGCTTCTTTATCCGCTTTCAATAGCGTCCATGTCTCTGCGCCATAGAGCAGGACTGGGATGATCAGGGTTTTATGCAAGGTCAATTTGGTGTTTCGAGAGATGGCTCTGTTACTCAATTGCCTCTTGAGCCCAAAGAAACAGCGATTGGCAAGAGTAATTCTGCGCTTGATCTCGGTACTGGTGTTGTTGTCCCTATTTACTCCGGAGCCTAGGTAGACGAAGTCCTTGACTACCTCAAAGTTTCTGCTGCCCAATATGACGCTCTGTGCGAGACGTCGGTGTTGTGCGTCCTTTCGTGATGACAGCATGTACTTTGTTTTGCCCTGGTTTACCGCTAGACCCATTTTAGCCGCTTCCGCTTCAATGCCAGCAAACGCCTCATTGACGGCTCGCTGTGTTCGTCCAATCACGTCAATGTCGTCCGCGTATGCAAGCAGTTGAACGGACTTTTGGAAGATCGTGCCTCGGGTGTTGACGTTAGAGTTTCGCACGATCTTCTCAAGTATGATGTTAAAGAAGTCACATGACAGCGTGTCGCCTTGCCTAAAACCTTTTTTGACATTGAAGGTCTCGGTGAGTTCGTTACCGACCTTGATGGAGCAGCGAGAGTTCTCCATCGTCATCCTGCACAGCCTGACGAGTTTGGCAGGAATGTCAAAACTAGACATGGCGCTGTATAGCTCGTCTCTATGCACGCTGTCATATGCGGCCTTGAAATCGACAAATAGGTGGTGGGTGTCGATCTGCATCTCTTGAGTCTTTTCCAGGATCTGCCGGAGTGTAAATATTTGGTCTATTGTGGACTTTCCTGGCCTGAAACCGCACTGATAAGGACCTATCAGGTTGTTGACAAAGGGTTTCAGGCGTTCACACAGAACGGCAGAGAGTATTTTATAAGCGATGTTAAGGAGGCTGATCCCTCTATAGTTGGCGCAGTCAAAGGGGTCTCCTTTCTTGTGGACCGGACAAACGACGCTGAGATTCCACTCATCGGGCATGCTTTCCTCCGACCATATCTTACAGATGAGCTGGTGCATGCGCCCAACCAGGTCATCTCCAGCTGCCTTAAACAATTCCGCGGACAATCCGTCCGCTCCAGCAGCTTTGTTCGACTTCAGTCTAGATATCGCTATCTTAACTTCGTCTAAGTCGGGGGGACGGAATTCGTGTTCATCATCGTCCAAATTGAGTGAAACATTCTGCCTGACAGCGGAATTTGTGTCGTCATCGCCGTTTAACAGTCTACAGAAATGATTTTTCCAAATTCTCAGCATCGACTGCGATTCTACTACTAGTTGTCCATTTTCGTCCCTGCAGGCTTCGGTCCGAGGTCTATATCTTCCTGATACTTGTTTTACCTTTTGGTAAAACTTTCGGACCTCCTTCCTGTCGTAACACCTCTCCATCTCCACGACCGCGCGCTTCTCATGCTCTTTCTTTTTCTTTCTGAGAAGCCGGTGCTCTTCCCTTCTCTTCTGTTCATAGAGCTCACGAACAGCTCTCGTTGTTCGATGCAGCGTTGCCTTGTAGGCCTCCTGCTTGGCTGCATGTACCTGCCTGCACTCGTCGTCAAACCATGGGTTCCTTCTGGGTGGTGTCGTGAAACCCAGCAGTCGTATATGCATTATATGCAGTCGCCACTCGTTAATTCAAACCAGCACTGCGCTAATTCGAATCTCTCCATAATTCGAAATTGTCACTAGTTCCCTGGAAAATCTCTTTATATTTCGAAAAAGCAAAACAGTTCGCACATCAAAAACTTTGCGGCAAGTGAAGTATGGCTTACAAATTTCAGGAAGAGAAACTGTTTGTGGGGGGTAACTGAAAGTGTTAGTGATGCAGTTTGCTTAGATTGGCACAGCAAGTTGAAGATTTGATAGAAAACTATGATGCCCGGACATTTTTAATACTGATGAAACCGGCCTCTTTTTCAAATGTTTACCTGACAAAACACTTACTTTCAAAGATAAAAAATGTCACGGCGGAAAACATAGTTAAGAGAGATTGACAGCTTTACTTGCAGCAAAGATGGACGGATCGGAAAAATTGAAGCCCTTAGTGATAGGAATAGCAATAAAGCCGCGATGTTTCAAAGGAGTGAAATCGTGTCCTATTGATTATCGTGTTACCAAAAAAGCTTGGTTGACCACAGAACTTTTTAACGATCCCCAGTTAACGTGGAGATGAAACATCAAAAGCGGAAAATTCTACTCCTTTTTAGGACAATTGTACTGTCCACAACAATCCCCCTACATTGTCCAATGCAAAACTCTACTTCTTTCCACCGAATACCAATTCCAAATTGCAACCATTGTACCAAGGCATCATCCATCATTTTGAGACTTTCTATCGCAAGGAAATTGTTAAGCTCTTTTTATGATCTCTCGACAATCAGGTAACTGCGAATATAACGGTCCTGACTATTTTACTGATTGACAGAGCTGTAACACCAATAACGATTCTCAACTGCTTCAAAATATCTGGTTTCATATAAGAAGATCAGCAAAATCAGCCTGTAATTACTGAATTTACTGTATATTGAGTGTATATTACTGATGCAGAAGCAGCAGTAGTTCCACTGGTTGATATTATCCGAGTGAGTTTTTATGACTTCGTGCGGGGGATCAAGATGTTGCTGTCTCGGGACCTCTAACCGATGGCGAAATTTTAACTTCTACAGATACAAATGAAACAAGCAAGGACCAAGATGAGGATGATACATCACAGTCCTTGGCAGATGTGTCAGTAAAGGAATCAAGAGCCTCATTCGACACATTACAAAGCTTCTGTCTACAAAACAACACTGATGAAACAGCATTTCAGGCGCTATTTCTGAAAAAAAAAGTTATTGATCAATCTCACCAAAGTGCTTTGAAGCAAACTCTCATTAAGGACAGTGTGTAAGAACCTCTAACTTGTTAAATTAGCAGTTAATAGATAAAAATTGATAGCCAATAATCCGAACTTGCACGATTTTCTATCGACACTTTCAAACCATTTGATATTTTAAACTCTTGTTTATTCGAAGTTTTTGTGGGGTCGAATTATCGAGACGCGACTGTAGTTATTTATGTTTTTACTTATTTATGTATTTATTTGTTTATTTATTAATTTATTTATTTATCCATTTCTTTATTTTTAAATCGTGTATATATTAAATTGCCTGATACCTGTTATTACGCGCTCAAGCGAATAAATTGTTATGATTTTCTCGAACAGTAATAACACTGAGTCAAACCGCCTTTTTTCTTCGCCTGACGAAATATATACGCAATTTATACATTGCAATTTTGATACATTATTTTAAATAATTTCATCTTTTAATTTTTTGTTTCAATGAAGGTTTTTAGTGGCTTTTCCCTCGGGTCATTATTAAATTAATAAAATAAAGTGTATTTCTCAAATTGTATTATATTGTAAATGCAAGATTAATAGTATCAAGTCTCTGTATTGCTAACAATTAATTGTACAATTTATACCACAATGTAATTTCCTAACCATCCTAAGTGAAACGAGCTTATTTTTAATTCGCTTCAGATAGAAAAGACACGGCTTCTCGTTATCAATTTGTATGGTTTATTCAATACACACATAAGCTCATAATGTATGTACGTTTTCACTCATATTTACATTCCCTTCTGCTGCTACTGACACCTACATTTTTTTACCTGTCAAGACACCACGCAAAGTCAGAAAGTCAAATCAAAACGAAGCACACAATTCGGAATGCCAATTCAAACAGAATAGTATGTGAATATGATTTTGGAAATCTAAGGGAAGCAAAGTAATAATTCATCACTCCATCATTTTCGTTCTTCGATAACAATTTTACGTAGCCAGGAATCACACATTTCTTCAAGCCTGTCATTCAATCCATGCATGAAGAATGTAAGAAATGGTGAATCGGTGTAGAAACAGCGAATAAGACGCTTGCTGTATACGCGATTGAAATTGCTTCTCATTTTTATCGCAAGGACTTCAAAAAAGAATTTTCATAACAAAAGCGATTTAATATCATCACAAGCTCACACACGGTCTTCCCTTCGTTTTATTTGTGCAAAGACCCAACGAGTATCTGTATCTATTATCACTCACCCTGGGCAATCTTCACCGCAAAGGAATAATAATACGAACTCTTGTGTTACGCCGTGACAGCCGTAATAATCCACAGAGAAATGTCACCCCAACAAGCGTACATATTGCTCAAGATATTTCAGCCACTCAGCCGTTTCTCAAATATACATATATTTATGCATACATACATCTGTATAGAATGACGTATATGGGTTTGTAGGTAGGTAAACCCCAAACCGCAAGGATAAGAATGTTTCAATAAAAACCTCAGATTGCTTCATAAATTGTTTGGTTGCATTTTAAAACAAGCATTTTATAATGAACGCTTGACACATATCCACAATAATATTTGGTCTTGTAGGGTCGAAGGAAATTCGCAAAATTGACTTCATCTTGAAATGCTCCACAAATTAAGTTAGTCTATGGTATATGTAAAAACATTCAATTAACAAAGTGAATGTCCACGATCAACCTGAAATATCATCAATTCGTAAAAAGGACTATCCTTAAGAGCTTTAATTATAGGCTTAGGCATATATGAAAAAAGTAAGTACTTTCTAGGCACTTAAATAAAAGTCCAATACAAACCGACTATTGTCCATTTACCTCATTTAAGGGCCCAAGATATATTGATTTCTTTTGTACATTTTTAAATGCATTATGCTAGTTATTCGTTTTTTTTTTTTCAAAAAATATTTATTTATAATATTCTGTGAGCAACTACTTCCATTTTTATTAAATGCATGTTTGCATATATGCACTTCCAGAAATATTTTTGAGCGCTGTTTCGATTTGATGTGATAAATGAAAATGACTTAGAGTATACATTTGGCATGCGCATGTTTATATATTTATCATAATGCCAACGGAAAACGTTTATCCTATTTTTGCGGTAGACCATGTTTGCCCATTGTGATACCCATGGTAGCTGCAGTAGTTCACCACTGAACCACCCTCTAAATAATAGCACACAACTGGAGGCGGATCATATTAAACTGGTAAAATATATTTTCTGATACAGCCCAAGCTCTAAAACTAATTTTTAAAAACATGCTTCAATCAAATAAACTTAGGCTTAAGCCGTTCTCGAAAGATTATTACATGAAGAAAAAAACCCACACATTTTACTGCGATTTATGGACCGCTGGAAACAATCGTGCTGTGGTCAAAATGTAAAAACCCATTGACGGGTAACGACATGAGTACTAATTTGTTCACGTAACATTGCCCAACCTCAATTTCGGGTACCCGTAAGTTATTGGGTACTCGTCATCACTTTGGGAGCCCGGTATTTTTCGGTTCTTAACTTATATTTGTAAGAGATTATTAATCTAATATCAATAATGTAATGTGCTGATCAATAATGAAGCATATTTGTTTAGAATTCAGTGTCACCCTCTGTTCGATTTAGAATTTAAATACACATACTCTGTTAAGATAGTGTTAAGAAATACTACATTCTTGTGCATAGCTGTAAACTCGAACGACTAAGCGAAGTTCATTTTATGTTAGCGGATTTGCTTGCAGCGCTCTGTTAATGATATTCAGTCAGTCTCAATAAAGATATCGTTGAAACAAGACGTGTTTCATTTTATGTCGCTTATTTTGCATGTTCCTTTTAGAATTACATTACAATAATTCAGAAGTGGAATTACCTACTAAATTTATGATTTTTTTTTGTTTTGTATTCTGAAAAGAGTCCGCGGTTCATTTTTTGTTTTGTTAAGTCAAAGAAAAATTACGAGTTTTTTTTATGATGGACGCACATACTCGCGCTGATAATTTTTTGCAAAATGCGACTGTACCGCAATTAAAGATAAAGCTGGCCGATTTGGGTTTGGCCACAAGTGGGCTGAAAGCAACATTGAAGTTACGTCTTGATGAGGCAATTTCTCTACTTGATGACGATCAAATGGAAGAGTTATTTCCACATGTTGTTGTTGGTGCCAATGATGAGGAAGACAATGTCGCTGACTTAGAAGAGGAAGAACGTGCAGTTTCTCAAAGATTGGACGATTTGCGTGAAATTGTCCGAAAAAAAGAAGAAATTCTTGCGCTACAAAAAAGGCTAGCTGAGTTAAACAATCCTGTCAACGAGCTTCAATCGTCCCATGCGAATTCTTTCCGAGATATTGAGGATACGATACCGACATTTTCTGGAGATGACAACTACCGTGTGACAAGGTGGATTCGTAGTTTCGAGGATGCCAAAGTGCTGTATAAGCTCAGTGACTGTGAATGCTTTGTGTTCGCCAAAAGATTATTAAAGGGAACTGCAAAGTTGTTCCTAAGATCAACGTCGTGTCGCTCGTGGGAAGAATTAAAAGCAGCCTTGTTAATGGAATTCAATGAGCACGCTACAGCTACGGACGTCCACAATATGTTGCGAGGTCGTAGAAAGGGGAAGGATGAAACATTCCAACAATACGTGCTTACAATGCAAGAAATTGCATCGCTAGCTGACATTGAGGAGCAAGACATTATAAGCTATATAATCAAGGGTATTCCTGACTCAATTTTCAACAAGCAGATTTTGTTGACTGCAAATAATATAGCTGAACTTAAACTCATACTAAGAAAGTACGAAAAGTTGAGAAATGAGTTCCACCCGGCAACAGCGGAGTATCGTAAGATAACTCTGCAACCAAAAACTTCATCGAGTGCGAGTACCAAGAACGCCATTAAATGCTTCAATTGCAACGAGTTAGGCCATATTTCATCCAGCTGCACCAGGCCACGTAGAGAAAAAGGTTCCTGTTTCCGATGTGGTCAGAAAGGACATACTTTAAAGGACTGCCAGCAATCAACATCAGTTCTTGTTGTTCAACAAACTGACTCAAAACCAGAAAGCCAGGTATTTTCTTTTCTGCGTGATTTTCATGGTGTCTTTGAGTACAGTTTTCAAGACGAGGACTCTGGAGCTCTCATTTTATCAATGCATCTCATGACAATGATTGACACTGGCAGCCCCATCAGCTTTGTGCAAAGGTGCTATGTTCCACCATTCCTGATGACATCTGTAAAATCGTCCATGCATGAATATGTAGGTATTAACAATTCTAAGTTACTTATGTTAGGAAATGTAATTTTTAATGTAAAAGTTAAAAATAATAATGTTAGTGTATGTTTATTTGTTGTTGAAAACGAAACTATGAAAAATCCTATAGTGTTAGGACGAGACTTTTTACAAAAAACCAACATAAAACTTATCTTAGAAGAAGAAAAATGTGATGTAAGAAATGAACTAAGTGTTTCAAGTTGTGAAGAATTTGTAAAAGAAATTTTAAGTATAGATATTTCAGATGATTGTGACAAAACGGCTTGTGTAAAAATGAATGAAAATTTAGAATACGGAGAGAAAAAATTAGTTAAAAGTTTGATTGCTCGGAGTATGTGTACAAACAATGAATTTTTCGATGACTTTGAAATGAGAATAGTTTTGACAAATGAGAACAGTGTTTTTAATTGCGTGCCTCGACGATTGGCTTATGCACACAAGTTAGAGCTCCAAATAATATTAAACGATCTGTTAAGCCGAAATATTATTCGTGAAAGCAACTCACCATTTGCCTCGCCAATTGTGTTGGCAAAGAAAAAAACGGGCGAATTACGTCTTTGCATAGATTATCGACAGCTTAACAAAGTGACAGTAAAAGACAATTTTCCTATTCCTTTAATTGAAGATCATATTGATAGATTACGTGGTAAAAAGTATTTTTCACTCTTAGACTTAAAGAGTGGATTTCACCATATTAAAATGGCTGAAGATTCTATAAAATTCACGTCCTTTGTAACACCATTAGGACAGTATGAATATTTACGCATGCCTTTCGGGCTGAAAAATGCACCATCAGTTTTTCAACGATATATAAATATGATCTTCAAAGATCTTATCAGTTCGGGAAGATTACTTGTGTATATTGATGATTTGCTTGTCGCAACAGAATCAAAAGATGAACACTTTAAAATTTTAAAAGACGTAATCGATGTTGTTTTGAAACATAATTTGCAATTGCGTTATGATAAGTGTCTCTTTTTGTATGATAAGATTACTTACTTAGGGTATGAAGTTTCCGCTAATGGTATTGGACCAAACTCAAGTGGCTTAAAAGCAGTGTCTGAATTTCCTGTACCGACAAATGCTAAGAGTTTACATTCCTTTTTAGGCTTGACTTCATATTTTAGGAAATTCATTAAAGACTTTTCAATTGTTTCGAAACCATTGTATGACCTCATTAAAATTGATTCGATATTTAGGTTTGGTAAAGAAGAGTTGGCAGCTTTTGAGGAATTGAAGCGAAAGTTATTGAATGCGCCACTGCTAAGCATCTACAATCCTAATGCTGAAACAGAACTACATTGTGACGCAAGCAGCTTAGGATTTGGTGCGGTTTTGCTGCAGCGCCAAACAGACAAACAATTTCATCCAATTTTCTTCTACTCAAAGCGGACTACTCCTCAAGAATCAAAGTACCACTCATATGAGTTGGAAACCTTAGCGATAATTTCTGCTCTAAGAAGATACAGAATATATCTTACCGGTATCCATTTTAAAATAGTAACCGACTGTAAGTCATTGACACTTACCCTAAATAGAAAGTTCATAAATCCACGAATATCACGTTGGGCTTTAGAACTCCAAGACTATGATTATGTCATTGAACATAGAGACGGTCAGAGGATGAAGCATGTCGACGCTTTGAGCAGATGCCATAACATTTTATTAATTGAATCAGATTCTTTTGAGCATGCTCTTGCGGCATCACAGCAAAAAGACCCCATCGTTAAAAAGTTGGTTAAAATGTTAGAGGAAAGAGAAAGCCCTGCTTATGAACTCATCAACGGCCTAGTATATCGGAAAATTAATAAAAACGTTTATTTTTATGTTCCATCTGAAATGGAAAGAAATGCCATACAAACACATCATGACGCATTATGTCACGTTGGCGTTGAAAAATGTTACAGCTTTTTGCGTAAAACATACTGGTTCCCTTGCATGAAAGCCAAAATTAAACGGTACATCGACAATTGTTTAAAATGTATACATTTTTCTCCACATTATGGTAAAAAGGAAGCAGTATTACATAGCATTCCAAAAGGTGATAAGCCCTTTGACACGATCCACGTTGACCATTATGGTCCACTACCAACCAATGTGAAAAATTCAAAGAAACATATATTTTTAATTGTGGACGGATTTTCGAAATATACTAAATTATTTCCGGTCAAAACTACAAGTTCAAGGGAGGTAATACATTGCTTAAAATCATATTTCTCAACTTACAGCAAACCGAATCGCTTAATTTCCGATAGAGGAAGTTGTTTTACTTCCGGAGAGTTTACTTCATTTTGTGAAGATTATGCCGTCCAGCATATTAAAGTTGCTACCAGTTCACCACAATCCAACGGACAGGTCGAACGTATAAATCGGTGCCTCACACCAATGTTGGCTAAGGAAAGCGAATTTGAACCGGGTGATTGGTCGAAATATTTGGATAGAGTTGAATTTGCCATTAATAATACGATTAATAAGAGTACAGGTTTTAGTCCAAGTATTCTCTTGTTCGGTGTTGCGCAAAGGGGGAGGGTTAACGATAAAATAAGGGAGTATCTTGAAAATAATGTTATTGTAGAAGAGCCGAGAAATTTGGAGTTGATAAGGCAAGAAGCAAGTAAAAATACTGTTCACAATCAACAATTGAATAAGACGTATTATGATAAGCATCATAAGAAACCTCATGAGTACGAAGTTGGTGATTTTATCATGGTCAAGAATATTGTCACTACTCCGGGTATAAACAAAAAACTTCTTGCTAAATACAAAGGCCCATTTGAAATAATAAAAAAACTACAAAATGATCGTTATCTAATAAGAGATCTCGAAAACTTGCAGATATCTCGCGTTCCATATGAAGGAGTTGCATGTCCCGAAAATATGAAACCGTACGTTTTAAATTAAAAGAAAACTCAAATTATTTGAATGTATCTATACTTCTATAGTTACAAAAAACACTTAAATATTATAATATTAATTATTTATCTAGATATGCAATATATTTTATTGACAAAAATGTTCGATACTTTTCACAATTATATTAAAAGATCGTTTTTATTGTTTAACTGATATTCACTTCATGTATATTTGTATACGATATTTAATCGAGGACGATTTGTTTTAAGCAGGGTCGAGTTGTAAGAGATTATTAATCTAATATCAATAATGTAATGTGCTGATCAATAATGAAGCATATTTGTTTAGAATTCAGTGTCACCCTCTGTTCGATTTAGAATTTAAATACACATACTCTGTTAAGATAGTGTTAAGAAATACTACATTCTTGTGCATAGCTGTAAACTCGAACGACTAAGCGAAGTTCATTTTATGTTAGCGGATTTGCTTGCAGCGCTCTGTTAATGATATTCAGTCAGTCTCAATAAAGATATCGTTGAAACAAGACGTGTTTCATTTTATGTCGCTTATTTTGCATGTTCCTTTTAGAATTACATTACATATTCTATTTTGTTGTTCGTTGTTTCAACAACTTTTGATTTCTCATCAAAAACGTCAACAAACTTATATTTTCTGGTAACAGATGAGACCGCTTGGGTGTCACAATGTGCCCAGTGGTGGAAAAGCAGCGTTCTGATGCTACCGATGTCGCTGGTATGCACAAATATTGCTTGGCCCGCACAGCTAGGTTTGGGCATTTTGTTATATTGTGTATCTACCACTTTGGTATCAGGGAAATTATGATTCAGCTGTCGTTCTCCCAGGTACATGTCAAATTCGCTGACCGTGTCATCATTTGATTTGGCTTAAAGCAGAAGATTTTTGTACATCGGATCCAAAAAAAGAAGAAACCTGTTCTGTGAGAACTTCTCTCTGTCCATTTTGAATCTGAGCCGCAGATTTTCTTTTTAAGTTCTTACAAATCGTACTGATACCGAGGTTTGTATTCAGATGTTTAATTATTAGACTATATATACATAATTGGTCGCAAAATCGAAAATGTAACATTTTCCTTGCAAAGAATTGTATTTGCGACTTGTAGTGGCTTCAGGATTGACCAAAGCCTATATATGTGGCCATTCTATTTCGCTTATTTCTAGTTTAAGGGCCATTGCTGAGGATCTCACATTTCTATCTGCTAAAACGGTAATGATAGCTGTACGATTGGTTAAAAACCTCTCGCATAAGACGAATTCCATCTTGTAGAACAGCTTTGAGTCAGATTCAGCTCTTGTAATCCGACAGACACCACAGCTCCTGCCCGAAGAGTCTTCGACTCCGAATCAGTGGGACAACGCAATAGAGGACGACCACGAACCCGATGGCGCACTTAAGTGGAGAAGGACCTCAACCAACTTGGAGTGCGAAATTGGAGGCAGCTGGCTAAGGATCGTGCCAGCTGGAAAGGATTGTTGACCGAGGTCCAGGTTCATCCCGGACTGTAGCGCCACAAGAAGAAGAAGACTTATCCAAGTGACATGTTTGCGAAACAAAGCTTAGGTAAAACCCAACAGTAAACTGAAAAGAACATTGTTGTCGATGTGAGACAACATGTAGACAAGTAAGCATGTTTTGTTTTTGTAGTGACATTAGCGGACATTGCCGGGTACCCACGAAGTTCGACAATACCTTCAGACAGTACCTGTGTACCCGGTAAAATGCTGAATTGGGGAATTGCCCGGGTAAGATCAAGAGCCCTACTAGCTACTGAAGCACAGTCAGATTACGCCATGGCAAAGCATGATGGAAATCATATGTAAAAAGTTATTTGTTTAAACTTAAAAATCTTTACACCCTCTGTTTTGGAAAAGGTCAGTAGGTTTCTCTGTTCTCTCCCAGTTCTTACATCTGTAAGAACGTTTGTTAAGATAATTGAGCTAGTTGTAAGCATATTTGTCTAGCGTGTAATTAACTGAATTGAAGTATAAAATAAAGGAAACAGAAAACAAAAAAAGCTGTAAGCTATCAGACACAGTCACAAACTTGGGTCTCTTAATTGAAACCTAACTGATTACAATATACACATCTGTAAAAAGTGGATATGTAAAAACGGGAAATTTCAACCACACATACTGACTGAACACCGTTCTTGTACGCCCTTGTATTATCAATTAGAATGTAAAGGGAGCTCAAGCTAGATAAAGAAAAAGTTCATGATATGGGTAAACTCTCTTGGCAACTCTGACTTAAAGTTAGTTTTAGATCTAAATTCTTGTTTGCTGATCTAAGCAGTATACCCAAAACAACTTTAACTTTTATAAGTTCCCCAGCTGTAATAATATTATTCAAGGCTGCATAATGTACCATCTAGATCCATCACCAGTCTATCAGTGAGAGAGCGACATATAATTCTGATAATTACATGCACTACAGCTTAGAGCCTAGCTTCTCAGTAGCACACCGTTTTGCGAGTACTATTGTTTTATCACTGGTGGATGAGTCCTAAGGTTTTTTGCCGATCCAGAAAGGTCGTTTTTCTAGACAGAAGTACTCTTTGAGCGTGTAATGGTCGATGGAAACCTTTTACAATAGAATTATATTCCTTTAAGTAGCTTTAAAAGTCGTCAAGATCATGTGATTTTGGAAAGCACTCTCAGAATTTAGGTATACATACTAGAGGTCTGCACGAATGGGCTCGGTTATTTCTCTAAACATGTACAGTACTTCAGTGTACTCTATTGATGACAATCATATGAATAAGAATACTGTACAAGTAAGTGAAACATAAAAAAAATTCAACCACTGTACACCATTCGATCACCTGATTTCAAAATGAATACTCTGTTTGTTGTCATTCATACAAGTGGGTTCTCCATTTAAACATAGCATGTACCAATTTAACTGTTAATAATACGCCGAGCACACTGAGTGAAATGAATGCATTCATTTTAAACTGAATGCATTCATTTAAAATGAAAACATTCATTCGAAATGAACGCATCGGGTATTGAATTCTAGCTTTGAGCAAATAAAGACAAAAAGGTTGGTAACCAAATTGATGTGTAATGTACGTTAATTTTATTTTGCAAACATGTACAAGAAATTCTTATTCAACAAACGATTCGGATATTTCAATGGCCAGCAATATCACAATGCTAAATTCCTCAGCGACCGAACAAAAACTATAAGTGGCGAGATTAAAGTTATGCTTTTGAAGAAACTTCAAAAAAATTATTGCGTATAATGAACATTTAGTTATTAAAACTTGCACAGTTGTATTATTCAAAGTATTGCCCATCTGAAGCTTTGACCTAGCCATCTTTCTGGCAATTTGTGGATCATATCACAAAGAACCCGCTTGGCAGCCAAGAATGAATCAAGGCAATTTTTGATATTCTGCTCGACTCACACTCATTTCACGAATTAAGTTATAGACCTAATAGAAGGTGAAGACTACCCGACTCTTCATTAAACAGCGGTTCATATTCATCGCCAGTATTCTGCTTCCTCCTTCCTTCAATAAAGAGGAAATAAAATGTATTAAAGATTAATGTAAAGGTATCACGAAAACACATGACAACGAAATAAGAGAACATGAAGATCAAGAGTGATTTTTAAATGAAGAGCTGGGTAGCTTTTGTCAGACGATAGAGACTTGTTTCAAGATATCATTCCACCGGTGGAAGTTATGAATTCCTTTTCAGTGCGTAATCAAATATCGGGTGATGTATTCATTTTATTTTTCAAGATATGAGTGGAATGAATATGATACTCGAAAAAATATGAATGTCTTGAAACTGGACCTCTAATACATACACACAAACTTATATTTATACATTCTCCACCCAACTTCCAGACATTTAAATAACAATTAATGCATCAATTTAGCTCAGTAATATTCGCATAACTTCCTAGTAACAAAACATGTAAAATGGTTTTAGCCCCTTATAGTCCCTTTATCAACCGTATACTTATGTAGTAGCACTTATAACAAATCAAATTATTATCTCTAGGCATGTGTATAATCTTATAACCTGTCAATGAAATATTTGAATAAATTTCCCTGAACGTCTCGATAGGAAATCGATAATTTCAACACTATCCAACGTCAACTATTTTCCAATTCACACAGTTTCTCTCCGTTAACAACCATAATTTTCACGATTTGAAATTCAAAACCCATCGACTATGACGTTCATTTTGCATTCATAATCCGCTTCTATCTGTTGTCTCTACAGGCACTAGCTTCAGCAGTAGTCGCACTACAATTCCTAGTGGTACGAGTATATCCTGTTTAAAATAATATTCAATCCATAAAGTCCACCACCTGCAGTGTGGTGCTTCAACACAGATAGTACGTCGCTCTGGTTTGCAAAAGCCCTGATGCTGATGGTCTATGATGTATTTCCTACCCTTATTCGGCAAAGCACTAGGTTCATCTGTAATGATTGATAATGCAATTATATTTCCAATAATTGAACTTCGAGATATAAATGGGATGCGTCCGCTTTTAGGGGAAGAGTAATAAATATTTTCGATGATCGATTGCTTTGGTTTATCATAAAGGATAATCGGTGTTTGAGACTCTTAAGCGTTTAAAAATCAATTAAATAAATCAAATAAATCATTAACGATATCTGTAGACCTTCAATTGTATAAATAAAACTGCGACGAGATATACACATTTCAGTTTATAAATTATCATAATACGTTTTTGATATTTCTGCTGGACGCTTGTCAATTCAAATTAGCCAAGAAAAGACAAGCACCTCTTAACTTCGCTCATTTTAACTATAGCAAGTAGTACATAATATTACAATAGTTGCCGTCAACAAAGTATTGCATCACTGTTTACAAAGAAGTCAAATCAAATTTGAAAAGTCTTTCGCAACAGTTCTACTTCGCAATGACTTGCAAATGATAGTATTTAAGGGCAAAATCAACGCGACTTCATCAGCAAGAAATTAAATTACTTACTGTGCCTTCAGGGATTAATGCAATTTGATGATTTCTAGTTTATTAAATTTCAAATTCCACTTATGCAACTGACCAGCGATGAGAGCCACTTTGACTCGAACATAACTAGGAGTCGCGAATTGCATCTGCTGCTCGTTATAAATTTGATTCGATTTTTTGCTTTTATGCAACCGCTTTGTTAGAGTCCTCCAGTTCTATATCAGACTCAGTGCCCGATTGTAACCAACCAAGTGAATCCTTAAGTTATCCAGATGTACCTTTAACATCTGTGATGTGCTCATCTTAAAATTACTTCACGTGCGGAATCGCACACGAATGCCGGCTCACTTGGTGTAATGATAGCACAGTCGTCTTCAGAAGGTAATTTTTTCTGAAACATTTTATCTGATGGAAGCACTAGAAAGGCAAAAGACAATGATGGCAATAGAGAAGGAATACGTTTACCTTGAGTGCATCCTCCACTATAACTCCAACATCTCTCACATCGTTTACCTGAAGATACCCAAACAATCAAACTACCATCCCATTACCCTGTCACCGCACACACACCCATCTACGAAGGACTGCAATAAAGGGTAGACTATTGGACTTATGTGTGTACTATTACAACTTCATTTCACCCCTCGTCGAGGTGGGGTTATCCTCGATGGGCATCCTTGCTCGAAATCAACCTGCGTCTACGAGAACGAGTCGTACCCAATTCACCTCGCTTCGCTGAAGTGGTGCGACATCAGTTATACTATCGTTTAATCCCATCGTGCTGAGTGAAGTTCAAAAGGATACATATACAGGTACCATGCTCCCGCATGTAAGAAAAATCTCATTCAGAGGATATTCTTAGAATTTGTCTTTAATATACCTTAATGAGCAGAATGGAAGAGGCGAAGTAGTCATTCTCAGAAATGCGACAACGATGGAGACATTCAGTGACTGGGAATGATGATGGCTATGATGGCAATCTTGTACAAGACTATGAATGCTTTTTTTAATCGATTAAATTAACAGGGCATGTTGAAAAGAGGTCATCTCGTTTTGTGTATGTGGCAGGAATTAGGTGCAAATTTAATTAGGTAATTATGTTTCTCGTTCAAGTAGAGCTCGTTTTACTTCTGTAGTTCTGGTGTGAATATTCGTCTGCATCCAATTAAAATTGGGGAACATTTATAAGAGGATTTATTTTTCAGTGATCATTGAATTTAAATACAACGCTAGTCCTGAGAGCTCAATACTGCGGTGTGTCCTAAATTATTATTTTCTCGTTCTCGTTGATTGCCTTCTATATACATATATAGTAATGCTTTTAGCTGTATGTAGATCCTATTAACTTTAAGGTATACTACATCGTTGTAGTATACACGTGGTGGCCCGTGGCGTTGGGTCGATCCCTACCTCGACGTCTTAGGTTCGATTCCTGCTTGTACGACAAGAATAATTTTCACGGCCCATCCCCTTTTGAGTCGTTGACAATTCTCAAAGAGTACTTTCTGTCTAGAAGAAGCTTCTCAAGCTTGGTCGTTCGGAGTCGGCGTAAAACTGTAGGTCCGTTCCACTCGTGAGGGAACAATTGCACGCACAACACGAGTGTTTGCTGGGAAGCTAGGCCCTGGCCCTCTACGAACCCACCCATGTTATTATATTATACTACATATTTAAATATTATACATTTATATTATATTATACTATATACATAGAATAATCTGTTGCAAGCATTTTGACAGAAATGGAGAATTGGATAACTGACCTGAATTGAATATAGTGCGTCGCTTCCTACGTAATTTTTTTTAGAAAATAATCTTCGCATCCCACCCCACAACATATTTAAGCTCAGCCGTTCGGAGTCGGTACAAAATTGTACAAGTTCCTTTCCACGCCTGAGAGAGATAGAAGCTGAGTCGCTAGCACGACCAATATTGGAATCATCGATGGAAACCGTTGGAACTTGTGACAAAGCGCTGCTGATAGCTTATATCGCCACTATTTAGTTCACTGAGGTTTTTGTAAAACGGTGGTAGGGATCTAACGACTAACCATAGTACGAGAAGAGTTTATTTTATACCTCCCTTCATCCATGCAGCTTTGAACGTGTGTGTAACTATTATCACAGCGATGATAGTCCAGTGTCCAGTTAAGACTCAGCTGATGGTACTTTACAGGTATGCTTAGTCTGAACACAGAATGATCCTCTAAGATTAAGTGCTGTCCATATTACTTTCTAGCCACTCGGTGCTGACTGTTGTTTATATGAATATTCATGAGATGATGAATCTCCTCCCGAGGAATGAGGAAATGAAAAACTAGCAAGCTTATATTAGTATGTACCTTAAGTCTGCAACTAAGCCAATTTCACTCACTAATGCTGGATACACAACACAACTTAACACTTTTAGACTTTGGGCACAGCCTTGGGTGACTGTGAGCCTAGATAGAATGGCCACTGAGAAGGAGTTCAGACTCTAGGGAAACAATACATTGCAGCCGTGAGGTTACTATGGACAAAAATAAACCAACGGAGAGAAGACACAGATCAGGACAGTATTCAGGATGTAAGGAATTACATTTAAAATGTAAATGGTACTCTTACCAGTCACCTGCGATAGATAATATCCCATCACCCTAACAAACTTCAGCCATAGACGCCAGAGACAGTATGACTGTGCCACATTAATATTTTCTCCATTACTAGTCAATTTTAGTGGAATCAATATACACACCGCAACCAAAGTTAGGAAACCGAAGTGAAGAAAAATGACAGTTTCTTCTCCGGAAGTAAACTTCCATTTTATAAATAATATCCTTAGTTAAAACCACTTCAGTTCTCTACACACAAACATTATTTCGTTGTTTCAAGGACACCCCGGAAGTCGTAAATAATGCTGGTACGTCCGCCCACCCTTACCAATACGGTGAACGTGTTTCCTGTGCGAAATTATTGCCAAATAAATAAGCAAATCCGTTTTCTAACTATAAATCCTGAGTTTCAGTTAAGACTCCAGAATGAAAGTGAAAGGATATCTAGGTAACGTCTATTCGGTGCGCCCTCTTCAAAAAATAACAGACTGGTGGGTGTATCATTTCGATTTGTTTTCCTTTCCGTTGCTTGTCGTTCTTTTTTTTTCTCCTTTCCTGGTTGGGGATTTGTGTCTTTACGAGTCTACATCCCATAAAACGATACCGTTCGTTTCTTTTTTGCAATGGAAAATGCTGCTATTTTGAATACACCACTCGTACTTTATCCACGGAACTGGCTAACAGCCGCACATCGTGGCGTGGTAGATGGCTTGTCTGACAGTTAACCAGTGAGTATATTTCCACGCCTTTACTGGTATTCCTCAGAGCTCATTTATTTGTGAGGAGCCCAGTGCCGTCAAGGAGGAAGCAAAGGACTTTATTTATTATGCAGATAAATTTCCAAGGATATGCGCTTGTAAATGTAGACATTACGAGTGGATTCCTTAAATAAACTACACACTTCGTAAATTCTTCTGTTTTCTCATTTTTATTTGTTCACTCCACGTCGGCAATACACCAGATCCCTAGGTCTATGACACTGAAAATCTGAAGCGTGAAGAAGATTCCAGGAATGTGTACCGTGTTAACCATTTCCCAGTGGTGAATTGGCTAACCCCAACGGCGGTGGGTTGGTTTTCACCTTGTGTCTGGATTTGGAGGCGATTATCAATTTCAATGAATTTACTCCTGGGGAATGTGTCTGTTTATGGTAATACCGCTGTTTTCAAAACCGAATCACCGAGGCAGAGACCCTTAGTGTTAGAATGCGTTTCGCTTTTAGTCGCAAGTGAGCTGTGAAATTAGGCAATTCTGTGGTAACGGATAACCTTTATTTATGGTGGATTACTTGCCACATGTTGGCTGCCGGGAGGTATTATTAATTGAAATTGCCGCGGTGCTCATTGGGAAATTGGAGGCGCACAAATGCGAGATGGATTACTTTAATTTGTTTCAATTTCAATAATTAACGCCATTTGGCTGTCTTTCAGGATTTTAATTAATTATAATTTATTATTTACAGTCTGCTTTATTTTCTAGGATATTTTTGTAGCTTATGACTGGAATTTGTCAATTTTTTTGTTGATATCTTCCAGATGAATTATGTTTGTCTGTCTTGAATTCCATAATTTCCATTTTGGCATAGCATAAATTATCCAATGGATATGAAATTATAACATTTTAAAAATATTTCAAGGATTGTGGCTGACACGGCGTTGGTGTAACTTAGATAGATACAGAATGCATCTCATTAATTCATTTTCTTTGCATAAAATTACTGCACCTTGTACGATTTTTGGAAAATTTCAGCTGCCATACTTTCAACCTTATTTTATTACTGAAAAAAGATCTTGATTCCATTCAGTGAAAATTGATAAAAACGCACAAATGCATCAATTTAATTTTTTGAATAAGTTATGATTGCAATTTCAAGTAGAATCAGCGAATCATCTCATCGTACTACGTAAGTGTAGACGTGTAGACGTGTAGACCTATACTAAAACACAAGATAATTATCGAGGATAAATTGTTTGTGAAAATGTACACTAGTGAAATTAAAAACTTTAAAATCATCATATAAAATGTTCAATGGATTTAAACCGTGCGTAGTAGGTATCTATGTTCATTATTCAAAAACCTGCGGTGAATCTCTTCACTCAGTAACCACACCTCAGGATGCATAAACCGCACCATCCTATTATCATTCATCATCTTCTAATCTTCCCTTTAATTTTCTTATCCATAAATCCTTTCCCCTTCTTCCATGAACATATTTTCCCCAAAAGCGCAGTTTCTTTATTTTAACCTTCCGCAGCTGCAAGAATTCACTTCCTTCCGTCACCAGACTAGGGCGAAGATGATTCTTATGCTCATGCAAGAACATAACCCTCCCAAAAAGCATCTTTCTCCAAACATAAACCAACCAAAAGGAAGATCCAAATAATATCCTTATTAAATAGATTCATGAACGTACAGGGGAAAATATGGAAATGGTAGACGGGTGAACAGTAAAAAAATCCCACACCAAAGAATCATTCATCATAACCACAACCATAAAAACATCATCAGATTGTGTGTTGACGATGGCAATAGCATATGTAGCGCCAGAGCAATTTTGTGAATTGCCATATATCCCCATTCGCACACAAACGACATACACCCCGTACCAACCCCTTGACATCACCCATTATCCACCCACCCGCTTCCACAGAACTCACAAGCCGCACAAACAAAAGGAACATCATTGCCTAATGGTACGTATGTATGCAAAAAGCGCACAGAAAGACTACGAGTAAACTTCCAGACAGGATCAAATAAGAGGATGCAAACAACAATGCCTGTCAAATTGTAAGTCCTTTCTGCGCCATTATCAATTTCTTTCCCTCGAGTTGTCTTCTTTTCTCCCGCGTAATATTCCGGAGACAATAATCTCACATTGCATTAGCAGCCAGTGGCTTTGGATTAGGGGTGGTGTGTCACACATCTTATCCATTTCCCATTTCGATCGTCCTTTCAATCACTTTGAAGTTTCTTATTAATTTCCATAACTCTCATTTATCATTTTATCCGAATCCATCTTAGTGCAGCATGGTGGCGGCTCTAGGGTGGATGAAATGACACTAATGTCCTTATCGATATCACTTGAATGCACCCACACCACGTGTCGGGTCCACTGACGGACATCCCTAACGCCACCCTCATTTTGCATTTCGGCGAACTTTATGACTTTCGTTCGGTGTACGTTCACGGTCCATCTACAACCCCACGCAACTGAAATGCTGGGCGACAAGTTGCTCGCGCACACTTCCAGTAATATATTCCCTGGTCAACTCTCGGGACCATTTGTTAAAGCTGTCTGCAGCCTGTCGTGGATTCTGTTTGTTTTGCTTTGGAGATTTGTAGATTTTCCTTTCTAATGACGACTGGGGGAGTGTTGAGTGCTAAGTCTTCTGTGTTTGCCATGCGGACAATCCTTAGAGGACGAAGACCGTTGAAGCCCGGTGGAGTTGGCGAAGGCCAATAGTGGAGGTTTGGGGAGTGTTTGCTTCCTTTTTGGAGGAAGATGAATGGAAAATGTATTAATACCGTCTGACAGGTGTAATATACAATTTTTCATTTTGGTAAGCGGGTTGAATTTCGTTTTTCTTAGTTCGTTTTTCCTTTTCCGATTCTTGTGCTTGTTCTCTCTTCTCTGTCATTTTTCAATTTCATATTCCCCTTTGTTTTCTTTTTGGGGGAGGTATTGGGATGTCTTTGGTTGGAAAGCAATTACACAGATATGGCTGCTGAAAAGGACAGAAATCCATGTGAAGATCTGGTGAAGAACGACGAAATGTGTGACAGTGAGTGACGATTAATGGTCCTCGTTCGTTCATTTCGATTACCTACAAGTGAAGAATGATATCAGCAAATACTCGTCCATCATTACCTATGCACACACATACGAATACAAACATCTTCTCTATACTGCGTTTTATTTAGGGATGTGTAATTGAGAATTTCTTATCTTAGTGGACCAGTTATCACTTCTTGTGTTTGAAGACCACCTTGGTTCTTTTTGTATTTTATTGGGAACGAAAATATATTCAATTTCATATCAATTTAATTTACAAAATTTACTGACGTACTTACATACACACACCATATACCTCAAACACAGCCAGATGGTAACAACTACGGTGTTTACAGTAATGTGTTCTCTAAAATGTGTATCAGCAAAACTTTACACTGTTCTTTTTGTTTTTGTTTTGTTCTCCTCATTTTTGTTTTATTTTTAATTCATTTACTTACATGCTAGACAAAAATTCTTAAAACTAGCTTAACTAACTTAACACCTGTTCTTACACCTAACCTACTGATCCTATACGGGTACTTTAAGCTATTCTTATTGTACATATTTTTTCTGTGCCTTTCGGCTTATGCTATGTTTTTTTTTTTTTCTGCTGAACTGTTTTCGTTTTATTTGTTTTGCCAAGAAAACTGGTAACAAAAAACTTGGCTAAACTTTACACTGTCATCCCTATATTATTCAGTTCCGAAGTTTTCAGTCTCAAAAATGTGAATTTTTTTCAAACGTTTTTATATTTGTCTAGTTTCTCTTACCCATTTTGCGTGCATTGTTAGGAATTAAATAACAATTATTTGTTTCCAAGACTTAGATGCAGTTGTAGGCTTAAGAGGTAAGTGCAAATTTGTACGCGAATTGTCAATGCAAGATGTTAGAGCTTGGGTTCTCGTGGAAGCCATTGATGAACCTGAATAAACTGATGAGAATTTGGGAAATGAAATGTCACTTAGCTGTTCCCAAAATAGCTAGTTCGCAAGCGATCAAGTACAAATACGCTTCTTCAGTTCGCCAATCAAAATGAATTAGACACAGAAGCGGTTTTCAGTTTGTTTAAGTGGGCAGAATTAAAAGAATGATCAAGTCAAGCTATTAGCTAGTCCACGATAACATTGTACTTTCTTTTTTCTTCTAAATTAATAAATATTGAAGCTATGCTTTAAGAAATCATTTCGTGTTGTTTTTGATAAATTTTAAGAACTTTTCAAGCAGTTTATTTTAAAAATCCTACTTACTCACAAACTTATCAGGCAGACGACCCATGAAGGGTCTAAAAATAAGCAATTGCTGCCTTCCATCGGTGACGGTCCTGGGCACGCGGCTTCCAGTCTTCAAGGCCAAGCTGTCTTACATCCGCGATGACTTAGTCTCTACACAGGAGATACGGTCTTCCTGTCCTTCTCGAACCAGGATCGGAGACCCTCTTAGCTCGAGCGTTGTTGTCCATTCGGCCGAGCAAGTGTAGTCGACGAATTTTTGAATTCCGAACTACATCGACATCCTGGTACAGCTCGCAGAGTTCGTTGTTGTGCCTTCGACCGCGAGAGACAATTTCACCAGCGTATCCCAATAGCTGGACTAACTTGTAGAAGAAGATATTGTCTTCTCATAGGTTCAGAGCTTTTTGAACCAAACTGCACGTTGCATCGGGTATGTGTTAGCGTGGTACGACATAACCGGATCAATTTTCCCGGGATCCCAAATTCGTCCATCGATTCAAATAATGCTGTCGTATTTAAATTTTATATATTTTTTATATATATATATTTTAAATATTTAAAATCGACAAAAAGATGGTGATGGTGGTCGATTTGAAATTCGCTGGTCTTCTCCATGAGGCAGATCATGTTGTGAGAATAGTGTGAATATTTGATCTATAGTCGATTTGCCGGGATGAAAGCCGCACTGGTACGTGCAGATTAGTGCTGTGCACAAATGCTTTAGACGTTCACACATTAGGCTGGATAGGAGTACGAGCAAGAATATAACTCAATAGTTTTTTGTAGGAGGTAGGATCCTTCTCCCTACCACAACATTGCGTCCAGCTTTGAAACGCTCCAATGGTAAGCCATCTGAGCCTGCGGCTTGGGTGTTCTTCAGCCTTTTAACGGCTGTTCCGATTTCTTCAAAGCTAGGTGGGAGGACTACTTCGTCGACTGGGGTTGGTATTTTCAGCTTCTGTAAAAGTCTCTCCTGTTCGTGCCTTTCCTAAAGCGGTCAGGCTTTTAAAAAAATCAGCCTTGTTTAAATTAGTTCACACTATCGAAGGACTACTATAATAACTCCATGGCCCATGCTTATTTAAATCCAAAATTTTACCAAATCTCAATTTAACAATTTGCTTCGTACCAAACTAAGCTTTTCTGTTTTGCGTATACCTATTTCGGCTCCATAAAGCAGGATTTTTGTAGAACATGATCTTGGTCCTTCAAATCCGAAATTGTTTTGACAAACCAAAGTGGCAGCCCTTGCAAGGGGTTATTTTTCCGATAGGATATGATTTATGGAGTTTACGTTTGCCCCGATGTAGACAAACTACTTTACACCCTTACAATGATAGCAGACGATTGTGATATTTTATGGCGTGTGGTGAGTGACGAGACGATTCTCGGTTGAGCGTACATGTTTCGTTTTGTCGTCCTTGATCTTACTTTGTTCCATAGGCCATAGAAACTTCTACCACGGCATGTTTGGAACCACAATAATGTCGATGCTATCTGCGCAAGAGCCAGTGACTTTCATGTTTACAGCTGTCCAGCGCACCAGATCTTCTGCAGTATCTGGTTGAAGCAATCACGCGACAGCTTATTCAGATTCTCAGTGATCATTGAGCCGAGTTACACATATGTGTTTGCGTAGTGCAACACAACTAAATAAACTTCACTGAATGTTATGTTATGTTAATTTTTTTATTTGCTTAATATTGCTACTTCTCTAAAAGGAGGGAGCAATGCTGTTAGTTGTAGTGAGACTAAATTGCATCATAATGTTGGAGTGGCTCAATCAAGATACTCCTAATGAATATGCCCAATAATGTAGAAGTAATTTTAGTTATGTCACCACTATCACATTCAGTAAGATGTTCACAACTATGCAATCTGAATGAGAAATAATGATAATATATCATATAATAACATACAATATAATAATATAATGTAATAATATATAATATATAATATGAGTGCCGCTACAACAAGTAAAATTCCAGGGCCTAGCTTCTCAGAAACTACTCGTGATATGCGTGATCTTTCGTGAGTGGGAAGGGCCCATCTTTTTATATCGACTCCGAACGGCCAAGTTTTAGAAGCTTTTATATACAGCATTGTCAGTGATTCGAAAGAGGTGAGGCCGTAAATAAGTGTTCGTGCGTGGGATACATACCACAACCAGAATACGCATGAATGCAAAACTTAGATTTTTGTTTTACTGTCATTATCGGTGATCCTGGCTAGCAGCTGGCAGCATTCAAACATTTTAGACAGTGTTCCGTGACGCCAAAAAGAGTAATACCCCTTGATAAAACATGAAAAATAACAACGCAGTAAGTACTTGCGGAGACTTAAAGATGAATAAATTCAAGAATTTGCTTATTCTTAAATAAATTATGGTAGCTTAAATTTGTAATTTTCTTAGATTGAATATCTGACCTCGGTTGTAATCCCTACTTCCAATACCAGAGAAAGCAAATATGCCTTCATCTGGTTTTCAAATCTGGTCCAGTCACCATTTGCCGTTGAGATCAAATTAGGCACTGGGTATCACAATGGACCAACAATGGGCTAAGTATGCTGGCAATTTTCTTAGCAGCCCATTAACCTAACCTAACCTAGATTGGTTCTCAGTTAATAAATACAGGGAGGGATGCAAAATAAGTGAGTGACATGAACAAGTGCTAGACGTCTTTTTCCTTTGTCTGAATCCAGTTCCGAGTTTCGTACCATATATAAGTCATCAAATCACAAGGATACTTTTTACGAACAAAAGACATCGATACCCAGTTTGTTTTAACTCAAAAAGTTATTTTACCCTCGAATTTCAATTCATTATGCTGCATTTTTGTCGTTGCTCCATAATCCACTCTCGGGTCTCAAAAACAATGCTCGCCAAAAGGAATTGATTCGCTCATTGATCTAAATGAACAAAACACAGACGCAGACATCGGTTAGTGTGCCTGAGTCTTCTAATAGGACTCTGGAGACTCTCGTCAGTAACATTTGCTCCACTGTAAATATCCCCCTCCAAAGCTGGGAATAATTTTGTCCGTAAATTACCAGAATACCCGGCAATATCGATTTGCAACATGGAGGAACTCAAGAATCTTGGTGAACTAAAAATTGATGAACATCATAAAACGTAAGCGGATAACATTTATTCAGTTTATACCAGGTGAACCGGTTTTTTTTTAAATAAAACACTAATTATTAATGGGAAAGTAAAAACATTTATTCAAAGTATTGTTTTCTACACATTTAGCCCACCTTTCTGGCAATTTCTGAATACCACGCCAATAAAATTGTTCGCCTTTTAAAGCAAACCAATCAGACACCCAATTTTTGACTTCTTTGTAGGAATCGAAGTGCTGCTCAGCCAATGCGTGTCCCATAGATGAAAACAAATGGTAGTCGGAGGAAGCCATGTCAGGTGAATACGGCGGGTGGGGTAGCTGCTCCCAGCCAAGTGTTTTGATTGTATCCTGAACCGGTTTTGCTTTGTGTGCAGGTGCATTGTCATGGAGCAAAATTACCTTGCCGAGTCTTCTGTCCAATTCTGGTCGTTTCTCGATCAATGCATGGTTCAAATTGATCATTTGTTGTCGGTAGCGATCAGTATTAACGGTTTCACAGCATTGTCTTCTTGCCGAATCGATCTGGTTTTGCAGTCGAATCTGATGGTTGTCCCAGATTAACCCATGATTTTTCCCGTTTATGGTAGGATTCTTAAATTAAATCCATTTTTCATCGCCAGTAACAATCCGATGCAAACCCGATTTTCTTACGTGTCTTTGAAGCAAAATTTCACAAGTGATTTTTCGGTTTTCCATCTGTCTTTCATTCAATTCATGCGGCACCCAATCTTTCCCATAGCTTTTAAACAGTCAGAAATTGTTTGTTGTGCAACATTTGACATTGCTGCCATTTGCTTTTGACTCAAAGTGTCATCTCCATCCAAAATCGTTTGCAATTCGGTGTCTTCAAACTTTTTTGGTGGTCTGCCACGTTCTTCATTTCTCACATCAAAATCATTATTTCTGAACCGTTGAAACCATCTTTTGCATGTTGCTTCTGATAGAGCATGATCACCATATGCCTCGACAAGCATTCGATGCGACTCTGCAGCACTTTTCTTCAAATGAAAACAAAAAATTAATGCTTTCCGCAAATCATCACTTTCTGGTACAAAATTCGACATTTTTAACACGGTGAAAAAATATGATTTTGTGTGTTCAATGACTTGATGTATACTAAATATTTTTC
This sequence comes from Eristalis arbustorum, assembly GCA_916610145.1. Taxonomy (NCBI): domain Eukaryota; kingdom Metazoa; phylum Arthropoda; class Insecta; order Diptera; family Syrphidae; genus Eristalis; species Eristalis arbustorum. The sequence goes on from OU744318.1 coordinate 57,105,140, forward strand.
ACAGATGTCATAGCAAACAAACAAACAAAAATAAGGGCTCGTTCACAACAAATGTTACCTATCGAGACATTTGTATCCTGACGCTCACTTCATACCGGTATCCCCCCTCCAAAGCTGTGAATAATTTTGTCCGTAAATTACCAGAACACCCGGCAATATCGGTTCGCAACATGGAAAAACTCAAGAATGCTGTTAAACTTAGGATTGATAAACATCATAAAACGTAAGCTGATAGCATTTATTCAGTTTATATACCTAGGTTTTTTAGTCTCTATTGGATTGAATTGAATTTTATATTGAATTTACATAATTTCGCATAATTCTCTACCTGTGCTTTCATCCCATTCTCATTTTTATTTTGTATGCACCAATATTTGCTCTATTGTGTAAGGTCATTATCATTTTTGTGTTCTTCATACTCTCTCTTAGCATTACCAATACCATATCTTAAGCATAAGTAGTCTGTATTCAATCTCTAACCATGAACAACATAGATTTGAAACGCATAGCAGCATGAATGAAATGTAAAAATGAAGATGTAGAATGAAAAATAAAATTATTGTGTTTTATGCGAAAGCTACCATGGTAACATTAACCCAGAAAGCCATGTGAATAAGTTCGCCGAATTTAAGACTGTCTTTAAAACAGTCGCCTCCAGATGTTACGCACACTATTCATATCTGTGATATAATTACAGAGATTCCATCGCTGGCACCAAACATCATTATTTGTAGAGACCTTAATATAAACATTCTTGACATGTCACCAAACTCTCTTTTAGCACCACAATACGGTGTCTAAACTTAAAGTCCCTTAACACAATTGAAGCAAACCATTTTAAACAAAACAGCTCGCCATCATTGCTAGCTTCCGGTACCAGCATTTCTGTACGATAATCTTGTTTTTGCTACTTTTGACATTTGTGTTCCAAGAAATTGTTTACATCTATTTACATCACCTATTTTCTATCGTGAATTTCATAATGTCATTGTTAAATTATTTATGGATTGCTATTGCTATATTATTCTTCTTCTTCTTTGTGTGGCGCTACAGTCCGGGGTGGACCTGGGCCTCAACCAACATGCCTCTTCAACTAGCGCGATCTCTGGCTAGCTGTCTCCAGTTTCGCACACCAAGTTGGTTGAGGTCCTTCTCCACTTGGGTGCGCCACCTTAAACGCGGGCGTCCTCTGTTGCGTTGCCCCACAGGTTCGGATTCGAAGATTCTCCGGGCCGGAGCTGTAGTGTCCATACGCTCAACATGACCTAGCCACCGTAGGCGTTGGATCCGTAGACGTCTAACTAGGCTCATGTCGCTGTACAGCCCGTACAGTTCGTGATTGAATCTTCTCCTCCACAACCCGTCAACACAAACAGGACCAAAGATCGTGCGTAGAACTTTTCTCTCAAAGAGACCAAGGACTTCTTCATCCGCTTTCGAGATTGTTCATGCCTCCGCGCCGTATAGCAGGACTGGGATGATCAGAGTCTTATATAGAGTCAACTTGGTTCTTCAAGAGAGGGCTCTACTACTCAATTGCCTTTGGAGCCCGAAGAAACAGCGGTTGGCAAGAGTTATCCTACACTTGATCTCGGTACTGATGTTATTTGTACAATTCACTCCGGAGCCGAGGTAAGTGAAGTCCTGGACTACCTCGAAGTTATAGCTGCCCATTGTGACGCTCTATCCAAGACGTCGATGTTGTATGTCCTTTTTCGATGACAGCATATACTTCGTTTTGCCCTCATTCACCGCCAGACCCATTTTAGCCGCTTCCGTCTCAATGTTAGCAAAAGCCTCACTGACGGCTCGCTGAGTTCTGCCAATTACGTCTATGTCATCGGCGTATGCTAACAATTGCATGGCCTTCTGGAAGATCGTGCCTCTAGTGTTGGCGTGTGAGTTTCGCACGATCTTCTCCAGGACGATGTTAAAGAAATCACATGACAGCGCGTCGCCTTGTCTAAAACCTTTTTTGACATTGAAGGTCTCGGTGAGTTCGTTACCAACCTTGATGGAGCAGCAAGAGTTCTCCATCGTCATCCTGCACAGCCTGACGAGTTTGGCAGGAATGTCAAAACTAGACATGGCGTTGTATAGCTCGTCTCTATGCACGCTGTCATATGCGGCCTTGAAATCGACGAACAGATGGTGAGTGTCGATTTGCATTTCTTGGGTCTTTTCCAGGATCTGCCGCAGTGTGAAGATTTGGTCTGATGTGGACTTTCCTGGCCTGAAGCCACACTGATATGGACCTATCAGATTATTAATGAACGGCTTCAGGCGAGTCAGAAAACGGCAGACAAGATCTTATACGCGATGTTAAGAAGACTGATCCCTCGATAGTTGGCGCAGTTGAAGGGATCTCCTTTCTTGTGGATCGGGCAAACGATACTGAGATTCCACTCGTCGGGCATGCTTTCCTCAGACCATATCTTGCAGATGAGCTGGTGCATGCGCCCTACCAGATCATCTCCAGCTGCCTTAAATATTTCAGCGAGCAAACCGTCCGCTCCAGCAGCTTTGTTAGACTTCAGTCTTGATATTGCTACCTTGACCTCGTCTAAGTCTGGGGGATGGTATTCGCGTCTGTCATCGTCCAGATTGAGTGGAACATTCTGCCTGACAGCGGTATTTTGGTCCTCATCGCCGTTTAACAGTCTGCAGAAATGATCTTTCCAGATTCTCAGTATCGACTGCGACTCTACTACCAGATGTCCATTTCCATCCCGACAGGCTTCTGTCCGAGTTTTATATCCATTGGATAATTGTTTTGCCCTTTAATAAAACTTTGGGACGTCATTCCTGCCATAACACCTCTCCATATCCTCGACCGCGCGCTTCTCATGCTCTTTCTTTTTTCTTCTGAGGAGCCGGTGCTCTTCCCTTCTCTTCTGTTCGTAGAGCTCACGAACAGCCCTCGTTGTTCGATGCAGCGTTGCCTTGTAGGCCTCCTGTTTGGCTGCATGTGCCTGCCTGCACTCGTCGTCAAACCATGGGTTCCTTCTAGGTGGTGTCGTGAAACCCAGCACATCAGTGGCAGCTTCTTTGATGCCTTCTTGACAACGACTCCATTCTTCTTCGATGGTTTGTGCAGGCGGCGTCGAACTTACAGAAAGTTTCTGGGAGACTCGGTCGGCAAAGATCCTGGCAGTCCGCTGCGATTGTAGCTTTGCGACGTCAAACCGTGGTGTTCGTTCTCGACTCCGTTGTTCTCGTGATATCCTGATTCTTACCTTTGCTACAACAAGGAAATGGTCCGAGTCAACATTGGCTCCTCGGAACGTTCGGACATCAAGAATGCTGGAGGAGTGTCTGACGACGATCGCAACGTGATCAATCTGGTTGACGGTTGATTGATCTGGAGACCGCTATGTCCCTTTCTGGATTTTGAGGTGTGGGAACCGCGTGCTAGCAACAGAGATGTTACGTCCCAAGACAAAGTCCACCAGCCTTAGTCCGTTACTGGACGTGGTGTCGTGTAGGCTGTGTTTCCCTATGACTTTAGCAAAGATTTCTTCTGTACCCAGCTTAGCGTTGAAATCTCCTAGAACGATCTTGGTGTCAAAGCTGGGGCAGTGATCGTATGTTCTTTCTAGGAGGTCATAGAAGTCATCTTTGCTACTATCATCTTTGTCCTCTGTCGGGGCGTGGGTGCAAATCAGGCTGATGTTGCCGAATGTAGCCTTGATGCTTTGTTATGAAACGTTCGCTTTTACAGTCAAAGCTTAAGACTTTTTGCCTAAGTCTGCCTCGAACAACAAATCCACATCCAAATAAGCGCCTCTCTCTGCTGCAATCACCGTAATAGATGTCGCAGTTTTTCATCCTCTTCTTGCCCGGCCCATTCCATCGCACTTCCTGGATGGCGGTGATATCTGCTTTATAGCAGTCAAGGGCCTCCGCGAGTTCTTCGGCTGCACGTGGCCTGTTAAGAGACCTCACATTCCATGTGCAGAACCGAAAAGCATGGTCTTTTGTTCGTTTGCTGGGGTCGTCAACAGTAGATCGGTCAGTATCCGAGGCAAAAAGTCGTCTCTGAACAACATTTTTTTACGTGGTGAGTGCTCTAACCCCACGCACAACCCCCAGCTGGGAGGCCAGGCCCATTTATTTTACCCTTGGGCGAAGGGTCCGGGTCCGGATGACTCGGTAACCTCGCTGAGGTTGTGAGTGCCGCCGTTGACCCTACACGATAGGGTTCCTCCGCCGCCAACTCTACTCCAAAATCCCGAAAAGACCTTGAAGGCAACCTTTTAGATCTGAGCTCCGAATATGTCGGAGTAGCTCTAAAAGGGGGTGTACCAGGTAGCTCTGGATGTCGCCGTTGGCTAATCTGATGATAAGCTCCTCCGCCGCCATCCGTAGAGAAGATGAGCCCTGATACAGACTCATCCACTCTCCCCCTCTCACGTCTGAAGCCGCCAATGACGTCCCACGGGGGTTGGGTACCCCATCTTCAGTCGAAGGTGCTCGGCTCCCGGATTTAACCACGGGGAGGTGAGAGTAGGAGTTCATTGACAGAGGCTAAGTGCAGACGACCATAAGTCGCTTGTCAACGCTTCGAAATCCAATAAGTTCCTCTTAAGACAGTTAAAAACGTTCGTCCTTTTGCGATGTCCACTATGGATTACCTCAAGGTTTTATTCTCGGTCCGTTATTATTTCCCATGTTTATTAATGATCTTCCTACAGGGGTCTTATTGCAATTTTCACATTTATTCAGATGATATTCAAATCTACCGAAGTTTCTTCACATGGTATGTTTGAAGATTCAGTTTCTAAATTAAACGAGGATATGTTTTCGATTACGAGGTGGGCTGAAGAAAAAGTTCTCATGATCAATTCTGACAAAACCAAAGTCATACCATTCTTAAAACGCCATCCCTGGTGTGTTTATGCACCTCGTTATGGGTTCATTGCAAACATAGTTGGTTCTATGGCTTTTATCAGAGACTAAGTTTCTCACCCGAAGAGATCTTTGGGGAGCGTGTATATTGATGAGAAAAAGTAGTTCTGGTGAACTTATACGATTAGTAATAATGTTGTGGATAAACATTGCTGACGCTGCCTTACGCCTGAAACTTAAGGTTTGCAAGCCAATTATCACAGATGGAAAGCTCTTCAAATATAACTTTCGGAAAGAATTCACGAGACATTCTCTTAAACTTTTTTGAGTCTAAGTTCGCATTTTTAAATATGCATACAACTCTTCAAAATAATTCATTGGACAAAGACTAACTACCTTTATGAGAAAATAACTTTCTCTAGATCGTGTCCTAATATTGCGTTGGAACCTTCCATGCATGTTTAACATCTTGTAGGCATTCCTTTATTCATTTTGCACATCTGTGGAGCTTTTCAAAGCTGGGGGCAATGTAATGGTAGGAAGCATGCACCAAATCATTTGCCGAATTTGGGAAGATGAAAGCATGCCCGACGACTGGAATATCAGCTCCATATGCCCCATCCACAAAAAAGGCGATCCTACCTCCTGCAAGAACTACAGAGGTATATCCCTGCTCAATGTCGCCTACAAGATCCTATCCAGCGTACTGTGTGAACGTCTAAAGCCGTTTTGCACCGCACTAATCGGCACGTACCAGTGCGGCTTCCGGCCCTGCAAATCGACTACAGACCAAATATTCACACTAAGGCAGATCCTGGAGAAGACCAGCGAGTTTCAAATCGATACTCACCATCTTTTCATCGATTTTAAAGCCGCATACGACAGCATTCATCGCAAGGAGCTATTCGAAGCGATGGCCGAATTCGGGATCCCGGGAAAACTGATCCGGTTGTGTCGCACCACGCTAACACATACGCGATGCACCGTGCAGTTCGGTTCAAAAACCTCTGAACCGTTCGAAACCTGCACCGGATTTCGGCAAGGAGATGCGCTGTCGTGTGATTTCTTCAATCTGGTACTGGAGAAGATAGTGCGGCGGGCAAAAGTCAACACGGAAGGCACTATCTTCTACAAGTCAGTCCAGCTGTTGGGATACGCGGATGACATCGACATTGTCGCGCGGTCCCAACGTGCCATCGTGGAAGCTTTCACGGCAATTGAGGAACAGGCGAAACGAGCTGGTCTTAAGGTCAACGAGGACAAAACAAAATATATGCTGTCGAGCAAACAACGATCCGCCGCACACCGCCTAGGCCAAAACGTTACAATCGACAGCTACAATTTCGAGGTAGTAAAGGAGTTTGTCTACCTCGGGGCAAATGTAAACTCCACGAATGACATCGTAGTGGAGATCCGACGTAGAATCGCCCTTGGCAACCGATGCTACTTCGGTCTGTCAAAACAACTGGGCTCGAAACTCCTGACTCGAAGGACCAAAGTCATGCTCTACAAAACCCTTATCCTGTCAGTCCTAGCTGGACATTAAGTAAGGCTGCAGAGATGATTCTTGGTGCCTTCGAAAGAAAAATTCTACGTCGGATATATGGTCCCGTCTGCGAGGAAGGCGAATGGAGGAGAAGACACAACCGCGAACTCTACGAGCTGTACAAGGATGTGGATGTAGTCCGGAAGGCAAAAATCCGTCGACTACACTGGCTCGGCCACATCGAGCGAATGGACAACAACGCTCCAGCAAAGAGGGTCTTCGAATCCGAGCCTCCTGGTTCGAGAAGGAGAGGAAGACCGAACCTCCGGTACAAAGACCAAGTCATCGCGGATGCAAGACAGCTTGGCCTTGATGACTGGAAGCAGCGTGCCCAGGACCGTCACCGATGGAAGGCAGCAATTGCTCAGGCTCAGACCCTTCATGGTTCGTCTGCCTGATAAATAAATAACATCTGTGGAATCATCTGTCTACTTCCCCCACAGGTACGGTCTTAAACGGTGTACAGGCGATTTAGCTTTTTTTTTCCACCAATCCAATATGAACTGAAATAATCTCCAAAAATAATGATTAAAATTGTCGCAAGTAAATTATTAGCATCTTTAATTCAATCTTGTTATAAATGTCACTTAAATGTGTATCTGTATATCTTAAGCAATGTTTTGTTATAAGTCATGTACTCTAAAATTATGGCATATTCATATTGTGCAAAAATACTCTGAAATCAATAAATTATATAAAATATTTTATAAAAAATAATAATTCGAGGTTCAGCATAGTGATATAGTATATTAACATGAGAATTTATACTCCTTGTTTGACATTTTTACATATCTGAAATAAGCCAATTAATTCCTCACAAATTCTAAACTGATGTTACATGAAATTTTAGGTCAATGTCTCACAAGAGAGAGAAAAGACCATAGCATTGCTGTGAAATAAGGCAAATAATAAACCTTTACAGTATGAATAATTTATTTACAAATACACGTAGATGTCCTTACATCGCGGCAGTCACGATTTATGCAGAAACTCCGCTACAATCACCGCTGAAAAATCGTAACAATCCGAAAGAAACCATACCATAGAGGTTATGGATATGTGCGTTACTCATTCTCATTCTCTTTCTCTCTCCCACTCATTCGTACGAGAATATATTTATCTAGTCTTACAAATACCTTAACGAACTCTGTTTTCGTAATTTTCGTCTTTATTGTCATTTTTGTCACGAACTGGCAGATAAATTCCCTTAGCAAATTGCCTAACGAATCGCAACTTCTTCTTCATGACAAACAACATTTCATCATCTAATACCACTTAACACCATCATCCTCGCACAATACCCATTTGCCACAGATCCTCCCTCAATGCTCAAGGATCAAGCGAGCAACACGCAAAGAATCAATCGAAAATAATTTATCCAAACGGATAGCATATAAAAATTAATATCTCTTCATCCTCTGGATCATTTATAATGCTTCTGCCGTACCATCTGCACCTATACAATCCGGCATCCATACACATCCTTCAAACTCCCCGAAGACTAATTATCACTCACTAATAACCCACACCACCCCCTTTGAGTGGCAATGAATGGTGGTTGCTTAAGCCGACGAAAGCCTTTTAGATACACATCAGTGGCACCATGTCTTAGCCACAACCCGGGGCCGACCGAATCAATCAATCGAACACGAGCTTCATTGGCAACAATAACCAGCAACGGCGTGTACCCTAGTAGGGGTCTAACCCCGTATATTTCCTTTCCTGCTCCCTAGGAATTAATAAAGAATTTCCTTTTATTTCTGTGTGGCCACATGTTCAGATTAAGAATGGCATTCAGCCCACTAGGCTCCCGCATGATTTGGATTTAGGTGTCGGTGGTAAGCTGGAAATGACTGACACATGGATTTGTGATTTGATGAATGGGGGACCTTGCCTACACTTCGTCGTAGTCGACTGGTTCCTTTAGGTAGTTTGATGAACTTCGGGCGCAGACGATTGCTATTGAGGAGTGCCTCATCAGCTGATAACCACTTCTGATGTTTTCACTTCACGTCGTTACAATGGTTGTGGACAAATACACGTAGAAGCCAGCAATCGATTCGATTCCAACGAACTCTTGGACGCAGACAAACGGATGTTTCCCGTTCAAGTGGGTCTAATGGTTGACCACAAATACGTAGTACTACTACTACGTGTGTGCTTTCCACGCAATGCGTTTGGTTTCTGCAATCATTTGGGTTTTTGGTTAACCTTTATAGGGGGTGGAAACTTTTGCTATCGACTTTTTGTTTGCATGGACAGTGATGCTGCGCATACCAATTGGAACTTGATGATTCTAGAGCGATTGTTTTTAACAACGATTAAAAACTTTATAACTCGAAAGGTTTTCTTTAAACTAAGCTTATTCTACTTATTACAATCGCTCAATGGCGTTGACTTGGTTTTTTCTCACGGTGGATGGTCGGCTACGCTTCCACAATGGTATCGGGTTCAATCGCTGTCGGTGTGTCGGAATTAAACATACTTACTTATCAAGCTACGACCCATGCATGTTCCGGGACTGAGATTTCGCTACCATCCATCGGTGACTATCCTGTGCACTCTGTTCGTAATTTCCAAGACCAAACTATCTGCGAAAACTTGATCTCTATATCGGAGGTTCGGTCTTCGTGTCCTTCTCGAACCAGGAGGTTCGGATTCGAAGACCCACTTTGCTAGAGCATTGATGTCCATGAGTTCGATGAGGTCGACCCAGCAAAGTCAGCATATTGTTGCCTGCCGGACTACATCCACATCTTAGTACAGCTCGTAGATCTCGTGTTGTGTCTTCTCCTCCTTTCGCCTTCCTCCCATATAACCGACGCATGCGATTTTTTCTTTCGAATGCAATAAGAATATGCTCTTCAGTTTTGCTTGGCATCCAGCTTTCGGTTCCACAAAGTAGTACTTGTGAAGATTTTTATAGAGCATTTCGAGATCAGTTGCTATGTCAAACCGAAATAGAGTCATTTATCAAGGACAATTCTACATCGGACCTCCACTAGGATGTCATTCGCTGAGTTCAAGTTTGCCCCGAGATGGACAAACTATTTCACTACCTAAACTGATTAGCTCTCTTAGCTCCCGATTGTGATATTTTGCTGTAGGTGGTGTGTGGACAGTTTCTTGCTCAAAAGCATATGTTTCGTCTTATGGTGTAGGGATCAAATGCTCGGCCTAATATGCTGAGCTGAGTGCTGCTTAAATTCTCGCTGATATTTTGCTGATTTTTTATATTTGCTTGTGCAAATCCATCTCTTGCATCTTATGCAACAACATGAGCAACACGAAAGGCATTGCATGACTTGCGCCATATCTCGCTGCTTTTATTATCAGTCTTAATTTACATTATATTTTGGTTCAAATTAAAAATGAATTAAAATTGAAACGTTCGAAAATCGCTACTGACTCGAGTGAAATCTGAAAGTCCTTGTCATTCTCCGGTATATGCGATTGTCCTCTTTGCAATTACGTACATGAAAAGAATTGAGATAAAACTTTTCGTGTGCTGCAAAGTGGAAAAATCTGATTCAGAATCGAAATCAGAAAAAGCAATTGCATTTCGATTGCGCAATAAAAATACACCTTATTATGAGTGGCGTGAATTAAAAGCCCGGAATTAATGAGCCAAATTGGAAGGTACGTCAACGATATTAACGGAAAATGGACTATATCGAAATGGGCATCAGAAATTCACTAGGCAGGTAGGATACGCTTGTTGTCAGAAAGTATTTAATAAAAACTTTGGAAAATGAAACAACCCGAAAAACAGGACAACGATTTCTTATGGGTGCACAAAACACAATGCAAACTCACATGGCATTGAATTTAATGCTGGCTTTGTGTTTTTGATGGATTTGCTTTTATACCGCCCCTATGTCACTGAAGTTTTCGGTCCAAACACATGCACTGATATAATTGATGGAATCATGAGTGCCAAGAAGGGATGAAGTAATCAGTTTGGGCTGTCATTGAATAGAGTGGGGTTGGTGAAATTCCCTTGGGGTTGCACACTCTCCCAGATTTCGTATTTAAGTTCGACTATTATTCTTTAGTTAATGGCACCCGAATCAACCTAAATGCACACACCTAATTGGAGTGATTTTGACATGGCACATCTATCATTTGTGCCCCCGACTGAGGTGAGTCACACTAAATTCACATTTAGCAAAAGTATATGTGACTTATGTATACAGAAGAGATTCGATTTGAAAGATATGCTTCGTTAGTGTTTCTGAAATTGACGTGCACTTGAATAAGAATTTATGCCCATGAAACGCAGATGCTGATGAATGCTCTCTCGTCCGAAAGCAGGCTTAAGGGTAAACTGATGGACATTCCTGAAGAGGTGTGTGTTGCGCGTTAAGGAGAGGAAAGAAAATAGCGATAAAACACGGACAAAGAGGATACGGTACGACGATGTTGCAGCTAGTCTAATGAACCCGCGATATTGTTTTATCGCTCGCTTTTGGATTCTATTTAGTAGATGCAGGGTGGTCTTGGGAGACCCGATATGAGCGTTGTACTCAAGCTTTGGGACAATACTACCTAATGGGATAAAATATATCTTGCACTGATTAAGGAAACCTAGACATTTCGCAGCATTTTTGACGACCTCGAATATGTGATCGCTCCAACAAAGTGTTGTATTGATGCACATACCCAGGATGGGAAGTTTTCCGGTTAAGTTAGTAGTTAGCTAGTAAGTTAAGTTAAGTTAGTTTTAGGATTTCTAAGTTTGGTCAAACCAAGTTTTTTTGGTAATTTAAAATTGAATATCAAATATCTATCAAGACTATGAAAAAACTGAGAGGCAAAAATACATATTATTAGATTAGCTCAGAATGCCCAAAGGGGTCAGGAGGTTAAAATTAATTTCAATAAGGTAAGTTGATAAATTGATTAAGCTAGTTTTAAGTACTTTTGTATTTAGCAAGTAAGTATATATCATTTTAATAAAAACAAAATCCCAATCGCTTTCCTTCCTTCCAAAAAAAGCTTTCCGGTTTCGTAGATACGTTTTTTTTGCAATTCAAGAAAGCTTATATAAAAGCTATGTTAGTGGTGTGAAATTGAGCACACACACTCCATTGTCCGTATTTTGAATTTAAACATTTAAACAGTAAATCAAAAAATTGGCAGAACTGCAAGTTTGTTCATGCCGATTGGGAAGTTATAGCGTACTCTATTTTGTTGTACGTCAAATGATGTGAATACCACAATTCTCCCGCTGTTATCCGCTGTTATGGCATAAAATACGTTTGCTATTAATATGCTATTTAACATATTCCGACAATAAGCATAACCTCTGGTTTCTCCACGTTTGCTCTCATCCCAGCATCATCTATCGATTGCGCTCAAAGTTCCTTCTAGAACGATGTGGATAACGAAATCATCTGCAAAGGGATCAGTGCAAAAATAAACGTTATATATAACGCATTTTTAACCGCGTTTTTAGTATTCCACCATCAAATCAAAATCCTATGAATAGTTATCACAATTATCATTTCAAAAAATGAATGTAAAGGATATACACACCAGATATACACTCGAAGTCTGACTTTGGAAAAGAATTCAGCGCACATTTATTGACAAAGGAAGTCATTATTGCCGTCGTTAAAATGAAAACCTGAAACACTTGCCATTAATTATCACTGCGATACTGTCCTTTTTATAATATGCAAAAAACTGTGTCCTCGCAATCAGAATATAATAATGGTCAAGTTGCAGCATCAAAGGACGACAACGAAAAACCCAATCAAAGAAAAATAAAATCCAATATTTTCAATGCAATAAAATTGCAGTTGACACACGACTGTCGCAACTGAACCTGCTACCAAAACAATATCATTTCAATCGCAGTCCATATGTTAACCGTAATAGGAATTCCCATATTAATGGAGGTTCAGGTTGGCAGGATGGTGAAGCCTGTCACGGCAGAGTAGGTAGTGGTATGAAGCTCGTTTCCTGAATATCTTGTTTGGTTATCCCCCACATCAAGCTGCGCGTTTGATCTCATGTCGTGATATGTCAATTGGAAATGTTGAATGAATTTTTTGCTCAACACTCTCAGCCTTGGTATACATTTGTAGTTCGGTGGGCATTTTTTTTTTTTTTTTTGGTTTTTCATCTCAGTGTCCGGTGCGAAACAACTTCCGACCAACAATTGATGAGAAACAAAAGCAAAGCGATGGTAAAGCAAATACGCGATACCGGATATCGATGCGACTTCGATTTATTTTGCATTTCGGAAAATGTCCTTGACTGTAGCGATGGTTGTGGTAAAAATTGAAAAGAAATGAAAGCACTGAGGAAAAGTGCAAAAGTGATTCCATTTCAATTCGCTATGCTCTGTTGCAGGTTTTATAGGCGACAGGTATGCTTCGGTAGTATATTTCGGGTGAACATATATTGACAGAAAACGAGAGCTTTTTTTTAAAGTGCTGGAAAAGGCTATAAGTTTGATGCTGTTTTTATGACACTATACTCTCAACTATAGAGTACATATCAGTTTTTTTCTTTTTTTTTAGGAGTGTATGCTACATTATTATAGTCGAAAAATGCAGCTGTTGCATACATCGCTTCGGCACAACCAGCATTTTTGGAGGCTGTGTGATTTAGTGAAACACTTTTCTTCCTAGTATACCATCTTTAGGGAATAAGAAAATAAAAGCAATACTTGTGGTATGACGCTTAAAAAGCCACAAGGCACAAAGTAGTGTTTATTCCCAAAGCGGGAAAATATTCCCATGCCAAGCCGAAGGACCTCAGACCTATCAGTCTCTCCTCATTTCTCCTGAAAACCTTGGAGAAACGAGAAACTAATAGACCAATATACTAGACAAGCTATTCCAGCACACAGCTCTCATCTGCAAAAAATGCCTACATTAAGGGCAAGTCTGTATAGACCGTCCTCCACTCACTGATAGGCTCCATCAAGAAATCTCTCGAGTTTAAAGAATACACACTTATGACATTTCTCGGCATCGAAGGTGCGTTTAACAATAAAAAACCAAAAGCAATTTTACTTGCGCTTAACAACCTAGGAATCGGTTTTGTATCTTCTCTTCACCAGAAGATACAAAACTCAGTTTGACCATCCACTGCTCTGTGACTCTATATTACAGCTAACAACCCTATGACGATTCACCCACCGGTTTATGTTTCTCTTATCGATTTTGACAACGGAAACTGGAAAGAGTTTAAACATCTACGCACTACGTCAGGCCCTGCACGCTCTTATGATGTACCCATTTGGGTAACATTTTCTTTTAGAAGCGAATGCAATACAAAACGAGTATTAGCTTCTCATCTGCAACTATTTGCTGATATTAAGGAGAAAAATGAACGGCATATGTACCAAGAGTGTTGCACAGTTTTTTTTTTTAAATTGGTGGGATTATATACCCACGTCCTGGTTGGAAACTCTCTACTCGACCTCGTATAAACTAAAACACAAATCTCATCCCAAACTGTACTTGATCTAAATTGGAAAAAATACTCAAACAGTGTCTTTTAGTCTTCAAGATTGTTTTAAATTATATTCGAGTACACTCTATGTGAAGGATAGTTGAACCTTATCATCGATATCTTGCTGTATTAAATTAGATTTGCTTATTTGACCAATTTAGCTGTCTTATCATCTTTATTATGCGAGCCGATATTAAAAATACCGTTGAAATTCAAATGAAATCCCTGTGACAGCAGACATTTCTAAAAGTGATTTCATCCATGCAGCACAAGCCTACAGCATCATGTCGCTTAAAAAAACATGTATATCATAGGGACTACACATACACATTTAAATAGTATGCTACTATGGCGAAATAATAAAAAAAAAAACTCAATGTTATTGATATTTTGTTCACATCTAACATCCAACAAACTGAACAAAAGCATTTGCCAACCCAGTCAATGGCATATATGACGCACTATAGAGACCACCAAATAAATTCAGTCAAATATTTCAGGAATGTTGACCGAAACTTTTCAAAGTTCCACTTGATTGCCTCTGGATTTGCTGGCACTGCATTGCTGACACCATTTGATGTGTTTTTCCACTATTGAATACATTCTGTTAAGTCTTCGAGTTCCACTGCCCATCCATTCATCCACCTGTCATTCTTCAGACATCTCTCAATGGACATTGATGATTGCTCGGTGGAAGGCCACGTCATTTATCCATCAATCAAAAGCGGGCGAAAGGTGTTGACTCCTCCACGGTCACGTTGCATGCCAAAAAGTTGCTGTCATTCATTTTACTTTTCGTCCTCGTTTCGCAATTGGCAAAATGTAAGAGAAAAAGAAAGTGCCGTCTTTGGTGGAGGACAAAGGTGTAAAAGACGAACGAGCAGAACCATTCGTAGTGACACTTCTGTGTGCATGGTCTAAGATAGATGGAGTGACACTTGAATGCTTCAGGACGGGCTTCGAAAAGTCTTTGATTTGATTTTGTCCTAAGATCTGTGCCTTTGTTAGTCCACACTGTTCACTCAGTCACTGGTGTGTGACACTTTCGGAGCGTTAGTGGGGAATCTCATTTTAATTTCCATTCCATTATTTAAATTGAATGAATCCATTTGAGTGATGGAACAAAGGATACAAAAGTACATACATTACGATGAGGTGTATAATTAATTCTTCATCAATTTAATTACATGGTATAAAGTAAAGCACGGTACCTACATTTTTCAGCGAGGCATTTGAGTCAGATAAAGAAAGCATAAGGGATCATTCCGCCCTCAAGACTTGGAATGAACAAAGAGCTTCTTTTTTCAATTATGTTAAATTCTTGCCAGTTGTAGACACAAAATATGTAGATAGGTATGTCTGAGTTAAGTCCAATCCAGAACGGGCACAATTCTTATATTCGAGCTGAATCTGTTGAAGTTCATCATTTAATTATCAAGAGTGCGCAAACACATTTCACGAGGGATCCATATGAGGTAAGCATGATAGCAGTTGGAAATTTATTACTTTTCACCACCATACAACACGGCCAAAGATATTATTTTAATTTCTCACATTTTCCTGGGCACATAGAGGAACTGCTTAGCGATTATAAGTGTATATTTTTCATTTTTATGGTCGATTAGAAGATCTCGAACCCATGATAATGTTAAATAATAGCAACATCTATGGCACGTCGGTGGTGGCCCGTGGCGTTGTAGGTTTGTGCATCGACTACAACCTCGAAGTCGTAGATTCGATTCTTGGTCTGGAAGACAAAAATAATTTTTAGAGCATTGCCTGTCTAGAAAAAGCTTCTCAAACTCACTCGTGAGAGAACAATAACACGCACAACACGAGTGATTGAATATTATATATCATAAAGGGTGGATAAATGTTAAAGGCCGATGTTGAATGTGAACCACAGAGACTAACCAGACTAACTCAACTGGAACCATGGACACATACACAATCAAGCAACGCGTTAAAGTTATTCAGGCTTATTATGAAAATGGGCGCTCAAATCAAAATGCATATCGTGAACTTCGTGATTTCTTACTCGCAGTTACGCGTAGCGGTTTACGTCAATGTTTAAATTAATCTCGCGGTATCAGATTGAAAAAAACACGATTTTGATGTTAGTCATGTTACAAGAAATATAATTGCCTAGATAATAATGATTGGGAACAATGCATCTGTGGTTTTATTTTCAGAAAAAAATACAGCAGCAAAACTTACCCCCTTCTTATTCTCTATAAACATAAATCAATATTTGTCGTTAAACAGTAAGAGATAGGGCATTGATGTCTTTGACAAATTTGTTCAGTATAAGATCAATAATATCAAATCGAAGTCTAAAACAACTACCAACAATCAATTCAAAAATGTAATATTGGATGCTCATTTAACTTCTTGAAAACAGAATTTGTATTTTAGTACTTGCGATTCGGATACTGAGTTTGATGAAGTATGTTTAACCGATATGTAAGATCATTTCGTGGATTTAATAAATTGTTTTCCCTTGCCATGGCTCGTTTCACGACTTATGCTGTTGAATTGAATTGGTGAGTTGATGCTATTCACACTGACTTTAGCAAAGCTTTTGACTTGAGCTAATGATTATGAAGCTGAAATGTTTTGGTTTTCATTCGAATGACTTGAGTAAGAACTCTTTGTTTTTAGTGGAGAGGGTACAAAAAGTCTTCCTTGATAACCACCATTCACGGCCTATCCTGTGCACATCTGGAGTTCCTCAAGGTAGTCATATCGGTAACTTGCTTTTTATCGTTTTTATAAATGATTTTATTAAATGTTTAATTTACTAAAACTGCATAATGTACGCTGATGACGTTAAAGTAATTTTTAAAATACTATTCATAAGTGATTAATCATAAATGATTGTAACAATTGCAATAGTTTAAATCTTAATAAAAAAAAACATGTTTTATAAATTTCTCTAGAGTTCAGTAACAATACTCTTACCCTTACTAAGTATTGATCACATGCCTTTGGAAAGAGTGGGTATAATAAAAGATAATCATTCGTATCTCTTTTTGATGCAAAGCTCACTTATATTGCCCATATCTAGTACATAGTTGCAAAAGCTAACTCGTTAGTTGTGTTTATCAAAAGAAATTCAAACGAATTCTACAACCCTGTCCCTTTTCATAGCACTTCTAAGAAGATTTAGCATCAGCTAGAAAGACTGCAGAGACGCTTTACAAAGTATGTTCTCTTCAAAGTGCGTGGGAACTTCAAGCCATGTTACAAGGCCAGGTGTCAGTTGTTCTATGTGCAAGAAGACATGAAATGAAATTTGCATGTAATATATTTCGCACGAATTACGTTTTTAGTGAGTAAGTAGCTTTTAAAGAGAATGGAGCAAAATTATAGTCAACTACACTTTAAGGGTTTAACTCCGAACTAGTTATAAGCAACTTTAAAACTAAAAGCATGCTTTAGTCTGTACTTTACAACGTACTGATAAGTAATTTCAATCAAACACTCCTTATAATGACAGTTCGGATAATCAAATTCATTCGCACTATCAACAATCGAAATTTCACGGCAGTCATTGGCTTGTTTTGTATTATTTTTTGTCTTGTCGGATTCTAAATTCAGTCGCAAGATATGGACACATAGGTGTAATATAAAATTAGAGATTGGAATTTTGCCATACTAAGCGAGAAAAGGAAAAGAATTAGCATCGGGTGGATTCGCTCGTAGTTATAAAAAATAATGCACGTAAAAGAAGCCATTTCCTAATGAGTTGAACTTCAATTGTTGCAAGTGCATCAAACAGAAGATGTGCCTTTAAAGGAAGATATTGAACGTGCCAGAAAGATGCAAAAGCAGAAGATTGCACTGCGAATTGAGTTTTACAATATGAGACTGAAGGCTCTGATGTCGAAGCAGCAAAGTTCGTGCAACTGCATCGAAGAGTATATTTATTAAATATGTCCCACCTTTTGTATTAAAAAATATAAAAATTTTAATATTCTGAATACGTTCTTAGGATTTTCTTTTACTGAAATTCATTGACATTTAGGCTTAACTACACGTTAAATTTTTAAAATGTTGCATGTGACTTTAACTTTATCACGAGGTGATAACGATAAAGTGGGCTTTAAGTCCACTATGATTATCAAAGCAATTTGTTAAGTACTAAACTAATTTTAAAGTGTACTTTTGCAGACTATAATTTTGCGCCAATATCTGTATCTCACGAATGTGGTCTTAAGACTAAATTTACAATTTTGCTTAACCTAACATGAAACTTACTTTCTTCATGTTCTAATTTCCGTTTAAACGCCGGCAGTATTGCTGGCGATGCGAACAGAGGTAAAATATATTTGTTAAAATATTTTCGATGACCTTCGGTGTTCTACTGTGGGTCATGTTTACTATAACACACGCCCTACACTTTCGTCAATGCGTTCCATTTATGAGGCAGAGCAGACTCTAAGAGCTCACAATTTTTTGTTCAATGAGGACTTAGAACAAACTAGGGTAAGAATGAACCCATTTCTGGAGCTCTGAATCTTATTTATTATCACTTTGGCTTTCACATTTCGAAAGGGTGCTACAAAAATATTATATTTGATCTATTTAATTATTGTGTACCGTATATTATTGATTAGACTTAACATACATAGATCTAAATTGTAAAATTGTTGAAATGTTTTTCATTTGTACCTACTTATTGTTATAGGCTTGTTCATGAAAAATAAAGCAAAGTGGCATGTGTTTCCTATTTTGAGATATTGTGCCAAGCTTGGGTCGCATTTGCCGTATTTACTACACTTGTAATTTTACGAACCTCTTAGCTGAGGCATTGATGTACAGTCTGTCGATTTAGCCGAGTCTCATATCTTTATGATGTTTTAAGAGTTTCAAGATGTATTCTTTCTTTAGAGCATATTTTGATCTTTGAGGTGTCTTGAGCCCAGCAGTTTCGATAAACAATTATTGACCTAATTGCCAAGCGCGATTCTACATCGGATCTTCACTCAGTTGTCATTTGCAAAGTTTACGTTTGCTCCGATGTAGATAATATTCTTTATTGTCGATGTTGATGTCTGAGATATCATCTGATGTCATCTGCATAAGTTTGGGTGAGTTCAGATAATGTAGTAACATATTCTTTTGTAGCTACTAGATGTGTTCTCATCCCTTCTCAAAATCAGAGAAGAATAAACATATTGTTGGTCTTTTAATCAGAATATACTTAAATAGTTTATACATTCACCACACTTTTTTTTGTTTGTAAATCATGTGTCGCGGATTTTTTCATAGAAAAAGTAACAACAGTCAATTTTGAATAACACGTTTGTAGAAAAAATGTTAACATAATACCGACTTTAATTTCCCTAGATAAGCCTTAAACCGTCAGCGCACACTTCTCTCCAAGGCAAAGTAAAACTTTAACCGTAAATTTATCACCATGGAACTAATTTGACCAACTTTCCACTATTTCCACCCACTTGAACTACATTACACCTTTCAAAACCATAACACCACACGCAATGCATCATGAGAGTATTTCAAAGTTACAGGTTACGTTTAGTGTGGTGCAAAAATCCACACCAGACCAACTAAGAGTTGGTAAACTTCTTCTCATCACTACCCCACCAAGTTCAACCATAAATTTTCCATTTACAATCGCTGAAAACCTCAAAGTAATTGCACTTACACGGAGCACATCGTGTCCTGAACTCACTGCACATCGTGCACTGCACACTGCACACAACACACTAATGTCAGAAATTTACCGCCCGGCAATAGAAGTTTAAGCATCTTTTACTAATTTTAAGTTGTTCCTGAGAATGAATGGTATACAATTCGTTTTGGCGATAAGCCGCCAGCAGCGCCAAAATTAATGCGAACGACACTGGAGAGCGCAACAATAAACGTGGTCCATACCGTAAACGATTATCTATGAAAGAATATCTACTTAGAAGCTTATTACGCCTCTAAGGATAATCGAAATGAACCACGTAGTGGTGCACTGTGTGCGCTACTCTTCAGGATGCATAGTGTTCGAGTAAACTGCACCGTGGAAGCAGAAAAGGAAAGTTTCTTTGAGAGGAAGCACGAAAGTTTTTCTTTTCCAACTGCACTATCTGGTGTGAAGGGTCTCCATTCTGGGGGGCACATAACGCGCGTTCACCGAAGAGTGTGGAATTATTTATGGTACAAAGGATGCCAGGACAAAATGAGAAGATTGTAAAAATGCGCAGAGTACTTGGACTCTCCTTGATACTTCCACAGGATACTTAAGAAAGTTTGCACATGAAGCACCTCCTTTCTACTTTAGAAGTCTCTTCAAACGAAATTAACTCATGGGCTCAAGGACTGCATAACACGGGACACAACGGATGGTGATATTCCCTGCCTGGCAGCATTTTCATCTTTTTGACGATCTTCTTTCAACGACGCCGACGGCTGGCTACATCATCAACTTCGTGAGAAGTTATAACCCGATGGCTGCTTTTGGAACTCACTGTCCTGTTAAGAAGAGGCGGATGTAGAAATTTTAACAAACATTTTCAGATCCGAAGAGTCAACCTAAAAATTCAGTTCCTACTTATAAAGTTAGGTTTCTGTTTTTGAAGTAGAAAGTTTTTCTTCAACACGAAAACGTAAAATACGTAATATATAAACAGACAAGAAACTAAAAATAAATTAGCTCTGAGCCAATTGCAGATCATCTACATTCCTCTTTAGCACAATTGTGTTACAGTCCCAAATACTTCAACAATTTTATGAACCTTAAACAATATAATAAATACGTATAACCCTCCCATGATGCAATAAACTAGGGCTTTTATGCAGGACACTAATGCAAGCTAGAGCTAGAGCCATGAGTTCCTAAAAAGAATCACTCGAGAAATATCAGTTGAAAAAAACAATTAATAGATCAAATGATCCTCGGCGTATTGATATACCAAGTCAGGTAAAGACTCGAAAAAGTTAAGTATGTATACGGAGAAGTTAATTAGGTACCAATCTCCATTTGTCAGTCTTTTTAGACTTATTTTTAGCTTATTTTTCCATTTTCACTATTTATTACACATTTATGCAGTGTCGTACGTGCGTGTGGAGCACAAACAAAAATTCAAACCGCATTTACCGTTATTTCTTTAAATACGTATGTATATACAATTACACATATTAGTTCACTGCAGCTGGGATTGGTTGCCAGGGCAACGGTTGTACCATATTTTTATTGCTTTGATTCAGTTCAGTGTGTGTTGTGTTTGGATGTGACTGCAATAATGTCAGGACGACTTAGACAAAAACGATTATCAATTGCCGAAAACTGCAGCATTTTGGCCAATCGATTGGCCATAGACTTGCACGTTCCGGAAGCTTCAATTTCAAAAATAAAAGAGAAATGTATGCTGCAGTGTCGAGCACATATAAAGAAATGAAGATGAAAACTTTATATAAGCCAGAAAACGTGGATATGGAGAAGCAACTGTACAAATTGTTCTTAGATCAACGTTAAAGAAACTGTCCGATAAGATAATGTTCAAATATATCCAATTAAAAATTAATATGGTTGTACGGCAATTCAAGGCTGGCTTGTCAATTTCAAGCGCCTGAATGGAATACGATATCTTAAGGTGTGTGCTAAAATTGTATCTAGCAACAGATCAACAATTACCCGATTCATTCATGCCTTTATGCATGAAATGAAAATTACAAACGTACAACGCTTCTTTTTCCGGTGTCTTCCTGATAAGACATACGTTGCTTCTTGTGAAAAGATTGCACCAGGCAGAAAAATTTGTAAAGAAACATTACATTATATAGAATGAATTTTGCGAGCATACATACATCCATTTGTAAATATTTTTTTTTTTTATAATTTGCGCGTGCTCAAGGGGTTATTAATACCCTTAATTGTCCGAGGTCAAGACACAGCACGGGTCGAAGGTATAGAGGGAGAGAGAGAGAGGAGGTACCTGTGCACATTGGTCTGAAACATCTGCGGATTGTAATCTATTGGAAATATTGAGCTGGGAAGAGCATTCCATATTCGTGTAGTGCGGCTAAAAAACGAGTCTCTAAATTTCACTGTGCGTCCGAAAGCAGGCTTAAGGGTAAACTGATGAGCATTCCTGGCGAGACGTGTATTGCGGGCGAATTCAAGGAGTGGAGGAATGCAGTTGGCTAGCTCACTTGAGCATCGTTTGTTAAAGTAACGATAAAACACGGACAAAGAAGACACGACCAGATATGAGCGTTATACTCAAGCTTTGGGCGAATATAGGAATTGTAGATTAAAGCCAAATCAGAGGGGGTGAAGTATTTCTTGCATCGATTAAGGAAACCTAAACATTTCGCAGCATTTTTGGCGACCTCGAATATGTGATCGTTCCAGTGTTGTGTTGATGTGCGAAGGAGTGGATTGGATTAGAAGTGGCAGACAGGAGATCATTTATAAAAATGAGAAAGAGTGTCGGAGACAGAACAGAGCCCTGGGGGACACCAGCATTTATTTTGTGGATATCAGACTTGAACCCATCCAAAACAACTTGGATTGAACGGTTCGAAGGGTAGTTTCTAATCCATAGAAGCAGAGATTCATCAACACCATAAGCACGCATTTTCGACCAAAGAGCTTGATGCCAAACTCTGTCAAATGCTTTAGAAATATCAAGCGCAACTATCTTGCTTTCGCCTGCATTGTGCAAAGATTGGTTCCACTTCTCGGTGAGATAAGCTATCAAATCACCAGTGGACCTGTTGCTGCGGAAGCCATACTGTCGGTCATTAAGAAGCTTCCGCGATTCAAGATATTTCAAAAGCTGACGATTTATCAGCGCTTCCATGACTTTAGAAAGAAGGGACGTAAGTGCTATGGGTCGGTACGAGGTGGGTGACGAAGATTCGCCCTTTTTAGGGACGGGCTGGACAAATGCTGTTTTCCATCTACTCGGAAAGAGACCTGAAGAGTAGGATAGATGAAAAAGCTTACGCAGTGGTTTTGCCAGCGAAGAAGAACACCTCTTCAGAAGTATTGGGGGAATACCATCCGGGCCAGCGGATTTGTGCACGTCAAGATCTTTAAGTACTCTTGCAACTGTACGAGTGCGGAAGTGAATTTGTCCCATGGTGAAACCAACGCTCTCGAGTACAGGTGGGGACAAATTACAATCTTGCATTGTTGAGCTGGCTGCAAAATGCGCCGCAAGCAGATTGGCTTTGTCCAAAGAGCTGACAGCTGGGATGTCGTTGTAAATGAGCGTGGGAATTGAAGACGAGGCGGAATTCTTTATGTTTTTCACAAATGACCAAAAGTTTTTGCTACCTTTGGGACATTGTAGCACTTTTTGCCTCAACTTTTGTGCATGGGAGAATTTCACACTTATGTTATTTTTAGAATTGGATCAGTGTCTTGGAAGAGTTAAGAACTCGCAAAAACTAAGCACCCGAAAAACAAACAGCTTTAAATTGTCGAGTCTTTACTCTACTAACGATTGGGGTCATTAATGCACTATAATAGATACTATAGTACTATAATAGATAGAAGTCGAGAGACCTTACGCAGATGACATAGGAAAACATACCGACGACATTCTAGGATATCAAAAACAGCTCAGCTCATGTAAGGAAAAAGCAATGCAACCATTGTGCCTTACTTTTATAAAAACGCTAAAAATACAATACCATGCAAATGTGTTGATCATACATTTTGGCAGATTTTGGTATTCTATCAAGGAACATCGATTACGTAACAACTAATTACTTTTCTCATGGTATCATAACATCGAATACTGAAGAAGATATCTTCAGTTTTATGCCGACTCCGAACAATAAAGTTGTGCGTATCAGGAATTGGACTTAAAGTGCCACTACGAGCTACATCTAGGAATTAAGCACATGAAAGTTGGCAATATTTATGTGTCACTCATCTTTAGAGGATATGGCTAAAGAAAACAACATTCACCTGTACATGAATCGTGTCACATTCCTGAAAACTGTTTACAAGTTGACAAGTAATGCAGTTTATATTTTCGATCAACTTGAACAATTCATAGCCTTAATTGACTGTTGAAGCATGCAAATAAAAATGTCCAGCAGGTATAAGATTCAGCGTGAGTTATTCGAGCTGGAGCTAAAAGTCCACATAACAAAACAGTTTATTTCGAAATATGCAAGTGTGCGCACAGATAACACTGCCAGGGTTAGATGGTGACACACAAATGTGTATACCGCCATAACATAAAAATTGCAATATTTTGAGCTTTTGGTGATATTTTTGTATAAGAATTAAAATGTATTTCCATTTATAATGAATAAAACTCAGCTTCTTTTTTTCTTTTTTAGTTACTGAATCTGAATATACTCCATTCGTTTTATTATTTTTTTTAACAAAACAAATCACTATAAATGCTTATTGCAAGGCACCGCACAGTCTATGACATATAATGAATGGAGAACAGTCAACAGGAAAGACAAAATCATTGTCATTCATATTTCTCATGCCGCAATAGTCAATGTGAAGTTTTTAAGGTGCCAGAATTTGGCTTGGCAATTTACTTATATTTGCACTTGCTATATTTTGTGATACATCTTGTTGAAGTTCCATTTGCTAATGTTGTGGACATAGCATATTGTTCGTTTAATTTTTGATTAAGCGATTTCGATAATTTAATTCTGACAACCCTGTCCAAATCTCCGTCTTTTGAATTTTAAAGTACCAGCAAGTTCACAATACGAGCCTTTTCACTTCAATTTTTCAAGGCACTAATTACTAAAAGCTCTATGACCATAAAATACCTAATAAGATGATTCCAATAAAAGGGGCCTCAATGAGTTCTCCAAAATAATGTAATTTCATCCAATCATTCGAAAAGACGACAACAAGCAGCTCGTAACAGGGCCAACATGATTAATTAGTCGCATTGGAAGTTTTGCTCGCCTTCCGCTGGATAAAGTTTGTCCAACTCCTAACTTTGCTTCCAAATGCCAATCTATAACCCGTTTCGGGTTATAGTCAGGCCAAGGACATCTGTTCTTGTAATGTACCCAATAACACTGTCCGTGATCGCGTTTCGCTTGCAGTGGTGGAATATAGTTTGAACACGATGTCCTGTTTGGTGTGCAGTGAAATCGGATACATTATGGTGTGGCGTTACCCACCCCTGTTCCCCCATACCACCAAGAAAGACCTTGCAAAAGTATGGCAAAAGTAGATGAAGAAGTTTATTGAAAAGTTAATAACTGAATTTTACACTTAAATAAATGTTTGTGTACTTTGTCCAAATGCGAGAAGCAATGTGAGAACTTTTCCTTAGGTCCGAGTTTGGATCATATTCCTTCTGTTTCCCCTAAAGTTTGTTTGTCTTTTTTTTCCTAGTGAGTGAGAAAAGTTTTGTTGCTCCTCATCGCTTTTGGGAAAAGTTAATAAATTCTCTTCCTCCCCCAGTAAATGTGGGGAGGTTTTGGTTATCATTTCAACAAGCCGGTGTGAGGACACTTTTAGGAAGAGACAATTCGACAAATTGATATAGGTTCAGGTTAACGGATAAAGAAAGTTTACTCAAGCTAAATGAGACCGGGGACCATGTTTACGTGTCCACGGTTAACTGATAATTCTGCGATAGCAATATGAAAATTATTGGAAGCTATGATATTGCTTAGATCAGATCGTGCAAGAACTATGGGTATTACAATTCCATTTCTTTTGCGCTAAGAAACACTATGTTTTCCAACTTACCGTATTTAGACAATTAAAAGTGTAGACATTTAAATTTAATATAATCAGGTCTTAACAGACACTGTACCAGTAAATTTAAGACTACTATAGCGGAGTATGGAGAGAAAGATGCTCATACCATAACTAGAAACTCCTACTATTAGTTTAAGTTTAATAAGAAATCTCAGTAGATTAATGATCATTTCTCATCTCATCTTCAGAAGAGATGACCTACTAATAGGGCAGCTAGGCCAAAGAACGCACGAGAGATCTCGAAGCCACTCTACTCCCTGACATTGACTTTTACCTTATCAGTACATTTTTCCAAGCGCAACCAAGAGAGTTTTTGGTTTTAAACCACCTCATGGATCTGCCAAGAGGACGCCTGATAATATGACATTCAAGGCGGTTTTGGAAGTTGTAAAGGGTGGTGGGGGCTTCGTCCTCAGTGACCATGCCAATGAAGCATAGCTTTTTCTATACCTCAAACTTGAGCTCCTCGCATGTAGACATGCTTTTCATCGTGAAGAAATGTTGCGTTGCCTTGTTTTTGCTAGGAGGTGCCAAATGAATGCGTTCGTTACGTCCGAAATCCATACAGCCCCACAAGTCATATGATAGCAACATGACACACATACACACAAAATCCTCCCAGCACTCGTACAATCCACGCCGAGATTTTAAACTTCTGCACCTGCTTCAAATGTACCTTATATTGGTCCACGTCGTTTTAACATCAGCACATACGGCGTGTAGGAGAAAGAGAATCACATATGAAAACTTCCTTATGCGTTGTCCCTCTGCTTCAGTTTCGAAGGCTCTTGGGATGCTTAGACTCATGCCGCTGTACAGGTCGTACAGTTCGTGGTTGAACCTTCTTCTCCAGACGCCATCATATATACTTACTTTGCTCTTATTCACCACCGCCTCCTCCTCCTTATGGAAGATCGTGCTTCTTGTATTGGCGAGTGAATTCTGCACGGTTTTCTCCAGTACGATATTAATATAACAACCTTTTTAACAGGTGATTTTATTACCGACCGTGAAAGAGCTGCGAGAGTTTTTCATTATCATCGTGCACAACCTGACGAGTTTGCCTGTTTGACTAGTCTCTATATAAGTTCCCATATGCGGCCTTGAAATCAACAAATAGGTGGTAAGTGTCCATCTGCATCTCTTCGAATTTTTCAAGGCCGTAGTGTGCCGTAGTGTGAAGATTTGTTCAATAGTGGATTACCCCGGCCTGAAATTCTTTGATAACGACCTATGAGGTTATTTACGATTGGTTTCAAACCCTCACACAAAACGGTAGACAAATTATTTTAATAGATGTACTTTTCGAGGACTCAAGCAAAAGCGTTTCTGTCCCCTGAATTGTATTGAGAGGAGATCATTAGTCGTCCTTGCAATTGCGTGGAGGGGAGGGGTTGGAGCGCAGAATTGACATGTGTTGCCGAATGCAGCCTTGATGCGGATTGTAATAAGCCTCTCGTTTACCTATTTAAAGCTTAAGATTTCTTGCCTAAGCTTGTTTCTAACTACAAAACTGCATCCAAGCATACGCTGCCTTCGCTGCATGTAGTAATTGCGATAATATATGTCGCAATTTCTTATCCAATTGAGTAATAGAACCATCTCTCGAAACACCAAGCTGACTTCATATAGAACTCTGATCATCCCAATCCTGCTCTATGGCGCAGATACATGGACGCTATTAAATACGGATGAAGAAGCTCTTGGTCGTTTTGAGAGAAAAGTTCTGCATGCGATCTTTGGTCCTGTTTGCGATGATGGCGTTTGGAGGAGAAGATTCAACCAAGAACTGTTGAACAGCCACGTCTTCGGATTCAACGCTCAACATGGCTAAGTCGAGTAGAGCGGATGGACACCACAGCTCCGGGCCGAGCTTCGAAACCGAGCCATTGGGACAACACAACAGAGGACGTCCTCGCACGAGATGGCGCACACAAGTAGAAAAGGACCTCAACCAAAGAAGAAGAAGAAGTTTCTTATCCTGTTTTTACCTGACCAATCCAATCACACCTCATTGCCTTAAGGTTCTACTCAAGAAACTTCAGTAACGCACCAGCCCACACCGCCAACACTTTCATTAAATCTCGAGGTTTTTTTTCCCGTCCACATTCGATATACTTTCACATTTATCTACATACTTACATATTACCGACCACTAAATTTTCTTCTTATGCTATCCTATGATACAACGTTCTGATCGAACGAATTAACGAATATACCACCATTATCGCATTCTCATACAGAAGGTGTTCAGGGTTGCCTCTAGACGTTGGTAAAATAAGTTTTACCTGAGTTATAGTACATTAAAAATAAAGGGCGCGACACTAATGCCCGATTTTGCAGTGGAATGTGTATGATCGAAGTTATACTTCAAACAAAAAGATTCCGATTTCATACTCAATAGGGTGGTTAGATAGGGTGGTTTAGATAAGTCATGGATTAAGTGTCATTGTGAATTATGGACTCTACGAACCAAGTGTACCATGAACAAAATAGTGACTGTAATTGAAGACGATCAAGCGCCTTCCTAGTAAAAGCGAACACACCAACTCAACAAGCAAACGAAGAAACATGTAAAAGCCCGACTAAACAATTGGCTATGCGCGTTTTCGGTCCAACCACAGACTCAAAATATACAAATAGACATCCATATAAGTTTATTAAAAAAAAAACTTTATTGTTCTGCGGTTCTTCACAAACTCAATTACAAAATATTTCTTAATTCAACTTATTTACTAGATTGATTGTACTGATCCCCCTCACGCTGTCGGACACTTAATGTCGTTGCTCCACAGGTGTAATTGGAAGCTTTTCCACAGGCTGCTTCGACTGGTGCGATATGATGTGGGCCGATGTGCTGCCTCGTGTGTGCACTCTGTAATATGACTTTATGTTGTTGTCAGGAAATATGCTGAAGTAAATACCCTGTTCTTACTTTCTCGTACCCAATCCATCTATGCATAGATACACAACCACAGGTATGGATAATCGCAAAGACATGTAGACACGATACTTAACTTACTTCTCTGCTTCCGAAAGGATCAATTCTACTGAAGTAAATAATACAAAAATCCTGAACTGATGGTCGATTTGGATAAAATTGGAAAGGTAGGCTAATCACATAATATTTTAAAACATAGGCAACTTTCTTTCTTAATTTATGAAGTATGACTTCTATGCGCACATCAAGTGTATATGTAGAATTCCCACGTTTGTCACAGTTTGTCAAGAAAATGTTTACACTAGTGCACATTTGAAAACAGAAGGTAGCAAAAGGAAGACCCAAAAATAGAAACCAACTGATACAGTACATCAATGAAGAATGGGTTAACATTCCAAATAATTATGATATACAAAAATTAATTGGATCAATGACAAAGCTTCTAAAGGCGGTTGTTGATGTTAAAGGTGGTCACACTAAATACTAACATGCGATTTTGCAAAATTTATGAGCTTTTGAATCAAAATAAGTTTATAATTAAGTATAGTATTAAGATGTGTAAAGACTTTGTTGACAGTTAAATTGTTGGTCGTTTTTACTTTTTGTTTTCTGTTGTTGTTATTGTTATGATACTTACTTTTTAAAACATGTGTATGGAAAAAAGGAATAAATCATGTAACAAAACCCATCCATATTTTGAAAACGATTAACATGTACCATGTAATACCATCCTACCGCCGGGTCGGCATCAGATTTGTTTCCTTTTGTAAAAAGTTGAAGCTTTTGAAAAAGCTTTGATTTGTGAATTTCGTTTTCTTATAACACTTTTTCCATATGAATGGTTTAGTATATTCCTTTTCTATTGTTCAACTGAACTTAAGTTCAGAACGAGTTCTACCAGAAACTTGAATTCTGTTTAAGGTTCAGCTGAATGTAAGTTAAAACATTCACTTAAATATCGCTGGCTTAAGTTCAACCAATATTGAAAGCGAAATCTTTCGCTTAACTTCACTGTGAAACGGAATTTCTATAGATTCTGAGTTTAACGACGGATCGACACTTAAGCTCGCACTGTGAAATCGGGCGTAAGCATAGCAATTTCAGATTTTGAACGCACACCATTGACGCTGAACATGAAGACGTCTGTATGAAACAATATTCGAATGGAGGTGTAAGAAATAGCAACTAGGTTGTATATATGACCCAAGACTGCGAGTTTGGTTGCGAAAAAGGGTAGCTAAGACGTATTTGTGGTTTCAAATTATGCTTGTGCTTATAGAAAAGAGCAGATAGGTCGTAAGTATGGTTCCAAACTGGTATTGGGATTGTGAAAATATAGCAACTTAGCCATAGGGTTGACTGCGAAAAAATAGCTGTTTGGAACCTTACCGCAGTTTGGAACGCAAGATCAATCTAAATCACAGTTGCGAATAGACTGCTTTCGATCACTGCAAAAAAATAGCAGTAAGTGATACTTTGTTCAACACTAGCTTCTAGGGTCGTCGCAAGTTCATCGTATGAAGAACCGAGAATCGTTGTCCATAGTTCCAGTAATAGGGTCATCCGTCCCCTAGACTTACTGCCGTCTCTGAACTGCGAGTTTTTCAAATGAAGTGGAAGTTAACCACACGCGAAAAGCCGAATTTGGAGGACCGGTTCCTGATATATTGTTTCCCCCCTTAGTTGCAGTAAATCGCATACATTTTAAATTATCAAAAATAGAATAGAATCTCATTATCAAATTAATTTGGATATTTAAGAAATATATTCCAATAAGCGCAGACGCCTTTCACCTAAAAAGGTGTTTCTGCCTCAAAATCTACACCGTTCACTTCTCGCGTAATGGGACATTGAAAATGTTTCTAGGCCCCTCTGGGTAGTTTCTATAGGTATATGACTCTAACCATGGTCATAATAATATGTAATAAACCAGAGGGTGAGATGACAAATATTTCTAAATGTCGCATTACACCAGAACACCCTAAAGACTCATGATCCCTACACGTAAGTATGTAATTACACCACATATTGTCATGTGATTCACATGATATTAGACATTCACATAACGAGTTTGACAATTTTATGAATTTAATTGTATCATTTGTTACGACAGTCGCACTTCTTTACCTTAGACATAACGGTGAGTGTCATCTCAGACACCTATTAAATGAGCAAAATACACACTAAACGCAACACATGCGTACATAGTAAATTTCACGACATAACAGAGTAACTTTGTGTACAATTTTCTCAGGGAGACATAATTTTCAATTAGCTTCCTTCCTCAACCTGAAAACCATGCAATCTGCCTCATCGGTACAGGGGTAACGAAACTTTACGCTATGCTTGGGGTATGTGATTAGCTTGTTACACTAAGGTTGTGATGTGCCTGTGGAGTGGTTTGTTGGCAGAAGCACTTCATCCTCTCAAAAATTTTACATTTATTCTGAGGCTTCGCGGGCAAGGCATTGAAGGTGATGTAAGGGTGTTGCTTAAATATTTGCAATAGCACATTCCGAAACTCTGGAAATGTGGGATACTTTTATTTGAGTTGTTATGGTTTATGCTTGTTTGCTTGATCTCTGTGTTTCCTATAAGCTATTATTTTATTATTTTTCTTATTTTATTTTAATCGTTTACGAGAACTACAACCACGGAAGCATCGGTCGGTGAATCGTACCGATGGGCTAGAAACTGCTGACGACACGACACAGACCATGAGTGACACCACAAAACAAAAGGATGAACTTGACAACCTGTCCAGCGCTTTAGAGTCACATTAGTCAAAAAGCATAAACCTTCGTTGTTTCAATGATAAATTCTCTTAACTTTGTTAGAAATTGGTCAGTTGTACGAAGACTACTTCATTCTTTACTCTTAACTCAGTGAGTCTCCATTGGTCATGCGAAAGCTCTCTCTACATTACCAAAGTCGACCACCGCGACTCTTTCTCCCGACCTAGCTATTTCCGAGTATTTTGGCCTTTTAGTGATGCCAGGGTCTGAGGCATTCGACTCGTCGTTGCGACACCAGCTGTGGGTGGGGATTTTCCTTTCCTACGCAAGTCAGGGATTTTCAGTTATGTCATAGGATAAGGTTTAAGGGCAATGGTATTCCTTTATTTCTAAGAGAGTACCAGTACCTGTTTCAGAGGAGACTCCGCCTACTGATCCTTGTTTTTTTCTGCAGTGTTCAGTCCGAAGCAGCAGGGATTGGTTTCGGGTCGGCTAAGGCCATACCACTTCCAATCTTACGCTTAACAACCTTGGCCGCTCTCGAGGTGGAGTGGCAATGGCCACTCACCTTCTCAGGTGATATATTGAGGGAGGGCCCCTTTTTTGACAGGTGAGAGGAGGTTACCGGATTGCGAGTGACACTCTCTTCCTTCAAGATCGGTTGGTCCATAGTTTCTCCTTCTGATTTTACGTCAAAGCTTGGCCTGTCTGCATTTTCAGAGGTTATGATCATGACCGCATGATTGACTTCTTTGCCCTTAGGAGACCTCCCTTCTGGCATATGGTCATACTGTACTCACTCACTGTGCAGGGGACTTAATTTAAACCTATTCATTCCTAAGCACGGTACACCTGGAATCGCGGGTTTTATCGAGTTGTTCCCCTCTATATATTTGGGCATCTCTAGCAGGTTGTGAACATTTGGCCATATATAGCGATCTTGGAGAGAAAATCACCCTGATTCACATGGAATCTCAAGCCCGACTTAATAAGTATGTAAATAAGTAAATAATCAATAATTAAGATAAGAGTTTTATAGAGGCTGATTATATATTCACAACTACAATTTATTCCCACATTCTTGTGACCGTTATGGAGAAAAAGATTACACAAATTACACAAACTGAGTCAAATTCCTAGTCTAAGTTAATCATAAATCAGTTCAGTACATCAGCCATGTTGTTTTGCTCTAATTTTTTATCTTTAATACTTTTTTCTATTCGCCTATGTGATCCATTCTTTGTATTGAAATCATTTACAATGGATTCCCATGCCGCAGCTCTGCGCTTCCTTGGTTGAAAGACGCGCTACGAAAGTTAAAAAGGAATGCCCCAAATGCATTTAAAAACTGCAAAGCATAGAAAATATATCGAAAAACCTTACAAAGGTGGGTTGAGCAAATACACGAGCTAATAATAGGTGTTGCCGTTTTTTGTCAAGGGTCTTACACGAACGTTCGGATTTGAGCGTGAAACCGGCGTCGTTCAGCAGAAGAAGAAGAAATTAATTTTAAAGCCCCACGGTGAAACGGGCCAGTCTGGTAACAGCTAAAAACACACAGTTGTCATTTGCGAATTTCTATATGAAGGCAAATGGGAAAAACTAAATGCTTTATGTATTTATATACTTAGTAGTCATATCTAGAATCTAGAGAATCGAAGTTGTTGAGGTCATTTTTTGATTAGTTGCACTTTATAAGAGTACAATGCTATGTTGTACACTGCTGCAAAAATTGTATTTGCATTCGTATTGATACGATCTTTCTCATCAAAATTCACATAAAAATTGAATAAATACCAAATTCAATTTAAATTATATCGCTTTAAAATAAATAATATAATTTGAGACTTACCAAAAGAGAGTACACGTTAGACATTCAATGTGATCTTTTTCCTAACCATCACCGCTCCTACGAGCCGCAGACGATGTTGGTCTTAACATAAAAGAGAATTGAATTAATTCAAGAAACTTCCATCAAAGCAAAGTGAATTAATTTCGCAGCATAAGTGGAAAGAAAACTGAATCACTCCACAGCACACACCTTTCCCGCATGGATTCAAGAAGTAGAATGTGGTCTATAGCGTACATGAAATTCGGAAAAAAAATAAATTGTTAATCGAAATCATTGACCTATATGCCCATCGAAATCGCTTTTCCAAGGATAATGGGTCTTGATGATTTATTTACGTGGAAACTGATAATCGCTTGTCCCGGTTTTGATTTGACTACCTTATTCAGAATCAATCAGTTTAAATCTACAACAAAGTGTAGCAGTTATTGGCCACTATTAATTAATCCAGTCTATGCCAAGTCCTCCCATCAGATGGTTAAAGCACATCACGTCCTAAACACAATATACAGGAATAACAAACGTTTGCAATAACAGTTCGCCACTTTCTGACCTAATTGAAAATTAGACCATTCCAAACGTGTGCCCCATTAATGAGTGTACACAGTCCAAACGGACTGAGCCAAATGAAACCATTTGATTGCCTTTTCCTAAAGGAAATCATAAATAAGAATAGAAGTAGGGAGAAAAGAAAAGGAAAGGAGGAAAAATGTTGTGCCAGTTATCTAATTAACGATTTGCACACATGTGTCTATATGTATGAATGGATGTATGTAGGATTCCGTGTTTGTGTGTACACTAGTTATTCCTGTCCATTGCGCCGTTCATCTTAGATAACACACGAGGGCATTCTCTCATATCATTCCCTATTTCGGATTCAGGTTGACCCTTTATGCGGGCCAGTAATTTCTTTCTTAAACTGTGCTGACAATTCTGATGCTCAGTGATGCGGAAATTTAAAAAATTGTCTACTTACTCAACCTAATGAAGATATGACTGACACGTTCATTCAAAGGACACTCATGCCAAAAGATATGGTATTCGTCCCCTACTCGAACTTGGAGGTGAATTGGTGTGCCCGCGCTTGATATAACTGGGCCAGTGAAGTCGACAGATTTATTCCTTCCAAACTATGTACAACTACATGTTGGTACAGTTCGTACAGCTTTTAGTTTCTGTCAATGAAGACTGTAACATACGTACACTACATCAAAAAATTGCACCTAGATCGCATAAAAATGGGCGTAGTTTTCAAAATTTTATAAGTTTGTTGAAGTCGGTTGCACCCGTGATTTTTTGGTATTTTTTCCTGATTATTACTATCATGGAGAATATATAAAACAAGCCATAGAATAGAAGTATTGCAGAATAAATATTTTTACTTGAATTCATTCTATCCCCATTCACATCAAAAAAATCCACATACACTAAAAAATTGCTCATACAGGGCATGCTATTGTACTGTAACAGTACATTGTCAGCTCAAAACGGTAAAACATTTTTGTGGGTTTTTACGATGATCTCTTTTTGGTGACTTCAGGAGATGTCTAAGGAGCTATTGTAGCTCATGGCTTGCGGAATCTGTTTTTTGTAGAAGCAACAATGGACAAACAATTCGTGTCAATTGAAATATGAACAATGCTAATTAGAATGTATAATTGACTCGCAAATCTTGCCAATTTTACGGTAAATATGCTATAACATATTTTCCCATTCTACTTTGCCCTTTGCCTTTCAGGTTGGAAAGCAATATTAACATTTGTTATGTTTCGATCTAGTAAGAAAGAGCTAGTTGTAAGGAGATACAAAAAGTTCCATTACCAGAAACGCACCGGGAAGATAACTGTAGTGCTCAAGCTACTTGGCAAGTGACCGAAGAAACAAATAAATTTCGTGCAACTACTGAAAGAATATGTTTGCGTTTCCACTGAAGAGCCAAAATCGGATCACAATGGTCAAAGTGAATCAAGTGGAACGGAAGTGACATCTTGGGGAGTCCAAATGCATAATACAGCGGATATAATCTGTAGAGACTTATGCCCTTTATTGGCATATTCGGGAACCAGTACAGCATTCACTACTCATTACCGTATTTATTAACCCCAAGTATCTGACATGTGTATCTCAATGTCACTAATGAGATTATCGTACATATCCGAAGGTATGTACTTGCATTAATTTGCATCATAGTACAGCTCAATTTCACATTGCGGAATGTAAATTCCGGTGGTGGTCCGTGGCGTTGTGGGTATGTGCGTCGACTCCAATTTCGACGTCGTAGGTTCGATTCCTGCTCTGTGCGACAAAAACAATTTTCACGACCCCACCTCTTTCGAGTCACTGACAATGCTCAAAGAGTATTTTCTGTTTAGAGAAAGCTTCTCAAACTTGGCCGTCCGGATTCGGCATTAAACTGTAGGTCCCTTCCACTCGTGAGAGAACAATAGCACGCACAACGCGAGTGGTTGCTGAGAAGCTAGGCCCTGGCTCCCTACGGGCTGTAGCCGTATAAATTATTTTATTATATTATTAATGTAAATTCCAAGTAACGGCTATTCGGTACTTGCTCTGATCGAAATTTAAAATTAATGTCTTTCTTCAGTGGGACATGACTATTGGATTGGTCTGGTTATACGGGAGAAAATAGTGCAATTCTGTTTGAAAATTTCGATAATTTGCGATAAAATTTTTCACATATTATTAAGAGATGATGAGAGACTCATTAAATAACTCGAAAAAAGTTCCGTTTCCTGATTTTTCTCAAAATTCATGTTATATATAATTTGTATTTTCCCTATTTTGGTAACCTACATTTTTGATTTAATTTGAAATTCTTGCATCATGACTCAGTTAAGTCAATTGTTTTTTTTAATTTATCGAGCGCCATTACAAGTGGACTTCGTGTCGTGGCCCAAGTGCAAACTGAGTGGCTTTTTGAACAGTTCACAGGGGATGCTGCTGGTAAGGATGTGTTGAGGGTCAAACGATAATGTTGCAAGCGTCTCACTCCAACCAAAGATCGGAAGTAGTGAAGTTTTACGCGAAAAGATTATAAGTTGAATATTTTTTACTTTCCTTCCCTTTTACCATCCCTCTATATCTTGTTAAGATATAGATAACAAGAAGTTGCAGAAGATAATGAAGCTACATCTGTGGACTATGTGCGTAGGTCACTTGTTGTCTCGCTTACAAAATCTTTTCTCTACTTCTCATGTCGTGCCAGATATTTGTTGTATTCCAGCGATTGTTTTGGCAATTTGAAGAATTGACCGGTTTGACGTCGTATCGTTACGGACGTATACGGTTAGCACAATTAGCGGGGAGTTGATACTGAAGTTTCCTCGGCCAACGACTCTTCGTACCGCCTTCACATGTGTCCGATGCTCATCTTTAGTTTTCTCGAGATCAGAGGATCGTCAAGTTATTAATTTTACTTTGTAGTTTGATCACCGGCAATAAAATGACGCCGTCATTACTGGCACCCTGACAGGTATGTTAATAATAATAATGTGAGTGGCGCTACAGCCCGTAGGGGACCAGGACCTAGCTTCTCAGCAACCACTCGTGTTGTGTGTGCTATTTGCTCTCTTACGAGTGGACGGGACCTACAGTTTAATGCCGAATCCGGACGACTTAGTTTGAGAAGCTTTTTCTAGACAGGAAATACTCTTTGAGCATTGTCAGTGACTCGAAAGTGGTGGGATCGTGAAAATTGTTTTCGTCGCACAGATCAGGATTCGAACCTACGACGTCGAGGTTGGGTTCGACGCACATACCGACAACACCTCGGGCCACCACCATGTATTTTATATGTCCCAATATAGAGTACAATATGCAAAAGGCGCGCGTTGGTACGCATTTAAAAAAAATTTAAAAAAATTGCCCGCGCGCCTTTTAACAGACACAATTCTAAACAAAGTTGGCCAATACATCAGTGTTCTATCTCTTACCATTAAAGAGTCTACGAAGGGCAAACAATCATTGACAACTGGTGAATGGTGCAGTTGATTGAGTGCCTGCCCTCTGCTATGGAGGTCCCAGTGAAAGTTAATATGCTCTTATCTGGTTTTAAAAATCTGGTCCAGTCACCATTTGCCGTTAAGATCAAATTAACGGCACCGGGTATCACAACGGACCAACTGTGGTCTATGTGTGTTGGCCATTTCGCTAGCAGTCCAATGACCTTGCCTAAACTGAACATTGATTATTATTTATAGAGACTATATAAATTTATTAATAAATTTTACAGGTATTGCATATTATGGACAAAGAGATAAACAAAACAAGCCGTTGGGTGTATACATACTTAGATGAATTGCATCCCTCTACGTTTTTGATAAGTATCGTTACAACTGTACCATATTATTCTGTGATTCACAGTAGACAGAAAAAGTTTAGTCAATTTTTCTGTATGTAAATAATGTGATTGTTGGTTCCGTTATTTTGAAATAAAATAAACCATTTTGATGTAGTATATTTCCTTGCTCAGCCTTCCTTTTTATACCTGACTGTACACAAGAAGAGAAGATACAATTTTCCTTTTCAATGCAAAGCTTTACATCATCGTTATTCAATCACCATGCACCGTCGACGTGGCTGGTGAGAATTTATTATTAATTTGCCTGCAGCTAAACGGCGATTGTGTGATGGAATGAGTTAAATTGATTTTAAAAAGATTTACCCTGTCATGCGGTATCCTGCGGGTGCTAGCATAATTCAATAGAACAAAGGTGTTGACTGAAGGGAATGACGGCGGTAAAGGAATTTCCGTCATCACTGCCAGCCCTACTATTGAAATGATTACTGTCAGTCTTTTCTTCTATAAAAGTTCATCCTTCGCATCCCAAGTAAGGTCATTATTGTTCACGGAAGTGATTGGAACTATTTTCTTTCCTAACACAAGGAAAAGCTGCAAATAGGAAAGAGCTTCGTTCAAAAAAGAAAGAATTCCTAGGAAGCTAACAGTAACGATAGCTACCTAAATTGTTCATAGGATTATGTTCGAAACTTTGCCAAAACATGAGAAAGCGATAACAGGCAGCAGCAGTAGTAGTAACAGCATCGCCTGTTCAAAAAAAGGAAAAAAGTTTAATTGAGAAAGTTGAGGAATTTCAATTAACCCCGGACAATTTCAATTTTGTTTTTCATTCATCTTCCACCTCTTCTTCATCAGCTTCTTTCCCTTCCTTTCAGATTTCTTATGCGTTTCCACACTTCCGCCTCTTTGCTTTCAATGAAGTGTTTCGTTGTGTGCTTGTATTGTTTGATAGGAATAGAACGGACGAAGAACGGTGTCAAGTATTGGTTTATTTCTGGGCAATTTTCCCCAATGCCGCAGGGGTTAGTAGCTGTCTATGCATCATACAGTGGTAGATGATTTAATGGGAATGAGATGTTTCTTCCAACTTAACATGGTTCTTTGAGATGGTAGTATTAAAGTTTCTTTTGTAGAAACGCGACCAGTAAGATTACTTTTCGTTTCATCATTAAATGATTTAAGCCAATTTCAGCAAACGACTTCGTCGTTTTATCTTTTATTGTTTATATCTCTTTAAAAAAAAAACAGGTAAGTGATAAACAGAACACTAACTGACTTGCCAGCCTTGATAATTCCATGATAAGTAAACTACCTAAGACGCATATGTCATATTTTTCGATAGCTTCAAGTTTAGTTTTCTTAATTACAATGTTTCTTGATAGATGGAAATGAAGTTTTTTTATGTGAACTATAATATTTAAAAGTGGTGTTAACTTATAAACCATAGATAGTCCACGACAAATGTTTATGAATTTGAATTAGTGAGTGTCAAATTTACAATTGCTTTTTCAATATGAATGATTCAAACCCTAGATTACAGCAATTTTATCTTTGTGCCCATTCATAACATCCACGCATATTGTCTAAAACCAATGTTCTTGATTTATTACGAGGTTTATCAGCACACATTTCATTGTTCGTCAGGGGTTACAGTTTTGAAATAAAGAAGTCCGGCTCCTGAAAATAACTTACTTGTCTCGGAAATTGCAACCTGTACATTTTCGTCATGGTCAGACTTACTTTATTGTCGATTATTTTGTATTATTTGATGTTATGACAGCTAACATTTTACCTTGCGGAACTAACACGGGTTGGAGACTCAACCAGTAGCTTGTCCAATACTTTACTTACGACTACAAGAAGAGCGCAATGAAGACTAACCAATCGTTTTTGAAATTATCATTATTTCAGCACAGTGTGCGAGTACGAAGAAGTGTTAGTTCAATAATCAATATATATACTTTCTGGATTTTACAATTATTATTAACGAAATATGGGATCATTAAGATGCTCCTTCTATGGGAGTTCTTGAAGGATTCGATTACACTGGTCAACACAAGTTTTGTTTCCTTCGACTTTTTTTCTTTAATGTGGAATTTCTTTGGGAGATTGCTTCTTCTTACGGCGATACAGTCCGGGGCGAAACCTGGGACTCAGCCAACAAGCCTCTCCTTAGGTACGCACAGTCGCATACTAACGTGCAGCTAGAAGTTATTATATATATTAAATATGTAGAATAATTCGGTAGACTCCTAAAATGTTAATGTGCACGTTTATGAAGGACAGTCGTACAGAGATTGCCAAACGATTACCTGTATTTAAGTAATCGTCAAAAATAACGAGCATTCAATGATTTTTCAATTACTATCTAATCTTATCAAATAACACTTATTTGTCTCGTTCGTTCTCCTTATTATCAAATGCCAGGCTCAATCTTTTCCGTGTATACTCCTCAGCCAACAAGCCCCTCCTTAGCCAGATGCCTCCACTTTCACACGCCACGTTGGTTGAGGTCATACTCCATTTGCGTGCGCCATAGACTTCGTGGGTAGAAGACTATCCTTTACCACCTCGAAGTTGTAGCTGCCTATGTTGACCTTCTGACCGAGTCGTCGATGTTGTGTGTCCTTTCTTGATGACAGCATATACTTCGTTTTGCCCTCATTCACCGCTAAATCCATTCTTGCCGACTTCGTTTCAATACCAGCAAACGCTTCATTGACGGCTCGCTATGTTCGAAAAATAACATTAATGTCGTCCGCGTATGCTAGCAATTGCACGGATCTTTTGAAGATCGTGATTTCCTGTGTTGGCGAGTTCATTTTGCACGACCTTCTCAAGACAATGTGGAAAAAAATCGTATGAAAGCGAGTAGCCTTGCTTAAAACCTTTTTCGACATTGAAGGTCTCGGTGAGTTCGTTACCGACGTTGATGGAGCAGTGAGAGTTCTCCATCGTCATCCTGCACAACCTGACGAGTTTGGCAGGGATGTCCAAACAAGACATGGCGGTGTATATGTAGCTCTATGCACGCTCACATATGCAGCTTTCTTGGGTTTTTTCGAGGATCTGCAGTAATGTGAAGATTTGATCGATGGTGGACTTCCCAGGCCTGAAACCGCACTGATAAAGACCTCTCAGGTTGTTGACGAATGGTTTCAACCGTTACCCGTCAATTTAAGATAGTATGGACAGCGTTACAACTAGTGCAGGGAACTATCGAATAAAAACTGTCTAGTTATTCCATAGTTGCAAACTATTTGCAAATCATTCATTCATCCAATTGAATGAACAAAATATTCAATTGTTTTTACTTGCGCTGCTTTTATACAATTGTATGTACTAACCTCTGAGAGTGAATTTTGTGTATACATAAACACATTGCCAAAATATTTGTGTGACAGATTGCTCACGTATATGGTTTGGTTCGAGTCAATAGTTCGACTCAGTTAGGAAATGAGTTCGATTGGATTTTTTCCACTGAATTCATTCATTTGTGTGAC
Organism: Eristalis arbustorum; assembly: GCA_916610145.1. Taxonomy (NCBI): domain Eukaryota; kingdom Metazoa; phylum Arthropoda; class Insecta; order Diptera; family Syrphidae; genus Eristalis; species Eristalis arbustorum. Next base: position 57,146,072 of record OU744318.1, read on the forward strand.
GGAAATACGTTAGAATGGTTTTAGTTGAATGAATGATTTTTACTTCGTTCGGACTTTGGACCATCGTGTCCAATGAATGATTTTTTCATTGGTTTTGGACTTTGTGCTATCGAGTTCAATGAACGAGTCGAGTTGACTTGCATGATGCAAAAAGATTTTAGGTTTTTGTGGTATTTACCATATATACCGAGGACTAGGTTTCCTTGAAAAAAAAAAAAAAAACGCTCTGTACCTCCTAGTTCAAAAACACAACAAATTGGTAATGTAGAAACGGAGTAACACCCCCTCCATCCCAAATCCCAATCATAGATTTTCAACGATCCAGTACGTGAATGAATGAATGAATGAATAAAACTATTCGATAGTTGAAATCATTCAGTTACTAACTATGGATAGTGCAATTCATTCGATAGTTCCCATCACTAGTTACAACTACTACTCGTGTTGTGCGTCTTATAGTTCTCTGGTTCAAGGGACTTACAATTTTGTGCCGATTTCGAATGGCTAAGTTTGAGAAGCGAACAGATGGGGCTTTGAAATGTATTTCTTGTCATACAGAATGGGGATCAAACCTAGTTTTCGAAAAGGAAACAAACAACTTTTATTAGTTTGTTGATCAGTGTAATCATTTGAAGCGTTTGAACTATCAATTAAACAAAAATGTAGTTACGCACAGTCGCATACTCATGTGCAGCTATAAGTTTATTCACTTTCATTTCGCGAAATTAAATGTGTAGATTAATTCTGTAGACTCCTAAGATGTTAATGTGCATGTCTATTAAAGACAGTCATAGGGAGATTGCCAAACGATTACCTGTATTTAATGAAGCGTCAAAAATAACGATCATTTAATGATTTTTCAATTACTATCTAACCTTTTCAAATAACACTTACTTGTCTCGTTCTCTCCTTGTTATCAAATGCCTGCCTCAATCTTTTCCAGGTATACACTAATGGCAATCGTCATGATAATCATACACTCACACTATCTTAATTTATCGGTATTGTTTAGGATTACTGCTACCCATGCATACTTTCATTCTTCCATTCGCCCGTAAGTGTTTGGAATGGTAATATTTTTATCCTAATCTTACATTATTGCTTATATATTTGCCCCTCAGCTCCCGCTGAGTACAAAGAAAACGCTCTCCTCCATCTCTCACCATAACATTGAGTCACTAATCATTATTGTTGACTGGATCCTTTGTTGTTCACTTCGGTCTGTCTGCACTTATCCACCTATTCACCAACTTATTACCATTTCAAGTTGCTGTATTCATTGCAAATGCCGAAATGAATTTCAATTACTGCCAAAGTCGCATCTCCTATCTTCCCAGATATGGGCTCTCCCTCTCTAACCTGTAGGTAAACATCGGCAAGCACAAATGGTGAATGGTGTGTTCAATTGTATTTTATGCATCCCAACGTTCAGGAAATCATCGCTGCTGTTATTTTGGCTTTCTCCTCAATGGATCACCATCTTCAATTGCATGTCCTTGACAGAGACGAAAGATGACATCGATTCTGGTACTGGGAAGAGGTTTGTCCTTTTCGAAGACGGCAATTGCATTCCGTCAATGTCGTGCAGAATCTATCTATATCAAGGAAGGAATTGATGTCGTTGCTTCATCTCCCCCTCTCGACATCGTCTTAACAGACGGTAACCCAGACACACGCCTTTCTCGGTCGACGACGTCGTCGGCGTCATCGCCATCATCATCATCATTGATGTTCAATCCACTGAAGCAATCAAAAATTGCATAACGTGGTGTAAGGAATTTCAATGCATAAGTCGATTGGATTTCTCATCTGCGATGTCTGGCTGTTGACGATGCCTGGCACTTTCGATTTAGTGCCTACATACATAGAAGAACTACGTGTGGTGGGTAGTACGTGTCGAGGAACATCCGAATCTAACATATAGTTAGCTTAAATTAAAGAGGCAACTTTACGATTTTAGTTGATTTAGTAATCCTTATTTTCTGCCTTATTTTAAAGGTCAAGTCCGATCTTACTTTGATTATTCCAACGACATCCCTTCTCATTATATAGGCTGCAGACGAATCAAGCACACCCATCGGATCAAACAATCCACTTAAATATTCGTCCTTCAACGTGCCCAAATTGTGTCTCTCTAAGGACACAGCCTTACACAAAACGTCCCCCAACATAATATTCATCCTCCAAATCGTATTGGATGTGAACTTGAACACTCAGCTCAGCGGTCATAGCCCTTTGGAAAATAAGAAATCAAATTATTTCGAAAATTGAGAATATCCTTCACTTGATACGTCCTATTCAATTGTGTCCCTTCTAGAGTCTTGCACGTCGAACACCAAGCTCCGCCAGGAATTTCAATTGCATTATGGGCTGACAGAGAAGGAAACGGGGGATAAAAAGCGTGAGCATCACCTCTCTTCATGAGTTTACCAGCTTGGCTGCCTTAGTAGACGACTGCATGGATTGACCGGAAATCGATGGAGTCGATATGTGACTGGAATCGTTTAGTGTTTACTTGGTTTTTTAGTATGTTTCTATCAACATGGCCTTTAAATTTTATCCATGCAACAAGAGCTCACTCAAGTGACTCAAGAGGCCAAAAATGAATGCCATAAGGAATGAACATTTTCAAAGTGCGAATACATATGCCATGCACGGCATGAACTGATTTGTTAAAGCGACTTATTGGTTGACTATAACGGATGGCGGTAAAAGTCGCAACTGATTAAGCAGCAGTGACACGGGGAATTCTGGATATGTGCGTCTACTCGTACGCAATTGAACCTAATACGTATATACGTTCGATTACATGTATAACTAAAAATATTGTTTACGGCTTCACTTCTCTTGAGTCAAAGAATATGTTTAAATAGTATTTCCTGTCTGGAAAAAGCTTCTCAAACTTAGCCGTTCGAAGTCGATGTATAATGAATTACATAAATAATAATAGTCGTATACTAACATCGCATGTAAAGCAGGATAGTCCCCTTATTATATGGCTTCTTACCTTTAAAAGCCATCGAAGAAACAATGCTAAAAATCACTCACTAGGCTTTTTCAATTTACATTCGTAATTTCTTTAACTTTTCACTGTAATTTAATATTGGTATAAATAATTTTAGATTGTGTCACTTCCATTTGTTTGGCGCTACAGTCCGGTGTGGGCCTGGGCATCAATCAACAAGTCCCTCCAACCCGGTTTTTCGCTAGCTGCGCACACTAAGGCTGAGGTCTTTTTCCACTTGTGTGCGCCATCTCATTCCAGGACGTGATCTGTTGTGTGACTCGATATGAAAGACTATTCATGCCGGAACTCTGGTGTCCATCCGCTCTACACGACCTAGCTATCTTAAGCCTTGGATCCAAAGGCCAAAGAACTAGGTGCATGCGGCTGTCTGCAAGTTCATCTACTGCACGTGGTCTGTTATAGGACCTTATATTCCAGGGGCAGCGCCAAAAATCATTGTCATTAAATCATTTGCTGGGGTCGTCGATATATCAACAACATATCCGAGCCATATCGTCGGTTCATAAATATATTTTTTTTACGTGGTGAGGGAGTTAACATAGTTAGCATGCATTAGTTCACCAAGCAACTGTTGTTGTGATGTCTATCCAGGAGCGCCACAAGGAGACTATACACAAGCCAACTTGACTTATACGATCGATTATGATCCCAGCGGCATATGGTGGGTGGAGCAGATTTTAATATCAGATAAGAGCATATTAACTCTCGCTTTCACTGAGATTCGTACCTGGAACTTCTGTAACCAAGGGCAAGGACTCAACCAACTTCACCATACACCCGTTCATCCTAACTATTTTACATACAGATTTGTGAAAGATCCTACATCTAGTGATGGTGGGTGAGTTTTGAACGACCTCCTCCAGGATGATGCTAAAGGTAGGTTGGTTTAGGACGGTACTAAGATTTTACCCATCGGGTATGGTTTCCTCCGACCATATTATACAGTTCAGCGGGTGCCTGCGCCCTATCAGATCAACTCCAGCTGCCTTAAAATGCATAAGACTGTACAGCGGCGTCGACTATTTTGTAAAGGCCCTCATTAAAATGAGCGGCGTTTTGCGACCTGGAACTTAATTATCGAGTTCTCAACAAAAGTTGTGCCCTAACTAACAATTTAAAAAGTTTTTCCTTGCGAATCAATCATTCTCTTTGCGAAATGCCAATCTGAGTTCGCAATACACATAGAGTCAAACGCAATGCATTCGCAGTGTCAGTTTTCACCAGTAGTTCTCTAGGAATGAGACCTCATATGAATCGTCTAGGTCTGCTCGTGGATATTCATCCAAATCGGTTGGAAAATTCTGCCCGAGGGCAGTCCATTTGTCCATGTTGGACCCGACAGTCTTCTGTCCGAACGTTGTATCAATTGGAGAATTTGTCCATATTTAATATAATCTACCATATTTAGTATGTGATTTGTTCTACTTTTTATATGCGATAGGCATAGGACGTCATATTTAAAAAAATAAGACGCAGACGGAACATATTACCTTGTATTCTGTGTATCAAGGTTTGATACAACTCTCGGACATCATTCCTGCAATAATCTTTTCCATCACCTAGATCGCGCGATTGACATGCAGTTTGTTTCCTTTCTGAGAATCGTTGCTTCCAATGTTCTGCTATTGTTTATGCAGTTGGCATCGAATTTAAAGGGAGTTTCTGGGAGACCCCAGACCCAAATAGACCGTTGGAAAACCACGTTGCTATCGGAAAGCCACGTTGCTATTGGACAGTTCTTCGGCTACGCGTGGTCAGTCAAGCAACGCCCTAAATCGTCTGTTTGGTCATCAACATAAGATCCGTCCGTTTCCGATTATTTTTTAGCAAATTGCTCCATGCTGATCTTAGACATGATGTGTCATATGGGCAAGCCGTACTGCTTGTAGAAAATCAGCTTTGTCCTCTAGCCTATTCCATTTTCCTTACTCATTAAAGGATAGATGCAATGTAGGCTTAGGTCGATCTTCTTTAGATTTAGTTTCGAGTAGCTGTTGAAATTAAGGCGCTGCGTGAAGTTAACACCAATATACCTAACCCTTTTGTAGGTTGGCCGTCGGTCGCAAGAAAATACGATCTCCAGAAAAACAAACCACTGTATTAGAAAGCCGCATTCATCAGGGCATACAGTGCATAAAGTTATACGATTCGCTCTGATTTTCTGGAATTATCCAGAAAACGGCAATTCACATTACCGACAAGTGTACGATTCACGTATAAACTAATTTACTTTCCTAGACGCGTTTGTATTGATTGATTCGTAAAAAGCTTTAACTCGGTGTTTTGGACAAAAATTCTTCTTTTCATCCAGAACACGAAGGGAAATTTATGTAATGCTATTACCAATTGACCTAGCTTAGGTTCCACTGTTCGCTCTTAGCATGTACAGAAACCACGAACAGTTTAAGGTTTTCTGTTCGAAAGCATTGGAAGCAGTTTCACATGCAGTGTCGAGTTTATGAAATATCATTGGTAAATATACATTCCAGTGGCGTCGCTTGGGTGATTCAGAAGAGTGTGCGAGAAATATGCTTAAGAAATTCCTTTTTAGTCTCATAGAAATTCATATGAATTTATTCGCTAGGATGGAGAAAAACGACGCTAGAACTGGTTTCCGGATGGAGGTATACTATTCTTGCCATATTGATTTTTGTATAGCAAATTATGGAGATTTAATATTTGGTCTGTTTCCGTTCTTTCTTCACTGGGGGGGAAAACCTCTCAGAGAGAAGCATAAATTCAAGCAAGTACGGGAACGCAATTAAACCAAATTTGTAAATTATGTAATTTGTTAAGAGCTTGTTGCGTTCTTTATGATGTCACAGACGCCATATGTCAAAAGTTACAACAAAACATGAAATTAGAAACCAGGATTTTTTTGGAATTTCATTTCGTTTTTATTCTTACGAACTACGAATTCAAACTACAAAAAAATGACCGCCAATTCAAGTTTTTGACACATCAATTTATTTGACATCAAACCAACAAACTACCCACAGAAATTTCTTGGGCTAGAACGGGCAAGCTGGGAAAATTTTGCACTCTCTTTGCCGTACTGGAACAGACTTTCCTAGATATGTGTTGTTTTGTACTTTTCTTTACTGATTATTTTGGGTACGGGAACAGACCTTGTATCTTTCTTCTGAAATATCATCTGCTTCTACACACGCTAATTTCGACAGCAAGCACTTCCATCTTGTTGGCAAGGATGGTCAAACGTAGGAAGGGTAGACCGAATGTATGTACATGAAAAATCATGGGTTTTTGAGTATTCCCTTTTGTCATCCTTTTTTTTCTATTGCCTCATTCTTGTTGTCGCAGTAATGGGAATTGGAAGCATGCTATACGTATACTATTCATGTGGCAAAAATATGAGGTATATGTGCGAAAGAGGAAACAATCAGGAAAAAATTTCAGTTGTTGGATTTGTAGAATCCCGAGTGTAAGAGCGCATTGGGATCACAAAAGACAGAGAACTGTAGATATTAGCATATGTAAGAACAGCCTAAGCAACCTAAATCGAAGGCTAATATCATTTCATAGTAAGTCAACGATTTTCAACTTGCAGGAAACTACTGATTGATTTCAATAATGAATATATTGGAAAAAAATTTAGTGAGTAATTCAACAGTGTACTTCAATAAAACGGGTACACTACACTGAATGTTCAGTTGCAGTCTCGCCCCCCACAAGTATGCAACTTATTCAAATATATTTTGTAATAAATTCATTCATATATAGTCAAAATTCTGAATATGCAAAAGAAATAAATTGAAATTAAAAAATGCAGTAAGACCAAACAAATTTAATGTATTAATATCACATATGTTGCATTATTTCTGCCAAAATAACGTGTTCACAAATTAATTATCCACACTGGTTCCAATTGTTTATACAAGTATATTTTTGTATAAATTCATCTACAGGTGAGTTTTTTTTTTCATTAATTAATTTTTAATTCATTAAATAATATTCATTATTCATCAATATTTTATCTTCGTCATTAGTTAATGAAATTTTTATTTAAAAATCAAGCGGCGTTTTCATGAAACTAAGTACTTCCCAGCTATTACTAATATTCATGAGTTTCGAAGCATACCCCAATGAAACGAGACTCGAAAACAAACACTATTTGTCACATTCAGTCCGTCACACTTTACACATCCACGATTCTATATCTGGTTTTCACATAATTATCTCGTTCGTGTTGGTCGTTACCTTCAGCATTGGAAAAAGTATAGAAAAGGAAGCCGGCGGTTGGCCTTTTTTTCGTTTGTCTTCGCAAATACTTTTTCTGATTATTTCAAGCTGCAGATTTGGTTTGTAATCAAGTGTTTTGAATACTTGGATTAAACTTGTTTACATTTGGATACTATAATTTTACAGGTAAATGAAATTAAATAAATTTTCGTTGAATTGCAATTTTTTTTTATTCGTGCGTTTAACCCCGGCCGCAACGACGCCATCTTTTTTTTCGTACTGCGTGGTGGTAAAATGGTCGAATAAAGATGTGAAAATATCGCGTCAAATAATGGAAATCATGGTGTTGTCATAATTAATGAAATGTATTTACTTTCGAATTTTCACTGTAAATAGAATCCTATAAAAAATCCCATCCAGACATTGAAAGTTCGAATTGAGTTTTATTTTCTTCTAGCAAAAAGTTCAATTTATTTATTCCTTGTCGCTTACACGAACATCTTTTATTGATTTTATTTAATTTAATAGAGATACGGAACACTTACGTCGTCCTAGTCGTATCGGCTGACCGCTCTACTAAGTGTTTGTGTGCGTGATAATTCTTCGGTGTAAAAACAAAAACCGCGCGGCGTTCGCGTGAATTTTCTACGATCCAATTAAATAAAAACAGCTAAAAATTGCGCCGATCACCCATCCGGCTGAGTCTGATTCAGACGATAAAATGCCGGGCGCTGGCACATTTAAGTTATTCATTGGTAATCTCGATGAGAAAAGCCAAGCTGGTGAATTACGTCCTCTCTTCGAGAAATACGGTACCGTCGTTGAATGCGATGTCGTGAAGAATTATGGGTTCGTGCATATGGAAACGGAGCAACAAGGTCGCGACGCTATACAGAATTTGAACGGTTACGTGCTACATGATAATCCCATCAAAGTAGAAGCGGCCAAAAGTCGTCGTGCCCCGAATACGCCTACAACAAAAATATTTGTTGGCAATCTGACGGATAAGACCCGAGCTCCTGAGGTGCGTGAATTATTTCAGAAGTATGGTACGGTCGTTGAATGTGACATTGTGCGTAACTATGGTTTTGTTCATTTGGATTGTGTCGGCGATGTTCAAGATGTAATTAAAGAATTAAATGGACGTGTAGTCGATGGGCAGCCGTTGAAGGTACAAGTTTCGACAAGCCGCGTACGGCCAAAACCGGGTATGGGTGATCCGGAGCAATGTTATCGTTGCGGACGATCCGGTCATTGGTCTAAAGAGTGTCCACGTTTATTCGGGGGCGGCGGCGGCGGAGGCGGAGAACGCGGCGGTTATCGAGATCGGATGTACGGACGTGACCCATATCCCCCACCGCCACCACCACCGCCATTCCTTCGCGACAGGATTATGGATGGCTTTAGGGTAACATTATATATTTTTTGTTTATGATTATTCTTTTTTTTTCAATAATGTGTATCTATGTGCATCTGTAAATAACAACGTCCATGTTTGTGAAGGCAATCTAAACAAAACGATTTGTTTGAGCATTTCATAAAAGCAACCTAAATATGAAGTTGTTAAAACAAAACAGCCTAAATGTTCATTTCTATAATATCGAAATGGATTGAAATTCATATCGAAAGTTTTTTTCTGACTTTGAATTTTATGGTAGTTCAGAAATCTTAACTGTTGTGATTTTTTGAAGTTTTTCATTGCTTTATACATTAATATTTTCGTATGTCATACACACTGTATTCTGCAAACTTGAATAAACTCACATTCATAAAGTATTAGTGCACGAACGTAATCGAAAGTATGAACTTACGTTGGTCAAATTTAGTATACAGCATGTTTCACAACAAATAAAGAACATTTCTTTTGAAATTTCGTATTTTTTAAAGGCGGTTACTCCAAACTGTTCAAAACGTGCTTTTCAAAAAACGATTTAGTGTTTCCTGAATTATACACAAAAGAAATCAAAAGAAAACGTAGTATACATACATACACATGTTCTTAAAACGCCAAAACATAAGACGTACATCAGACATACGGAACACATTGAATTACTATTGACATTTACATAAATTTAAAACAAACAATTATTAAGTTTTATGTTTGCCACATTTGAAAAAAAAAATACATTTTAATTACTACAGAGCGCCGATTCATTGAAATCGAAATTGTTGTTTGAACAGGATTATGACTACTATGACAGACGTTTTGATGACAGTCGAGATCTTTTCGAGAGACGCTATCAAAGTTCTCGCATGCGTGATTTCCCGCCACCACCAATATCACGACGCGAACCAATGCCACTACCGCCACCGTTGAGTGGTAGTTTAAGAGGAAGTAGTATATCCCGTGGATACGATTCAATGTTTAGTCGCAGATCCCCGCCACCGCCAACCAGAAGCAGCAATGGTTTGGGCCGATATGGGTAAATTTATCTTAAGAAACTACCAAAAGTTACATTTTATTTACTTTTCTCTTTACAAATAAAGGAGTTATGAAGACTTTAGTCGAGATTCCTTCGACGACCGTATGCTGTCCCGTGGTATGAGAGGTCCGTCTCCACCTGGACGCCGCTATGCACCGTACTGAGACGAGTTTTATTCAGAGATAGCCTGCATCACTAGGGGTGAATTTCGAAGTCACAGATATAATAACAAAAACACAACTTATTAGCATTCAAAAACTTCGAAATATGGGTCTGAATATACTGATAAAAGCAGATGACAAGCAAAGCTATACAAAACAATGATCATATATTTCAAAACAGAAAAAAAGATAGGTTTATAATCTATTTTGTAGTATACAAGAAAAGAACAAATTCGCACACAAATAACTTTTATTTTTCATTTATTCCAATTTAAAAAAAGATTGAAACAATTATTCAGTCTTCAAAACACATTTTTCTTTATGATCCTGCCATCGATTTCATATGTTCTTTCTTAATATTATTTTTTTTTTATTTAAATATGTTTCATGGTTACATTGATGTAATGGAGAATGTAACTACTTGTACTATTAACGTGATATATTTATATATATACAGATAGTACACTGAGATTATTGTGTGTGTATTTTCAAAATAATTATTGTAAAACAAAGAAAAAACAGATTAGTGTATTAATAAAAAAGGAATAAGGCCATTCTAGTATTGTTGTTTCCTTATGTAGCTTCTATCAAACCGCAATGTTACTACATTTTCTAGTGGTGGACAACATTTACGTCAGCACGGAAACGAAAGCTTCGAAATCTTTGTTGATACATTCGTAAGCAAAATGTTAAAACGGACGTCTAGTAAAAATACATAAGCTAAACAATCCGTGGAATGTGTATATACATCTATCCTTGAAGTTTAGTGAGGAAAAGTTTAATCGATGAGAATGATTCTCTTAATATAAAGACATGGGTATGTCAGTCTTGGAATTTAACTCAGATAACTAACTTCATTTGGCGCTTCATCACTTCCTGCCATTACCCTTACTTTTTCACAGCCAAAACTAGTACGCGCTTATAGCAAGGCATTCTCCGGAGTTCTCAGTGCAATAAAGTGCTTATCTGATTGCGGTTCAGTCCTATCGACCAATAAGAAACATAAGATAAAATTTATCGATAAGTTTTTGACATCGTGTTTCTGAAACAAAAGTCAAGCACATTCTAAAAGCAGATAAAATACACGGTTTCTTAAAGCCGCTTGATTAGCGCGTACGGTGATAAATGCTATTTGGACAATACAGCACTGGTCCGAAATGTCTTACACTTCATGCCTGTTGGACAATGGTAGAGAGGATATCTGTGTCAAAATTTAGGGAAGCAGATGGAGAAGGACCTCAGCTAACTTCGAGGATGAACTGCACACAAGGAGCCAGTGATACCGCTTTCTCAAAAGGCTTGTAGTATATTTAGACATACACATCTTACATTAAGAAGATTATGTAATCTTCTAAATTGAATGCAAACTTAAAGAAGTCAAAGTTAAGTGGAACGTAAATCAGCACTGCGGTAATATTTTCTTAAAAAAAGCGAGCATGAACTTGCAATCGCCTAGACACCACATTCACCGCAACTTCCCTCTGTTGTTCAACTGTCCTTGGGTCACAAATATCAAGTGATGTGTTTTTGTATTACACAAGCTATCATGTGTTTATGTATACCACAGCTTCGACAAATGTAAGCATGAACATATTGTGGTACACATTGACTAGGTAAAAGATAAAGTAGCACCGTTTATTTTGCGAGTGCATCGAACCCAGAGTGCACGAACTCTGACGTGCTTATATAATCTCTAAGGCACAAAGTACGCAAGAGGGAATATTAGTACATGTGGCCAAACGACTGCATGATTAATATTGCATGATCTGTGCTAAGGAAGCCAAATGCCATTTTCCAACTAAAGCGATCATCTTATGATTCATACATTATGTGTCAGAAATTCATCATTGGTTTATCCCATTAATCCATATAATAAAATGTATGTAAAATGCTCTTTTCTGTTCTCGCTATGATATTGATGTTAAATCTCATGAAATTCTCAAGACAGAGAATTAAAATACAATTGAGTCACTAAAAACAATAATGTTTCGACTTCTTCGAAGATTCTAATCGTCATGTTCCTGATTTGATACTTCTTTAATTTGACTTACCTTGAGTTAGTAAAATGATTTACTTCTAATAAATTTGATGCGTAACAAAGAAACAGAATACAGATATAATTCAGAAGTGTATATTATTAAATTGTTATGCACTTAAGAGATAAATTATTTAAAAAAAATATTGACATATTGAGCATTTTTATGAGTCTAACATTTCTTTTAACTTTCCACTTTCAAATAGAGCCCTCACGTCAGTGCCACCACCGATGAATTTACCATTGACAAAGCAGCGTGGAACCTACAATTGAAACGAAAAACACATTTTTACAAGGTCATTTTAAACAAACCCATGTACATAGTTCAAGATTTACTTTTCTTGTTTTATTAACATCATTTTTTTATATTGTACTTACACTTCTAGCTCCAGTCATTTCGTTGAGAACGTCTTGAATTTCATCGCAATCACTTCGATTTTCAATTTCTATAACATGCGCTTGATAGTGTAACTTCCTGAATTGCTGAAAATATTTCGTAAAATTATCACTTGTACTACACTCGTATTTTTAAAATATTTTTATTACATCTTTAGCCATAGTGCAGAAGGGGCAATATGATTTAGAAAATATCACAACCTTGTTAGATTGGATTTGACTACGAACAAAGTTTGCAGCGGGACTTGCCATGACTACCTCCGGATCAGACTTAGAAGAACCAATTACTGAACCCATGACGAAAGCTTGTAGATGTTAAATATGAATTTTAGAACAGAGGGGATCGGCAAGGGAATGAAGGGAATTCAGTGTAGTGCAGGAGAATATTCTCTTTGGAAATATTCTCTGTGAAATTGTATGAAGAGCACGTCTCTTTTTTTATATGTCGTATACTTGTTGTTATTCTCCAATAAAAAAAGTGAAGATTTAATATTGTTCCAGCTTTTACGTGCTTAGAATTGTCAAACTTGACACAACAATGACAATTCAAAAAGTACCGGGTGGGTGATATTTTATATGCGACCAAATGCATTTTAGGTAAATAAACGCATTTTGATCTTTGGTACGGAATAACAAGAAAATATACAGTAAAAACCGCTTACGACGACATCGTTTAAATCAACATATATCTTATTATTATATCATTGTACACGTGTATATATTCAATTCCTATGCATCGAAAACAAACAAAAATTATGGAAAAATTAAACAAGACGTCTGATTGAAAACAAATTTCTTCACTTGCCTTGATATCGGTTAAAACGACCAAATTCGTCAGTCCGTTGAAGATCGTTATAACCGGTTTTTGCTGCATAAAAGTAATTATACAAATAGGCAAGACTACTATTCCTGGGGCGCCAAATTTTGAAAACGCCACCACCAACGGATTTCTACGAAATAAGCACGAAATATAATGACGAAAAGTATGGATTAAAAAAATATATTAATTTTTTTTTAATATCCCATGGGAGTGATTGTTTTTGCTTCCGTGCAAAAAGTGTAGCATACTTTTCAGGACACTTAAATCTTCTTTGTGTGGCGCTACAGTCCGGGGTGGACATGGGCCTTAACCAACAAGGCCTCTCCAACTATGGCGAACTCTGGCTATCTGTCTCCAGTTTCGCACACCAAGTTGGTTAAGGTCCTTCTCCACTTGGGTGCGCTATATAATAGTTAGAATAAAAGGTAAAAAATATGTTTCTGCGGTGCAAACAGGTTTGTCCATAATGAACAGCTTCACAAAGGTCTCCGTAAATACACCGTCAGGTACCGTCAGAGTCGTTAAGCAAAATCGTTGATGGATATATCTGTGGTACCTTCGGGCATACAACTGATGGTTGCTGATGTTCCTAAGATGAGAGGGGCTGAACTGTCAATTGATCATCACCTGGCGTTGTGTTAAGTACCTAATCTGCCAAGGCGCAAACCACGCTGAAGCTAAGCTAAGCTTTGCACGACACATAACGGAAAGGCTGGAAAGCAATTCGCGGACCCAGATTCTTCTTCTTCTTGATTGGCGCTACAGTCCGGGGTGGAGCTGGGCCTCAACCAACATGCCTCTCCAGCCAGCACGATCTTTCGCCAGCTGCCTCCAGTTGCGCACACCAAGTTGGTTGAGGTCCTTTTCAACTTGTGTGCGCCATCTAGTGCGAGGACGTCCTCTGTTGCGCTGTCCCAATGGCTCGGTGTCGAAGACTCTTCGGGCCGGAGCTGTGGTGTCCATCCGCTCTACATGACCTAGCCATCTTAAGCGTTGGATACGAAGACGCTTAACTAGGTGCATGCCGCTGTACAGCCCGTATAGTTCGTGGTTGAACCTTCTCATCCAAACGCCATCAACGCAAACAGGACCAAAGATCGTACGCAGAACTTTTCTCTCAAAACAACCAAGAGCTTCATCCGCTTTCAATAGCGTCCATGTCTCTGCGCCATAGAGCAGGACTGGGATGATCAGGGTTTTATACAAGCTCAATTTGGTGCTTCGAGAGATGGCTCTGTTACTCAATTGCCTCTTGAGCCCAAAGAAACAGCGATTGGCAAGAGTAATTCTGCGCTTGATCTCGGTACTGATGTTGTTGTCCCTATTTACTCCGGAGCCTAGGTAGACGAAGTCCCCGACTACCTCAAAGTTTCGGTGTCCAATAAGACGCTCTGTCCGAGACGTCGATGTTGTGCGTCCTTCCGTGATGACAGCATGTACTTTGTTTTGCCCTGGTTTACCGCTAGACCCATTTTAGCCGCTTCCGCTTCAATACCAGCAAACGCCTCATTGACGGCTCGCTGTGTTCGTCCAATCACGTCAATGTCGTCCGCGTAAGCAAGCAGTTGAACGGACTTTTGGAAGATCGTGCCTCGGGTGTTTACGTTTGAGTTTCGCACGATCTTCTCAAGTATGATGTTAAAGAAGTCACATGACAGCGTGTCGCCTTGAGTAAAACCTTTTTTGACATTGAAGGTCTCGGTGAGTTCGTTACCGACCTTGATGGAATAGCGAGAGTTCTCCATCGTGATCGTGCACAACCTGACGAGTTTGGCAGGAATGTCAAAACTAGACATGGCTCTGTATAGCTCGTCTCTATGCACGCTGTCATATGCGGCCTTTAAATCGACAAATAGGTGGTGGGTGTCGATCTGCATCTCTTGAGTTTTTTCCAGGATCTGCCGTAATGTGAAAATTTGATCGATAGTGGACTTTCCTGGCCTGAAACCGCACTGATAAGGACCTATCAGGTTGTTGACAAAGGGTTTCAAGCGTTCACACAGAACGGCAGAGAGTATTTTATAAGCGATGTTAAGGAGGCTGATCCCTCTATAGTTGGCGCAGTCAAAGGGGTCTCCTTTCTTGTGGACCGGACAAACGACGCTGAGATTCCACTCATCGGGCATGCTTTCCTCCGACCATGTCTTACAGATGAGCTGGTGCATGCGCCCAACCAGGTCATCTCCAGCTGCCTTACACAGTTCCGCGGACAATGCGTCCGCTCCAGCAGCTTTGTTCGACTTCAGTCTAGATATCGCTATCTTGACTTCGTCTAAATCGGGGGGACGGAATTCGTGTTCATCATCGTCCAAATTGAGTGAAACATTCTGCCTGACAGCAGAATTTGTGTCGTCATCGCCGTTTAACAGTCTACAGAAATGATTTTTCCAAATTCTCAGCATTGACTGCGATTCTACTACTAGTTGTCCATTTTCGTCCCTGCAGGCTTCGGTCCAAGGTCTATATCTTCCTGATACTTGTTTTACCTTTTGGTAAAACTTTCGGACCTCCTTCCTGTCGTAACACCTCTCCATCTCCATAGAGCTCACGAACAGCTCTCGTTGTTCGATGCAGCGTTGCCTTGTAGGCCTCCTGCTTGGCTGCATGTACCTGCCTGCACTCGTCGTCAAACCATGGGTTCCTTCTGGGTGGTGTCGTGAAACCCAGCACATCAGTGGCAGCTTCTTTGATGGCTTCTTGACAACGTTTCCATTCTTCTTCTATTGAATGTGCAGGCAGCGTCGAATTTTCAGAGCGTTTCAGGGAGACTCGGTCGGCAAAGTTCCTAGTGGTCGATTGCGTTTGTAGCTTTCCGACGTCAAACCGTATTGTTCTTTCTCGACTCCGTACTTCTCTCGATATCCTCATCCTTACCTTGGCTACAACAAGGAAATGGTACGAGTCGATGTTGGCTCCTCGGAACGTGCGGACATCGAGAATATTGGAGGAGTGTCTGACGTCGATCGCAACGTGATCAATCTGGTTGACGGTTGATTGATCAGGAGACCGCCAGGTCCCCTTATGGATGTTGAGGTGTGGGAACCGCGTGCTCATCATAGAGAGGTGTTGTCGTGCAGGCTGTGTTTTCCGATGACTCTAGCAAAGATTTCTTCCTTGCCCAGCTGTGCGTTGAAATCTCCTAGAACGATCCTGGTGACATAGCTGGGGCATCGATCGTATGTTCTTTCTAGGAGATCATAGAAGTCATCCTTGCTATCGTCATCCTTCTCCTCCGTCGGGGTGTGTGCGCAGATCAGGCTGATGTTCCCGAATTTAGCCTTGATGCGGATTGTTATGAGGCGCTCGCTGATATAATCAAAGCTTAAGACTTTTGCCGGGACCTCACATTCCACGTGCAGAACCGAAAATCATTGTCCTTTGATCGTTTGCTGGGGTCGTCAACTTTGAATCCGTCCATATCCGAGGCCTTTTGTCGGTTCGTAACCGTTTTTTTTTATTTGGTGAGGGAGTTAACCTCAAGCACAACCTACAACTGGTAGGCCAGGCCCATTATTTGACCCTCGGGCAGAGGGGGATCGCTGCATACATTGGTTCACCACACAACGGTTGTTGTGATGGCTATCCAGGGGCGCCACGAGGAGGCTGTATGTCAACTTGACTTATGGACAAGCAGGGATCGCGCTGGCATCCTACCAGGTTGGGTGCAGTCAGCAACTTTGCCCTGTGTACAAAAGCCCATGCCCCCGCGGACCCAGATTAAGGAAATTAAATCTCATCGAAGGAGTCAAATCCCAAGGTGATGTGTTAATTTCCAATGAGGGGAATACTTTACGCAGATAGAGCAATCACTTTTCGGAGCTGCTAAATCCCGAAAGGGGCACTGAGGAAGGCAAACCCATGGTCTTAAGTAGGGCGGAGAATAGTCCAATGCTGAAGCAAGTCATTTTGGCGATTGAATTCATTGCTCTCTCGTGTTAGTTAGGTGGAGTCTCTCCGGTGCGCTTTAGGGCTGTAGTCGAATCCAGGATGGGGATGAGCATTTGTATGCTACATAAAACACAACATCTACATATGTTTTGTAGATTTGGAGAAGGCATATGACCGAGTGTCTTGAGGTAAGCTCTGAAGTGCTCTGTAGGAGTATGAGATCGATTGTTTTCAGCTGAGGACCAATCAGTAGATATACATAAACTGTAGCAACTGTGCCAAATCAACAACTTCCACTATGGGCGTTGGACTTCAGTAAGAGTGCGTCTGTCACTTCCCCTTAACCTTATATGATTTGATTGTTGCTGTGCAGCCGTGGTGAGGGATGCTTCGTATTGGGGGAGTTGAGTGTAAACCTCACGAAACTCCGGCGTGCACTCGATAAGTTTGTGAGAATTTTTGTGCAGATGCGAAGATGAAGGTCAACGTGTACAAATCAGAAGTTCTGGTAATTTCAAGAACGCCTGTTCATACATCTTGATTAGTTCGAGTCGATGGCTGAGGATCGACTGGCCTGGAGATTTCTAGTGCGTGCTTTACCCAACGACCCCTTTAGTGAATCATGCGGGTCTGAAAATGATGATTATATGGCGTCAATGTGCATAGCGTTTAATAATTTTTCAGCCGCGATAAAATGTTATATTTTAACTAGAAGATCACGCTCATGGTTCCGACGTCGAGTACATCCGATGAGATATATTCCAAGCCGCGTGTTTGTTTGAGTAGGTTATAGGAAGACTATGGATGTATACATTCATCCTTTATTTCTAAGACAGATATAATAATGTTTTGCGGATTGTTATCGTAAAGCTTTTTTTGGTGGTAATGTTGAGAGGCACAGTGGGGTCTTAATCTTTAAACCGGTTTTGATAGTAGAAGCACTATGACTGAGTGACACTTGGATTGTAAATATATTTGAACTTTTGTTATCTCACTCGTCAGTACACGGCAAGTGCCAATTTACAGCTGAACATACAAGTAAAAATACAATATAACAGGTACACTCAAAACTGCAACGACATCGGTTATAACGACCAAATTCTTAGGACCCGACTTTCATACATTATAATTCCATCGGTTACAACGACATACCGCTTAAAGCGACCACCATTTTTAAATATTTTTGAAGTAAAATATTGGTTATAACGACCTGTAACTGTATATATAGAAAACCAAAGGACGCTCGATAGGAATTCAAGTCGCTAAATTTTTGTACATGTATGTACATATAGGTCTTTGAGAATATTTCGATTTCGATCAATCGCGGATCACAGAAAATCCATCCGATGCAATTTAGCTGTTTGAAATTATACTCCAAGCGGTGGGTGGGTGCTGTCCTCTTTGGAGGACGGAAAGAGTACTCAACTTAGTCAATAACATTCAGGTACATCAACTTCAATTATGTGCTACAACTTCATTACAATCTCGCTTGGGATATGGTCTCAAAAAATGATGCCAAGAACGGCCGGCGACCAATGAAGGCTTTGAACCTGAGCAATTGCTGCTTTCCATCATCGACGGTCGTGGCCACACGGCTTCAAGTGCAAAATGTCTTACATCCGCGATGACTTGATCTCTTCCGCAGGTTCGGTCTTCCTTTCCTTCTCGAACCAGGATTGGAAGAACATTTTAGCTGGAGCGTTGGTGTTCATACGCTCGATGTGGCCGAGCCAGTGTAGTCGACGGATTTGTTCCTTTCGGACTACATCCACATCCTGGTACAGCTCGTAGAGGTCATGGTTGTGTCTTCTCATCGATTCGCCTTCCTCACAGACGGGACCAAACACCCGACGTAGAGTTTTTCCTTCGAAGGTACCAAAAATCAGCTTTGCAGTTTTGATAAACGACTAGCTTTCGGCTCTATAAAGCAGGACTGGACAAATAAGAGCCTTTTTGGCCCTTCGAGCCCAATAGAATCAGTTGACAAGGGCGACGCTACGTCAGAGTTCTATTACGATGTCATTTGTGGAGTTTAAGTTTGCCCCGAGCTAGACAAACTCATTTTTTTTTTCTAGATATGGTAGCTGTCGATTGTTATGCTGTGGCCTGAATGGTGTACGACTAATCGTTTTTTGCTCGACAGCCTACATATTGTATTGTCCTCGTTAAACATAACCCCAAGCGTTGGGACCGCGCGAGACAATGTTGATGTCATCAGCGTATCACAACAGCTAAACTAACTTGTAGAAGATAGTATCTTCCGTATTTACAGCTGGCCATATTGAGCACATATTGAGCATTTTTATGAGTCTAACATTTCTTTTAACTTTCCACTTTCAAATAGAGCCCTCACGTCAGTGCCACCACCGATGAATTTACCATTGACAAAGCAGCGTGGAACCTACAATTGAAACGAAAAACACATTTTTACAAGGTCATTTTAAACAAACCCATGTACATAGTTCAAGATTTACTTTTCTTGTTTTATTAACATCATTTTTTTATATTGTACTTACACTTCTAGCTCCAGTCATTTCGTTGAGAACGTCTTGAATTTCATCGCAATCACTTCGATTTTCAATTTCTATAACATGCGCTTGATAGTGTAACTTCCTGAATTGCTGAAAATATTTCGTAAAATTATCACTTGTACTACACTCGTATTTTTAAAATATTTTTATTACATCTTTAGCCATAGTGCAGAAGGGGCAATATGATTTAGAAAATATCACAACCTTGTTAGATTGGATTTGACTACGAACAAAGTTTGCAGCGGGACTTGCCATGACTACCTCCGGATCAGACTTAGAAGAACCAATTACTGAACCCATGACGAAAGCTTGTAGATGTTAAATATGAATTTTAGAACAGAGGGGATCGGCAAGGGAATGAAGGGAATTCAGTGTAGTGCAGGAGAATATTCTCTTTGGAAATATTCTCTGTGAAATTGTATGAAGAGCACGTCTCTTTTTTTATATGTCGTATACTTGTTGTTATTCTCCAATAAAAAAAGTGAAGATTTAATATTGTTCCAGCTTTTACGTGCTTAGAATTGTCAAACTTGACACAACAATGACAATTCAAAAAGTACCGGGTGGGTGATATTTTATATGCGACCAAATTTTAGGTAAATAAACGCATTTTGATCTTTGGTACGGAATAACAAGAAAATATACAGTAAAAACCGCTTACAACGACATCGTTTAAATCAACATATATCTTATTATTATATCCTTGTACACGTGTATATATTCAATTCCTATGCATCGAAAATAAACGAAAATTATGGAAAAATTAAACAAGACGTCTGATTGAAAACAAATTTCTTCACTTGCCTTGATATCGGTTAAAACGACCAAATTCGTCAGTCCGTTGAAGATCGTTGTAACCGGTTTTTGCTGCATAAAAGAATTATACAAATAGGCAAAATTTGAAAACGCCATTTTATGGATTTCTACGAAATAAGCACGAAATATAATGACGAAAAGTATGGATTAAAAAAATATATTAATTTTTTTTTAATATCCCATGGGAGTGATTGTTTTTGCTTCCGTGCAAAAAGTGTAGCATACTTTTCAGGACACTTAAATCTTCTTTGTGTGGCGCTACAGTCCGGGGTGGACCTGGGCCTTAACCAACAAGGCCTCTCCAACTATGGCGAACTCTGGCTATCTGTCTCCAGTTTCGCACACCAAGTTGGTTAAGGTCCTTCTCCATTTGGGTGCGCTATATAATATATAGAATAAAAGGTAAAAAAGATGTTTCTGCGGTGCAAACAGGTTTGTCCATAATGAACAGCTTCACAAAGGTCTCCGTAAATACACTTGGTACCGTCAGAGTCGTTAAGCGAAATCGTTGATGGATATATCTGTGGTACCTTCGGGCATACAACTGATGGTTGCTGATGTTCCTAAGATGAGAGGGGCTGAACTGTCAATTGATCATCACCTGGCGTTGTGTTAAGTACCTAATCTGCCAAGGCGCAAACCACGCTGAAGCTAAGCTAAGCTTTGCACGACACATAACGGAAAGGCTGGAAAGCAATTCGCGGACCCAGATTCTTCTTCTTCTTGATTGGCGCTACAGTCCGGGGTGGAGCTGGGCCTCAACCAACATGCCTCTCCAGCCAGCACGATCTTTCGCCAGCTGCCTCCAGTTGCGCACACCAAGTTGGTTGAGGTCCTTTTCAACTTGTGTGCGCCATCTAGTGCGAGGACGTCCTCTGTTGCGCTGTCCCAATGGCTCGGTGTCGAAGACTCTTCGGGCCGGAGCTGTGGTGTCCATCCGCTCTACATGACCTAGCCATCTTAAGCGTTGGATACGAAGACGCTTAACTAGGTGCATGCCGCTGTACAGCCCGTATAGTTCGTGGTTGAACCTTCTCATCCAAACGCCATCAACGCAAACAGGACCAAAGATCGTACGCAGAACTTTTCTCTCAAAACAACCAAGAGCTTCATCCGCTTTCAATAGCGTCCATGTCTCTGCGCCATAGAGCAGGACTGGGATGATCAGGGTTTTATACAAGCTCAATTTGGTGCTTCGAGAGATGGCTCTGTTACTCAATTGCCTCTTGAGCCCAAAGAAACAGCGATTGGCAAGAGTAATTCTGCGCTTGATCTCGGTACTGATGTTGTTGTCCCTATTTACTCCGGAGCCTAGGTAGACGAAGTCCCCGACTACCTCAAAGTTTCGGTGTCCAATAAGACGCTCTGTCCGAGACGTCGATGTTGTGCGTCCTTCCGTGATGACAGCATGTACTTTGTTTTGCCCTGGTTTACCGCTAGACCCATTTTAGCCGCTTCCGCTTCAATACCAGCAAACGCCTCATTGACGGCTCGCTGTGTTCGTCCAATCACGTCAATGTCGTCCGCGTAAGCAAGCAGTTGAACGGACTTTTGGAAGATCGTGCCTCGGGTGTTTACGTTTGAGTTTCGCACGATCTTCTCAAGTATGATGTTAAAGAAGTCACATGACAGCGTGTCGCCTTGAGTAAAACCTTTTTTGACATTGAAGGTCTCGGTGAGTTCGTTACCGACCTTGATGGAATAGCGAGAGTTCTCCATCGTGATCGTGCACAACCTGACGAGTTTGGCAGGAATGTCAAAACTAGACATGGCTCTGTATAGCTCGTCTCT
Source organism: Eristalis arbustorum (assembly GCA_916610145.1). Classification (NCBI taxonomy): domain Eukaryota; kingdom Metazoa; phylum Arthropoda; class Insecta; order Diptera; family Syrphidae; genus Eristalis; species Eristalis arbustorum. The sequence goes on from OU744318.1 coordinate 57,168,161, forward strand.
ATGCACGCTGTCATATGCGGCCTTTAAATCGACAAATAGGTGGTGGGTGTCGATCTGCATCTCTTGAGTTTTTTCCAGGATCTGCCGTAATGTGAAAATTTGATCGATAGTGGACTTTCCTGGCCTGAAACCGCACTGATAAGGACCTATCAGGTTGTTGACAAAGGGTTTCAAGCGTTCACACAGAACGGCAGAGAGTATTTTATAAGCGATGTTAAGGAGGCTGATCCCTCTATAGTTGGCGCAGTCAAAGGGGTCTCCTTTCTTGTGGACCGGACAAACGACGCTGAGATTCCACTCATCGGGCATGCTTTCCTCCGACCATGTCTTACAGATGAGCTGGTGCATGCGCCCAACCAGGTCATCTCCAGCTGCCTTACACAGTTCCGCGGACAATGCGTCCGCTCCAGCAGCTTTGTTCGACTTCAGTCTAGATATCGCTATCTTGACTTCGTCTAAATCGGGGGGACGGAATTCGTGTTCATCATCGTCCAAATTGAGTGAAACATTCTGCCTGACAGCAGAATTTGTGTCGTCATCGCCGTTTAACAGTCTACAGAAATGATTTTTCCAAATTCTCAGCATTGACTGCGATTCTACTACTAGTTGTCCATTTTCGTCCCTGCAGGCTTCGGTCCAAGGTCTATATCTTCCTGATACTTGTTTTACCTTTTGGTAAAACTTTCGGACCTCCTTCCTGTCGTAACACCTCTCCATCTCCATAGAGCTCACGAACAGCTCTCGTTGTTCGATGCAGCGTTGCCTTGTAGGCCTCCTGCTTGGCTGCATGTACCTGCCTGCACTCGTCGTCAAACCATGGGTTCCTTCTGGGTGGTGTCGTGAAACCCAGCACATCAGTGGCAGCTTCTTTGATGGCTTCTTGACAACGTTTCCATTCTTCTTCTATTGAATGTGCAGGCAGCGTCGAATTTTCAGAGCGTTTCAGGGAGACTCGGTCGGCAAAGTTCCTAGTGGTCGATTGCGTTTGTAGCTTTCCGACGTCAAACCGTATTGTTCTTTCTCGACTCCGTACTTCTCTCGATATCCTCATCCTTACCTTGGCTACAACAAGGAAATGGTACGAGTCGATGTTGGCTCCTCGGAACGTGCGGACATCGAGAATATTGGAGGAGTGTCTGACGTCGATCGCAACGTGATCAATCTGGTTGACGGTTGATTGATCAGGAGACCGCCAGGTCCCCTTATGGATGTTGAGGTGTGGGAACCGCGTGCTCATCATAGAGAGGTGTTGTCGTGCAGGCTGTGTTTTCCGATGACTCTAGCAAAGATTTCTTCCTTGCCCAGCTGTGCGTTGAAATCTCCTAGAACGATCCTGGTGACATAGCTGGGGCATCGATCGTATGTTCTTTCTAGGAGATCATAGAAGTCATCCTTGCTATCGTCATCCTTCTCCTCCGTCGGGGTGTGTGCGCAGATCAGGCTGATGTTCCCGAATTTAGCCTTGATGCGGATTGTTATGAGGCGCTCGCTGATATAATCAAAGCTTAAGACTTTTGCCGGGACCTCACATTCCACGTGCAGAACCGAAAATCATTGTCCTTTGATCGTTTGCTGGGGTCGTCAACTTTGAATCCGTCCATATCCGAGGCCTTTTGTCGGTTCGTAACCGTTTTTTTTTATTTGGTGAGGGAGTTAACCTCAAGCACAACCTACAACTGGTAGGCCAGGCCCATTATTTGACCCTCGGGCAGAGGGGGATCGCTGCATACATTGGTTCACCACACAACGGTTGTTGTGATGGCTATCCAGGGGCGCCACGAGGAGGCTGTATGTCAACTTGACTTATGGACAAGCAGGGATCGCGCTGGCATCCTACCAGGTTGGGTGCAGTCAGCAACTTTGCCCTGTGTACAAAAGCCCATGCCCCCGCGGACCCAGATTAAGGAAATTAAATCTCATCGAAGGAGTCAAATCCCAAGGTGATGTGTTAATTTCCAATGAGGGGAATACTTTACGCAGATAGAGCAATCACTTTTCGGAGCTGCTAAATCCCGAAAGGGGCACTGAGGAAGGCAAACCCATGGTCTTAAGTAGGGCGGAGAATAGTCCAATGCTGAAGCAAGTCATTTTGGCGATTGAATTCATTGCTCTCTCGTGTTAGTTAGGTGGAGTCTCTCCGGTGCGCTTTAGGGCTGTAGTCGAATCCAGGATGGGGATGAGCATTTGTATGCTACATAAAACACAACATCTACATATGTTTTGTAGATTTGGAGAAGGCATATGACCGAGTGTCTTGAGGTAAGCTCTGAAGTGCTCTGTAGGAGTATGAGATCGATTGTTTTCAGCTGAGGACCAATCAGTAGATATACATAAACTGTAGCAACTGTGCCAAATCAACAACTTCCACTATGGGCGTTGGACTTCAGTAAGAGTGCGTCTGTCACTTCCCCTTAACCTTATATGATTTGATTGTTGCTGTGCAGCCGTGGTGAGGGATGCTTCGTATTGGGGGAGTTGAGTGTAAACCTCACGAAACTCCGGCGTGCACTCGATAAGTTTGTGAGAATTTTTGTGCAGATGCGAAGATGAAGGTCAACGTGGACAAATCAGAAGTTCTGGTAATTTCAAGAACGCCTGTTCATACATCTTGATTAGTTCGAGTCGATGGCTGAGGATCGACTGGCCTGGAGATTTCTAGTGCGTGCTTTACCCAACGACCCCTTTAGTGAATCATGCGGGTCTGAAAATGATGATTATATGGCGTCAATGTGCATAGCGTTTAATAATTTTTCAGCCGCGATAAAATGTTATATTTTAACTAGAAGATCACGCTCATGGTTCCGACGTCGAGTACATCCGATGAGATATATTCCAAGCCGCGTGTTTGTTTGAGTAGGTTATAGGAAGACTATGGATGTATACATTCATCCTTTATTTCTAAGACAGATATAATAATGTTTTGCGGATTGTTATCGTAAAGCTTTTTTTGGTGGTAATGTTGAGAGGCACAGTGGGGTCTTAATCTTTAAACCGGTTTTGATAGTAGAAGCACTATGACTGAGTGACACTTGGATTGTAAATATATTTGAACTTTTGTTATCTCACTCGTCAGTACACGGCAAGTGCCAATTTACAGCTGAACATACAAGTAAAAATACAATATAACAGGTACACTCAAAACTGTTTGCAACGACATCGGTTATAACGACCAAATTCTTAGGACCCGACTTTCATACATTATAATTCCATCGGTTACAACGACATACCGCTTAAAGCGACCACCATTTTTAAATATTTTTGAAGTAAAATATTGGTTATAACGACCTGTAACTGTATATATAGAAAACCAAAGGACGCTCGATAGGAATTCAAGTCGCTAAATTTTTGTACATGTATGTACATATAGGTCTTTGAGAATATTTCGATTTCGATCAATCGCGGATCACAGAAAATCCATCCGATGCAATTTAGCTGTTTGAAATTATACTCCAAGCGGTGGGTGGGTGCTGTCCTCTTTGGAGGACGGAAAGAGTACTCAACTTAGTCAATAACATTCAAGTACATCAACTTCAATTATGTGCTACAACTTCATTACAATCACGCTTGGGATATGGTCTCAAAAAATGATGCCAAGAACGGCCGGCGACCAATGAAGGCTTTGAACCTGAGCAATTGCTGCTTTCCATCATCGACGGTCGTGGCCACACGGCTTCAAGTGCAAAATGTCTTACATCCGCGATGACTTGATCTCTTCCGCAGGTTCGGTCTTCCTTTCCTTCTCGAACCAGGATTGGAAGAACATTTTAGCTGGAGCGTTGGTGTTCATACGCTCGATGTGGCCGAGCCAGTGTAGTCGACGGATTTGTTCCTTTCGGACTACATCCACATCCTGGTACAGCTCGTAGAGGTCATGGTTGTGTCTTCTCATCGATTCGCCTTCCTCACAGACGGGACCAAACACCCGACGTAGAGTTTTTCCTTCGAAGGTACCAAAAATCAGCTTTGCAGTTTTGATAAACGACTAGCTTTCGGCTCTATAAAGCAGGACTGGACAAATAAGAGCCTTTTTGGCCCTTCGAGCCCAATAGAATCAGTTGACAAGGGCGACGCTACGTCAGAGTTCTATTACGATGTCATTTGTGGAGTTTAAGTTTGCCCCGAGCTAGACAAACTCATTTTTTTTTTCTAGATATGGTAGCTGTCGATTGTTATGCTGTGGCCTGAATGGTGTACGACTAATCGTTTTTTGCTCGACAGCCTACATATTGTATTGTCCTCGTTAAACATAACCCCAAGCGTTGGGACCGCGCGAGACAATGTTGATGTCATCAGCGTATCACAACAGCTAAACTAACTTGTAGAAGATAGTATCTTCCGTATTTACAGCTGGCCACCGCACATCTTCTCTATCAAATTTAAGAAGTCACACGACATCGTATCTATTTGCCGAAATCCGGCGCGACACAACCGGAAAAATTTTCTCGTTATCGATGGTGAGTATCGATTTGAAACTCACTGGCCTTTTCCAGGATTTGCTTCAGTGTGAAGATTTGGTCTATAGTCTATTTGCCGGGACGGAAGTTGCACTGGTACGTGTGTAGTGCAGTGCAATAGGGCTTTAGACCTTTACACAGTACGTTTGATAGGATCTTGTAGGCGACATTGAGCAGGGATATACCTCTGTAGTTGTTGCAAGACGTAGGATAACCTTCTTTTAGCCCGGTACTTCTGCGCTGCTCTTGTTTTCCGTTGCTATTTTGGTATGCCTCGTTAGTTGCACGTTTGTTCCTACTCACACTCACCATCATGCCACGGGTTTCTTGTAGGGGGTGTTGTGTAGCTTAGGGTAGATTCTGGTACTTCTTTGGTAGCCGAGCGACAATGCAAGCACATAAAGTTGGCGTCCATGCATGACGTAGGCATACCTAAGAGTCTCTCACTTAATTGCTCTCCCTAGGCCCTGGCAACCTCCCTTGTCCTTAGGCGTCTAATATCAAAACTTCTCTTTGTTGACTGGTGCAGCTTTCTCACATTAGACAGTCGGGCTCTGAGTATTGCTGCTACAGGATATTTGATGCATATCTCCCGTCAATGAGCACTTGGTTCATTGATTGATGGTGCGACAGTCCGGCGATCACTTGGTTGCTGTGTAGATTTTCTTGCGAGGGATTCTTGTGAAACTTATGAAAATATTCGGAAGCCGTTTGTCTGCTTTCGCAAAAGATGTTTTATTTACAATTTCTGGTATTTAAGTCTCCGAGCACGATTTTGAGTCGTAATAGTCCGCCTCCAATAAGTCATAATAGTCGTCCGTAGGATAGTGTAGATATGAGACTGATGTAGAATGTGCCACAATCTGGGTGATAACTTAAAGATTTAAAATCGATGAACTTCGACCTTAAGCATTTCCCCAGTACTAATCTGCATTAAAATATGTGAAACTTTCTTTTCAGAGGCCCCTTGTAATTGTAGTGTCCTTTCATTGCAGCAGCAGCACATCTTGCTCTCTCGTAACAATTCGTTTTTTTACTGTGGGGGGTTGTTAGCGGCCCACGCAACCGCAAAGGAATCGCTGCATGCATTGGTTCACCTCACAACGGTTGGTGTTTTGGGATCAACATTAGTATCCCTTCGTATAAGCATAAGAAGACGTTATTATGGCCGTGTAATAACATGTACCAATTCGACACAACTATTCAGTGATGTTAGCAATCAAAACGGCTTTCGATTAAAACTTCAAGTCAGTCTTAGGGTTGAGCGTCGGGCTACATCAATGTAACCTTGGTCCAGGATATTCCGTCGTACCCCAAGTAAAACAATAAGTTCAAAAAGTATGTTTTTTTTTATTTTAGTTTTCATCTTTCGATATTTTTTTCAGTTTTTTTCTTGTATACACATATACAGTTTACGTGAATGACATCTAACTGTTGCTTTGTGAAAAGGGAAAATGTTTCAGTATTGTACACTTATGAATTTACATTCTAATGGCGGGCTAACGTAAAAAGGATATCTTCCTTTCTTATTTTCAATGATAGGTCACCGAAAACGTACAAATCAAATGATGTATTAAAAATAAAACACCTAAGTTAAGAGCAACATATCGCTGCTTGAAAAAAAATTAATTTAAAACTTCAAACTAAACCCTGGTCCCATTGCCAACTGTCGTTGGTCCATACCAGCATTTAGTACAAATCCTGTAGCATTAGATGTTGCTTTCTTATTACCAGATAAAATGCCTGATGACACTCCCGGCGGCTTTGTTGTTATAATGTCATCGTGTCCTAATTGCTTGAATTGTGACCCACCCGACGGCGGTTTCGGGGATGATGCTAAAGCCTTCCGAGCGCCTAACTCACTCTTTGCTGGCCATGTTGGGAACATTGATGGATCAATTGGCAGTGGCAATTCCTTAAAGTAAGGATGTTTAAGGGCCTGATCGGCACTCAGTCTTTGCTTGGGATCATAGGTGAGCAAGCCCTGTAGCAGAGAGATACCGGACTCTGTCGTTTTTTTCATAAATCTTTTGCGAAGATTCGATACTGGATACTCAGTAAATTGAGAATTTTGGCTCAGCAAATTTTTCACGGCGGGTAGGTCTTTATATCCAGGCCAGATCTTTTCATTTGGTGTTCCAAGTTCCTAAATCAGACAAAAACTAAACATTAGCAAAAAAAAAATTTAGGTACAACTTTTGAATTACCTTGAAAATCCTATTAAGTTGGTCTATTTCTGATTTTCCAGGAAATAATGGTTGCATTTGTAAGAATTCCCCAAAAATACACCCCACTGACCAGATATCAATCGGAGTTGAGTATTCTGGGGAACACAGCAATAATTCTGGCGCTCTATACCAAAGTGTTACAACAAGTGAGGTATACTTCTTCAGCGGGCTTCCGTATTCACGTGCCAATCCAAAATCACCAACTTTAAGAATGCCCTTGTGCGAAAGAAGTAGGTTCGATGTTTTCAAATCTCGATGCAGAATCCAATTGTCATGTAAATGTCCTACAGCACACAATAATTGCTGAATTAAGCACTTAATTTCACCAGGAAAGAATGACTGCTCTTTGTGTTTCATCGTTTCCATCAGTGACTTCAGATCGTGTTCAACATAATCCATAACAATAAAGATCCGATCCATATTGCTACCAACTACTATCTCACGTACAGTGACAATATTAGGATGTTGTCCCTTCAAAAGTGTATTAATCTCTCGCAGCGAGGTAATAGGAAAACCTTCTTTCTCTTTCTCCATTTTTAATCGCTTAAGTGCAACGATTTCGTTGGTTCGTTTGTCTTTAGCTCGATATACTACACCATATGTTCCCTCTTCAATTCTATTGAGGCACTGAAATTCTTCTACTGACCGGCATCCTTGAATGCCCGGAAAATAATTTGGTAATTTTTCTCCCTTTTCATTGCGGGGAACATCCTCGTCCTCAAGTGGTTCAGCGGTCTCACCCTTTTGGGCTTCTTCTTCAGCACACTTTTTCATATTCCTTTCCTCAGAACGTGATCTTGATCGAGAGCGTGACTTTGATTTTGATCTGGAATTCGAGCGAGACCTTGATCTAGATCTAGAAGTTTCCGATCGTGATTGTGATCCGGAATTTGAGCGCGATCTGGACCGTGTTTCCGATCGGGAATGTGATCTAAATCGTCTATGATTTTCTCCATCATCTTCGCTGCCACTTTTAGTGCGTGACTTTGAACTCCTTGATCCGACTGATTCAGAACGTGATCTGGAGTTCTTTGATTTTTCTTTGTGCGGGGACTTTGAAAGATCTCCAATTGAAAGCGGACTTTCTTCTGGTAAAGCACCATCTTCTGATATGAGTCTCTTTTTCATTTTATGTGATTTTTCTGTTGCTCCGTTATAGCTTTTGTGACTTTCTACGTCGGAATTCGCTGAGGATCCTGTATCACTCTCATCATCCTCATTGTGACTATAAACGTCAGAGTTCTCTGGATCGTCTCTGGTTCTCCGGTGCTTTCTTTCCTTGTGTTCTGACTCATTTGAAGATGAATCACTTTCTTCGTCGTCTTCATCCTCATTATGACTGTACACATCTGAGCTTTCAGATAGACCATCCCTGTCGTCATCAACATCGGATTTTCTTTTCTTTCTTTTCAGAGATTTTTCTTCTGATACGTGATATCGCTTAAGGCTACTATTATGCGGTTTCTCATCAACTTCTTCATCTATTTCCCCTCGTCCTCGACGTAGTTCCCTTCGGGCTTCAAGCTCTTCTCTTGCTGCTTCTTTTCTCTTTGCCATTTCTCTTTCAGCATCTATTAGTTTTGCTTTTCTCGCTGCCAACTCAGGGTCATCAGGAGAGCGACGCTTATCCTTCTTTTTGTGCTGTTTGTTAGTGTAGTGCTCTTGCTGTTCAGGACTATCCATAACTTCTATTACAGTTTCTTTTCTTCTCTCAGTTCCTTCACGCTCCCGATAATGTTCATTACTCCCTCTCTTTTCGTGATGGTTGTAAGAACTGGGATATTCTTTCACGTATTTATGACGTTTACTTAAAAGGCGTGATCTCAAGTCCTGTTCCAGCATTTCGGCATCTGGACGAGTATCGTACACAGCTTGGTCCATGTATTTTCTTTGTGTGTGATATTCATAACGTTGTGACCCTTGTTGATACTGTTGATGATGATGGTACATATCTCGGTGCTTGTGCCGATTGTGGTATTCATAATTTTCAGCAACATTTTCCCTTTCATAGTGATGATCTCTACGTTGTTGACCATGTGACATTGGTCTACCCCGCTCATAATGTTTTACATATCTTCGATCATCGATGCCCAAATCGCGGTCCCGATCTCTGTATTTTCCTACGCTTCCTGCAACACTGCCATCGCTTCTCTCGCTTCGTTCTTTCCTCTCCACCCGTTCTCTGTGATCACTTTTGTGCTTCCTTTCTTTGGAATGTTTTTTATCCTTCCCTGATCTTCGTTTACTTGACGAATTGCGCCGTATTGTAGCTTGCGGTGGTTTAATGTCTAAGGAATCTGTGTCATCTTCAATCAAATCATCTTCTGTTTTTCCCGTGCTTTTCTGTGCACCACTGTAATCATAAAAAAAGAAAAAGAAAAAAAACTATGGAAAATCATCTGTTGAGAGTGATCAATTTCATTGTATTTTTGTCCACATCGTCACATCGTTGCAATCCCAGCTTTTGGCGATGAATGATTTCGACGTTCAATGCATGACCTTGGCTGAACCCCATTGCTTGGTCCCAGTCTTGTGAATTGTACGTTGAATCCAATGACATTTGACACAACGCAATGGCATCGAAGATTATAGAATGTTTCGTTTTTATTTTATTTTGAATATAATATGAAAATAAAATACTAGAAAATATAGTAACTGTGTGATGATTGATTGTAGGGTTCAATTTGGAATGTTGATTTACTTTGCAACAACAGCTGGCTAGATGCGCTCCATATGAATAAAGTGCCTACAAAGAAATCTTGATCAAAGTGCATTGTGTATTGTTTGCGTTAAAAATTGAGACATGGTATTTAGTAGGTAATTAACTTATGACTTGTGGAAAAAGTTTAACAATTTAAATGGATCATTCAGAATAGAAAACGGAGGATAGCTATCCTTGCAGCATTTTAAAACGAACAGAAGGGAAGGAATAGATACGAGAAAACAAACAACAAAAAAAGTAAAACAAATAAAACTACAATGTGGGCACGTTTTCCACTTAAAACCGTTCCTCAGACTTAGTACCTCATATCCAAATCGCTATTTCATCGCTAGTTGCATGTAGAATGTGAAAATGATGAGTAATTCTGACACTCAATCTCGCAATTCAAATACTACATTCAATAAATAATGTAGTCTGCTATCTCTTTAGTACCCACTTAGTTTCCGATTGTTACGCCTGTCTACATATTTAATTTAAGTACATTTCCAACATTACGATATAGTACGATACAGTATGCCACATTTTGTCTGAATAAATCTGATTTTGGGATCAGTCCATGGGTAAGTTGTCGCTTTTTTCGTCGCCAAATTTAGCTTATTTGTCATTGTAGTCATTGGTAGGGAGGTAGGAACGAATTGACATGCAAGTAGGTCTAAAAATAGCCCTATTGTCCGCCTCATGGCTGTTTCAAATTGAAGAGGGATCCACCCAATTTTGCGCAGAGTAGATTGACTTGTTAAGATTGTTGTACAAGTAGCAGCCTACAGTTCTTTCTTAGTTAAGGCTAGAGCAGGACAGTAATAAAGAAGGTGTTGGGTGTTTTCCTTCTTATTCGTGTCTGAGAATCTTCTACAGAAGTCATTTGAAAATAGGCTTATTCTTTTGTGTTTACATCTACTGCAGTACTGAGTTTTGATCTCTAGGGATCAGTATTAACTTCATACTTGATCTTTTAGCTTTAAGATGAGGCCAGACTGGTTTTGATGTTTGAAAAGTGTTGCTTGTCAGATATCTGGAACCCAGCCCGATTTAACAGTGCAAGCTTATGGCTGGTTTAGTTAAGTGTGCATCAGCTCCATCAATATTTAAGCGTGGTTTAGGTAAGGTTTAGGTAAGGTTTAGGTTAACCAACCAAGTGAACCATGAACAAAATAGTGATTGAATACGTGCACCCAACCTAGAAAGGAAAAGTGAACACACCACTTAACAAACGAATGACCATGCATGTAAAGATATTGTTACATGTCTGCATCTATAAATTTGTTTGCCTTTTCTTATCTTAAGCAGCATAGCATTGCAGACTCGATATTTTGTTGTTCATGTGGGTTTCGTCTTTGTCCTAACCCCCCAAATTTGTTCGGTAAATATTATTCGAATGGCAATTATGTACTTTTTGGAATATCACATAAACCATGGTAACCGGTGGTTTAAGTTCAGTTGCACTGGTTACCGGAACTAGTTAAGTGCAATTCATCGTTTAACTTCAATGGTGAAAACTAAATTTATATTGATTCTGAGTTTATCACGGATGGACAGACACTTAAGCTCACACTGTGAAAACGGCATTAGAGATGCGCTGCAGTCAATTATATTTGTATATTATTTAGATTATTTTCGAGTTCAAAGAGATTGATGCTAGGTGTTTAATTACTGCTTGACTATCTGTAGAGATACAGATGTCATTGAAAGAGAGACAAGCAGTTTAGTAGTCTGATAATAGCTGACATATCTCAACGGACAAGAAAGTCGATTGAGTTGCTGAACCTCCTCCGGAAAGCGGAGTTTAAATAAAAAAGCATGCCCACTTACCAACTATTATACACAAAGCTGCTGCAACTTCCTGACATAGGTATTTCATGTTTGTTTTGTTGGAGAAGTCCTGAAATGCAATTTCAGACAAAAAATTACTTTTCCTCAGGTTTCCTTAAAAATTTAAATAGTTTATAAAAGTTATTCACACAGGTACATATGTGTGTTGTAGGTTATTTTAAAGAGCAGCTTTAAAATAAATATTTATAAAATGTACACACATGTATAACATACAGTATTATACAGAAGTAATAATATTAATACAAAATCCGCTTGCTGTGCTATGTGCAAGCACATGATGCACCGACTTTGTAAAATACCATCAATAAATCACCTAAAAATGTAACAAGGTATTAGTTACAATTATTTCGTTTTGCCTTTTGATTTATATATCGCTTATTGTTGCTTTTATACTTGAGTAGCAAACAATGAATGGATGGAAGAGGAAATCCGTGAAATAAGCTTGGGTAATGACAAGGTGGTTGTTCAGAGTACATGTTTGGAGAGCTACAGGTGTATCGCACAAGCAAACAAATTAATTGGATATCACCTTAAACGTTCTCTTGATCTGTTTTTTGTTCAAACTTTGCGTATTGAATAACAAAAACGAATCTCAATACTGCCGAGTGCAGAGCAATACACATTTCAAAATTATTGTAAAGGAATTGAATGTTATTGTGAATCATGAACGGTATTGTTAAAGAAAAATAATCATATATTTTATGAACAAATACACCAGATAAGTATGTAGCAATCATAGCATACAAAATTAATCAATAGAATTGTATTCACATATTTCATACTATTTTTAAAATGAAGAGCATAGAAACACAACTGCTGGTCGAAATTAAACTGAACAAATTTCAAAACTAAATGCAATGCGAAAATAGTACTGCAAAATTTTATAGAAGGTTATTAATGGTGGGGTTGGATTTTCAATAGACCTTTTTTTTACAGACCACGCGTGACACCTATCAAACTGCTTTGTCATTTTTGTTCAGTTGTCAGTATCGTTTGGTAAGTCGTCATGGAGAGACTCACATCACAACAGTGTCTCTAAATTTGTCAGCTCTATTACGAAAATCTGCATTATTATAGAAATGGTTTTCGTGCGATTCGAGGATCTTATGGTGCGCATAATCGACCTACTGAATCCACTATTGCCAATACCATTCCCAGTTTAGTCTCTGTGTACACTGGGACTGTTACAGTACTTTCTTCAACAAATCGTGAAGTCTAATTTTTTAAGGAGTGGAGGTAAAATCCTCTCAGGGAGGAGCAAAATATCAAGAAAGTACAGGAACTCCGTTAAACCAATTGTGATACTTATGTTATTTTTTAAGAGTTTGTTGCGTTTTTCATGATGTGAGAAAATTAAAAAACAGGATTTTATTGGAACTACAGTAAGTTTAAATTCTTACGAACTACGAATTCAAATAATAACAAACAATGTAGACTAATTCAAAACTTTTGAAGAACCGCCAAAACTAAGTTCAAGTTTTTGACAAATGAATTGATTTGACAGAAAACCATCAAATTACCTTCAGAAATTTCTTGAGCTAAAATGGGCAGGGTGGGGAAATCTCTCTGGAGAGGCTTTCGTTGTTTTGTACTGCTTATTTTGGGTACGGGAACAGACCTATTATTGGATGATACTACACCGTATGATAGACGAGAGTGTACGCAAAGACCATGACGAATCGAATCGTAAATGGTAACCGTGATCGCGCCGTGTTATTGGACTATGTGCTTCCTGAAATTCAAACATGACCTCGGTAAGCTCTGGTTTCAACAAGGCGCGCTAAGACTTGAAACAATGGACTTCTTGAGTGCTCATTTCACGCTTTGCTGCTGTCGCCTAGATCGTGCAATATCACACCTTTGGACTACTTTTTTTAGGGATCCAAATAAAATCTGAAAGTAATATAATCAGCCCTATCAGAGAGACCATTCGCACTATTCGAAGATACGATATGAACTACGAAAAATGGCATCACAAAATCCGAACGAAATTATGAACTCCGACGTAAATAACTACTTTGTAGGAAAACATACAAATTTCATCTTCATTCGTATTCCGTAGCAACCTTCACCAAATGTGTAGTCGATTTTTTACTACGAAAATTTTTACTAAAGAATTCCGTGATAGACTTTTCGGAGTTTTTAGCCCATCTTCGATTACGATGGAATTTGTGATAGGGGTTAATACAATATATTTAATAACCTACTGAAAAAACTACAAATGTGGTCGTTATGTCTGAAATGCTTTTACGTATATGTGGACGCAATTGGTACTTTAATGAACTTTTCCCTCAAAAGCCAACTCATTAATAAGCCTGCTCGTTATATATTGATATGTGGTGGTTTAATTTTCCACTGTACCATAATTTTTTTTTTAATATTTGGCTGATAGGAATGGGGGATAATTCTCCACAAAAGATGATTTGCCTTGTCACATATGCAAACCAAATGATGTATGAAATAATGCCTACATGCCCTCTTATGAGCCGAAATCTGAACAAACGATAACAGGCAGTCGGTTTATCAGTTATGACAGTTCATGAGGAGCATTCGACTAATGTTTTATATTATAAATGTGTTTTGATATTATTTTGGAATATATTTTAGATGAACTTAATAAAATACAGTTACGATCGAGACGGTAATTTAAAGGACTCAAAATATATTAAAATGTTGTTTTGATGCATGATTATTAAATTGCAATGCATTATATTGGCTGAGGCCTTGATAGTGTTATCCAACTACATTGTTAGTCGTATGATTAGTGTATACAAAACAATAGGGGTGTGAATTTTACAGAAATGGAGAAAAAATATGTTTTAAAAAAAACAAAATACTAAGCGAAATAGATTTGAAGTAGATGCTATATCTATTTGTCGTACGTTAGTTGAGTTTTGAGAATGAAAAAGAGAAAAGGAGAGCTGAGAACATCCAAAAGTAGTTCTATTCATGCCGAATGACATTAAAAAATTGCAAACAACTTTTAGCTGTGTACATATGTATGTTATTTACACACATGCACATTCAAAGGTATCTTAAACAAATTATAAAATAATAAAAACTAACAACGCTGCACTTCCCAAAAGCGGGATAATGCATAGTTTTCTGTCGTTATAAAAATAATGGTTTCAGTAAATGTACATTAATGTATACGAGCAGCGAATAGAAAAAGAATAACTCAACAGCAGAATAATTCAGAGTAATATCAAAATAATATAATTTGCTGTGATTTATTTGGTCTAGATACTAGATTAAAGCAAAGCACTTATTTTCATTATCTTTGTATAATGACTCTTTTAATTATCTCTGTTTTGCCAAGTCAAAATAAAAAGAAAAATACATATATCTCGTCCATCTTAATTCAGGCACTACGCACTCACAATTGATGTAAAGAAAAAAAATCACATTCACAATCAAGGTCAACAATAAATTTCTTAAAACTGAGTTCTGATTTCAATTACACGAATTACAAATCAAAACAAGAATATAGACAAAATAGAAATAATTGAGACGAGACATTGTAACTAGTTGATTCAGAACGTAAAACAAATTGAGCACATTCCCCAATCCCATACCCGAAATGAAACAAGTGAAATCAATAACTCAACATGAAGTACTAAAGAACTCACCAAAAAATATCCATATGGAGGGAGTACGTCACCAGCTGTTGTTCGTTTTTTTAATAGTAAATCAACAATCCATGCGTGCGCGATTGTTCCTATATTGACGACGAAATAAAAGGTGTCTGTGCAGCAGCACTACAATCTCATCACTTTAGCAGAAGAAATATTAGTTTTATCTTAAATAAACAACAAATATCAATTTACCACGCGTTGTATGTTTGATATAGAAGAAGCGTTGTATTAAGACGGCTGGAAAGAGTTCATTACCACCACCATCCAATTCGCAGTCATCGCAGATGGGATTACCCCACAGTAGAACAAGTTTTTTTTTTTTGGTTAATTTGACTTTGCTCTAAAATCGATTTTAGGTACACAAATATTTTTTTTTTATATCGAAACAACACTCGTCAATGAGAGTATTTATTTCACTTTTAGAATGAACTGTTTTTTAGAGAGATCGTGTGGCCATCGCGCGCATCGGTCATTGGACATGTACACACTTTCTGGCCTATTTGCAATGAAAAAACTCAAGTAAATTAAATTTGTTTTTATGATGGGTAATATGTGTGTATATATTAAATAATATATATGTATTGTATGTATATTTTCGAAAAATATAACGTAATTTCATTATTTACGTTTCAAGATTTTGTTTTGCTTTTTTTATATTTATGGCATATCACTTTATAGCCAAAAGCCAGGAACAAGAGGAGAAAAACAATTCTTTATGCTTCCGCGACCATGAAAAGCGATTTCTCAAAAGAAAAAACTAAATTGTTTCTTAATTTTTAGGGCAAAAATATGGGAATAAATTACTTTTTTGCATCGCTTTTCATGGTATTTCATGGAGCACAAATACCCACCTGAGAAAATGTGTATCGCCCGGGCTCCGCAGCTGGCCATCTTCGCTGCCCGAGTTATCGTAATGAGTCATTATTCTTTCTGGTAAATACTTCAAAGTTGTATATCTATTTAAACTTTATCAAGTTTTCTAACAAAAACAAATACTTAAATATCTCCGCGTGTAACTGAAGTTGGAATTAAAATTAAGAAAAATAGGGAAAAATTCACTTTTTGTACAAAGGCGAAAATTTACACTGCGATTAGGTAAACGTTTGACAGATTTTGCAAAATGGTTGACAACACAAAGGGGTGGAACGGCTGGTAATGAATTTCAATTATTTACCAGGTGTACCAACATAATAAAAAGAACAACTGTTGCTGTTTTATCAGGCTGATATCGATAAATGCGATGAGATGCAATCGGGGCAAAATGCTTAATAATAAATTATTACAAGTAACACAATACTTAATTTATAACACAACCATAATGATTGTTGTTTTTTTTAAGAATGCTCATTTTAAAAAGTTGAATCTGATTTGTACTTCAATCAGGTTGTGTGTATAGAACAGCCACTTATACATTTGATAAGTAATTACATAACATCGCGTCTGCACGAGCAATTTCTTGTGTTGTTCTATGAAAATATTTTGTGCAAGTCTCAAAAGGGGTGAAAAAAATCAAAATGTTAATAAAAACAATATTAGATTCTTTTATGTTTTTATACTTTGTATCCGGCCATATATCAACTCCTATAACAGCATTGTTAACACACTTAAAAAAGTGTCAGTACTGACAAGTGAAAATATTTTGTGAAGACTTGGCACTACTTTTTATGAAAACAAATCAACCCGTGACAGTGTGGGAATTTCATGATGTTCGGCAAATTTATATAATAAAATACAAAAATTTCCTTTCAATATTATTATTTAATAAAATGCCGCGAAATCTAAACGCCGAAAGAGACAATCCTTGCCTCAAGGTAAGGATTCTGAATTTTATATTTGAACATGTTTCATTTCCAATTACATAGGAACAAGAATTGACATACAAATGTCTCAACACGTACAATTTTGATCGGGAGAAGTGTGAAGTATTTTTTGCTAACTACAACAATTGCAAGGATTTTTGGGTACTTTTCTATTTGATATGTAACTAATTTATGCAGTCTATACACTTATACTTTACAGAACAAAGTTCGGTTGGACCGAAAAGCCAAGGGGATTTTCCCAAATATGCCCGACGTTGAAGATAGAGCACCAATTAAAGAAAGTTATATGAAAACAAAACCCAAAACAGTTTGAATAAAACACCACATTTATTTGTTTGTTCTTCACTTTACATTTTCATTTTTTAGCTCGCCGCGGATATCCTTTCCAGCGTATATTTTCAAGTTGGGAATAACTTCCTCAAGAAGTGCACATGACAATTCATATTGAAGGGACAACTTTGGATTATCAACTATCAGTAAAGTTAATGTCGGTATCCTGTATAAACAGTGGAGGCCATTAGCTGTTACTTTCGTTCCTGATATGTCAAGAATTTGTAGTTTTGGAAACTCTGAACCTGACACTCTGTCCAAACACCAGTCATCGAACGTTTTCACATTGTGAAATGAGAGGAATTTAAGCTCTTGTAGGCAACGAATATTTTCAAGTCCTTCATAATAAAGAGTCATATTATCACAACGCAGAGCCTCAACTTTCCATGCGGCGTGGAATTTCGTTGGTAGATTGTACTCTCCATCCTTGTCAGCTTTTTTCCAATCTTTCTCGTGCAGAAACTTCACAGAACCTCCACGGAATATAATGAAGTGGGCTGCCGCCAATTCACTACCCAGAACTTCATGTCGCTCGGAAACATACTGCTGCATGTGTTTTTCAACACGTTCCTTCCTCTTTTTCCACCAACTTTTTATCGATGCTGGGCTTAGACTTATAGGATTCTGCATCGCTGTTATGTAGTCAGATGTTTGTTCCATATCAGCGAAACTCTTTAGTTTGGAGTTCCAGTCACCTGGTCGATCACCAATTGGAGTGCGCCACTGAAGATTTCTTTTAGATTCCTCAATTTCTCGTTTTATTCGATCTGGAAGGCGGGCTTCGTGCGGATCAAATTCTTGTTGCGACATTAATGCCACTGGTGTGTGATTTAGAAATCTTATGGCACGATTAACTAAAACTTTACTACGAATCATTTCGATTTTTCTTTTTTGCAATAACCAATCAATTTAACATAAATAAATTAAGTAATGAAGAAGCTGCACCTGCTTGGGTGAGATGACAGCAAACATATGGTTTCTACAGGGTGCTTCACATCTGCAAGAGATGACGACGAATATAAACCATTATCGTTGATGCTGTGAAAATATGTGCCCTGTGTATTTTACTGATAGATAATTTAGTTCTTACGCCTTAGCATACAAGAATAATAATTAATTAATCATTAGGTCTATCAGTCCTATGTGTAACGTATTTTCCAAACTGACCCCAAGAATATTCCCATCACAACAAAATAAATGACAGTTGAAATGTCACTTAAGAGCAGAGAGAAGTGGTGATAAGTTTGTCGAAATCAATTGTTATTTTCTCTCAAAAATGAGTGCTATATCTTTTGAAATTAAATTGAAACGTGAAAATAAAATTTACTATGAGGGCGTAAGTTGTAATGTGACTAATGTAGCGCTCATTTGGTAACATAAATAACTTCTTTTGTACAGGAAATGCTTACAGGAGTTGTGCAATTTAACTGTCCCTCTGAGGCGAAGCACGACGGTATTATTCTCACAATGGAAGGGATTGTTAATCTACAACTAAGTACAAAAAATGTTGGTATTTTCGAGGCCTTCTATAATTCTGTAAAACCTATTCAGTTATTGAACACAAGTCTAGAATTAAGTTCACCTGGAAAACTAGCACAGGGACTTTCTGAATTTCACTTTGAATTACCTTTAGTGTGTACAAAGGAACCTCGAATTCTATATGAGACTTATCATGGAGTATTCGTTAACATCAATTATCAACTGAGGTGCGATGTTAAGAGAAGTTTCTTGGCAAAGAGTCTCCAAAAGATTCAACACTTTTGTATTCAATACAAGCCAAATGTAGATTCCAAGAAAGCTCCACCAACTGAAGTTGCATTCAGTATTAGCCCGGAATCTTTACAAAAATCAGCCAAAGAGAGAATTTCAATTCCAAGATTCTTAATTACTGGTAAATTGGATGAAACCGAATGTTGCGTGACAAAGCCAATAACTGGACATGTAAAAATACACATGATTAGTTTTCGAATATATTCACGACTAAATACATAACTGACTCCTAGGTTTCTGTTCAACACACGGAAGTTGCTATAAAATCAATAGAATTGCAGCTGGTTCGAGTCGAGACATGTGGTTGTGAGGAAGGGTACTCCAGAGATGCAACAGAAATACAAAACATACAAATAGCAGATGGAAATGTGTGTCCACAATTGGAAATCCCAATATATATGATATTACCAAGACTGTTTACATGTCCAACATTGATAACGAAGAATTTTAAAATAGGTAACTTCCTAAACTCCCCTTTTTAAAAACAATTTAATATAATAAATATGTATGTATCTTTTATAGAGTTCGAAATCAATTTGGTCTTTATATTCAAAGATGACTACGCAGTTACAGAGAATTTTCAATTGGTGATCAAGAGAGTTGCTCCACCTGGAGATCTGAAATTCAGTCGCGATAGTTGAACTGTCCGCAGAATGTTTTGGAGCAAAAAACGTTTCTGTTTTCTGCCGGCAGAAACCGGGAAAGATTTCAACGCAGTTTCTGTTTGTAAAAATACTGTGGTACATTTAATCGTCTATTACGCAAATGATTACTTTTAGGAGCTATAGAGCATAGCACATTAATCTAATTGATTTTGATAGATGTAAGCCAAGTTTATATTATGAAATATATATTATATTATACTGACATTACGTTTAAATAATGTTGATGTAGAACAGCCCCCCTTTGAATATAAATATCGGGGCAATGTCGTTTTTGCCCGGTGGCGTTGATGTATAGGTGTCTCACTTGGTCTTATGTACGTGGGTAGGTTCGATCCCTGATCTGTAGGACAAAAATAATTTTCATGACATCACATTTTTCGAGTTACACTGCTCAAAGTATATACCTGCCTAGCAATAAGTAGATTCCTGTTTAGTCGGCATTAAAACTGTAGGTCCCTTCCACTCTTGAAAGAACGATAGAATAAATGGCCATCTAATTTTTACAACTATTAAACCGTAGGATCCGAAGATGCCTGATATTTTCGTGGTTGAATCTTCTCCTTTTACTACCGAACCAAAGGTCAAGCTTTCTCTTGAAAATACCAAATACTTTTTCAGCAGTCCTCTAGATTGTCCATTGCTACGGACGTCAAGGATCTTCTAGAAAGGACTCCACTTCTCAATTGTCTATTGACCCTACAGAAACATCGATTGGATTTGATAGACGAAGACGAAGAGGATCTCTGCTAGTTTGAGAGAAGCTTATCATCATATTAGCCAATGGCGACATCCGGTGCTACCTGGTGCACCCCTTTTTTGAGATAGTCTGACATATTCGGAACTCAGATCTCAAAGGTTGCCTTCAAGGTCATGTGGGTAATTGGGGTAGAGTTGGCGGCGTATATATCATATAGGATCAACGGCGGACCGTAGACCTTTGAGGTTACCGATATCGGATAAAAAAAAATGAGTCTGGCCTCCCAGTTGGGGGTTGTGCGTGAGGCTAAGGCCCTTACCACGTAAAAAAGAAACTGTCCAGACTGAGAAACTTGTTGAGACAACCAAATGCCTCAGATAGTGACCAACAAATTACCATACTTTTTGGTTCTGCGGTAGCTGTAGCGAAAGAACTTGCGAAAGCCCTTTACTGCTATTAAGCAGATATCACCGCCATTCAGGAAATGCGATGGAATTGGCCGGCAAGAATAGGATGAAAAACTGCTTCATCTACTACGGTGATTGCAGCATGGGCTTTTTTGGACGTGGATTTGTTGTTCGAGGCAGACTTATGTAAAAAGTCTAAAGCTTTGTCTATAAAAGCGAACGCCTCAAACAACATCAAGGTTAAATTCGGGAACATCAGCCTGATTTGCGACGTCGGAATGCTAGAAGCATTCCAGGAAAACAAATTGAGTTCTTTAACTTCTTTGACAATAATAATATTGACAGCATTAATATCTGAAACATAGTTAAAGGCAACTGATCGACTGTCCAACTCTATGTATAAATGTTATCGTCTAGATAGGGAAGTGGTGGCGGTGTTGCCATACTAATAAAACGTTCGATAAAGCACAATTTGCTACCCATATTAAGTACGAAGTTAATAGAAGCCATCGGCATTGAAATTTGTTAATGGACTTAAAAGTCTTTAGTGCTTACTTTCCTGGCGGGGCAACTTCTACTCAGAAACAAAATGATTTACGAAATGACTATCTTAAGCTAGTTAACACTAACGACTTATTTCTTATAGGTGGTCAGGCATAGGAAATGGGGTTCTAGTAGAGCAGATCGATGGAGCAATATTCTTGCTGACCTCCATTCGAGATATCCCTTTGAAATTCCTTTCCCACCTAATAATACTCACATTCCATCTGCCAGAAACAAGAATCCATCAACGTTAGATATATTCCTTACTAACATACCTCAACTTGTAACATCTCCCACAACATATAATCAATTAAGTTCTGATCATTTGCTGTTAAGTGTAGCGTAATATTGTCTCCTGCTAAATGTTCAGACCATGTATATGATTTAAAAGATGCCAACTGGAATATATTCAAATTCTTTCGAAATTAGAAAATGTTATCGTTTCAAACACAAACCAAGCTGAAATCGACGACAACATAAACAGCATTACAAATGCTGTCTTTGAAAGTATCGAGCAATCGGTATCAAAGAAAACAGTCACTAGGCATTCATCCAAGTTATTACCACCTTCCATCCTCGATATGTTAAAACTCCGAAATTTTTGCAGATCGAGATGGAGATGGACAAATAAATGACTTATACCTAAAAGAACTTAAGAAAATGAATGCCCTTGTAAAATTCGCTATTGCGAATGGAACGATAGATTGCAGGGACAGAGAGTAGACAAAGGCGGTAAGCCGTTATGGAATATCGTGAGGATTATACAAACAAAGAAAACTTTTATTAGCAAATGCCCTACCAGCCAGCTTCTTCAAAAACCATTCGACTGCTAGCACAGGTATAACAGACACGAATATTGAATCTACCGTCCAATCTACCTAGTAGACTCATATTCCTCGCTTGAAAACAATTATCCTGTTTCCTATAGTGAAGTTAAGGATGTTATTTGCAGTCTTCAAACTAGGAAATCGACTGGATCTGAAATCTCCTTACGTCTCGAAGCTTTAAGATGTTTACTAATGAAACATTTTCAGGCAGCCAATCAATCGCAGCTGGTGTGCCTCAAGGATCTGTTCCGGCGCCAGTCCTGTTCAACATTTACACCTCTGATTTCCCCAACTTGAGAAACTGTAATATTGCCTTATTTGCTGACGATACTTGCATTTATTCTTCAGATTCAGTTGATTTCAATGTTGAAACTAATCTTCAATCTGGATTAAACGATATTGTAGTGTGTTGTCACAATTGGGAAATTAACATTAATGCTTCAAAGACTCAAGCTATTTTTTTCACTCGTAAAAGAAAAGCTTGCTTTCTTCCAATCAACAACCTTTCACTCAATGGTACTCAGGTTGAATGGAAATTAAATGCAAAATATCTTGGAATAAGTCTAGATAAGAAATTGACATTCAGCCTCCATATCCAGGAAACCATCAAAAAGATTAATACAACGACCAGAATTCTGTACCCCTTTATATGCAGGAAATCAAAACTAAGTGATGAAAATAAACTCCTGATCTTTAAATCAATTTTTCAACCCATAATATTCTACAGGTTCCCTATTTATAGCAAGTGCGCGAATTGCCATTTACGCAAACTACAAACCGCCCAAGACAAATTGCTTATAATGATCCTTAACCTACCTTGGTTTTTCTTTACAAAAGAACTTCATAAAACAGCTAATGTGGAAATGAATACTACACCGAGCGACTACAAACCGAGCGACTTTATCGACGTTACATAAATTCTTGTCTATCATCCAACAACGGCTTAATTTCAAGCCTAGCTGCTTAACTTAGTTTCACTATTTACTCATTTATTTACTTAGTTATCATTTATTTATTTATTTATATATTTATTTTTTCATTTGTCTATTTGTTAATTTGTTTATTTATTTATTTCTTTAATTATTCATTTATTTAAAAATCATGTATTTATTAAATCGCCTGATGCCTGTTAGTAAGTGCTGAAGCGAATTACTTAACATGATGACTCGAATATGCGCACTAAGTCAAATCGGGACACCACCTCTCTCTTCCCCCGACGAAATAAGCACTTTGCATTTTCGCTACATTTTTTAAATAATTTTATCTTTTAGTTCTTGTTTTTAATGAAGGTATAGTGGCTTTTCCTTCAAGTCATCATTAAAATAATAAAATAAAATGTATTCGACAAATTGTATTATTTTGTAGATGTAAGATTAGTTATAATAATCAAATCTCTGCATATAAACTTTGTAAGCAATTGTACAATTTATGCCACGATCAAAATGTAAAAATGTAAAGTGCCTGATTTGCGCCCACGCCCCAACAGAGGACAAAGATAACGGCAGCAAGTATAGAACACGATTAATGCCCCATCTTCGAAACCAAGATCGTTCTAGAAGATTTCAACGCTGAGCTAGTTAAGGAAGACATCTTTGCTAAAGTCATGGGGAAACACAGCCCACACGACAGCACGTCCAGTAACGGGTTAAGGCTTTGTCGGATTGAGTCGTTGTTAAGAAGCCATCAAAGAAGATGCCACTGATGTGATGGGTTTTACGACACCACCTAGAAGCAACCCATGGCTTGACGACGAGTGCAGGCAGGCACATGCAGCCAAGTGGGAGAGCGACAAGGCAACGCTGTATCTAACAACCAGGTCTGTTCGTAAGCTCTACGAACAGAAGAGAAGGGAAGAGAACCGGCTTCAAAGAAGGAAAAAGAAAAAGCCTGAGTAGCGCGCGGTCGAGGAGATGGAGAGGTGTTATGGCAGGAATGACGTCCAAAAGTTGTACCAAAGGGTCTCTCGGACTCGGACTCGGACTCAGACAAAAGCCTGTCGGGATGAAAATGGACAACTGGTGATAATGTCGCGGTCGATACTGAGAATCTGGCGATGAGGGCAAAAACGAACGCGAACTTTCAGAAACAACCCGTTTACAGCAAATATGAACAATAAGTCATTTTTCTTGGTATGTTTCAATCTTTTTGGATCTGAATTATCGAGTTTTTTAATCGACAAAAATCTCAACTAAAGTTAGTTTAAGCTTTGTAATTAATGATTTAAAAGTTTTTCTCTGCGAATCAATCATTCTCTTTGCAAACTGTCAAGAGATCGCAATACACAAACGTGCAAACGCATTCCATAACCACCACGATAAAAAAATTCGAGGTGAATTGTCAGTTTACACCCGTAGTTCTCTGCGAATGAGAAAACTGCATATGAATGAGTTGTCAGAGTTTGCGAAGTTCGCAATTCTTGGCGACCTCCTATGTATGGGCCTTAAGACAGAATGTCCCCTAGACTTAGACGAGGTCAAGATAGCAATATCAAGACCAACAAAGCTACTAGAGCGGACGGTCTGTCCGCAGATCCCGCTAAATCAGCCTTTCCTATAAAATTTAACTTTAACAAGGAGTCTGAACTCCTCATTTTCTTTTCACTTACATACATGTAAATTACATATTATCTAAAGCCAACTCTGCAGTCGGCTCAATAAAGCACTTTATCCCTTTATGTGTCCATGGTCAGGCCTTTTCTTGAATATCCTGTTGTTATATGGAATCCTTATTTTGTATAGGACTTTATCCTATAAAGTGCGTTGGAAAATACAATGGAATTTTCGCCCAAACTACATGGCAAGGTGTCAATTGCTCGGTTTGAAAATCTTAAAAAACTCATAATCTGTTAGTACGTAAGTCACTTGTAGATAATTAAATACAAATAGATATTTAAGCAGCTTGATATCTAGTACACTGACCATCCCAGTCCTGCTATACGGCTCGGAGGCATGGACAATCTCGAAAGCAAATGAAGAAGTCCTTGGTCTCTTTGAGAGAAAAGTTCTACGTACGATCTTTGGTCCTGTTTGTGTTGACGGGTCCTGGAGGAGAAGATTCAATCACGAACTGTACGGACTGTACAGCTACATGAGCCTAGTTAGGCGTCTACGGATCCAACGCCTATGGTGGCTAGGTCATGTAGAGCTTATGGATACCACAGCTCCCGCCCGAAGAATCTTCGAATCCGAACCTGTCGGGCAACGCAACAGAGGACGCCCGCATTTAAGGTGGCGCACCCAAGTGGAGAAGGACCTCAACCAACTTGGAGTGCGAAACTGGAGACAGCTAGCCAGAGATCGCGCTAGTTGGAGAGGCATGTTGGTTGAGGTCCAGGTCCACTCCGGACTGTAGCGCCACACAAAGAAGAAGAAGAGATGATCTAGTAGGGCTCATGCATCAGCTCATCTGTTAGATATGATCTACGTAAAGCATGTCCAACTAGTGGTATTTGAGTATAGTTTATCCGATCCACAAGAAAGGAGACACCTTTGACTGTGCCAACTATCGAGTGATCAATATTCTTAACATCGCGTATAATAGCTCCTCTGCCGTTTTGTGTACCCGCCATCATTAATAATCTGTACCAGTGCGGTTTCAAGCCAGGAAAGTCCACAATAGACCAGATCTTCACACTACGGCAGATCCTGAAAAAAAACCAAGAAGTGCAAACTGATACTCACCATCTATTCGCCGATGTCAAGGCCGCATACGACAGATTACATAGCGACGAGCTATACAGCGCCATGTCTAGTTTTGACTTTCCTGCCAAACTTGTCAGGTTGTGCAGGATGACGATGGAGTACTCTCGCTGCTTCATAAGGTCACTAACGAATTCACCTAGACCTTCAATGTCAAACAAGGTTTTTTGTGAGCCAATTGAGTAATAGATCCCTTTTTCGAAGGACCAAGTTGACTCTATATAAGACACTGAACATCGCAGTGCTAGGCAGGGTATTGGAGTGGATACCGTTGGGAGGGAGAATCGGGATCTTACTTTGGTTTTAGTGAAATCGTTGATAGATCTCAGGTGTATGAACCAAATGTACACTCACGTGTGGGTGTATGTAACGACATAGGGGAGTGTGATTGCAAGGAACGGTGACCGCCATCAGAACGGTGTTGGATTTCTGCTGTGCAAGTGGCATGTCAATAATGACACATCCTTTCCCCACAAAGGCATCCATAAAAACTCTTAATACCATCATACCACAGAAATCGTTGATAGATCTCTTTTTTGGTATCTTCGGGTACGAAACGAATGGTTTGTGATGTTACTTTTGTTAACTGAGGGTATTGTGTACGCTGAAACTCACTGACTCCTCTTCTGTGAAGCTAAGCTTTGCATGGCACATATCGGAA
This sequence comes from Eristalis arbustorum, assembly GCA_916610145.1. Taxonomy (NCBI): domain Eukaryota; kingdom Metazoa; phylum Arthropoda; class Insecta; order Diptera; family Syrphidae; genus Eristalis; species Eristalis arbustorum. The sequence continues at coordinate 57,194,448 of OU744318.1, forward strand.
GGGATTGAACGAGTTCCAACTGTTCCATCACATGTAGAGGTGGAGTAAGGCGGCGGCTGATGGTGAGAAGAGAACTGCTTGGTTTAAAACACTCTGATTTCAAGAAGCCATTAGAGAGAAGAAGAGGACCTACAGAGACTGGATTGCTTCTCGTGACCGATACACTGAGGCTCGAACAGCTTGCAAATTAGCTGTGCGAGCAACTAAGGAGTAGTCTTGGAAGGAGTCCCGTGAGAAGCTGGAAAGCGACTACAGATTTGAAGGAAATTCAACACCATCGAAGTAGTCAAATCCAAAGATGGTGTGGTGCTTTCCATTCAGAGGCATATTTTGCGAAGATGGAGCGAGCACTTTTCGGAGGTGCTCAATCGCGAACAGGGCGCTGAGGATGGGAGACATATGGTTTTGAGTAGAGCGGATAAGAGTACGACGGTGGAAGAAGTTATTTCGGCGATGAAATCGCAAAAGGTTGCCAAGTTCGCAAAAGGTTGCCAGTTGTGGACGAAATCCGGCCAGAAATACTTAAGGCAATGGGTAAAGAGTCAGTTTTATCCCTCTCATTAAGTCATTAAGGCTTGTTTGGGAGCGCAGCGAGACATCTCGCGTTTGGAAAAGAGTGGTGGCCAGCTTTTCACTCTAAGAATAGTACTCGAGAACGCGTCGGACTTCGCTGAGAGTGCGTTTTGTCACCTCTTTTCATTATATATATGGATTGACTGCCTAGATGAGGAATATTTCAGATTGATCCTCCCAAACGGAACTCCAGTGCGCACTCAAAAGGTTTGTGACCGTATGTTAAGATGCTGGCATGTGGGTCAATGTGGATAATTCAGATGGCAATCAAGCCTGTTCCATACAGCCTACATGTGAGTGCAGTCCCATTGAAGCAGGAACGTTAGCCAAAACACAAAACAATTTCACTTCAGTTGTCATAAACCAGAAGAGGAGCCAATTAAAAACATGAAAACTAACACACACAGTATGAATTGGTATTGCAAATTAATATATAAAATTGATGTTCAAAATTATTTAATAGAATTTATTTTCAATTTAAACTGAATAGGCAGTACCACAAAATGTGATAAACCTCCTCTGGGAAAAATTGGACAATAGAACATCATCTCCTTTAGGGAAATAATCAACATTTTTAATTAAATTTTCCGAAAGTTCATTGGCAATGTAAAGTTATGGTGCCAGAAGCTTTATGGTGACCGATGGTCTTTTCCCAACATCTTTCATTCATGCAAAAAAGTCGCTTTTATATATAATGAATAAGTTTTAATCGAGTGAATCAGAGCGTTGATGGCCAAATATACGTACGGGGGCTGTTTCGGAGAATAGTTAGCTCTTTGTCCCCTTTGAAAACTTATCCATGAACGTAATTTAGTTAACAAAGTTATTGGTTTTGTTTTTACCAAAGGAATATATTATTGTACAGAAAGCAGCTTCAGTGTCGTATGTATGCATACACATATATTATGTATGAGTATAATTTTTAACACTTGTGATAATTAAAGATGAAAAATGGATGCACAGCTATCAGCGACGCCATTTTCTTAAGCTGTACTCATCGGCCGTTTGTTTATTGTTTCAAAATGTTAACAAGTGGATGATTTTTATCAGATGCGAGATAGAATTGAAAATTAATTTTTTCTTTTACGGGTCGTGGGAAATCTTTTAGAAATCCCTTTGCCCAGCCATCTCTGTTTAGTTTGTTTGATTTGTATTTGTATATAGGAGCATTGTACGCTGATTTAATATGAAATATTTTTATTTATTAAGAAATAAGCAAATGTTTACAAGCATAAGCTTCCTCTATTTTTCATGTCAGCATTCTCCTTCTTCTTCTCCTTGTGGCGATACAGTCCGGGGTGAATCTGATCCTCGGTCAACAATCCTTTTCAGCTGGCACGATCCTTAGCCAACTGCCTCCAATGTCGCACTCCAAGTTGGTTGAGGTCCTTCTCCACTTTACATGACTCTACAGGACCTAGCCATCGTAGGCGTTGGAACCGTAGACGCCTAACTAGGCTCATGTCGCTGTACTTCCCGTACAGTTCGTGGTTGAGGACCAAAACAGTACATACTTCGTTTTGCCCTCATTCACCGCTAGGCCCATTTTAGCCGCTTCCGTATTAATGTTAGCAAAAGCCTCACTGACGGATCGCTGAGTTCTGCCCATCACGTCAATGTCATCATACGCCGATGACATTGACGTGATGGGACAATTGCACGGACTTCCTTGTAGATCGTGCTTGTAGTGTTGGCGTGTGAGTCTCGCACGATTTTTTCCAGGACGATGTTGAAGAAATCACATGACAGCGCGTCGCATTGACTGTATCGGTGAGTTCGTTACCGACCTCGATGGAGCAGCGATAGTTCTCCACCGTCATCCTGCACAATCTGACGAGTTTGGCAGGAATGTCAAAACTAGACATGGCGCTGTATAGCTTGTATCTATGCACGCTGTCATATGCGGCCTTGAAATCGACAAATAGTTGGTGGGTGTCGATCTGCATCTCTTGGATTTCCCAGGCCTAATACCGCACTGATAGCTATCTATCATGCTATTGATGAATGGTTTCAGGCGCTCACACAGAAGGGCAGAGAAGATCTTGTAGGCGATGTTAAGAATATTGATCCCTCGATAGTTGTCGCAGTCAAAGGTGTCTCCTTTCATGTGGATCGGGCAAACGATACTAAGATTCCACTCGTCGGGTATGCTTTCCTCCGACCATATCTTGTAGATGAGCTGGTGCATGCGCCCAACCAGATCATCTCGAGCTGCTTTAAAAAGTTCCGCGGACAATCCGTCCGCTCCAGCAGCTTTGTTAGACTTTAGTCTCGATATCGCTATCTAGACTCGAAAGAGGTGGGGCCGTGAAAATTATTTTTGCCACTCAGAGCTGGAATCGAACCTACAACGTCGAGGTTGGGGTCGACGCACATACCCACAACGCCACGGGCCACCACTCACCCACAAAATACGAGTGACAATATCCGTCACATTCTCACTTTTTTTCATTTTGTTTTATTTATAATTCATTTACTTACATGCATTTAAACTAGCTTAACTAACAATTGCTTTTACATCTAACCTACTGAACCTATAAGGGTACTCCAAGCTATTCTCATAGTAATGTGTACTGAACCAGAAGAGATCCTCGTGACTGCGAGCGACATCCCGTTCATATTGAAGTCGCCTGCCCACTATTCGGCGTACGACATGGAAGATTAGATGACATCCGTGTGGATCCTGTATAAGGCCAATTGTGTCGAGATATAGGAACGCATATATAGCCGGTAAGGCGCCTCACCGGCTTTATTCCGGCTGAGTGCAATATGCCTTCTGGTCAGCTCAATAATAAAATTTTCTATCCTATGCAGGTTTGCCTTGTTGTACAGGACCTCATTGGGATAGTACTTTTTGTACTCAGACTCATGTGTACGACACAACCGCAGACATGTCCGAAGACACTGCTCTCGAACAACCTGACCTTTTCCGTCTGGGAAGGACTCACGTTGAACAGATTACCTTCACCCTGGTATCAAGTTGGCTGCTGTAAAACAACCTCCTTGCCACAGCAAAGGCCTCTTTAGCTTTCGTCAAAGCAATATCTATATGTTTCCCAAAGTACAGATATTGATCCAACCAAATACCAAGATATCTGACTACACTTTTCATATCTTACAGCTGTCCCTGTGGGTCAACAATGCCGAACTTACGCCAGTTTGTGCGCGTATCCAATGATGCCATGTACAATGAGGTCCTTAAAAGGATAGTTTCACACTTCAGTTGTCGTCAGTTCACACTAACTTCCAGTTGTCGTCAAAATCGCTGAATTTGTTCGAAGTCACGATGCAACAAGATATGTATTACTTCGACCTTCGGACCTGATCTGTACGCCACTAAATCGTCGGCGTACGCAATTAAATGTGGCATGGAACCTATAAGATCTGCAGTGAATATTGAAAAAAATGATCGGACAACCAACCGCTCCCTATTGCAGACCGGTTTTGATGTTAAAGACCGTAAAAGAATTTACATCGCCATTTTTCACGACGAACTTTCTACCTGTCATCATGTCATAGATCATGTAAAGCAATGGTTAACTTATGCCGAGCCTGACCAGCTTGAGGAAGAGGCCCTCCAACCAAACGGTGTCGATCGCTTTCTCCAAGTCAATCAGGCAAGCACCCGTGCACTGTTTCTTGTCTTTATTCCAATGAATGTCGGACATTCTTACTCACTTTGTCAAGAAATATGACGAAAAGAATACACATTTTTTACAGCGACAAATATTGGGTGACACAACTAAGATAATAGGGGTGAATATGTACATATATCAATGCCTTAATCCATTTCCTGTTTTACCTATCTTAAGATGCTTACTACGTCGACAAGACTCATATCTTTTCATTTTAGGCAGTATATTAGCTAGGTGGAGAGCCCCCGAATAACACGCCTTCCTAACTTGAAGAATGCATGGTCTCTTCCAATGCAGAGTGCTTTGGGCCTTTTAAAGGGTTCCGCTGCTCTTCTATCCCCGTGTGACTAGGAATCCAGTAGAGTTGTATTCTGTTTAAGCTTTGAGCTTATCCAATATTAGGTTGGGTTTGAGGATATAATATGCATGTGTCATGATTGCGGCTCGTTTATTCGACGTTATATAACAGTTAGTACAGTTAGGCTAGATTGGTTAGACTGGTGTGTTTATCCGATATCCTCTGTCTGAGGTCAAAATAACTCTACCTCATGTGCTTCTTCATTTCTTGATTCATTCATTTTACCTTGCTGCTGCTTAGTCTGTGGATTATGCATTCGGTGCTCCAGTTTCTTTGGGGCTAATTAAATCAACCGCCAATCATCCTTCAGAATGGCCAATGCTGTTTTTTATAGTAGTGCATCGAATTAACTTGATGTAATGCCCCTGTTTCTTCCTATCCTTTCTTTTGCCATCATCATTTGTTAGTTTGAAAATTGTGCAATAAGTGCCAGCTCCAATAGCACCTCCATGACAGCAGTTGGACAAGATTTCATGAGGCCTCTAATACAGATTTTACCTTTTGTTGAACTTTGTTGATTTTCTCCCTTGCGCTGATCGGGTTTGTTCTATTTGTCCATGCTATTGGCCCGTAACTAATTGTGCGTCTAACAAGAGGTATACACTTACCCCTTAGGAGCAAATACATTGCGCATTTCTCGAAATTTGAATACGCCTAAGGGAGAAAAATGTACAAGCATTGCACAAGTACATAATTACACTTTTTCTTCTACAATAATCTAATACTATACCATTTCACAATTATGACTCTGATAAAATTATTTAAAAAAGCGCTTTCAAATATGTATGTTAATGCGGCAATAGATTAGAACTCCTTTCACTCTATGTTACTTTATTCCTGGTTTAAGCTGGTTTATGTCTACTTAATTTTTTTTCCTCCCTATTTCGTCCAACGAAAGGACTATTTTTGAAAGAATCTTTGCGTTCCTATCATTCTGTGGTCTCCTCTCATCCAGCATAAATAATAATCACTTGAAGTAAGGTCCTGTGTGGGCCTTGGTCCATCTATTCTACTTGTGCTATCTGTGCAATTATCCCCTCTTGTGCCCTTTTTTGGATGACAGCATAGATTCGAGAGAGCTGGAGGCGTGAATTACCCTGTGTAAAATATGATTTATAAGTTTCTTTATTACTTAAGTCAAGTGCTGGCATATGTATGTCATACCATTGTACAGTAGGGGGTTATTTATTCAAAGCCGTCTGCAATAAGTTAAAGTCTAAACAATTCTTTTGTGCACCGGTAATTCATAATTTCAATCCACAGTCACACGGCCAGAGTCCCAAAGGATTTACCTATATGAATACATATCAAAAATGCGAATAGCTTTTTTTTTATGGCAATTGGATCCCTAATATGCTCAACCACGCGCTAAATGTGTGCGTATGGATGCTCCAAGGGTGTCGCGCAATAATCGTAAAGGTAGAAAACGATATATTCACAAAACATTTACACGACACATAAAAACAAACGACTCTGTTGCTCTCCAAGTGAGCACATATAAACGATCTCAACAGAGATACATAGAATGGTATACGAACCTCGTACTGGGAGCGTAGTCGCAACGTCATAGACATGAAAGGTTTGGTTAAAGGCGGTTCTCATCCCTTACGAACCAAATGGAATGACAGAATCTAATTTAACTCATTTGTATGTACATATCTCCCAGTGAACGCACCAAAAAAGCCAAGGCAATCGACTTGACAATCCCTACACAAGAGGCCATTTTGCTGCCACATCGATTGTATCAATATTATTATAGGCCATTTATTTGTCGTTGGTGTAATGAAAGTGGGAGGCGGGCGTTTGATAAGTGGTTTTATCGCTTTATGCTTTTGAATATTTTATGACAGACAATTTTGTGATTCCAGATTTCAAGATTGGGACAAAAACGAGTAGGTATGAATAATATTTCGTATATCAATCAAATGCAGCAAGAAAATGCTTCACAAAATTCGGGTCGGGAAAAAGCTTGAAATTTGTGTCAACTGTGATAAAGTCGTACAGTATTGGAAAAAAAAGTTTGGAAAGTGCTACGACAAGCAACTTAAATTTGTATGTGAACCATTTTTGCTATTCGACAACGTCTAAAATTGGCTCTGACAGGTGGCAACTTCCTTTGCCATGGGCACATGTCTTCATACACGGAATTCAAACGCCGTATTTCACCAATAAATTAAATTAAAATTTCTTCTTCCAATTTAAAATATAATTGATAATTTGAAATTGAAATATTTGAAATAAAAAAAATCGTCTTAAGTCGAAACCAATCGATTTCAAGAAAAATGTAAATAAAGAACGGTGACAAGACAAGTAAAGTACAATAGCTTCAGAAATCTTTGTTTCAAAGATCATTAAATTCTTGTAAAATCTTACTGCGATTATGTGCAGGAAGTATTCAAAACAAACCATTTCTATTTAGAACTATATTCTAGTTCATGCGAGGTGTCACACAGCATTTACAACTCTCTCTTGATTGGTATGTTTTAATGGATTGAAGTGTCCTTTTTCGAATATATCCAACAGTGAAATAACAAAGCATTGACGATTACGGAAAAAGGTCTTAAGTAAATTTTCCAAGGCAGCTTGCAGGGGAAAATTGAAAATTCTTTGTGAAGAGTAATTATATCCAGAAAAGCACCAAGTAAGCATTAAATACTCTGATTTCATTACTTCACATAATTGTCACCAACTGTTGAGACTGTGCACCTGTAAAGGGATGTCGCCATTTCGTAGGTAGTTCCACCTCAGCTTGAAATAGTCAAAGAAATTTCCAACGCTGATCCATTTAGATGGAAAATAATGTTCACTTTGATGCAAAGACAAAATGCTATAGCTTGCAAATGCCGCATCTGTGCAGAAACTGGATTGAGTCCCAAGCCCACCACTATTTTGCCACCCATCCCATTGTATCCCGCACAGGATTGGAATCAATTTTAGTTAAATTCACAGAATACTTACTTCGAATAAAAAGGAGGAAATCCATGACAAAATGTTCGCCCTTGTCAGCCCTCTTTATCGTTGCTTTCGAGTTGGATAACTTGTTCAAATATATGTAAGCGTGTGCGTATTTTAAAGACAAAGTTTGAGTTTGTCGGAATAGGAGATCGGAAGATAGAGGAAAAACGTCATGGATCTAAGTGACTGTGAAGGTGTTGGAAGGGTGGTGCGCATTTCAATGTCGTTGTTTGTATGCCTTTGGCAGCTTGTATGCCTTCGAATACTGACTCAAAGTCAACAAACAAATATCTTGGATTTTGAGAAATGTCATGTGTTCCATCAGGAAGACGTTCCATCGGGGGTTACAAGTATGTTTGTCATAGGATTACAGTTGAGAGATGGTGTTATATAAATTCAACCATATTAAAGTCATCTGTCATATTGGCAGCCACGACTGGAAATTGAGATCTTGTAAAGAGAGTAAACGCACATAGAGAAAAGACTTTGCAAAGTTTATAACTTCCGAAAGATTGATGCCAACACTTCTGTGGAAATGAGTTATAGGATGAGTAGGTTTAGCTAGAAACATAGGGATAACATGGTTAACTTCGTTTTGAAACATTTGAGAATCAATTTATCAGGATTACAGTAATATAAAGTATCATTGAGTGATAGCCACCTTGAGATTGCGCAAGAGTTGGGTAAATTTCCTAGTCCCATGTAATACAACAACTCAAAAAATCCTTGCAACATGAATATTTTTTGAAATCAAATAATTCTACTTTAATGTATTTAATATGTTCTTCTAGTAGGATATATGCTTTGAATCATCTTCAGATTTTGGGAAGAAGATCGTTTCGAATGGATTATCAACACCTTATTAACTTTAATCGAAAAAGGCGAAATAACCTCTTGCAACAACTACAGAGGCATCCTTGATAAATGTAGCCTATGAGATCCGAGGCCTTTTTGCCTCACAAATCAGTACAGCTTTCGAACCAGCAAATCTACTGCAGACTCTAAGACAAATGTTGGAGACGACCAGCGGGTTTCAAATCGGTGCTCAACATATTTTTATCAAGTTGCTTTCTGACCGAAATCGGGATTCCCAAACTATGGCCAAATTTGAGATTCCAAAAAAAAGAAACTGTTAAAATATAACGTATACGCAATGCGGTCGGTTCAAGAACTTCTGAGCCCTTCGAAGTCATCGCAAACGAAATGCAACTGGTTATAATAAATGGTAGCTTTCAGCGATGGAAGTCAAATGTTGCTCAGGCTGGGGTCATCGGCAAGTGCGAGCGCTGCCTCAATTCCGACCTGGTGTCAAATGATATTATACATATTATGTCTATGGCATATTTAACAAAACAAGCTATTACGTCTATAGACTTATCCCTTGTTATCCCCTGTTTGTTTTGTTTTCTACACAAAACATAAATATATAAACCACAAATTTTCACAGGCATCGTTATTGAAATTTACAATAATTTCAAATGCTCATCAATTTGAATATTGAAAATGAAGAATATGAGATAAAGATGACATGGATACAGGTATGAGAATGCAGATTCTGGAAGTAGGAAGTAAGCGATAGACATAGGCGGAGCCGGTCTATATGCTATTGCAAAAATTCGCCTTGGCTATAAAAAAGGTTTTACAGAATGTGACAGAGTCTTGAGAGGATATATAGTAAAATACATCGTAAATAGAACCAAATTAAATGAAGTATAAAATTAATTGCCACGTAGCAAATGCATGAAAATTAAATAATGGAGTAGTTCTACTCCATATGAATTAGATTCTCATTTCTGCATGTATGCATTTATAGTTTAATTTACTCTTAAGAGAGCTATACAAAATATAAAAAATCGCCCGGAGAATATTGCATCTACCCAGCACTTCTCCAGAATTGGAATAAGCTATTTATCCTTTCGCTGGTACACCCATTTTAAACCAGCTATGCATGCGGATACATAATAACTGAGAAGCTGGAAAGACGTTACGGTTAAATGCATTCCGAAAAACAGGTCAAGGACCAACTAACCAGCCCAAGTCCTTCAGGCCAATAAATCTGACATTATCGTACAAAATACACTGAACAAAATGGAACAAGTAGCAGTGTCTTTCAGTTGTAAAACAAATTTGGAGATTTGTACGGACGAAGCCTGATATTTAGGCTGATTTAGGTAGGTATACAATTAATTCTTGACAAATTCTTCTTCTTCTACAGAGTCTCCGCATGTTTGTCCAAACGCAAATTTGTATATAAATATATATTCATATTCAGTGCTGGCTTTCTTTTAAATTGCGAGTTTGACTAGTGGGTACATTTTTTAGGTTTTGGTTTCACCTCATTTATATGGCAGAGATGATGTCTTGTTGTGTTTTGATTTAATCCTCACCTTTCTTGTGGAATATTTTACCCAAAGCACGATGCCTTAAATTAAAAAAAAACTGCATCCTTTCTAAGATTAGGCTATATGCATGCTTAGATTTACATTATAGTCTTTAAAAATACGCAAGAACGCTTTCCAATCAACATCCACGACTGGTTTTGTTAAGCGTGTTTGCCTACCAAACGTTCGCTTTGAGAAAATATTTGCGTATCATTTATTGGCTGATTTTTGAAGTTATCCGGGACTACCCAACACCTTTTGGCAAATAGGTATATATATTACGTTTGTATACAAAAATGTGTATTTATTCATTGAAGTGTAACATTTTCGAACGTTTTCGCAGGCTCGGGGTACATACCTCCTCGAAAGCGGATGCCACTCAAATGATTTATTAGTCTATGTTCCTTGGCAGATTTATGTAGATACATAGTATAAGTATTTGTAAATGCATGTATATTTTATTGACAGGTGCTGGGTTGAATCAAAGACTATATTATACCTACCTATATTCTGTTATATTGTCTTTGGTTGAAGGTATGAACACACTTCATGGTAAACTCAAAAGAGATACAACAGTAGTTGTGCCAAAAACATCTATTTTTTCGGTCTCAAATTTTGGAACACAGTTCACTAAAGATCGGATTGTGCACTCGCGTGTAGAACAGCGATTGTGATCTGCTAATAAACTTTAACTGCAACTTAAAAAAATAGAAGAAAAGAAAACAAAAAGTATGACTGATTCAGATTACAGATTCGAACATAGATCATGCAAGAAAATTGAGGAAGACACTAGTCCCTGTCGCCAGGAAACTCAATGAATCTTGAAGCTTTTTTCTCGTCCACGTTCGACGTTACGTCAGGATACATAGTTGATATGATACAACGTTCTAAAAAGAGCAGCTAAGAACCCATTCATATGAGCCGCGAATTGGGAACTTTCAGAGACAACAATTTTCCAGTAAACATAAAACAAAAATATACATTACTTGGTATGCAAAAATATTGGTGCTGAATTATTGATTATCATTAGGCTACTTTTGCAAACGCTAATTTTGGCAGCAAGCTTTTCCTTCTTGCACGCAAAGGAGGTGAGATTAAAAATATTTACAACTCCATTGCCAATAAGATGGAAAAGCTTGCTGTCGAAATTAGCGAATCTGCGAATCCATCATTAAAGATAAAAGCAAACTGTCACTCAATTCGAAATACACAGGCAAACAAACGCAATCCACAACCAGCACGACAAAAAAATTCGCAGTGAATGCTCAGTTTTCACCCATAGTGCTCTGCGAATGAGAAAACTCAACTTGAATGAGTTTTCAGAGTTTGCGAAGTTCGCAGTTCGTAGCGACCATATGTTTCTGCTTTATGGCATATGTGTAGTTTCAAATTATGCTTGTGGTTATAAAAATAGCAAATAAGTCCTATCATAGGTACGGCTCCAAACTGCGGTTGTGATTATGAAAAAATAGCAATTTAGCCAAAGGTATGACTGTGAAAAAAGAGGAATACGGAACGAAAAGTAGAAGTTAGTGATTTTTTGCTCAGCGCTAACATTTACACTTTGCATTCTAGTGTTCGGATTGGTTCTTCAACATGGGAACGTGACAGACAAGTTTAAATCGAGTAGAGTAATTCAATTCAACAGCGAACTTATAATAGGAAAATAAGGTTGAAATCAGAGTTCGTGATCATCCTAGGCCTAACTTCTACAGCACATTTGCTCTATCACGAGTAATTGGGACTTACAGTAAAGTTTAAGACACTTCATTTGATTGAAAGTTGATATTTTGTTTGGCTTTTTTCCAGCAAACACGGATACAGTTGTAAATACCTGATGAAATCGCCATCGCCCATTCCAGATTTTTTTGTTTAAGGAATAAGGCTTAATCCGTCAAAGTATTCCTCCTCCGACGCAGTAATTTCCATTATTTTTTACTTTTTTGTCTCTTGAGTCACCTCCTATGCACACTCAACTTCAACGATTGATATCTGAATACATTCCATCTTTATTCACACCAAAACTGAGGTAATACTCAACTGTGAAAATATGTGAGCGGAGAGGATTCGTTAAACTTAACGAAATACATTTTTATTCACGCCAGATGGAGCATTTCCTCCAAAATTCTGAGGTAATGCTCATACTCAGTTTTTATTCACACCACCCATTATCGCGGATAGTAGCATTTCTCAACAGCGAAACTTGTTGGTTTATAACTATCGGGGCTGGTTGAAGTCAAGGTTTGTACTATTTACAGTAATCAATTTAGTTCCTTATTCTTGAATTTATGCTTGTGGTTATAAAAATAGCAAATAAGTCCTATCATAGGTACGGCTCCAAACTGCGGTTGTGATTATGAAAAAATAGCAATTTAGCCAAAGGTATGACTGTGAAAAAAGAGGAATACGGAACGAAAAGTAGAAGTTAGTGATTTTTTGCTCAGCGCTAACATTTACACTTTGCATTCTAGTGTTCGGATTGGTTCTTCAACATGGGAACGTGACAGACAAGTTTAAATCGAGTAGAGTAATTCAATTCAACAGCGAACTTATAATAGGAAAATAAGGTTGAAATCAGAGTTCGTGATCATCCTAGGCCTAACTTCTACAGCACATTTGCTCTATCACGAGTAATTGGGACTTACAGTAAAGTTTAAGACACTTCATTTGATTGAAAGTTGATATTTTGTTTGGCTTTTTTCCAGCAAACACGGATACAGTTGTAAATACCTGATGAAATCGCCATCGCCCATTCCAGATTTTTTTGTTTAAGGAATAAGGCTTAATCCGTCAAAGTATTCCTCCTCCGACGCAGTAATTTCCATTATTTTTTACTTTTTTGTCTCTTGAGTCACCTCCTATGCACACTCAACTTCAACGATTGATATCTGAATACATTCCATCTTTATTCACACCAAAACTGAGGTAATACTCAACTGTGAAAATATGTGAGCGGAGAGGATTCGTTAAACTTAACGAAATACATTTTTATTCACGCCAGATGGAGCATTTCCTCCAAAATTCTGAGGTAATGCTCATACTCAGTTTTTATTCACACCACCCATTATCGCGGATAGTAGCATTTCTCAACAGCGAAACTTGTTGGTTTATAACTATCGGGGCTGGTTGAAGTCAAGGTTTGTACTATTTACAGTAATCAATTTAGTTCCTTATTCTTGAATCTTACTATATACAAAGACGTGTTGATATTAAATTTGACATGACTTTCTATTTTTTCACTTTGAATTTACTTTATTTTTAACTTTTCAAAGCATTAAATCTGATGGGAATTTTATTTAAAATGGTGTCCATCCTTTCTGCCTGCAAGATATGTATATGTCTACTTGACTACGACTTTGATGCTACCTTTTCGTCGTAGTTTCAAGCTGTAGAATGTGAACAATTTTAATACACTCTTAATAAAAGTTGGTCATAGCATATGCAAAGGGTTTGTGACTCGAGAAACAGCATAAATACCATAGGACAAGGGATTATTACATGTATCTTACTTCAATCAAGACCCTATGTATGTATATGTAAACTTTGTATGCATAAATTATTGCATATATTGGGAAACTTAAATGCCTCATTCACTACTATACACGCTTCTCTGCCGCTTTCTTGATTAAGGACTTTAGAGCTGAATTAAGGAATATGATAATCTCTCTGGATACAATGTCCTGAAAGCGTGTTGCTTATAAGGTGATTCTAATCATTATTTATCATTTTTATGACAGATTTGGGCAATCTACGAGTAGGAGTTCTGGCTATCTGAGAGTGTCGAAATCATTGGAGTCTTATTTTTGATGCAATGTGCTGATAGTTATGTGTATGGGTATGTTACATTTATATAGCTCCTATTTGTGGGCGTTTTCACAACATTGACAGTTTAATGTAGCTTGTGGAGTGCAATATGTAGCCTAGCTTAGTAGTGAAAAGCTTGTGCATTCTAGGCAAGTGTCTGTAAAACCCAAAAACTACAGCCTCTGTCTTTTGTATAATAGGTATTTTTTAATTTCTTCAATAGTCTGAATCTAATTAATTCTTTTTTGTGGAATATAAATCTGAATCATCACACATTCATGGGTTTTCAATTTATTTGAACTATTATTTGAATAAAGCATCAATAATCAATTATCACTTTGTCTTCAAACACCAGGTTCAATGTCAACCATTCGACATTAAGCATGTGTGATAACGTCTGTTTTTTTTACTTCATTCTTATTTATTTTTTCATCTTTATTTTTCTTTCTTATACTAGACAAAAATGACTAAAATCAATCTTAATATCTAACGATCAAGTTCTTAATTCTATCTTACTGACACTTCTCAATTACTCTTAAATAATCTAATCTATGTGACACATGCCATATATTTTCCTTTAAGCGTCTAAACTGTTAATACATTTTTTTTTCTTGAATCCTTAGGACAAACTTTATTATTTTCTGGAATTACGGCTAAGAAAACTGTGGAAAAAACTTGTCACTCTAGACATTTTAATTGATATTTAACCTAAATCTTAACCTGAACCTTATTTCCCTATTAAAAACTAACCTAACAAAACATAGCCTAACTTAATCTATACCCGTAACTATGTATATGCGTAACATACAGTTTTTCAAGAAAGTGTTTACACTAGGTGAAAAAAGAGCAATTTCTACTTTCTCGCTTCAATTTTAGACACTTTTATAAACTTTATTTTACCGATTTTTTTTTATTTCCATACTTCATGTTTTAAGAAGTAAATAACATAAACAAAACAAAAATTGGTGAAATAAGGTTTATAGAAGTGTCTAATATTGAAGCGAGAAAGTAGAAATTGCTGTTTTTTACTTAGAGTACTGTTTTTTTACTTTAAGAAAGTGTTTACATTCTTGACAAACTGTATATAATACACACGCCCTTGTACACCTCCTTTTATTAATTAATTAATTTATTTATTTATTTATTCGTTTTTTCTTAATCTACCTTACAACTAAGTAATTGAACCCTTAAACCACTTCTTATTGTTTGAATGGCGATACAGTCCGGGGTGGGCCTCAACCAACATGCCTCTCCAGCCACCCCAGAGACTGCTTCTGGTGTGCCGCTCCTTATCACTCTCTCTCCTGTCTCGAGCAGGGATCGTTCTACCGAACCGGAGGAGATCCTCGTGTCCGCGGTCGACATCGGAATCGTAGAGGAGTTGCCTATCAATTGTTCGACGATTTCCGCATCCTTCCGTGATTTCTGGATCAGGCCATTCGAATCCAAATAGAGGAATGCTTCGGGTGGAACAAAACCGTTGTGGCGTCCCGACGATCAGACGGTTGGTAATAGTCATACTTCTTGCAATGTGACTACTTATTAATTTAATGATAAAATAATCTGTCATTTTCAAGTTTGTCCTGCTGTACAAGACCTCGGTAGAATACTACTTCTTGTACTCAGACTCGGAAGTTCGATAAAACCGGAGACAAGTCCTAAGAGATCGTCTCTCATTTTGTTCATCTGGGTCTCAGGTTCATCTGAGGGCCGTGTGGCAGATTACCTTCACCCGGGTATTGGGTTTATTGTAAGTAAATAAGTTAGGTTGAGTCAACACATATAGTTTATGTTTACCTAGACAACTACTTTGATTTGTGGTGATATTATTTTCTTGTGGTTTGTCGTATCAATCTAATAAACGATTTTAAAGGTGGTTGTAGTTCCGTCAAATACATATTCACGCCACATTTTATACTCAATTAGAGGATTTACCATCGTGAGCAATATTAATTTCAACGGAAGCGGAAATGCAATAATTTGCTCCCTAGATCAGGTCTTTTAGTATCAAGCAGTTTTGTCATAAGTCGCGAAGACAAACAACAGAATTAAATTAAATGAGCTCTCCTAAATTCGAATACAATCTCTCATCTGTAAACACGTTGGAGAATTGGGAAGTACGTTAATCCACCCCTAGCGCGTTTTAGAATTTCAAAAGAAGATAAGTTTATGAATAAATATACACAGACACCACAGGCATTAGGACTGCCAAAGCAAACTACCACCGATATCGATTAGCCTAAGAGATACACAAAATTGAGTGTACACGTAGCTTTGACTTTCCCCGCATTCAACGATATCGAATCGTGCTTTTAAGGGCAGCCAACAATGCTTCGAGACTCATTCCTGATCTCAAATATATTTTCCTCCAAAAATCCTTTAATCAGTTGTACGTGCAATGGAATGTCTTTTCTGTATGGAAGAAACGTTTAACAGGACCTATTTTTCGTCCTAAAGGCATAATGAGGTATCGTGCCATCTACTCTTTGTTCATGGCGGGGGATTTTGGCAACTTTGTGTATTCAGCACCTACAAGAAGAGAAAGACAGCCCCGGGGACTTTTACGCTGTGTAATTCATTGCAGCATTTGAACAATTTTATGGCGCCAATTGGGTTACAACTAGACGGTACCTAACAATGACGACTTATGTTTGCACGTGACTTTGAAATATTCTTCTTTCTCAGAGTAAGATGTTTATTTTCAGCCTTTTGTTATTCCATGCCCTGAGCTACAAATAAGGGGGCAACGATAATTTAAATGAAGAAAATGCTTATAGATGCCCTAGGAAAGATTATACCTTTGGAATTAAATCGTTCAAATAGTAAAACAGTCTTATTCACTTCTTGGTGGGTGTTACTGTTAATATTTCCGTCTGTAGCGTGAAATTACATTCAATTACTTCGAAATGATGATTCAATTTGTAAGAATTTAATTTCAATTGATTATAATATACTTCATAGGTTCGATGTGAGGGCGTATACTTTACTTTACCGTTGAGGGTAAACAAGTAAATAAGATTAAAGTTTAGGAAAAAAAATGGCTTTATGATTACTCTTTTTCAAACGACCATCATTTGAATAAGTGGAATGTTTTGGGGGTAGAAAAAATGAACAGTGAATACAAACTCAGTCACTACATCAAAATTGTTGATACCGATTGTTATTTTGACCGAGGTGGTGTGTGGAATATTTCTTCGTCGATAGCATATATTTCGTCTTATCTTCGTTTACCTTAAGAGCAGATCGTTCTACAGCATGTCGAGAACGCACGACGATGTCAATGGTGTCTATAGGTTAACAAGTTGAGTTACGTTGAGTAGGCTATAGTTGTTGGAGGAGATTGGATCACCTTTTCGTATGGAGACATGTGTATGACATATGGAGCTTATATTCTAGTCATCTTTTCTTCAAATTCTGCAGATGATCTGGTGCTCATCTAGAATGACATCGCGACCGGCCTAGTGTAGCTCTGATAATAAGCCATCTGAGGCTTCGTTGATTTTCAACTTTTTAATAGCTAAGTCCTCTTCTTTAAAGCTAATTGGGACGACTACTTCGTCGACTGGAGTTGGGATTTCCTCATTGCTTATCAATCTCTCCCGATCGGACTATCTGCAGATGTTAAAAGTGCTGCTTAAATACATCCACTATTCTCTGCATATGCCCCATCCACAAAAAAGGCGATCCTACCTCCTGCAAGAACTACAGAGGTATATCCCTGCTCAATGTCGCCTACAAGATCCTATCCAGCGTACTGTGTGAACGTCTAAAGCCGTTTTGCACCGCACTAATCGGCACGTACCAGTGCGGCTTCCGGCCCGGCAAATCGACTACAGACACTAAGGCAGATCCTGGAGAAGACCAGCGAGTTTCAAATCGATACTCACCATCTTTTCATCGATTTTAAAGCCGCATACGACAGCATTCATCGCAAGGAGCTATTCGAAGCGATGGCCGAATTCGGGATCCCGGGAAAACTGATCCGGTTGTGTCGCACCACGCTAACACATACGCGATGCACCGTGCAGTTCGGCTCAAAAACCTCTGAACCGTTCGAAACCTGCACCCGATTCTGGCAAGGAGATGCGCTGTCGTGTGATTTCTTCAATCTGGTACTGGAGAAGATAGTGCGGCGGGATAAAGTCAACACGGAAGGCACTATCTTCTACAAGTCAGTCCAGCTTGTTGGGATACGCTGATGACATCGACATTATCGCGCGGTCCCAACGTGCCATCGTGGAAGCTTTCACGGCAATTGAGGAACAGGCGAAACGAGCTGGTCTTAAGGTCAACGAGAACAAAACAAAATATATGCTGTCGAGCAAACAACGATCCGCCGCATACCACCTAGGCCAAAACGTTACAATCGACAGCTACAATTTCGAGGTAGTAAAGGAGTTTGTCTACCTCGGGGCAAATGTAAACTCCACGAATGACATCGTAGTGGAGATCCGACGTAGAATCGCCTTTGGCAACCGATGCTACTTCGGTCTGTCAAAACAACTGGGCTCGAAACTCCTGACTCGAATGACCAAAGTCATGCTCTACAAAACCCTTATCCTGCCAGTCCTACTTTATGGAGCCGAAAGCTGGACATTAAGTAAGGCTGCAGAGCTGATTCTTGGTGCCTTCGAAAGAAAAATTCTACGTCGGATATATGGTCCCGTCTGCGAGGAAAGCGAATGGAGGAGAAGACAC
The DNA here is from genome assembly GCA_916610145.1 of Eristalis arbustorum. Classification (NCBI taxonomy): domain Eukaryota; kingdom Metazoa; phylum Arthropoda; class Insecta; order Diptera; family Syrphidae; genus Eristalis; species Eristalis arbustorum. The sequence goes on from OU744318.1 coordinate 57,212,852, forward strand.
AACCGCGAACTCTACGAGCTGTACAAGGATGTGGATGTAGTCCGGAAGGCAAAAATCCGTCGACTACACTGGCTCGGCCACATCGAGCGAATGGACAACAACGCTCCAGCAAAGAGGGTCTTCGAATCCGAGCCTCCTGGTTCGAGAAGGAGAGGAAGACCGAACCTCCGGTACAAAGACCAAGTCATCGCGGATGCAAGACAGCTTGGCCTTGATGACTGGAAGCAGCGTGCCCAGGACCGTCACCGATGGAAGGCAGCAATTGCTCAGGCTCAGACCCTTCATGGTTCGTCTGCCTGATAAGTAAGTAAGTATTCTCTGCATGGTCAGTAACAAGGTTACCCTTGAAAATTTTAAGGAACCTGTGTGCCAGGATTTTGTAGGATGCGATATCCTTTAGCTGAGAGATTGGAAGAGACCTTTTCTTCTTCCGTCTACTACTCTCTTGTGTTGCTCTGGTATGCCTTTTTGGTCGGTTGCACGTTTATTTTGCACACATTCGGCATCATACAGCGATTTGCTTGTCTGAGTAAGTTGCTTAAAGTTTAGGCATTATCCAAGAGATCGTATTAGTCCGTTTTGATAGTCTTCGTGGTTCTAGAATCCGATTGGCTTAGAGACCAGAACCAGTCGATCACCGACCTCATGGATCACAATAATATTCGCTTTATATCTACTAGAGGTCTGCAATGAATGTCTTGAAACCAGTTTCAAGACATTCATATTTTTTCGAGTACCATATCCATTCCACTCATATCTTGAAAACTAAAATGAATACATCAACCGATATTTGATTACCCACTGAATACTGTACCCACTGGCAACCAAGCATTTAGTTCAGTGTACTCACAAAAAATGAGTGCACAACACTGAGTACACCGAGTGTAATGAATCCATTCAATCCATTCAATCCATTCAATACAATGAATGGATTCAGAATGTTTACTGTTTCCAAATAAATGTATGTTTTCTGACAAATCTTTATGAATATCATTTTTTTAACACTGGAATGTAAAAACATTATTTGCTTCACTAATATTGGGTCGAAACCAATTAAACTTCTTTTTCAGGTATTAACTGTCTGTCTGTTTGTCTGGCCGAAAGTTACTTACTTGTCCGAGGAAAATATTCGCTCTGATAAAGCACTCACTGGAGTAGATAGAATTTTGCAGCTAAACTTATATAACAACGGAAACTCTATTTGGTGCAAGCGCCACCATTGTAAGACATTAAAGCCATCATAATTCTGAGTGAATAATTCTTTATTCGCTTTATCTGAAGAATTCATAACTTCCACCGGTGGAATTATATCTTGAAACATGTCTTTATAGTCTGATAAAAGTCTACCCAGCTCTTCATTTAAAAATCGTTCTTGATCTTCATGTTCCCTTATTTCGTTGGCATATGTTTTCGTGATATTTTTACATAAATCTTTGATACATTTTATTTCCTCTTCATTGAAGGAAGGAGGAAGCAGAACATTGGCGATGAATATGAACAGTTGTTAAATGAAGAGTCGGGTAGTCTTCACCTTCTACTAGGTCTGTAACTTAATTCGTGCAGTGAGAGTGAGAGTGAGTCGAGCAGAATATCAAAAATTGGCTTGATTCATTCTTGGCTTCCAAGCGGGCTCATTTCTTTGGGATAAGATCCACAAATTGCCAGAAAGATGGCTAGATCAAGGTTTCAGATGGGCAGTACTTTAAATAATACTATTGTGCATGTTTGATTAAATAAACGTTCAATATACGCAATCATTTTTTGGAAGTTTCTTCAAAAGCAAAACTTGTTTGCATGGTGATATTGCTGGCCATTGAAATATCCGAATCGTTTGTTGAATAAGAATTTCTTGTACATGTTTGCAAAATAAAATTAACTTACATTACACATCAATTTGGTTACCAACCTTTTTGTCTTCATTTGCTTAAAGCTACAATTCAAATACACGCTGCGTTTATTTAGAATGAATGCATTCATATTAAATGAATGCATTCAGTTTAAAATGAATGCATTCATTTCACTCAGTGTGCTCGGTGTATTATTAACAGTTAAACTGGTACATGTTTTGTTTGAATGGAGAACCCACTTGTATGAATGACAACAAACAGAGTATTCATTTTGAAATCAGGTGATCGAATGGTGCACAGTGGTTGAATTTTTTTATGTTTTAGTTACTTGTACAGTATTCTTATTCATATGATTGTAAAGAATAGAGTACACTGAAGTACTGTACATGTTTAGAGAAATAAACGAGTCTATTCGTGCAGACCTCTAATATCTACTGCGTAAAGATTCTTGTCGATTGGAGAACGACATTCCAGGAGCCCACCCGTCGTTGTGATTCCACTACTTCTTCAGGGGCAGCTTGATGTCTCACAATTTGAATTCGTAAGGGTGTCGTTATATCCAAAACTTGTTACAGCCTTTTGAAAGTTGTAATTATCGTAGAAGGTATTGCTACGTTTTGTGTCACGATTAATTTGCCCAATAGGGTTCTATCACTGGATTGTGACGAAATGATACTCACTAATTCTATGCACTGGTTTATTTATTTCTACTGCACAATTACGACTTAAACTTTACTACACTTTTATCACCACAACTATTTTATTACCCTTTTCTTTTTTGCCTTTCAGGCTCACACTTTTTACACTTTGATCACTTATTTACCAAATCTATAACTAAAACTGTCACTGCTTCGGCCACTGTTCCGATATTTTTATCAGGCAGCATTCTTTCTGGAAAAGTCTGTAGCCATCTGCCTGTGGAATTACATTAGAGGTTGTTTATGTATAATTGTTCGGTGGCGCATGCGCGGCGCTGTCTCGTTCACCGTACACTCGGGGTTGTTTATATATAACTGCAACTGCAGCGCTGTCTCGTTTGTTTGGAACACAACAACCACCGACAGAAACCCATTTACTCCATAGAATTTGGTGGTGGTGTAATTCGTATGTAGCGTTATTATATATAAAAAACTAACTTCGTTCTGAAATACAAATACACTCTCCGTCACTGCGGCCCATTCAATTAATTAAAGTCAGTGTAAGTTTACAATGTTGCTATTGTTCGTGTTTATTATTAGGCCTATATACAAATGTATATAAATTCGTACATCAAACTGTGTACTCCATTGTACATGAATTTTACTTTAAAAATCTTTAAAAATCATCATCTTTCATAAAACTGTACATCCCCATCATCATTCAGATGTCTGATGAATGAATAAAATGTGAACACGTTTCCGTAGTGCAGAGAAGAACCCCAAAGACGAACTCCTGAAGTCTTTCGTGAAACCTCCATCAGTACACCGAAAGGATGTGCCACCATGAGGAGCTAACGTTTTATTACACACAATATTTCTCGAAAGTCTAGGTTTTGTGTCTTTTGAGCTACCGACTGCAGTCATTATGACTTATTTTTCCTGTGAGAATTTATTGCAAGAGCAATAAGGATAAAAGTTTGGTTCTTATTCTTCTGTTTCCTGTTCCTTTACTTTTCCCTTTTTTTATATTTCTTACATTTCAATTGAGGAGGAATTCTTGTGCACAGGGGTGAAATGCATTGAAAGAACACGAAACGAAGACGTCTTTGTATACGTATATTCTACGCGTCTGGATGTCCTTACAAATAGCCTTATTAACTTTTTATTGCGGGAAATTAAATGATTTATAGCGCTAAGAAATGAAAAATAAATACGCAATTCGTTCTATTTTTTACGACGTAATCCCTTTTATAGCATCGAATAGGATACGTCAGTTTACGCCTTTCCTACAGACGTACTTTCTGACACACACTTATGGGCGTTGAAGCGGAATCAGAAAGATTTTCATGTCATAGTTCGAACGCAAAGCCAAATTTTATATGCTTCCTTGGCAAAGCATCCGGTAAACAATCATTTTTATTATCTCGCGGGTGTTCTTCTTAAAAGCAGATCTATTTTCTTAATACATTTGTGATAAGAACTCAACTTTCGTTGTCATGTGAATTAGCGTATGCTATTATATAAATTCGTAACAAGAATGCAAATTATTCTTTTAATCAAGGATAGATGAGGGAAGAGAACGCTAGAAGCAATTCTGAATTTTTATGACAGCAGATCATCCTCTTTATCTAGATGTTGCCCGTGGTTGGACGGAAAAATCCAGAATGTGCAATTTTATACTCGATGAGTGAACTGCGGATAATCCGCAGACAACACGGATGAATGCTTCTATACGGAGTTTCGGAGTGGAGACCACAGTACAAAAAAAAAAGAGTTTTGTTTAGCGTCCTTTAAATACAGGGCGGTTGTAAAATTTGAATGATGGGCACTTCATTACCTGTCCGATGAAATGGAAGCATATTGCTCGCGGGTTTTGGCAGATTGTGGAATGTTGAAGGGTATTGTAATTTATGGTGTGTGTCTGTCAGGGATGGAATGCTCGTAAAATGTGTTTAACGCTGGACTAATTTGTGTATAATTCGACTCTTACGCCTGTCATTTGATTATGAGAGTCACTTTATTACCAAGTTGTCATTAACACACCTATTTGGGGTTTTGAATTAGTTGCTCTTTTAAACGTATCATTTAGGGTAGGTATGTAAGGTTAAAATAGAGGGTTTGGTGATTGTAATATTTACGAGCTAATTGAGCAAACGCAGTAAAATCATGGGATACAAATAATGGATCTTAACCGGTTTTTAAACCGCAAATTCGGTTTCATTCTCCTTCTTGAGTCGAGACCATCAAAGTTGGTACAACAACATTCTGCAAGATTTACACAGCGACTTCGAGACCATCCGTACAACTCTTAGAATGTGGTGATGTATTGGCGTAGTTTGAAGTTCTGCTTGCGTTGATGGCATTTGGATAAGCTGATTTCAACTAAGAAATGGAACGAACACATATTCGAGGTCGCCAAAAATGCTGCGAAATATTTACGTTTTATCAATCTATGCTTGAAGTATTTCCCCCCTCTTATTGGGCTTTAATCTACAAGGCGTTTATTCGCCCATTAGTTTAAATACAACGCTCATATCTTGTCTGGTGCCAATAAGACCAACCTGCACCTAGAAAGAATCTAAGATCGAGCGACTACACTTATAGGAGGCAACAATATCGCGGGATCACAAGGCACACTCGACCATGGACATACTTTTGGGTGCCGTTAATTCGCCGATCCTGTTCAGCATTATCTTGAGCAATCTGATAAGTTCTCTTCCACACGCTATTGCGTATGCCGACGACTTGATCGTGTACAGATCAGGCAAAAAGATTGAGGACATCACCAGGCTCGCGCAGGGTGACTTCGACTCATTCATGAGAGATTGCGATGACTGGAAGTTCAGAAGTCGGAAACCATACTGTTCAGAACGCCGTTGTATAAAGCTTCGGCGGATACGAAAAAGAATTGGCGAAAGTTCTCTATTGTAGGACGGCACGGGCAACCACTGACGCAAAGGATTGTAGTCAGATACCTAGGGATCTGGCTAGATCAGTATCTATATTTTAACAAACATGTAGATGCTGCTCTAGCCAGGGCCCGAGGCGCTTTCGCCCTCACAAAGAGACTGTTTTACAACAGCCAACTCGATGCAAGGGTAAAAGTAATCTGCTACATGGCCCTCCTACGGCCAATGCTCACATATGGTTGTCCCGTGTGGTTCAACGTGAGCGCAAGCTTGATGGAAAAGATTCGGGTGTTTGAGAGGGCTTGTCTTAGGGCTTGCCTTCACCTTTACAGAACACCAGAGTCCCAGCACAGAAAATTCTACACCAATGAGGTCTTATACAACAGGGCGAACCTGATAAGAGTGGACAATTTCCTAGTAAAGTTGATTCGAGGCCACACTGCGAGGGCGATGAACTCGGTTAATAACTACCCCAATCCACAGTACCACGAAAGGGTACGTCACACTGGCTTCGTCCCCCCAGAAGCATTCCTCCATTTTGATAGGCATGGTCTTAGAAAAGACATAAATGCGGTACCGCTCCTCTTCCACATCGACCGTTCAACTGTGGATGGGAGACTCAACCACGACCGTTCCGTCGCACAACGAGCTGAGGAAGATTTCGTCCGCTTTAGTATGGCGGTGTCAAGTCGTGATAAGAGGGATGTTGCGTTGCAACATCGAAAGTTTTGGTGGCTGAGAGAGGGAACTCCCTCGTCGAACCCTTTAGACCCAGGTTAGAATGGGCAGTACAGATCTCCTAAAAAGAAGTAGTCGGTCAATGTCTTGCAGCGGGATTTGATCCAGCTACCTATGGCCGACTTACAAACTTAGTGTAAGATACTTGTAAGCTATACATATAAATGTATACAAAAAAAAAAAATATAAAATATAAAAAAAAAAAAACAAAAAATAAAAAAAAAAAATTCTAAGTATACACATTTGTACATTGAGTGTACTCATGTGTATACAATTGTACATAGGTTAGGTGCACACATGTATATATGTGCGTATAGTATTATACACGCATGTATACATGTGTGTATGTTTAGTTAATGTAGTTTTAAGTTATTTTAAGGTAATATGTAATATGCCTTTAAGTTTTAACTAAAAAAAAACGTTCATTTATTAAGTTTTTTCTTTAAAATTTTTATTAATAATAAGTAGTACAGATAATAAGGTAGTTAATTAAATAAAATGTAAGGTTAGGTTTAAAGACAATAGTACGTAAGTTTGTTATGAATTCAAAATAAAAATGTATTAAAATGAAATGAAATGACCATAGACATACCGTGCCTCTTATAGCTATTTTATTAAAGACTAGACATATTGTTTTGTAAAAGTCAAAATCCATTATTGTGTTTAACGGAAAATGAAAATTACTTTAATCGTGCAACCAGGGATCGAACCTAAGCGTCGAGGTTTCAAGTGCGCTTGGGTTTACGCACATACCCTCAACTCCATGGGCCACCATATTGTTCCGGCAATAGTTAAGCAAGCAATTATCAAGCAAAACTGCTCAAGCACATACAACACCAACCATGTTCAGACTATACACATTTAATTATAGTTAGTAAGAAACATACAAAAAAATACAAGAATCCAAAAGAAACACTTACTGTTCCTGAAGAACAGGGCAGAATAAAACAACTGTTTTAAAACTCTGTTTAAGATTTCTTTATATGAACCTCAGAAGGGAGAAAGTCTTTGGTCTTGCGAAGCATATTAATAACTGGGAGATTGTTTTTGTCAACCGGTCTATATTATATTATAGAATCAAAGAGGTTACACAACACTTAACTCTCTTTCACTGAATTCCTCATTCGATTCTTGTACTCTTATTTGTTTATAGTAATATGATCTTCTTCATTTCCGATTGAATCTGAAGTCTAAATCATTTTGTGAGGACGCACACGCGATCTCTGATATAACAAATATATATTTACATAGTATGTATTACATACTTACTGACCGGAGTTAAGAGAAATCTAAAAGAAGAGCAGTAGATAGTTATAAATGAGTAAAGGTGGATCTATAATTCGTTAATTAGACCGAACTTGGAATATTCATCCATCATTTGTGATTCTCCATATGATATCTAAGAACTTAGACTCTACTTTCCAAAAGTTATATTCTTATGAAAACCTATCCAACTATCAAGAAAGATGTACAAGAATACGCTTGCAAGCCTTAAGTTTTAGGCGTAAAGCGGCGTCAGACACGTGTTTCCGTGACATTTTTATAAATCGCATAAATTCAACTATGGCTGCAATGAACCCATTAGGATGTGCATAAACACATTCAATGATCCTTGCAATGAAATTGATCTTGGTTTGTTACAAATAGAGTTTAAAAAAATAGTTTTTTCATTGGTTTCTGATTGTTATTGATTATGTTAATGTAATCTGTTAGATGAATAGTCGGCAGATGATCCTGTGTAAAGCTATACTCAGAGCTAACACAGAGAACGTAGTCAGAAATAAGAGAGCGAATTTTCAAATAAGACCTTCAATCCAGCCCAATACTATGGTTGGTTAAGAGGATCAGCTGTTTTCAAGAGCTCACACGTATTCACAGACACGGCGGGGAAACCTTATAAAAAACGCTGTCAGTTGGAATCCAGGGACAAGAGAGGCAAAAGATGGATATCTTTTTGCTCTCTTGTATCTGAACGGATTGCGGATATATACAAAAATAAAGCTAACAATAATGAACTGGATGTCTGCAGTGTTTGGAGGTCAAGTTCAACAGACTAGTCAGGTAGGGAGCATTAGGTGGCTACATTAGCCTAATTAATGGTGGCCATAAAATGATGTGTATAATGATCGCGGGTGCTATGCATGTGACACCAAATTCATTACTGTAAACAGTGCTACACAATGTTCATGTGTACCCGTTTATGTCAGAAATGTTGCAATTAAGTCGACACACAACTGTAATCTATTTCCCAAATCTTTCCATTAACTTGATTTTTGTATGTGAATCAATGTAGAAAATAAACATGTAAGCATTAGCCATTTGAGAGCTATGTAACAGTTTACGGCAATTCACACGGCTTTTGCAAATCACAGAATATCTACATTTTTAGCCAGATCCCCACAGGTGATTGACGCTCCTTTAAGGTAGTAGCAACATTTGATATTCAACGTCAAATCGTCTTAATGTTTGGATCTTCAATAAAATAAAACCTATGTACGTATATGGATATTTAATGCAACTTGAGTTTGTTCCGAATAAATACATCCAATTGTCTGATAAAAAATAAAAGTTAAGAATATAGTGGGTTCAATAAATTATTCGAGCGGTTTGCTAAGAGATGGTGTGACTTGTATTATTCCATTGGAACATCCGCTGGAAATCGACTGTCATTGTACGTCATTTCAGGATATGTCATTCATTTGTAGCTTAAACAATAATATTTTGTTCACTAAAATATATCGTGCATGAAAAAGTGTTCTTGCGAGGGGTTCTTCTTCATAAATTTAATATGAAGAAAACTGCTGCCGAAAGTCATCGTATTTTGGTGGAATTTTCAAAGTGGTTTGCACGATTAATGATTTTGGCTTGGAAGACGGTGAACGTCCTGGGCAGCCAAAAAAGGTTGAAGAGAAGAATTGGAGACATTACGCTATGAAAATTGTTGCCAAGCACAAGACGAGCTCGCCGAGTATTTGGGTGTCACTCAAGCAGTATTTCAAACATTTAGCTGGATATATTCAAAGAAAGGAAATTGGGTTCAACATAAACTCAAGCCAAAAGACGTCGAAAGGCGGTTTTGCATGTGAAAAATGCTGCTGGAACTACAAAGGAAGTCATCGGATTGTTACTGATGATGAAAAATGGATCCATTAATTAATCCATCCACAACGCTTTCGAACACTATTGATCCGTTTGAAGAGCGCAGTAACCGAAAACGCCGGCAATATGCGATCAGACACGAAGCAATAGTTTTCCATCATGACAACGCTCGGCTCCTCGTTGTTATTCCGGTTAAGAGCAGAATATCAAAAACTGGCTTGATTCATTGTTGGATACCAAACCGGCGCAATTCTTTTGGGATGGGATCCACATATTGCCAGAAAGATGGGAAAAAGTCATAGCTTCAGATGGGCCATACTTTGAATAATAAATAAACGTTCAAGGTTTGAAAAACAAAAGCACGCACAATTAAGTTATTTTCTCCAAAATTCCCTGTCTCATTAAATAGCGCACACGATGTTATACTGTGTGTTTCCAACATTTTTTTAACGCATTTCTCACGACCTATTCGTTCGTGTAGTGCTTCGGTTAGCCGGTAGGTAGGTACTTAGATCCAGAAATAATGGAATGAATCCTTCCATTATCTCTGCTCAGATCTATGCGGCCTCCTTTCTCAACAACCTTTCAAATAGACATCGAATGAAGAATTACTGTGTTTTTGTGTTTGAGAAAACATCGTAATAAACAAACTGTAGAATTATTAATCCGTCTGCAAGGATGAGCTTTTGGTTGGGATCCAATGGTGGGACATCATAAAGGCGAATAAAATTGCACGGATATGATTTTCCTAGCATTGCATGTAAGAATGAAAAAATGGACCCTACTATGTACCTATGTGCCTATATCTGTTAGTCAATAAATTCAAATTTATCGATATGAAAACTTAATTTTAAAAATTCGTCAGGTAAATGCGACTTTAAAACATCGGGTTCTCATAACGGCGTCGTAACATATATCCTAGAATTCTTCCGAATTATCATTCCGTCGGTAATCAGATTGCACTGCCCATGGTCATTTTTGGTTAACACATTTGTCTACTGCGGAGCGATAATGAGAAATCCCTTCGCATTCCTGGAAACGAATCCAATTTAATTTTTTAAGGATTATCCAGAATGCCAGTTTCAAATTATATGTTCCCAAATTCCAACTGATGATTATTTGCGAATACGAACGTGCTGTGTGTTTCACAATCAGAACTTTGCCCATAAATTCGGGATAATAATGAAATCACCTAAGGGGTGGGACGAGATATGCTTTGCATCCTTTGGTCGTATTTTATTTGCTGGTTGGTTAATCGAATTTGCGATGTATACGTATACGTGTGCCTAAAGCCACACAATAGCATCCAATTTCGTTAAGTATTGTCTCACCGACAATTCAAACAATGTTATCCTTGTTGATGATGATGAAAATGAAAATGAATTCTGGAATGAGATGGGTGATGTGATAATGATAAGCCAACACTCACCATTTCGTAATGCAATGTGTCACAGGAAAATAGTGTTTGCGTTAAGTGTTCCCACAAATAAACTTATGGTTGACCCCGAGATCTAAGTTGATGATGACCCCCTTGAAGTGATTTGCTCCTTATGCTCAAACATAGGTTTCCACTTTTCATCCTGCTGGAACGTATAGTAACATTCGATTTGTTTGGGCCCTTATTTCGTTCTTTCAACCGCAAAGCATATGTGAGAAAGTACGACGAGGAGGGGTAACATACTTCTTTTTACGACCAGGCAGACCAGTCAAGTCAAGTCCATCAAGGGGAGGAACTTTTATGGACGAAAGTCAGCTTAGGATGAGTGTGAGAATGTGGCATGAGAATAGAAGTATTATATTAACTTCTGAGGTGTCCCTTTTTGTTGATGGTTAGTCAGTTAAGGTTTCTCTCGTCTTGCGCCCTCTGAATTCTTCGGCAAATGAAAGGCAATGGTGATTGTTATTTATAGATGCTGGTCATTTTAGTTTCCAGAGTATTGAAGAGATTCTTTTGTAGAAGGTCTCTCATTTCATGCTATGGTTGATTGTGGCTTCCAGATGTGACTTTCGTTGGGAATACCCACATGTGCAGAGAGCATAGAGAGGGTTGTCAGCCTTTTGCGTGTATCAATCTTTGTTTAACTATCTGAGGGTCACGAAGGGATAGTTAAGGAATAGTTGTGTTGGTTACCGACGAGCCTTGTTGCTTTTGTTCGGTTGGGTTTTGGGAGTTGGAAATAATTTGATAGAAACACGAATGGCGTGGGGGAAATGGAAGATTTGTTCAATGATGTGACACGTAATTAAGTGAAATTGTCTTAAGTGATTGGCTTCTGTGTGAGAGGTGTATTGGCCTTGTCCGATGGACATGCGTGCTTCGTTTGACAGACTTAATTTGGAGGGAGCATTGTTAGTTGAGGTAATATATGTAACTTGAATTGAAGTAAGTAAATGAGTCAAGGTTGATGCTTGATTGAACATTTTCTACCACATGAACGAACTGGTGTCTTTCCATCAAAATAAGAATGAATATATGTAAAGGGTGTTTAAATTTTAAGGGCCGATGTTGATTATAAATAAAACACAATTTCTTGGGAAAGTATTGTCATCTCTTTTTATTATGATAATATTGGTATAGTTCGATTATGTATGGAACAAAATATCGGTCAAATGGTCCAATGGTCCAATTTTTCGATGACGCTGAAGCATAATTGAGGTTCTATGCCGTTAATGTGCCGAATTATCTTATCCTTTAGCTCTTGAATTGTTGCTGGCAAATCAAATGATCTTGGCGGCCAATTGACATCGCCACTAAGTGAAATAACACGGCCGTTGAATTTGTCGCACCCTCCTGTTGAAACCACATATCGTCCACATTCATATCTTCCAATTCGGTCCAAAAAAAAAGTTCGTTATCATTTCACGACAGCGAACACCAATAACATTAACAGTCTGACCTGGCCTCATTTTGGAAAAAATACGGCCCGATGATGCCGCCAGCTCATAAACTGCACCAAATAGTCACTCTTTGTGGGTGCATTGGTTTTTCGACAATCACCCTTGGATTATAATTTGCCGAAATGCGGCAATTCTGCTTATTGACGAATCCACTGAGGTGAAAATGTACCTCATCACCGAAAATGATTTTCTTCGAAAATTGATCATCCACTGATGCCATTTCTTGCCACCATTCTGACCATTGAGGGGTGCAATTGTTGGGCACGACGACGAGTTGCGATGGAAGGCTCTTCAGCCACACTATCGCGAACAGCAGCAATATTTTCACATCTCCTACAGACCCGGTTTGCTCACATTTTTGCACGATTTTTCCGGTTGTACGCGCATTTTGACGATTGAATTTTCATAATAAGCCTGAATTACAATAACGCGTTGCTCGATTGTGTATCTTTCCATGGTTCAAATTGAATAAGTCTAAATTTGAGAAATGTCAAATAAAATGCAGAAAAAACTTGACGCTTAGGTGTGGTTCACATTCAACATTGGCCCCTAAAGTTTAACCACCCTTTATATGAAGATTCGGGAGATATGAAAAATCGCTGCTTCGAAGGTTCTTTATAGACTACTTATACTACTTATACATCACATTTTTTAACAGCACGGTCAGGTGCATAGTAAAGCAACTGCGGGTGAATCAGGCGATCATTTACGCCAATGACAATTGTTACAATAAACGTATTCGATACTGGAAGCTCTATTTATGAAGTAAATAGAATGTCCATCGGAATATACAATCAAAACCACAAGTGAACAAACTGCTTAAATTAAAATTGACTACACATATTTGCTAGATTTAGTTCTGGAAGAGTTATTGCAAGTTATAGAGCGGGGTTTTAGTGCATTCCAAGAAGAAATCTGGCAATCACTTAACCTAAAACGGTAACTCAGTCTACTTAGACTCATCAAGCACTCATTAAGGACCCTCATTGGAGTCATAACCGGACACTGTGCAATTGGCACTTATGCTCGCAGGACGGGTGCCCCATACAATTATTTTTGCAGAAGCTGTATGGATGAAGAGGAGGAAGAAAACACATATCCCCTACTCTGCTTCTGTAGTACTCTGGCTAGTCGAAGGCTACCTTGGAGCTTAATAAACTTCAGCGGTCGTAATGAGCTAAATAGTGCCAGCATTGGCCAGCTAAATCGCTTCACTAGAGGCACCAACTGGTTCCAGTGTTAAGAGAAGTCAATCCGCAACGGGCCTACTCTGGCCTGAGTGTGACTGTCCTCATCAGTCAGCCACTATTACCTAACCTAACCTAACTTAACTTTTAGCTCACATTTGCAAATAGCTTCGACCATATTAGAGCTATGAAAGTGTTATTATTATTTTCGGACTTTGCGTTAATATATCACATTGCTTGTATATTAATTCAATACATTGTATTGAAGCACACGTCATAACTGTCAAAACAATGTATTCACACGGCTGCATGCATCGTGTGTCAGCATGGCAGAGTCCCTCAAATATCATTAAGTTTTATCTATCGAAATAATCACGATGACCCTTTTCAATGCAAAAAACTATACACTTAATTGATAGGTGTGGCGACAACAATTGCAAGGTGCCATCATCAGACAAACTAACTGACATTCGAGCACTTTAAAAATTCAATTTCGCTGATATAAATCTGTCAGTTAAGATCTATTATATTGTGTCACGAGGAGTGTACAAATTCTCGTTACCAGCAGCCCTCCACCCTTGGCTTAAATGAGTATGTCTGTATATACACTAGAATTGCATGTTGTTTTCACGACTACAATTGAATTTCGTAGCACTTTGTCATGAATGCTTTTGTAAAAGAGACGGGTGAAAAGCTCGAAATTCTTTCCACAGGACAAAGGGTATTGTATATTGGTCACATTTTAAATAAAACAGCTTAAATTCGTCGTCAATCGTAGGCCTCTGGTTCCAGTTATATTTAAAACCATTTCCTTTAAGCATTTAATTCCACCTTATGTATGAACTCAAACGCATCTACCACTGGAATTGTATTTATTATCCTTTTTCAGAGACAACGTGTGGTGGACGACTCTTGAACGGATTAATGGTTGATTTTAATTGCAGCTACACAGAGTCAAGGCGGGATTACATTGTAAACCCTTGATGATTCTCACATGCTCACATTGCTGTATGGCCATGGCACTTGTCAGATCCTGTTTTTGTTTTCTTCCAACAAAAACGTTGAAAGTCATCACACTGCTCGTGAAAAAGGAACCCAGTCTATGGCAATTAAACTCTTTGTTTCAGCGCAGCGAAAAAACGGATTTCCGGACTCGGAATGATGAAGGGGTTGAAATTTTAATTAATGTCAACGCTCATTTTTGTGCCCTGCTTCCGTGGTGAATTAAGAAATCCTCACAAAAATATTCTCGCCCACATAGGGTAATCAGAACATACAGATGTACACAAATGGACACATATAGTCTGAATTATTTGCATGAAAGGAAGTAAAATAAAATGACTGCTTTCCGGGAAAGTTGTGCTGACCAGTTTCAAGCCTGGTACTGGCACTTCGTAGTTAAAGCTCAATAAATCAGAGCTGTAATCCTTCCGCATCGAAATCTCTAACCTACCTTACAATATGAAACGTACTGGGGGACCTGGTTTCCGGAGCGGTTAAGTCCGGAAGGGTATATGCGTTTGTGGTGTGGGAAAAAAATTTCACCCAAGTTGGTCCGTGTTTGGGTGGCAAGGAACATTGTTTGTTGAATGGCTCTTCTTGTTGTATTTTCGATGCAGTCTGTGTCGTTGTTATTTTTGGAGAGTGGTTGTAAATTAAAGGATAAAATCATGCATTATTATAGATGCAATTACGGATACAAGACACTCGGGTGGTGAAGGAACTTACAATGCTGTATGTTTAATCTGTCGTATGCGAACGATTTATGGATGAAAGCTTTATCTTTTAACAGAAATCTAAATGTTCACAGCGCTATACATGAGAAGATAGTCGCTTTCGAACTATGTTCTTGTAGGAACTAAGCGTGGACAAAAATATACAAGCAATAATTCAAATTGTCTGTTGAGTCTCACAGAATGCATACGAGTTAAAGCCATGTTTCGAGCATCTTCGAAAAGCACCAACTGACTAAGTGTGTTTTGTCTAATTTTTCGTAGATATATGATATATGAAAGATTGCACTTATGAAATTGTACGGGTATGAAAATGACTTTTTATTATACATATTTATTATTTTGTGTGAGAACATACAATGTCTTGCCAGCCAAGCAAGTCACAAGATTGCACAGATATATGCCCCGTTCGAGGAATAGATGCAACGTACATCATTGAAAGCTACTCTTGACGTTTAACTCAAGTGTAAAGAGCACGTAAAAAAGAACCGTGCAGAACTTTCTTGTCAAATGCGCCTAAACCAAGAATCTAAAACTGCTGGATAAGTGTAAGACTTAGTTGTAGTGCAAATATATTTTATTTGAAGAGAGGTGTTTTTTACTGGGTAAAAATCTCTTTCTCTGTGTCTGAACAATCCCCATAATCCCTAATACTACAGCCGGTGGCATTAAGGAGAGTTCTAACTACTTACGTGTTGCTGTCGAAGTATAATATGCAAGAAGGAAACCTCCATAAATACGGCCAATCAATGCGTGGTTGTTGCCAGGGACTACGACTAACAATATATACAAAATAGTTGCCATTGACCAAGAGTAGATTCGTTTTAGATCGTCATTCATTTGGTAAGCAGGCTCGAGTTGATGATTGCTATAACTGTATTCAAGTGCAGGTATATATGTTAGCTCTAGCTCCCTAAACTTATTGAGAACGAGTTAAAATGAACCCTGATAAAAACTTTCTATTCCAACGCCCACCTTCTCAAACACTCAATACTAATGACATTTGTGATACAACCAACCGTTTAAATCACATCATCATCATAATTTTCTGACCCGCTTGATCCACAAATGGAGTCGCGGATGTAAATCACGCACAAGAGATCTCCAGGCAACTCGACCCTCCCTAATCGATTCGAATTCCTCAGGATTTATGCCCAGGCGCAACCAAGCGAGTTTTTGGACATGGTCCAACCACCTCATCCTGGGATATATCAATGGGACGCCGTCCTAATGGAGTCGGATTTGTTTCTCACTCTATCCCACAACACCACGAAAAAGTCTCATCTGGGCAGCTTGTGTTCGCGATATTATTCTTTCAGTCATTATCAAAATTGTATGATCATAGGTGAGAGTTGGCCACAAACCTATCAAGTGCGCGCTGGAGGGCCGACCGGAAGGTTGGCAGGATAACCAAATCATCCGCACAGAACAGATGACATACCATCACCTCTTCCAATCTGAAATATTCTTCACCTCGGCTGCGCTACATCATCCTATCCAGATAAGGAGAAGTGACAAGACGCACCTTTGGTAAATTCCAACGTCCACAGTGAAAGTTGTTGATTTGGCACCGTTAACACAATCATCGCTGCTGCAGTTTGTGTAGAGCGATTGAGTGGCCCTCAAAAGAGGACCTTCCTTTTCATACTCTCCTTATTTCATACGAACGCAAAACAGTGTGAAGTGAAAAGTGAAAAGCTGGTCGGTTGCGATTATTTCCTGGCAAAAGTCGCAGTGTCTTTTCTGGATTCGACCTTATCCCTAGAGCGCACCTTAGCGAGGAGAGTTAAAAGCGATATACTGTAATTGGGGCAATCTCATTTTGTCCCCCTTTTTGAAAAGAGGAACAATCACCTCTGTTTGCCAATCGCTTGATACATCGCCGCGCCGATTCCTAAAACTCTTTCTGTACAAATTGCAGTAAGCATTTCTGACTGGATTCCGTCCACCCCGTCATTGCAACACACCATCTTTGTATTTGACTCCTTCGATGGTGTTGAATGTCCTTCCTCTGAGTTGGCGAATAGTTCGCCACAAGAATTTGTTCATATATATGTGGTTGCTTTCCTGCTTATCGCCGAACTCCTTCTAAGACTGCTCTACAGCTTCTCGCACAGCCAATTTGCAAGTTTTTCGCCCCCCAGTGTATCGGTCAAGTAATCCAGTCATTGTAGGTCCTCTTCTGATCTCTGATGGCTTCCTGAAAACCGGGTGTTTTAAACCACCTTTTTCAGCATCAGTTACCACTCCCAGCCGTGTCACTCCACAAACATTCCGTGCAGAGATAATAACAGCTGCTGAAAACTGTCGCCATTCTTACTTTATGATAAATGCGATGGAATTGTTGGAATTCGTTCAAATCTGACCGATATGTGCCTCTCTGTAGTTTCTCCCACCGAACGCGTGTAATCACTCATAGTTTTCGTCGTGGCAGAAAAGGCTCTCTATGAAGTTCCAGAGTACACAACACCATCAGTTGACAGTTCAGCCCCTCTCATTTCACGATCACAAATCGCCCGTTTATTTTGTACTCGAAGGTGCTTAAAAGACGAAAAACGATGACTCTGACGGTATCAAGTGTATATAGGGATGCCTTTGTGTGGAAAGAAGGTGTATGTCGTTTGCACAGCCGAAAGCCAACACCTTCTCTTCGACACCTCAGATACCTGGGGATCTGACTAGATCAGTATCTATATTTTAACAAACACGTAGATGCTGCCTGGCCAGTGCCCGAGGCGCTTTCGTTCTTACAAAGAGACTGTTTTACAACAGCCAACTCGATGCAAGGTAATTCGCTACATAGCCCTC
This sequence comes from Eristalis arbustorum, assembly GCA_916610145.1. Classification (NCBI taxonomy): domain Eukaryota; kingdom Metazoa; phylum Arthropoda; class Insecta; order Diptera; family Syrphidae; genus Eristalis; species Eristalis arbustorum. The sequence continues at coordinate 57,230,709 of OU744318.1, forward strand.
ATACGGACAATGCTCACCTACGGCTGTCCCGTGTGGTTCAACGTGAGTGCTTGATGAAAAAGATTCGGGTGTTTGAGAGGGTTTGTCTTAGGGCTTGCCTTCGCCTCTACAGAACACCAGAGTCCCAGTACAGAAAATTCTACTTCAATGAGGTTCTTCACAACAGGGCGAACCTGATACGAGTGGACAATTTTCTGGTAAAGTTGATTCGAGGTCATACTGTGAGAGCGATGAACTCGGTTAATAACTTGATCTCGGGGACTTACTACCCCAATACTCAATACCACGAGAAAGTAAGTGACAGCGGCTTCGTCCCATTTCTCTACTTAGACAAGTACAGCCTAATGCAAGACGTAAATGCGGTACCGCTCATCTATCACATAGCCAGGTCTACTGTGGATGGGCGACTCAACTGCGACCGCTCCGTCGCACAACGAGCTGAGGAAGGTGTCCTCCGTTTTAGTATGGCGGTATCGAGGCGGGATGTTAGGGATGTTGATAAGCAGCACCAAAAGTTTCGGTGGCTGGAGAGCGAGGGATCTCCGTCCTCGAATCCTTAGAAACCGAATGGGGAGTTGTCGCGCCCTGTCTTGCATTGGATGGGATATTTATCTGTAAGCTGTAACCTATGGCTGACACACAGTATAGGGTAGTTTGTAAGATTAAATAACAAGCAAAAATAAAAAAACAGAAAAATATGCACTTGTGTAATCCTGTGGGTACTTATGTGTATATTAATGTATATATATGCGTGCGTGGATATATACATGCGTATATTAATTCATATATATATGTGTATGTGTGTGCATGTTTATTTATTAAGTTTAGTTTAAAGTTATTTTAAGGTAGTGTATAAGTAGAGAATATAGAGATAGAATAAGTTTTTATCTAAATCAGGTTCGATTATTAAGTTCTTTCTTAACTTTAAGCTGTTCTGCCACATTGAATTATGTACACATTGCAATGTCAGTTAAAGTCGAAAGACATAGATTAAGATTAAGTTTAGCTTACAGTGCCCGCCTAGGGACAGTAAGTTAGCATTAGAAAGATTGTACGTTCAACTAGTTTTAACCATTTTTGTCTAGTATGCGAATTATGAATCACACGCGCCCCATGTCGTTATATATCTACCCACGTGAGCATTGAAGTACCCCATCAAGATATAGGAAACCACCTCAATTACCCTATCTAGGAACAACCGCGAACTCTGAATCTGGATTTGGTGCATAGACTTGCACTAAGTTGGCCTTAAAGATCTCGGTCCGAACGGTTTCCACTCCTATACTAAAAACTAAAAATGGAAAATAAAAATTTAAAACAAAACATGTACTAAAACTTCTAAGCAATGTACCATTAAGGGTTTCAACCACCTGCAGATCGAAGTCCCAAGTAAAACTCGATTTTACATCGGAACTTATTTTTTCTTGTGTTTCAATCTTACATAAACTGGGTGTGACGTCTACGTATTGATAAAAAAAATATATAAATTACAACATTATCTCCAGTAAAAACAGTGAAACTGGAAGACTCCATGCTATAGACTATAACATTATTATTCATTGCTGGCTACCTTATCATCGTTGTTCCTTTTTAACATCGGGATTGTGGTTATAAAGTGCCTTTCCTTTTAGAACAAATAAATAATGAATGAATAAGACGTCAAGGACAAGCACGACTTTCGTAAGTTTATAGAAGTTAAATTAAAGTTCATCTAAATTTATTGTCTCTCATCTCTTTTAACTTCGTTAGGCCATATAAACTAGAACCAAATTTTAATGTTAAAGACTGCCAGATGCTGTCGTGTGTAAGAGCCAGATGTACCCCCAATCCACCCACCGCAAATGTGCTTTACGATTGTACGTGCACACCTTTGAGAATACGCTAGTTCTCCGTTTGTTTTGCATTCAGGTTCCCCGTGGGAATAATCACGTACGGGTCATTGCTGCTCCTTTGCAGAGCCGTCACATTTATTAAGTACAACAGCTGAATAGTTGAATAGGGCCACATACATACTTGGTCGCCTGCGAACAGATTGGTATCAGACCACACCGCACTCAGCCCTCATCTGACCTTTGAACCCAAGAATTAACACCTCGCCTATGCAGACTACACAAATTAGCATTGAGGTAAGGATTAGTTAATTAGACGTGTTGAAGAGATTAATGAGCGGAAGACCAATAGAAAGACATTCGAGTACAGGAATTCAAGCAATCTATCCGCACCTTCAATCCTCTTCTCTAGCACGAGTGTTTAAAATTTCAATTAACTATTGAGGATTAGATTTCCTCTGTTCTATGTACAAACATAGGATTCAAGAGCCACACTCCAAGGACGAGCCAGAAATGTAATATTTGCTAACGAAACCACCACTTTGGTGAGTTCGGTTAGGTGCAGACGGAAAATGTAAGGACTTCTCGATGATGCTGCCTTGATTTATCGCCTCTTCTTCCCTTCACTGCTTGAGATCGACAATGTTCAAGTTTGACGGTTTTCTACTTCAGGAAGGCTCCGTTACAATCACTTTGGGGTACTTTAGTCTAATGGAACATAGTTTTGCAAATATTCCAAGGAAATTGAATTATTTTTATGGTTGCTGGAGGATATTAACCGCAAATGTTTGCGGACGGACTAGGGTGAGAGGAAAGCAAACATCATGAATACAAACAGAGACATTTCGTGAAAAAGTAGGGTAAAGGACGTTAAGGGGACTAATGGAGGTAATATTGCGTTTGCGAAGCTGGATTGGGAGGGAAACAGTTTGTGAACTGTGACAATCATGAAATTTGATGCAATGCAATAATTTATATTTCTTGAGGTAGTCACTGTAATGAGGAATGGATGCTTTTTGCGCTCTTGATGATGGTAGCTTTGATCATTTTTGCTGGTATTCACCACACATTGGCTCTAGGAATTTGAATGATGGGCTTAAAATAAATTTCTTATAAATAAAATGTACTGCAAAACTGCCTGAGAGAAGAAACGTCTATGTCTAATAAGGGGTAGATTGAATGTAATGATGAATTAAAAATACACAATCCAGTAGTATAAATCAACGAATATATTCATAGGAAATGCTACTGACGATGTGACTTATTTAGAGAGCATCAGTAATGACTGATATGGATAATGATTGATGTTTATATAGCTTCTGGTGGTTGCACATTCTGTTGCGACTTAAAGTCTTAGTAAATCGGATGATTTTACGGAGGATGTAGAAATCCTTTGACTTAAAGTTCTTCAACCTTTCAAAGTTCTGTTCTGGTCATCCGGAAAAATCTTCGCCACATAGAGGTGTGCACCTCACCTCTAAGAGACCTTTTAAAAAAAATCGAGAAATACCCCCTATGATCATCACCATGCGTCTATTAGGATCGAAATGAGACGCTTTGCTTACGCGTCTGCCCACTTACCTAACTTAACCTACGCCATGACGAAGTAGGTTCGTTCGTCAAAAATTCCGCTAAAAATTAGAATAGTAACTAATTTTAGTTCTACGAATTCACGAAGCATATATGTGATATATTTTTTATAATAAGATAAAAAATATAATTATAAAAAAACTAGTAAACGCAAAAAAAATTGTCATAAAATAATGGTTCCATCCATTTCATTATTTTGGTGTGTCTTAAAGTTAAATATTATATAAAGCCCTCGAAATGCTAAAGGAAGTGAAAGGATCATCTGAACCGGTGTGTAAACTGAGAAAAGCCTAGTATGGATTACGACAATCTGGACGTCAATGGAATAAGAAAATTGACAGAACTTCAAAACAGATCGATTTCATTCCCACGGAGCCTGACCCATGCATTTATGCCGACAGGAAAAAAGAAAAACTTTATATTAATTTATGTTGACGATTTCTTAAACTTTTCCAGCGATATCAACACAGAATATTATATCAAGCAAGACTTGGGTAAAACATACTCAGTACGAGACATATCTAGGTGAGGCCAACTATTGTATCGGTATACAAATAAAACGAACAAATGACAAGACTTATCTATTGCAAAGTGGGTACATAAAAGACATTCACAAGAGATTTCGAATGGAGGATTGCAAACCGGTCGCCATAGCAGTTTCTGATTTCAAATTGTCAAACAAACCAGATGAGCTACAGCGTATAGTACCATATCGAGAACTTGTAGGGGCTTTGATGTATCTTGCCGTGGCTACACGACCGGACATAGCATATTCAACAAGTTACCCTTAGCCAATTTAATAATTCTTACAGGAACCCCCATTGGATGGCGGCCAAACGGGTGCTATGTTACCTAAAAGGCACTATATAGCTCGGAGTGCAGTACCAAAGAGATACCAAGGGAAGTATTACATGCTTCGTTGACACAGATAGGGGAAATTGCACTGTGGATCGTCGTTTTTATTATTTTATTATTTTATCCTATCCAATCCCTAACTTGGGAATCCCAATCTAGGTGCTGGAATACTGGCGAACCACCCCTGTACCATGCTCGACCTAAACACATAGACATAAGGTACCATTTTATTCGGGACATGTTAATAACATCACCACTATCACTGCGGTACATGCCATCAGAGGATATGGTTGCGGACATCTTTACCAAGCCATTGCCAAAGATCTATCACGAGCTTGTTTGTATTAGGAATTCGTCATTCTTGAGGCGCAAAGTTTACTAGTTGCTTCCGGCCACGCACGTTCAACTTATGTAGGTGCCCTTCTAGCTGCGTGCGCCGCCGTAGACGTGGTCTTCCTTTACCGTGTTGTCCGTTGAAGACTTTCCGGGCCGGAGTATAAGTGTCCATTCGCTCGACGTGACCTAGCCATCTGAGACCAGAGTTTCGAACTCGTTTGACCAGGTCGATGTCGCTGTGCAGCGCATACAGCTCGTCCTTCCAAACACCATCCGTACATACGGGACCGAAGATTATTCGAAGCACTTTTCTCTCGAAGCTACCAAGAATATTCTCGTCCCTTTTGCTTAGTGTCCATGCTACTCCGCAATACAGCAGGACTGGGACTATCAAGATCTTATATAGGGATATCTTGGTTCTTCGAGAGATAGTTTTATTTCTCAGTGACCTTCCGAGTTTGAAAATGCAGCAATTGGGCAGCGGTATTCTCCGTTTTATCTCCGCGGTTGTGTCATTGTTTGTATTAACTTCGGAACCTAGGTAGACAAGTTCACTACTTCAAAGTTATAGCTGTCTATAGTGACGTTTTGTAGAAGACATCGTTGCTGATGGACCCTTCTCGTAAACAGCAGATACTTTGTCTTACCCTCATAAACCGCAAGTCCCATCTTGGCCGCTTCTGACAACCCGTTTCCGATGATGTCAATGTCATCGGCATATACTAGCAGTTGCACAGATTTGTGGAAGATCGTGCCTCTGGTGTTGATTTTCAGTTCCGCACGATATTCTCAAGAATGATGTTTAAAAGTTGCATGACAGTGCGTCGCCTTGTTTAAATCCCTTTCTGACATCAAAGGTCTCGGTACAATCTTTAACTACCTTGAAGGAGCATCGGGCGTTTTCCATCGTCATTCTGCAAAGACGGACGAGTTTTGCAGGGATGCCAGAACTGGACATTGTGCTGTACAGGTCGTCTAAATAAATAATGTCATACGCGGCCTTAAAGCCGACGAATAGGTGGTGGATAACAACTTGAAACTCCTGGGTCCTTGTCAAGATCTGCCGTAATGTGAGTATTTGGTCAATAGTGGATTTCACTGGACTGAACCCGCATTGATATTGATCAATCAGGCTATTAACGTAGGGCTTCAGGCGTTTACACAGAACGGCAGAAAAGATTTTATAGGATATATTAAGGAGACTTATCTCTCTTAAATTGGCACAGTTGAGAGGGTCTCCTTTCTTTAGGATCGGGCAAACGCTGCTGAGATTCCATCCATCGGGCATACTTTCATTAGACCTGATTTTACAGATGAGTTGGTGTATGTATCTTAACAAATCATCACCAACTGCTTTGAAGAGCTCGGCAGGACTTCAGTGTGGCGATTGCTGCCGTCAATTCACTCAGATCGGGAGGAGATGGGTTATTTTGCCTGACAGCGGTAATTTTATCATCCTCGCCGTTATAAAGTCTGCGGAAGGTTTGGAGGGCATGGGCCTGTGCATCCAGGGCAAAGTTGTTGATTGCTCTCAACTTGGCGAGATGCCAGCAACGATCCCTGTAAATGCACAGGTCAAGTTGACATACAGCCTCCCCGCGGCGCCCTCTGGATAACCTCTACTGCAGCCGCTTAGAGGTGAACCAATGTATGCAGCGACCCCTTGTCCGGGGGTTTAAACCAGGACCCGGTCCTCCAGGTTCGGGGGTTTCGCGTGGGGTTAACTTCCCCACCGTGTAAAACTCGCAATAGTTCAGAGACGGCAACAAGCCTCGGATACGGATGACCCTACTGCTGACGACCATGGACAACGAAATAAGGACAACGATTTTCGGTTCTGCACGTGGAATGTGAGGTCACTGAACAGACCACGTGCAGCCGATGAACTTGCGGAGGCCCTAGAAGTCTATAAGGCTGACATCACCGCCATCCAAGAGGTACGATGGGATGGGCCGGGCAAAAAGAGGATGAAAAACTGCGACATATATTACGGCGATTGCTACAAAGAGCGAAGGCAGCGCTTGTTTGGATGCGGTTTTGTTGTTCGAGGCAGACTTAGGCAAGAAGTCTTAAGCTTTAGATACATAAGCGAACGCCTCACAACAATCCGCATCAAGGCAACATTCGGCAACATCAGCCTAATTTGCGCCCACGCCCCAACGGAGGACAAAGACGATGATAGCAAGGATGACTTCTATGATCTCCTAGAAAGAACATACGATCAATGCCCCAGCTACGACACCAAGATCGTTCTAGGAGATTTTAATGCAAAGCTGGGCAAGGAAGAAATCTTTGCTAGAGTCGTCGGTAAACACAGCCTACACGACAACACGTCCGACAATGGACTCAGGCTGATGGACTTCGTGACGGGGCGAAACCTCACTGTAGCCAGCACGCGGTTCCCTCACCTCAACATTCACAAAGGGACCTGGCGGTCCCCTGATCAATCAACCGTCAACCAGATTGATCACATTGCGATCGACGTCAGACACTCCTCCTGTGTCCTCGATGTCCGAACGTTCCGAGGTGCCAACATCGACTCGGATCATTACCTTGTTGTAGCCAAGGTCAGAACTCGGATATCGATTGTACAACGGAGTAGAGCAAGACCAAAACAGTTTGACGTTGGAAAGCTACAATCGCAATCGACCGCTGGGAACTTCTCCGATCGAGTCGCAGTCGATACTGAGAATCTGGAAGGATCACTTCTGCAGACTGTTAAACGGCGAAGAGGACACCAATACCGCTGTCAGGCAGAATGTTCCACTCCACGCAATGGACGACGACAGAAGAGAATTCCGTCCCCCCGATCTAGACGAAGTCAAGATAGCGATATCGAGACTGAAGTCGAACAAAGCTGCTGGAGCGGATGGATTGTCCGCGGAACTGTTTAAGGCAGCTGGAGATGATCTGGTTGGGCGCATGCACCAGCTCGTCTGTAGGATATGGTCGGAGGAAAGCATGCCCGACGAGTGGAATCTTAGTATCGTTTGCCCGATCCACAAGAAAGGAGACCCCTTTGACTGCGCCAACTATCGGGGGATAAGTCTCCTTAACATCGCATACAAAATCTTCTCTGCCGTTCTGTGTGAGCGCCTGAAACCATTCGTCAACAACCTGATAGGTCCTTATCAGTGCGGTTTCAGGCCTGGGAAGTCCACTATCGATCAAATTTTCACATTACGGCAGATCCTCGAAAAAACCCAAGAGATGCAGATCGACACCCACCACCTATTTGTCGACTTTAAGGCCGCATATGACAGTGTGCATAGAGACGAGCTATACAACGCCATGTCTAGTTTTGACATCCCTGCCAAACTCGTCAGATTGTGCAGGATGACGATGGAGAACTCTCGCTGCTCCATCAAGGTCGGTAACGAACTCACCGAGACCTTCAATGTCAAAAAAGGTTTTAGACAAGGCGACGCGCTGTCATGTGACTTCTTCAACATCGTGTTGGAGAAGATCGTGCGAAACTCACACGCCAACACTAGAGGCACGATCTTCCAGAAGTCCGTTCAACTGCTAGCATACGCGGACGATATTGACGTGATTGGCCGAACTCAGCGAGCCGTCAATGAAGCGTTTGCTTGTATTGAGACGGAGGCGGCAAAAATGGGTTTAGCGGTGAATGAGGGCAAAACAAAGTATATGCTGTCATCAAGAAAGGACACACAACATCGACGACTCGGTCAGAACGTCACCATAGGCAGCTACAACTTCGAGGTAGTGAAGGACTTCGTCTACCTCGGCTCCCAAGTAAATAGTGCGAACAACATCAGTACTGAGATTAAACGCAGAATAACTCTTGCCAACCGCTGTTTCTTTGGGCTCAAGAGGCAATTGAGTAGTCGAGCCCTCTCTCGAAAGACCAAGCTCACCTTATATAAGACCTTGATCATCCCTGTCCTGCTGTATGGCGCGGAAGCTTGGACTATCTCAAGAGCGGATGAAGACGCACTTGGTCTCTTCGAGAGAAAAGTTCTGCGTTCAATCTTCGGTCCTGTTTGCGTTGAAGGTTCTTGGAGAAGGAGATTCAACCACGAACTGTACGGGCTGTACAGCGACATGAGTCTAGTCAGGCGTCTACGGATTCAACGCCTAAGATGGCTAGGCCATGTAGAGCGCATGGACAACACTGCTCCAGCCCGAAGAGTCTTCGACTCCGAGCCAGTGGGACAACGCAATAGAGGACGACCACGAACCCGATGGCGCACTCAAGTGGAAAAAGACCTCAACCAACTTGGAGTGCGAAATTGGAGGCAGCTGGCTAAAGAACGTGCCAGCTGGAGAGGATTGTTGACCGAGGCCCAGGTTCACCCCGGACTGTAGCGCCACAAGAAGAAGAAGAAGAAGAAGGAAGTGGTCTTACCAAATTTCCAGCACCGACTGTAATTCTACTACTAGGTTCCCATCCTTGTCCTTGCAGGCTTTCGTTCGGTTGTTGCAAACTTGACATGTTCTTTTTACCTGTTGGTAGAGTTTCTGAACATCGTTTCTGCAGTAACATCCCTCAATCTCCCCGATCGCGCGCTTCTCATGCTCTGTCTTTTTCTTTCTGAGAAGCCGGTGCTCTTCACTTCTTTTCTGCTCGTAGAGCTCACGAGCAGCTCTAATGTATATAATAATCAATATCAATCAAATAATCAATATTTCATGTGAATACGTCGAACTAATATAAACTTGTGTATAAACTATGTATGCTTGACAGTTTGTCCGCATTTTGGTTGTATCAGGGACATGCTAAACCTTACACTCCTATTGGGAGTGTCAAAAAACAAATGACAAACGATACTTATCAACAAAAATTACTCTTTAGTATTGCTATTGTCAATTATCAATGAACGATTGATCCGTGTCAATTTGTGCATTGTGAATGGACCAAAGTGGTATTGCGAGTGTCAATTGAAATCGACTTTGTGGATAAGCATACATATTGTAGTCAATCATATTTTTGAGGTTGATAGACCAAGCTAAGGTCATAACTTGTGATGTATTTATTGTATTAAAAACGCAAATATCAGACAAAAAGTTCAAATTGAAATCGGTATTTGAATACATTCGACAAATGTGTGCTTCGAGTACTATAAAAACATCTTTTACATCACAGTTGTCTGGGCCACGGAATGGTCACTCCCGACGCTGATTTGATATGGCCCAGATGCATTTTATATCGCTTACTTTTTGACACTTGCAGCAGAGGTGTTAAATATGATATCTCATTCACCGCAGTCAATTATTCACAATTGTCAAACATTTTATCAACTGAGTTACACAATAGCGAAATACTTAAGGCCCAAACCCATAGAATCCGGTGCGTGCGTTGCGTCTTGACAAAAAATTGACAACTCATAAGAGCCAATAAGAGGGAGCGAGACAACGAGTGTGGGATACATCTGAATGCATGAAGTTGGCGAACTTTTAACTTTTCTTCCGTTTGACAGTTTACTCTCACATGTGTGTATCATTTATGCATGTATGTGTATCATTTTACTCTCGTGGACGTGTGGGATTGTATGTATGTATACATATTTCAGACGCAACGTACGTATTTCATTTGGCACCTCTTTGCAGTCCGGCAAATACGATTTTTGTGGATGTCAACTGCAACGCACGCACTGGATTCTATGGGCTTGAGCCTTTATTGATTGACAAATTTATCAATTATCAATTGATTGATATTTGACACTCGCAATAGGGGTGTTTGTTATTTTAAATTTGCGTGATAGTACTTAGATTAAGTTTCTAAGCGATAAGCCTTGCCCACTAAATGTAAACTAGAACTCATATATGGTATATGGCAATTAAGACAGCTGTAAGACCAACATAAAAATCCACACTTTATTTCAGAAGCGTATTTAATCACCACACTGTACTTCAGGTGAATAGAAATAATAGGCATATATAGAATTATTCATTCATTATTTACATCAGCATTTTTAGTTTACAAAATTCTCTTTCGAAATGACTAACTTCAAGTTCAAGTACCCACTTCTCCATAACCCTCTCTCTACCAAATGTCAACTTCCACAGATAGAGGAAACACACACGGTATGCTGTCCTTCAATCAATTCCCTTTTAGTTGACGTTGGCATGCGCAATTTTAAATTCTCCTGGTACCCAGGACTTGCATCAAAACATTTCTCTGGTTGAAAATGGTACAAAGCAAGTAAAGGCCTCCTATGCTCTGGAGAATACATTTTCGTTTTTTTCCCAAGCCACTCGAGAACAACAAACACTTCGGTCATTCCACAGGCTTAAAAATGTTATCCCTACGTGTTTACCCATCGATTTGTTCTTGGATACATTTACAAAAGCATCATTCTCTCGTGCTGCAGGAAGAATGCAATCACTGCCGTCGAGGTACGTAACTACGGATATTCTCGAAATACCTCTCCAACAAAAACCTAGGGCATACACCGTATGTGTGTGTTGCTTATCCTCGAACACCAGTTGTGGTGGCACCTTGACGGAAATTCCATGGACGACATTCACTCACTGCTCTGCGAATATATATCCGTTTCTTCGGGATCCGGAAATGTCAGCAACGAAAAATGCATGAAACAAGGAAGAGCACCGGTAACTCAGCTACGAAAGTCGGTCGATTGTGTTTTTTGCTTCCACACTTCCATCCTGCCTGCATGTATCCTATCCCATGGAACGGCAATATTTGATTTCCAGCAGAAAAAATCGACCGAGGAGAGTAATTAATCAGTTGTTGGGTGCCGTCCTCTGCGGAGAGAAACTGAAGAGAAACAGAAAAAAAAGATTTGCAGATTTCTTTCTTGGATTTTCCATCTAATTTACTGGTATCGCACTTACCCAATCTCTAAAATTCATTTAATTATCTCATAGGCATTTTCTCCAGCAACATAATCTTGACCTATTCCATCGGTTGAATGGCGATGAAAGAAAAAGGAAGCAACCACCCGGAACAAGAAAACAGAAAACAGCCCCGAAAAAGGAAGATCCGGGCTATATAAGATGATGAAAGTCAAACCCCACATAATAGCTGGCTGGAACTTTACGATTGTTAATTTAAATAAAAGGTCCTTGAAAACTGTGTTGGGCATTCCTGCAGAACGGCTTTTATTGTTAGGATGGCTTTTGGCGTACACCACGTTTTTTTTTTGTTTAATAATTTTCAGGGATTTTTGAAGCAGTGTGAATCCTAATTAATTCGAAGGAAAAGTTTAAGCGGGTATTGTTGGAAAAAACGTGTATGATCTCCGATGATAATAAATTTTGTAAACATATTCATAATTAGGAATTTGTAAAAAAATGTTCGAAGATAATTTTAGTGACAGTGTCACTGTCCTGCGGAGCGACATTTTACTTTAGAATTGTAGTTTCGAGACACTTAACTTAGGCGAAGAGATATTTTCTTTTTTCCTTATTTCGAGAGAGGATAATCAATACGTTCAAAATCGTTACGTGAAGAAACATTCTTCATTACTGATTTAATTAAGGCAATGCTTAGTGCCAGTTGCGATGTTTTGGTGTTAGGGCGAAGATTTTATTGTATTTATATATCAATTTTATAGTCAAAAAGGTCTTGGTTTCATCTTTGATCTCATATTTGTCTCCATATTTTAGATTTTTAGTCCATCTATCCAATCTATGCGGTTTCAATATGCTTATGCTCGGTAATTCGTATTGACACAGTATTTACTCTTTGGATGTTCTATATGCCTTCCATTTATAAGGTTTGTTCCAGCCAGACATTTTCAGACTTTCTCGACAAATCGTGTTTTTATTTCCGGATTTACGTTAAAATTGCTAATGTTTGAGTGTTTCAATTGCATGGAAAATTCAAAAATTTGTGACATAAAATTCAATATAGAGCGCTACTCGTAAAATTTTTGTGACGTTATTTGGACGATATAACGATGACGATGATGATGATGAAATGTGGGTATGGTTTCCCACAGGTTATTTTTTCACAAAGTGTACACGATAATCGATCAAATGACCGTCATCAGTCAAAAGCAGTACAGCTTCATTTCAGAAGCGCGAATTTTCCATTACCCCGTTGTACATGACTACGCGGGATACGCGCACAAGCTGGCGCAAGTTCGGCTTGCGTTAGCTGTGAAAAGTGTGGTAGGACACCTCGGTATTGGGTCGGATATTGTAATTTGGCAAACATATAGATAAAAGATCTCTGACAAAAGTCAGAAAACCTTTTGCTGCAAGAAGGTAGTCTTCCAGCAGCCAACTTGAAACCAGGATGAAGGAATTTGTTATATGGCCTATATGGCCCTCATACGGCCAATTATGATACGTGGATACGTTGTCCACTGTGGTTCAATGTCAGTCCTTCCCAAATAGAAAAGGTGAAGTTGTTCAAGAGACACTGTCTTCGGACATGTCTCTATTTGTACCGTAAACCGAATGTGAATACAAGAAGCACTATCCCAAAAGGTCCTGTTCAACGAGTCAAACTTGAGCAAGATAGACAATTTTTTTATTAAGCTGATCAGAAGTCGTACTGCACGAGCTATGACTTCTGCAACAGTCTGACCTTGGGGCTTACTGCCCTAATACCATGCACCATGAAAGAGTGCGACTCAACGGCTTTATTCCTCTTGAAGCATTTCTCTACCTCGACACCATTGACCATGTGGCCAGCTTACATTACAACTTAAGTTAGTATACATTAAATTAAGTTGGTTTTAAGATCTATGTTAAGTAAGGTAGTTGTAAGGTTTATGATATTTTATTTTTGTTTTATGCTTTTGAGTTTAGTTGGGCTAAGCCAAATTTTTTTCGAAGGTAATGAAAAACTTAATAATTGACTTACTTGCTATCTCTTTCAAATAAATACAAAATTACATGAAAAACGCTCTTTCCGATCATTTAGGCGGGAAGAATTATGTTTACATTCAGTGAACACTTTCGGAGGACATAAATTGAAACAAAAGCCATTGAAATTTCCATAACTAATGACGTAAGAAAACACTTTATTGCAACAAGGACGTTTTTACTCTCTATCTGTAATCTTTTTAAGCATTACAAGTACACACCTTTAACAGCACCACAGCGAAATGTCGAAATATATCACAATTTCTTTCATTTCCTCTTCATGATGCCATTATGAAATTAAATGACATGAAAGAATATTACGCGACCCTCGCATCTCGTAAACTAACACAGTCAAATCAGATAATCTGGTGATTTTCATAAAATGCTTTTCGAATTAAGATATCTAAAGTCGCCGTCGCAGTCATCATCATCGGTGTCGCCTTAAAGTGGTCTTCTGTCCATTTGGTTGGAGCCAAAGTACACTTAAACTGGATTAGAACATTCAATCCGCATTTAAATACTTGAGAAACACTGATGAAGTAAACTCAAAGATAAAATAAAAATAGTCCGTAGCCCCTGTCTATGGACTTAGAAAATACGCAGGGCGTTAATCGGTGCAAGCTTATATACAATGCCATTTGTATGGCGTATTCTGCGTACAAACGATTGTTGGTGAGAATATTTTTTCTGCTTCCTTGTTCTCATATCCGGAGAATGTACAAACATTTTCCTCTTCTGGGAATTGATGTAGAGTTGCGGCCGGTGAAAGGTCAAACGGTCAAATATTGAGAGTATCATCAGTCGGTTGAATAAGCAGAAAGCATAGAAGACAGAACTTCAAACTCTGTTTTCTCATTTAACAGTCCTTTACCAATTTCAAAAACACTTTCCAATCTTATAAATATGGATATATATACTAAGTTGAATATGGGGTTGAAAAGCTGTCCGCAGTGTTTGATCATTGCTTGACATTCGTTTTTAGGCAGCATTAGGTTCAATCAAAGGCCAAAAGGTGAAACGTTGGAAATATGAATTCTGAATTCATATGGGTATTTGTTGGACGGAAATGCGATTTGATTTGAGTCAAGCAAGGAGTTAGAAATCAAGCAGCACTTTGAAAAAGGGGCTTTGCTAGAGAGTGGAATCAGTCGTCCTGAAAACAGCAATAAATGAATAAGTATACAAATATTCAACTCCTAACTCTTGATTCTTGATTTCTTCTGACAGCGGTTTTAAGACGATCTTGTGAACACGCAGTGAATTTAATGAATACATTTATTATTTACATGAAAAATACAACCGTTGACAAATAATAAGCAGCGATATCAATCTTGTAGCGTTTCCTCATATTTCGACGAAGAAAACGTCGTATGGACTTTGATGAAAACATTGCTGCTTGGACGGCAATTGAATGTAAATTTGTACTATGGGGCGATGAAATGAACATATGTAAGCTTGCTCCGGACAGTAGAAGGTAAGGTATGTATATCGGAGTACCAAAAGGCAGATAACTCATTCCCAGGTACATCTCTCCGGTAGTTAAGCATGACGGCTGTTCAACTTTTATTTGGGTTATTTTGTTTTTGCATGGAACGATGTTATTGTATTACGAGAACAATGAATAAAGTACAGTACGCTGACATATTAAAAAATGTAATGCTACCATGGACGGAGGCAAATATCCCGGTTATTTGTTCATTATAATAATAATATAATAATATAATATGGGTGGCGCTACAGCCCATAGAGGACCAGGGCCTAGCTTCTCAGCAACCACTCGTGTTGTGCGTGCTATTGTTCTCTCACGAGTGGAAGGGACCTACAGTTTAATGCCTAATCCGAACGGCATTGTTTGAGAAGCTTTCTCTAGACAGAAAATACTCTTTGAGCATTGTCAGTGACTCGAAAGAGGTGGGGTCGTGAAAATTGTTCTTGTCGCTCAGAGCTGGAATCGAACCTACGACGTCGAGGTTGGGGTCGACGCACATACCCACAACGCCACGGACCACCACCATTTTTGTTTGTTCATTGCATACCGCCAATTTCACAAAAGCATTTTGTAAGCCAAAAACCATGCATGTACTCGGCTGGCGATCACAAATATATATGTGATATATATATAGAAAACAATAGAAGTTGTTAAAAATGTTGTCAGTACCCAAGACATTTCCAATTTGGATGTTTTGTATGAAAATGTGAAGGAAGCATGGTGTGTGAATTCAGTGTAGAGATGCTGAGCTGTGTTGAAGCAAAGGAGCTAACTAATTGTCGGCGACTGTATATACAACTATCTCTAATAACGATAAATACAAGTGAAACATTTGCATGAATCAGGGCTTAATCATACTAGTTTTTTTTTACAGAAAAATGGATATCAATCGTAGATTTTGACCACCATTTGTATAAGCTAGTTATCAGTAGTTGAAAATTAAGCCTTCGCTTTTAACAATTTCAGAAATTTACATTGCTGATTTTGCACAATAAATGGCTGTGTAACGTAGACGTGTAGAAGAAATCAACCGCCATGTTAGCTAAAAAATGTGTGAAATCCAAGGAAATGATACTACTGTAATATAATAAATAAATATCAAACAGATCAGCAGTTCTAAATGAGGTACGCGTACCACTGGAAAGTGTCGTTTGTGGTTCGTAATTGAAAGGTACATGAGTACATGAATGGTACATTGTCTGACTTACGAAAAAAATAGTTTGAGAGCCGTTGAAATATAACTAAATCTATTGAATTCATATGCCACACAGTGGGGTATTTGAACCCAAAACATGGCACACGACTCTAATATGGCCAGGACACCTGCTTCTGGGTACAAAAATGTTTTTTACTGCAACTACAAGTACATTTGGCGGGGTTTCTGGGCAGGTGGGAAATTGTTGGTGGCCAATCTGTAGTCTTTCGTAATAAATAAAACTTTTAATAGTTTAATAACTTAGAATCAAAAAAAATCGGCAATCACTAGAAAAAAGTAAAGCATTTTATAATTAGTTCGCTCTAATTTGATAATATGGGAAAAAATGTTTTGGTAAAAAGATATCACACAAATTGACATAATCACTTAGATGAATCACTGACACTTAAGCAAGAAGCGAGCAACAATGACGATTCGATTTGAAGAATTCAACATTATACGTAATAAATCGAAAATAAAATCTGATCTCACTAAATTCTAAATATAAAAGGTCTGCACAATATTTCATCCCCGATCAGAAAATACCTGAAGGTACAAAATAAAGAAATTAGGTCCGGGACTTGCCCGGAACATAAACAAATCGTCTATTTTATTTTGGGATTAATTCAAAACACAGCTACTGGAGATGTGTCATAACTCTTGTTAGTCAAATCACAAGAAAACACATTGTATAGTATTATAATATTATTATTTGGCCAGAACAAACCTTCAGAAAAGATCCATTTTAAGCCCGGTCCGATTAGCTTTCCAAAAAAAATAAAATACGCAAAAATGTCTTATGTTGTTTTTCAAGCGCTTCGAATTACACACACAGTCTAACTTTGAGCTGTCACTGTGTCGAATTAGTTTGAGAGATTTACTTGAAGCGTGGTAGTGCAGATGCCTCAAGAGTAGGCATTTTAATCTATATTGGTTGAAAGTAATGACTGCGTCTCAATTTAATTGCACCCTCTATATTTGAACCAATGAACAAGAAAAAAACCGGCCCATTCGGTGTTCTTCATCACACCGACTTTCACCAACAATTCCTCCGCGTCTTTGCCTGACAGATGCTTGAGATGAATTCGCATGTGAGGTTTTCCCTTATGCATTGCAAATTTATTCACCAAAGCAATTGACCTGGATATGGAAAACATTCCTCATATGACAAGTCTCTGTCATATTTCCATATCATGCAAAGCATATTTCTTTCCAATGTAGGACAAGAGCATCGCTCAATTTTTCCGCCAACTATCAGAAGACAATATACCCCAACACCTGACCCTCGTAAACCGTCAAGTTTAAGTTGCACTTAATCATATGAGAAAAGAGTCGGCAACGTCAGCTGTCGCCCTGAAACGGCTGGCTCGATGTACACAGGCAGCTGCTGCACTTCGCCGGTGTCATTAACGACTCCATAACAAGTGTTTCCCTCACACCTTCTGACAGTTTGCGCACGTATGTGCTTTCCTCTGCTCCACTGCCACGCAACGTAAACATATGTGCATGTCTCAACACATTTTAGGTCTGATGCCAGCGGTGACGGCGTTTGGCCTCAACAATCAGGCACGCTCTGACCTACATCCGTGGAGCTCATTACATCAGCATCTGAACACGCCGGACAGTAAAGGAATAACGCTTGTCGCCTTAAAAGCCCTCAACGGTCATTTAATTAAAAGTCCCAGGGACATGTGCCCTCACCATTGGGGGAGACAATTTCATTTAATTTTCTCGAAATTTAATTCGGCGTAACAATGGCAACTTAATGTCGCCGCCAATAAATGTTCCCGGCGAGCAATTCATTCGTTCATTTACATCTCGGAAATTATGGAAGTGGAAGCGGTTTGAAAAATTTAATTGCAGAGGGACTTGTATTCCTTCCACTTTTGGCGAGTCCTTTTTCAGTTTCTGATGTGAAGAAGTGCAGCAACGGAATCGCTAGGGAAATTTATGGCCAAAAACTTTATGTTCTAAATTTGAAATGCAAATGGAACTTGTCTCTCTGTTCTCTTGGTTTGCTTTCCAAGCAACTACGAACCAAGCACTGAGTAGTGATAATGGAAAGCAATAAGCTCTTGGATGCAATCTTTGCAAAGATTCCACTAAAACTATATTACTGCCTCGGAAAATATGCTTCTCAAAAAAGATTTTTTCAATTTATAAACTTAAGACTTCCTCTGACCTCCCTCTAGCATGCGGGAAAAGTTTTGCGTTAAATACGATGTACGACAGTTGAAGTGCGGTTTCACTTGCGGATGGAACCGCGAACATTTAAAGGTTCAATAGAAGTAAGCATCAGCATTTGAAAGGCAACTGTTGTCGACGCCCGACCTGAAGATTTCATATAACAGACTAATCTCAGTTTTATAGCAAAACTCCAGTGAGCCCACTGCCTTTTTAGATTTTAAGGCACATTGTTTATGGAAGTTGACGACGTCAATTGATATATGACTTGATGAAGTGCGGTAGGGTTCCAATGCTGCGCACAACTACTCTTTAAAGGAAACAGCACCAAAAGCTCCTTTATTAGAATGTCAATGTCACGGTGGTCTATACAATTATAGCGCATAATTATTTAATTTGGATATATACACGAAGGAATGGGCCTGTACATCCAAGACAAAGTTGTTGATTAGTCTTAATTTGCTGAGATGCCAGCAACGATCCCTGTAAATGCACAGGTCAAGTTGACATACAGGTTTTTAAGCCGGGATCAGGTCCTCTTGGTTCGGAAGTTTCGCGTGGGGTTAACTTCCTTACAGTTCTGCTTCTGTCTTTGCTTCTGTTTCCGTTGGTGGTTTCTGGAGAAGAAGCTTTAACCACGAACTGTGCGGTCTGACAGCGACATGAGTCTAGCTAGGCGTCTATGGGTTCAACGCCTTTGTTGGCTAGGCCATGTAGAGCACATGGACAACATTGCCTGAAGAGACTTCGACTCCGAATCATGGGGCAATGCAATAGAGGACACAATGTTTCACCCAAGTGGTGAAGGACCCCAACCAACTTGCGTGGGGAATTGGAGGCAGCTACCTAAGTATCGCACCATTTGGTTTCTTCAGAGTTGTTGGCAGATTCACCTCGGACTATAGTGCCATTAGAAGAAGAATACATGTGACCTATGAAAGTGTGGTGGTGGGTGGTAGCTCGAGGCGTTGTGGGTATGTGCGTCGACCCCAACCTCGGCGTCGTAGATTCGATTTCTGCTCTGTGCGACGAAAACAATTTTCACGACCCCACCTCTTTCGAGTCACTGACAATGCTCAAAGAGTATTTTCTGTCTAGAGAAAGCTTCTCAAACAATGCCGTTCGGATTTGGCATAAAACTGTAGGTCCCTTCCACTCGTGAGAGAACAATAGCACGCACAACACGAGTGGTTGTTGAGAAGCCAGGCCCATATTATTATATGTTATGGAAGTGTGAGAGACGAACGGCAGTTTTATGTCGAAACCTTAAAAACTGTATAATTGCTAAGACTTGATATATTCAAAAATTGTTATATGGTAAAATAACCCAACTATCTGCTTAAGTTATATCTTTCTACCCTGAACAAAGAGGAGGAGTAGAATGTTCTCCACCTTTTTCTCTGGCTTCATTCAAAAGACGACAATTGCCGGTTGCCAGTATACTTTGATCAGTGAGATATCTTCTGGACCTTATTACTAATATTGTACATAACTTTTTCAGAACCAGATGATATCATAATTTCCCCTATTAGGAGCTACACAGATGAAAACTGAAGCACACTGCATATTTAGTCGCTGATGAAGTTGTCTGGAGAGACAGATCCGTGTTATCCAGCTGAAGAAACAAACTACAAACTTACAATCCCATTGTAATTAATAACTTGTAACCCATTAGTAGTTGAGGACGTCTTTTATCCTCGCAACAATATTAAAACATGTACCCATGACATTAATGAAATTATATGATTACATTTTACTAAGTAATGAATAGCTTACTATGCATACTGTTAAGTGCTACATCAACATTAATTAATATACCATTAGTTGCATAGTCCAGCACCTAAAAAGTTTCCACTCGAACAACTTAAAATATGGCCTGGCCCTGCGACCTGTAGTGATGTCTGACTGAGATAAAGTAATGGTTTGTCCACCGTTCTCTAAGTCAACTTCAATCATACCAAATATTTGAAGTCCGAATCAGAAATTAAATCTCCCTCGCATTTACAATGGCGATGCTATCTTTACATTCGACAGGAAGGAAAAGTTTCAAATATGGTTTAAGCGGACGACTTCGACCCGCAGCCGAAGTAAAGTAAATCGTTTCCTGCCACCGGCAAGAGGGCGATGAACAATTTTCGTTTCCTGCCACCCCTACCGCACCGTCGACTAAAAAATGTCTCTGACCACTGCTGTAATATGTATGTACGTATGTATCACGGGGCAGACATCAATGTCGTTGCTCGAGAAAACTCCAGCGACAGACACGTTGGATAGATGACACAAAGTTCCCGTGTTCTTGTAATGGAATATTCCCGGCCAACCGTATCCTAGTCTACTTCTGGTTCTGAGTTTGTGTCCTTTTTAGCATCCAGACATGGTATGATGATAAAACTCTGAATAGAGTTTGTACTACGGCATGGAAAATGACACGGATGTGAATATGCCTGTAAGGAAGGGATTTTATTACGTTTCTCTTATCAAAACTAAGTTTGAATGGCACTAACAAAGATTTCAAAGGACCAAGAGCGAACCATGAGGAAATTTGTGCATGCAGGCCTTTTCGGTCTGTGCGTTTGTATTGTACAGAATTGTATTCGTGCCCTATGGTTGTGGTTGTTGATGGAAAGAGTTCTCCGGTAGAACTTATCTCTGAAAAAAATCCCATTCAATGCGTGGCATAGTTTTGACGAGTGATAGAATAAGGCATGGAACAAAGAAGCTAACCGATTATGTTTGATTGTCAAATAAACTTTGTAATATCAACCTGTTTATAAAAATTGTTATATTTTTCAATTTCACCAGTACTTTTTTTTATAAAATGGAAAATGGAAGCTCTGTATTAACACCGATACAGGCAAATGAGAGATAATTTTATACGCAAAAATATACTTATTTTTCTTCTTCTTTGATTGGCGCTACAGTCCGGGATGGACCTGGGCCTCAACCAACATGCCTCTCCAGCTAGAACGATATTTCACCAGCTGCCTCCAGCTGCGCACACCAAGTTGATTGAGGTTCTCTTCCACTTGTGTGCGCCACCTAGTGCAATAACGTCCTCTGTTGAGCTGTCCCAATGGCACGGTATCAAAGACTGTTCGGGCAGGAGCTGTGGTGTCCATCCGCCCTACATGACATAGCCATCTTAAGAGTTAGGTCCCAAGACCATTAACTATGTGCATGCCGCTGCACAGCCCGTACAGTTCGTGGTTGAATCTCTCCTCCAGACGCCCTCAACGCAGGCATATACATAGAGTTTAAATTAGATACATATAGGCACTTTTTTCTTGGCGATGCAAATTAAACAAAAACTGTCCTTTAACATAATAAAAAAAAAACAGCATAAGCCAAAAGACAGAGAAATTTACGATTAGAATAGCTTAGAGTACACGTATAGGGTCAGTAGGTTAAGTGTAAGAATATTTGTTAAGTTAGTTAAGCTAGTTGTAAGCATTTTTGTCTAGCATGTAAGTAAATGAAGTCCAAATAAAAAAAAAAATGAAAAATAAACGTCATCAACGCAGACAGGACCAAAGATCTACGCAGGACTTTTCTCTCAAAACAACCAAGAGCTTCTTCATCCGCTTTCAATAGCATCCATGTCTCTGCGCCATAGAGCAGGACCAGGATGATCAGAGTTTTATACAAAGTAAACATGGTGTTTCGAGAGATGGCTCTGTTACTCAATTGCCTCTTGAGCCCAAAGAAGGAGCGATTGGCAAGAGTAATGCTGCGCTTGATCTCAGTACTGGTGTTGTTGTCCCTATTTACTCCAGAGCCTAGGTAGACGAAGTCCTTGACTACCTCAAGGTTTCTGCTACCCAATATGACGCTCTGTCCGAGACGTCGGTGTTGTGCGTCCTTTCGTGATGACAGCATGTACTTTGTTTTGCCCTGGATTACCGATAGACCTATCTTAGCTGCTTTCGCTTCAATGCCAGCAAATGTCTCACTTACGGCTCTCTGTGTTTGTCCAATCACGTCAATGTCGTCCGCGTAAGCAAGCAGTTAAACGGATTTTTATAAGATCGTGCCTCGTTTGAGTTTCGCACGATCTTCTCAAGTACGATGTTGAAGAATTCACATGACAGCGTGTCGCCTTGCTTAAAACCATTTTTGATAGTGAAGGTCTCGGGGACTTCGTTATCGACCTTGATGGAGCAGCGAGAGTTTGGCAGGAATGTCAAAACTAGACATGGTGCTGTATAGCTCGTTTCTATGCACGCTCATACGCGTCCCTTAACTCGACATATAGGTGGTTGCATCTCTTGAGTCCTGTCCAGGATCTTCCGAATTGTGAATATTTGGTCAATGGTGGACTTCTCAGGCCTGCAAGCGCTCTGATAAGGACCCTTTCATTTTGTTGACAAAGGGTTTCAGGCGTTCACACAAAACGGCAGACAGAATCTTGTACACAAAAATGTACGTTGTCATGAATTTCAGAGCATCACAATCTTTTTAAGATTAGTAAGACAGATTTGGGTAACTTAGACGATTGGTGTGAATGGGACAAGAAAATAGAAGATACATGTACATATATGGATAAAATTATTTACATACATTTTGCGTAGATTCTGTGGGAAAAGATCATTCAGGGATTGATAATGCTAAAAACAGGTCCAAGTGTACCGCCGTTTTGTGAATAAGCAGCATTTAGAAAGCTTATTTTGTCGTGTATTCGAGAGAGAAGAGTATACACTCTTCTTGGGGTGATAATCTAACAAAAATTATAATAAAGTTATTTAACCGTATGCGTTCACAGTTGGCAGTAATAAAATAAATCAGGTTAAGGGCAGATAGTACCCGTATTTAGGGTTAAATTATGGATTCAAACTACATATGTGAGTTTATTTTTTAACGATTACTATCCCAAATGTGGGCAACGAAAAAGATCACATTGGTGTTTAATGTAGAACTGAAGACAAATAAGACAATGTGAATGCATACTCTTCATGAGCTGTATGAACTCCTGTACACTCCTTCCCTATCTTTAAAGAATATGTTCGCGCAATAGATGCATTTAGCACCTGAAGCCCTATATGTATCAGAGCTTGGATTTATGTCATGTTATGGAAGGGAATTTTCTCTTTGGGAATACTTTTCTGTCTATGTCATGCCTTGTTAATTACTTTCTGCAAATATCAAACACCACTTGAGACGACTGCGGCTACTAATTCCCAACTAAATCGTTCTTGTTAAATTGGTTTATATCACAAAATTAATATCAAATTGAACTTTATTCAAACTAAAAATGTTATTATGAAATGAACGGACATTCATTGACAAAACTAACACATTTTTTTAGTTATTGACGCAACAGGATAAATTCGATAGGCTAGGTCAAACATGTAATGAACATATGTTCAGTGGACTCTCTATAGGTTAGGCTGGTTATTTATTGGTCTATTAGCGGTATTATAGGTGCACTTAGACCATTCTTAGTCCATTTGACCCCAACGGCAAAAGGTTAATGGAGCAACTAAAAGCATATTAACTTTGCTCCGACCACTATGACCAACGCAAACTGCCCCATCCACCCGTGTTGCATTCTCATTAAGTCGAAATTTCCCTAAATCGAAGTCTCCCTAAGTCGAACTGTCTCTAAGTCGAAGTTTAAGTTTCTTAATTCTTCTCAATTTTCCATACAAAAACACATTCTATGTCGAACTCTTTCTGTCGCGAACACATTTTGATATCTTGTGACAAATCGACTCCAATGTATACGTGGCACCGCACCGAGAGGAAATCACTAGGTCATGTGTTTTGATGCGGCGAAATTAAAAAATTCAGTGCAAGCAGTTGTGTCCATAATAATATCTACAAATAATTCCTCTTTCAAAGTTTTCATTCAATTAAATTGTCGTCGAGCATTTATCTACATACCATATATCTGTCCAGACTCTAGATGGACAGCCATATCAAAGAGTAGAGAAGAATAGTACACACAACACTAGTTTTTGTATTAACTATGTCCAGTTCCGTTCCGAGTCGGCATAAAACTGTGGATCCCTTCCACTGGCGAGAACAACAGCACGCACAACACGAGTAGTTGTTGAGAAGCTTGGCCCTGGCCCTCTATGGACTGTGATGCCACGCATATATTATATGTCCAGGTCCTTTTTAAACTGCAACTCTATTTTCTAAGCTAAAAGGAAAATGCAAAAATCGGGGTGCGGCCTTTTTGTAACAGAATCATTTCTTCAAAAGAATTTGTTCAAGAGAATCCCAAAAATTCGCACCGCAGGAATTTTCTTTTTAATCACATTAGCAGGGTTTCTTTACTTCTAACAAAATGGACAAAGAGCGTATGATAATGATGATGTGCCTTTTAACAATACTCTCTCATTAAAGCAACATTTCTCGAAGAACAGATCCTTTCTTTCATAATACGGGGAGGAAATTATTACACTACTGCCATTGTGTTGTTGGTTGTGTGTAATACTTAGTCACAACGAGTGCAACAAAATGCTTAAAATTCGTCGTTACTTTAAAGCAACTAATTTTTAATTTTAAATCCCAGCGACGAATGCTGAGTGAAGTTTATTTACTTTCCAGACGGTACAACCACCACATCTTAAAAATTTTCTTTTGTGAAAGGATGTTAATCATTCCGTATAAGGTTACTTTAAAGAGACTGTATGTTGGAACCTATTATCTAACCACTTTCCTGCTTACCAGCGCTGAATAAATGAATGAAGTGTGTACGCGCATGATAAGTTTCAGAAAGAAGCAAAAAAGAAAACAAGTTGCTAGACCAATACACGTCCTTCCTGCAGGAAGCAGGTTGGTTAGCACAGTTACAGGGGGCGAATGCAGGCCGTCAGTTGTTCATTTGAAAAGAAAGCCTTTCTATAAGATACCGAGTAAAAAGAGCTCTTTGTTTGTCTACTGGATCCTTGCTGCGTTCACATTACCCCTTGTAGCAAACTTCTAAGATTACTTTCATCCTTTCCTTATCCAAGGAAAACACAACACAGACAGGGTACTTTGAGGAAGGAAGCGCAAAAAATCGTTCGCTTCATATTTTGATTATGCACAAGCTCTTCTTGGGCAAGACCTGGGGAGTTCAAGGCTTTTTTTTATTTCTGTTTCAATGTCCTCGTGGTGCACTAATGACTTTTTCAATCTTTCCTTCTTTATCGCTTATTTTCATTCCGGTGTCCTTGCGGGTATCTGTACTCCTTTGCGAAACATTTACGAGATAAATGTAATAAGGAAAGTTTTAGGTATCAACTAATGTCGCCGTGAGTGTACATGAGTGATGTGCTTTTACGAAGCTCAAGTCGTTCACTTTATCTGCCAGCAAGGGGAAAAGTTCCCTACTCTGAAGGACAAGTAATATACCGAATATCGTAGTTAGCGTAATATGTCATGGTTAAGAACATGTGTTTACGAAAACATTTTGAATAAAAAGTGAACACATTTCTGTGTGGTCCTTGACATAGAAAATGAACAAGGAAGCGGCCTCAATATTAAGAAACTACTGAATTACATAGGTAGGATATTCCGAAGAGGGTTGCACTCGAAAAGTTTCAAGTTTCAAGCTTCAAAAGTTTCGTAAACACTGTCAGAAATTTTATTTGACTTCATATTACATGTTGTACTTCAACCAATGGGTTGTGTCTTTTCCTTTCAGACTTATGCATGTACCCAAGCAAATTGCTCTACCAAATTGCCCCAGAAATTCTGGGAGATGGTGAGGAACGAAGAGTATGCGGTACATTTGTGTTGTCAAAGGTGTAGTGGCCGTTGAACTATTTGTTTATTTCTAGAACATGAGTAATAAGAGTTTCTTAGATATAACATTCACAGCTTGATCTACACAACTATGAACATGCAAAAATATAGCGAAATAGTTCAAGTTGTGAAATTTTTTGTTCATTTGTTGCAGTTCACTTTAGACTTTTAAGCCGTATACACATAAAATGAAAAAGCCCTCTAAGTATACAGTTTTATTAATGCTGTTATTAATGCAAATATAGTTCTTCTGGTGAAAGCGTAATATGTGTGTGTTATTTACTGTGCATACAGAATATAATTGGTCTTTTTTTCTTTTTCATTTTTGTTTTATTTTTAATTCATTTATTACATGCTAGCCAAAAATTCTTGAAACTAGGTTAACTAACTTAACAATTGCTCTTACATCTAACCTACTGACCCTATACGGGTACTCCAAGCTATTCTCATGGTAATTTGTACTGTACCTTCTTAAACCTATGTAAGTTGGTCAATATAGTCTACAACCGCGTTATTTTGAAGAGCCAGTGGCGTGGGGTTTGGTGTAACCACTAGTAAAATTGCCGTTTTTTGGCAGACTCTCTCCTATTTCGAGCAAAGATCGCTCTACTGAACCGGAGGAGATCCTCGCGATGCGAGCGACATCCCGTTCATATTGAAGTCGCCTAACAATTGCTTTTACATCTAACCTACTGAACCTATAAGGGTACTCCAAGCTATTCTTATGGTAATATGTACTGAACCAGAAGAGATCCTCGTGACTGCGAGCGACATCCCGTTCATATTGAAGTCGCCTGTCCACTGTTCGGCGTACGACGTGGAAGATTAGATGACATCCGTGTAGATCCTGTATAAGGCCAATTGTGTCGAGATATAGGAACGCATATATAGCCGGTAAGGCGCCTCACCGGCTTTATTCCGGCTGAGTGCAATATGCCTTCTGGTCAGCTCAATAATAAAATTTTCTATCCTATGCAGGTTTGCCTTGTTGTACAGGACCTCATTGGGATAGTACTTCTTGTACTCAGACTCATGTGTACGACACAACCGCAGACATGTCCGAAGACACTGCTCTCGAACAACCTGACCTTTTCCGTCTGGGAAGGACTCACGTTGAACAGATTACCTTCACCCTGGTATCAAGTTGGCTGCTGTAAAACAACCTCCTTGCCGCAGCAAAGGCCTCTTTAGCTTTCGTCAGAGCAATATCTATATGTTTCCCAAAGTACAGATATTGATCCAACCAAATGCCAAGATATCTGACTACACTTTTCATATCTTACAGCTGTCCCTGTGGGTCAACAATGCCGAACTTACGCCAGCTTGTGCGCGTATCCAATGATGTCATGTACAATGAGGTCCTGAAAAGGATAGTTTCACACTTCAGGAAATTGATAACTAACTTCCAGCTGTCGTCAAAATCGCTGAATTTGTTCGAAGTCACGTTGCAACAAGATATGTATAACTTCGACCTTCGGACCTGATCTGTACGCCACTAAATCGTCGGCGTACGCAATTAAATGTGGCATGGAAACTATAAGATCTGCAGTGAAAACATGATCGGACAACCAACCGCTTTCTATTGCAGACCGTTTTTGATGTCAAAGACTGTGGAAGAAGTTACATCGCCACTTTTCACGACGAACTTTCTATCCGTTATCATGTCATAGATCATGTATAGCAATGGTTTACTTATGCTGAGCCTAACAAGCTTGAGGAAGAGGCCCTACAACCAGACGGTGTCGAACGCTTTCTCCAAGTCCATCAGGCAAGCACCCATGCATTGTTTCCGTGCATTGCATTGTCTTTATTCCATTGAATATCGGACACTATCTTAGACGCGGCATGTAACTCCTAACTGGTTGTCCGGTATGATATTATTTTCCTCAGTCCATTGTTTCAGAACTCGAGCAACTATCCTTTCAAAAACCTTGCTTATGCAAGGAAGAAGACTGATCGACCGTAGGTCCGTTTAAGGATTGGTTGCAATACTGCTGTTTTGTGTAATATGAATTACTTAGCGTATTGTTAAACAGTATTATCTACGTTTGCACTGCTTCGGGGGGAAGATGAAGAAGCACAATATTCGGAATACCATCGATTTCCACTGACTTTTTCTTCTTCACCGAGTTAAGGATATCCTTGATATCTCAAGATGTGCACTCCTTGCCATATTAACGTTATTGAACCTGGTGAAACCTGGATTCTCAGATCACCATTGACTTATCTCGTTACGAAGATTACTGTGGTTCAACAGGGCTTCGTTCTTCTGTTCGTGATTTATCCTACGAACCTCGTTGACCGTATACTCGCTGGAATACATCACTAATTGCTTTCACCTTCTCCGACGAAGAAATCAAATCAATTGTAGTGAGTTAGTGTTCGTTATCTGTCGTCCTAGGAAGTCTAACGCTTTGAATGTCGTTCTGATCTTTTCTCCGAAATATTTTATTTACTTGCGTTAACATTACAGTTACATCGTACAACCTGGATTTTATTGCCCAAATACAAGCTTTTTGCTAAGCTATAATCAATACGTATTAACTTTCGGATTTTGTTGATCTGTAAACCTGTCTGTCTGTACAAGAGTTTGAGTCTTGACAGCAGCCTACTGGAATATAATTGCTTGTTGTATGGCTCTGTGTAGTTAGATTCCTCATCGATATAAACAAAAATAGAAGACCTGGTTCTATGACATCTATGTTTTTCTATGATTATTTACCGGTAAGCTTGGAAAGGAAGCCGTATGCCAAAGTCGGACTTAAAGTAAAATAAAGTCTCTTCTGCAGACCGCATCTGGGAGACATGGCTAAATGGAAGCAAGAGAGATATTGAAACCCTTTCCTGTTTGCCCGATTCGTAAGAAATGTGACTGCATTGAGGAGGCGGGCAGTGGAGATATAAAATAAACATAATTTAAGCACAAATACAGTAAGTTTTACTTTGAGTCTTTTTACGAAACACAGTGTTGGTTTTATAAAAAAAATCACCTGAGTGTTTGCCCTGCTACGTAGAGTTGTGTATAATGTTTAAAGCCGATGGAGGAGACGTATGCCTTTTCAAAAGAAAACTCCTTGTAAAGTGCATACATGTATAACGCTGCTCCGACGTGTTGAACGCAACAGAAGAAGACCGTGTTTAAATTTGTATCTAATTTTATTTATTTATTTTTGTTTTTTTGCCACTAGTAGCTATTCAATCACTATGAAAATATTTGATATTTCATCTTAAATGTCTCGTCCAAATATAGTTCTTACCAAATTTACTTTATAGCAGTACGCATTTAAAACAATTCAATTCATGTAATCTTTTTACGTGGAAGAAATCCAATGTAATCCTCTCCGACTTGCATTATCCTTTATTGTCCTTTTCTGTCGTGATTTTACGCTCATTACACTTACGAACTAAACGTGCATGCAAAATTGTTCATTTTCATACAATTTACTCGGTTATAATGTAAATGAGGTCGACATCCTTAACAAAATATTTGATTCTTAAGAGACAAAAAAGGGATACACGACTAAGAGGATTGTTGGCTGAGGACGCCCGAAATCTGGTGGGAAGGAAAATGTCTAGCTGTCATTGGGGGTTAATAAAATTAAATGAGCTCTACTTCGCAGGGGGACCGACGCGGAGACCGGATACATGTGTAAATTTCAAGATTTCCAACAGTGAAGATTAAATGAGATCCTTGGTCGGGTTAATTATAATGACAGCCCTAAAGTGACTTATTAAGGTGATGTGTTTATGACGTACACACATGCATACGTAATTTCTACTCAAATATAAGAGGTGTCTAGAAATCCTGTGTCGGTGATGAATCGGACTGTTCCTTTTAACATCTAAATCTAAACGGATCTTAATTAATGAGTAGAATTTTTTAAATTAGATACCCGACACTGTCATAATTTTCAATCTTTGATCTTTTTTAAGCTGTATGTATGTATGTAGTTCTGAAAACAACATGTGAAGACAAGAGCACAACCTGTTATGCTTGATTTCGATTCAACCTAATAATAGAAGCATTTAATTATAACTTGCTATTTCGGATATGTTGTTGATGGTTGGTTGCCGGTAAAGATAATTTTTGGTAAATTTCTTTAAGATTGTCAGTGTACGAAAAGTTTACTGTTGAGGCATATAGACGTTTGTTGGAAACGATTTTATCGCCTTGAAGACTTAAATGTTGACTGAAGATGACAAATCCTAATATAATAAAGCACTATGTGCTTGTATTGTTGTATATTATGTATTTGTATTTGTAATTCGTTATGACCGTCAAAGGAGAAGGTTAGAAGTTTAGATGTAGTTCTGTGTGTTTGGAAAATTTAAGAATTAAACATATTTATTTTGATATTTTGGTATCACTGCTCAACATATTTATGTACTAATAACTCAGAGTTGGAAACGAAAAATACCAAAAGTTGAAATTACATCCTTGAACCGAAAGTACAATTTCGTTTGGTCTACCAAGTGTCCAAGTGTCTTCCAGTCTCTTCATCTCAATACAATTAGGAATTTGTATACGGAAGCTTTTTAAAGCATTTTTTTCATGCAATTTTGTTTTTAAAATAATTACAACTAGCTTAATTAACTTATCAATAACTTATTGAAATTGATCCTAACCTATTGACGGGTACTCTAAGCTAATCTAATAACATGTATTTGTGCCTTTCGGCTTACACTTAGTTTTTTTCCAGTCTTGACAGACAATCATTTTTAAATTTTAGATTACTAAGAAAAAATCGAAACACTTGGTTTAACCTAACTAGCTTAAAAATCTAGACAAACTCAAACTGCCATAAGCCTTATAGCTAGCTCAACCTAATTTAAAACTTAAACTAAGTTAACTATGCCCGTTGAGACAGATGCGTGCACTAGAGCATATATTCATGTGGAGATATACGGAGTTGCCATGAACAGCGGGCTTTTAAAAAGGACAGTTTCACACTTCTGCAAATTGGTTACAAACTTCTAGTCGTCGCAAAATAGGTGAACTTTATCGAAGCCACGCTGCACCAAGTTGGCCTAAAGACCATTTCTGCATGCTACTAGATCGTCGGCATGGAAACTAAAAGATCCGCTATATATGTGGAAATTAAGATTGGGAACTATCATGTCTTAGATCATGTCTCGCAATTATTTACTTATGCCACGTGGATTGAGGAAGAGGCCCACCAACCAGACGGTGTAAAACGCCATCTCCAAATCCATCAGACAGGCACCACTACATGTTTTTTTTTTTTTAAATACATTTGAAGATAATATTAATAATAATAATAAATAACAATAATTTTAATTTAATTTAAAATGACCCTGACCCAGAAAGGAATATGGAATTCGCTGTTTAAATATTTTACGATCCTACTGCTATGGTTCTTCTTAGGGTACTTCCTCCCAGATTCTTATATAGCTTGCCTTATATTATAAGAAGCTTTAGGCCCAAATCATTTTAACTCCCTTTCATTCGTTAGAGAATTGTAGCATGTATGGTACATCATGCAACATGAGCTGTTGCATTATTTTATTATTTTTGTTTCTTATCAATTTACTTCAAAATACCTTTTTAGTTATTATTTTTACTGTCATATTGATCTTGCTGTCAGTTGTGGGGGACTAAGAGACATTTTTTTCAAATCGAGTAAATCGTTTAGTGAAGCACGTCATATTACATAACGGCAATCTGTATATAGTGGTTATATCTTTATCAAATCAAATTCCCGCCGCAACTATTGTAGAATGTACAGTACAATTTGATAAATTGGTATCCCTCGGGAGCCAGGAATTGTGGTTCAATCCAGTATTAGAGTATTAGAGTAAATTACTAATTTATATAAAGGCATCTTTAAACAATTTTTATTGTACATATTAAATCGTAAGATCGATCATTTTTTGTTGGATTTTTGATCGATATTTTATTTCAATTATTGTTTTTGTTTTTTTCTTTAATAAAGGGTTTTTTTGTTATTTCCCTTTGCTTGGATTATATAAAAGTTATATAAAATACAACTATATCAGAAAAAAGATATAACATGACATTGTATATTACATATGTCGAATCTCTGAATTCTAAATTGTGCGGTGGCTCGCTTTGTTAATTTGAAAACAATAATGTCAATCCAATCTAATCCTTTTGATCGAATAGTTGAAAAATAAGTGGCCCGTGGCGTTGTGGGTATGTGCGTCGACTCCAACCTCGATGTCGTAGTTTCGATTCCTGCTCTGTGCAACGAAAATAAATTTCATTGACCCCTCCTTTTTTTCGACTCAAAGAGTTGACAATGCTGAAAGAGTATTTCCTGTCTAGAAAAAGCTTCTCAAACTTGGCCGTTCGGACTCGGCGTAAAACTGTAGGTCCCTGCCACTCGTGAAAGATAAACAACAAACAGTTCATCCAACCCATTTTAACATGAAAATTCCTTTAACATGTCCGAATGCGAAAGGCGTTTTTGAAGGTCTCAAATTGTGAGGTGCCAGAAATTACATCAATTTAATAAGAAATTAAAATATATCGACGTGGTGTCCTAAAATACTTTGCCACCTAGTAATTTCATTGTGAAACCACAAACTAAATGTTTATTCTCTGCATTCCTAATTCCAAGTATTTCTAGTGCTTTCATGGTTTACAAAACTAATAAAATTGACACCTCCGGCAACAAAGGGTAACAAGAAACTGAGAACCAGCAATTAACAAAAAAATTTAACATAAAATGTTTAATTAGTGTAAAGAACAGAGAAACACGAAATTTAGGCACATACAAACATTCAAGCACATTAGATGTCTTTTTCTACACACAGTCCAATTAGTCAGATAAATACAGTAGCCATACTATGCATTAGTGGTCCATGCTCAGATTAGCAGGTGCATAGTGCAGAGTCCCGATCAGCAGGTTTTAATACTACTTCTGATGAAGAATTTCATAAAGTGTAGCGCAAATCTTGCAGATTTATTATAGATAGCCGCCGTATTGCAATTTAATTCCTCTCATCGATCAATATAATTCATCAGACTTGCCGCTGGGCTCCCATCATGTAACCTTGAACCACTAAATCATACCCCTCCAACATATTTATTATCTGACCACCGGCATCTTATGAATACATAATCTGGCGCTATCCCCTTCATCGAAATTTCCTTTCGATCCACGACCGTTCGATTAATAAAAATCGATTGAAGTGCACCGAACACTGCCCGCAAAGCAGTATGATGATCATACGTTTGGTCATCAGACGAGCCAATCTTTAAGGCCCCGACTTCATTAACATGTTATCGGATAAAAGTCTTCAACAATCGATCACCAGAACGCGATCATCCCCAGCAACGCCTCTGTGTTCGACGCGACGACCAACCGCTGGACGGGTTTCTTATTCGTTTCGGTGTATTTAATGAGTATGTGTGGCATTCGGAAGCGACTGTACGTCAGATATGATTCTTCGAAAGCACCGCGCCGGATAGGACCGAGGACAAGGAGTTAATAAGTGTTTCCAAGTAAAATCTAAGAGTCTCTTGGTCGACGCGTCGTGAAGATCTTGATAATCATTAAATTGTATTCCCTTCGTTTTGGCGCCATACTTTGCTGGGGAACAACAATTTGTGCCATTCGCGAAGAGCAAGGTATTTCCAGAAAGGTTTTGAGGGTCAAGTCAGAGAACCGTTTTTCTCCTGTTGATTATTTTGCATACGAATACGTCTGTCGACCTGACACGATCACTGTGAGACTGCGGACGCAGGTGTGCATATAAGTAAGCATTCAAGGCAATGTAAGCAAACACAGCAAAATCGACGACTGGCTGAGTTCCCAGGGTAAGCCACGGCTGTTGTGGCAGCATAATGTTTTCGGTGTTGTATGACTGAGGTTCAGTGGAAGTCTGTTTGTCTATAGCACTGACAGAGCAGACAGCGGCGGCGGCTCGCTATCTGTATATCTACCGCGTGAATTATTGAATTGCAGCCACCTTGGCAGGTGATACTTAATGGAAATTGCCAGGCGGAGAGTGTGGAACTGATCCATGGTTAGCTTGTCTGCACTCTGCCATGGGCAGTAATCAATTACGTACTGTGTGCCTGCCTGACTGTGGCTGCAAGCCGCCACAATGAGTTGCAAAGGAAGAGGTAGCCCACCGCAATTGTACCATAAGGAGTGCTCATTTTTGTTTCTCTCCTTCGTTTTACAATTCCAACCTGGATTCCGATTTCAGACGGCATCGTCTAAGATTGGCTACGCCAAGATGAAGGTCAAGTTCAGAAGGTGATTGCCATGGGATTTAGCTGGTCTATGCAAATCTCCGCTTGCATGGACGTGACTTGGGAGATAATGTAAGGAAGTTTTTTGTGTCAGAGAAGGGCAAAGTTTAACAACGTTTGTGATTGCGCTTCTGAGGTGGGCCAAGACACGACTGAGTGTAGAAAGAATTTGCACTTAGGAGTCCTTCTCGTTGTAGGGAGTATGCATACGTGTAATGCCCTTCTGCTTGTGCTTCATTTGTCATTGATATGGTGGCAGTTAAATGGTGGAGTTAATTGAAGATTGAAAATCTTCATGTTGATGAAGCGACCACTTATATTAAGTAATACCCCGTGAAGTAAAGAAAAAAATCAAAAACTGCATGAGCCATCGCTCATTTTATTGCAATCAATCACGCAGAGTTGGGAGAATGGTATTCTGTGCCATACACTAAGCAAGGAGTAATCGAAATACGATTTAGATGTATCCAACTGTGTTCAAATTCAAACCCCCCGCTTTCGTACATTTGCTTTTTGTTTTATTTGATTTCCATTCGCCTCTGGGCGATAAATGGTCAAGGCTTCTCGGTGAGGAAACATAAAAAGGATTGTCCGAATGAATGATGTCAGGAATTTGCATAAGAATAGAATGTCCTTTTGGGCAAACCAACAGTCTAGGGAGCTTTCATTTGTTTTTATGTGAGTGAAACACAAAATGGGACCTCTTGTAGTCGGGGCTGTAAATTGGGCAAGGAGAATATTTCAGTTTGATTTATTTGTGCGGAAATGGAATCGGTTAGTCAACGGAAGAACACCCAAATGTGTGAATGTGGTAGGCAATGAAGCTATTTAGGACTGACCTGAGGTCATAACTTAGTTCACAGGAACCGGACGCTTTGTGTATATGCCAAACAAACGTGACTTTCATGGTTCCTTACCGAATTTAGTAATATGCTTTGATGTTTGGTGACCCGTAACAGGTCACGTGTTGGTGATCACGTGTGACATGTTGGCTGTAATTGTTTGATGATAATCGTTTGTAGTGAGACTTTAATTTGTGTCATGTGCTCTAACCTGTAAATGTTCACTCTAATCACATGCTAAACGAGGATAGATAAATTGTACAGTGCCTTGTTTTTAACAGACAAAAGGAAAATGTGACTCATAAAATATTACGTTGAACTATGTTGACTGATACTGATTTTTTCAATAACATCAATTGGTAGCTACAGATTCAGAAATTGCCACTTAGTATGTTCCCAAATTTTCAAAAAGATACAATAAACATTTGCTGCGTGCACGCCAGAAACCTAGTGCTTACAACAAAGGCAGCGGATTGCTTGTTGACTTTTGACTTGAAAGTTATTCACTAAACCAAACATATGTGTGTAAGTGACATTCTCTGTATCAATCACGATGCAGTGTACTCCTACCGCGTAATGGGCAGTTTTGGGCATGGGCTATGATTGATATTTTTTTTATTATTTAGGCAATAAGTCAGAAAAGTGATTATCTGGCTCGGTAATAATATTTTGATTTTATTGTAGTCCTTGTGACCAGTTTTCGATTTAACACTTCATTACCTGTTGAATAATCAGCTAGTTCTTCAACACAACCACAATACCTAGAAATAAAGTTATATGTGCCATATTTTACAAATTGCAATATTATTGCAAAAGCAATAATTTGTCATAATTCAGGGAAGAAGAAAAATTCTACTAAATAAAACACGTCAATATGACTTTTATTAATTTATTTAAAATAGATCTGCTCCCGTTCTTTCTGCATCAATTTGTGAAGTCTGCCATTGATTCAGGAGTGGGGTAGAAATCTCTCAGAGAAAGGCAAAGAACTTATGGGAACGCAAATAAGCCATACACAGTTGCATGACAACAATAACATCAAAATTTGCAATTTAAAAATGATTTTCTTGGGTCGTCGTTTGATTTTTATTCTGACGAACTTCTAATTCCAAAAATAACAATACAACTTAGACTAATTCAAAACTTTTAAAAAATCGCCAAAACTAAATTCAAGTTGGGCATTACTCACAAAAAATCTGTCTGTATGGAAGAAATCATCTTATTGAAAATAAATGAAAACAAAAACGAAATCTTGATCCAAAAGCATGGATGGCGCATTTCAGGTTATGTGAAATTAAATGGAACTTGACAGTTCCGCCAAGCACATCGAGTTCGTCAGTCGAAGCTCACGTAGAGCTCTCATCGCGTAACTTTTTGAGACGATCTTCATTGAAACGACTGTATGAAACGGAGTCATCCAAAGTTACCTTGTATACGCCTTCTAGTTCTTTCGGCCATTACACCAGATTCCATGACCATAGATAGAGTTGGAACAAATACTGAGATAAAAACCGCTTGCATTGACACCAAGATCGGCATTTCTGATTATAGATCTTTCAAGCTTTTTCAATATCGATCCAGCTTGGCACGTCTTTTAATTACTCATGGGGGTATAGCAATTAATTCCGATTTAAGTAATTGTATACTTATCCTTTTAAATCTGAAATATATAATAAACCCTCACCTACTAACAGCTTCTCACATTTCAATCAAACTGCAAAACAATTTTGTAACACATGAAGACATAACCGAGGTTAGCCCACAGTTTTTTCAATTCAGATAAATGTTAATTGTATGTATAAATAATTCAGATAAATATTAAAAAGATGGTAAAACTCCTTAAACCTGTTGATAATTTTGGATATTTGTATCCGGATAGTAATATTCAGTGTCCGGACATTTAAGTTTCAGAAGCCAGACACTAAGATTTCATATCAAGTTTTAAGTTTTTCTTTTTAATCAATGAAACATTTTTACCGAAAAAAATAAGATTTGTTTACTTTTTTGTTGTGTTTTTTTTTTGTTTGTTGCTAACAGTTTGCAAATATCGCCATTATTTTTAAGATACACTTGCACTAAATGATGCGTATTTTGCGAACCAGGTATCATGCCTATTGGAAACTACATGTTTGCATGAAATGAACATGAAAGGTTGTTTTGTGTTTATATTTAAAACTATCCTATTTTTTTGGAAAAAAATGACGAAGTGTTTGTGTACTAACACTGTCCGGATACTAGTGCCTCCACAATACCCAGTTTGATATCTGCTCATAAGTATGTATGTCAGTATCTCTTGTACTCAATCTACTACATTACATTTTAAACAATTTCTCTTTTATTTTGGGTACCAAAAATGTTTGTCAATTTTTCAGCATGTAACTTGGCGAGATTTCTGATTGCTTTCCCTACATTCCTCCTTTTTTATTCGTGCTGCTATTAATAACCTTTTAACACTTTGCAACCATTGAATTATTTTTATCTCTGGAAGAATAACGAAAGCTTTTGAGTGCTTCCTTAAAACACACACTTTACCCTTCAACTATTCCCATAACTATTTGCAGATTCCTCTTCTTATTTCATATTTGGCGAAACACGGCAAACACATTAAGTATCCTACAAATAGTCACAGGACACCCGGGAATAGCGGCACTTTTGAGGACTACATACTCATACTCTGCTTCATGAAATCATGAACTGGTGAGAGCTTAGAATGCGGTCAACTAATGAAGTAAATCCCTCCAGGATTGTGTGTAACGAAAGGAGAGCAAAATGTGCAGACAACAACTTATAGTTTTAATATTGTTAGAAATAGGATTCTGACCTCATTTTGGATGTGCTATAGTCCATAACAACATTTTTAAAAGCATTGTTTGTATGTAAATTCCATATTTAATATTATAGTTAATGCGTAAATACAGGCATTTTATGTGTCATTTGAGGATTAGAAAGCAGAAACCCTTGAGTTCAAAATAAATTAAAGCTTAAAAAATGTAAGGCATAACCTTAAAGGTTTTTCTGTCAATGGGATTGAATAAACGAAGGAGAGATAAGCGCTATAAACTTATATACCCGGTACGCACTCATACTTAGCTCTGTCATGCCCAATTACTTGGGGCATGGCTAATTTTGTTTAAGGGTATAGATTTGTTAGTCTGTTGCATACCAAGCACTGATATCAATTTCAAAGACCTTTGTATTCTGGCCTTGCCGTTATAAAATAATGCCAGGTAAAATAATAACAGGTTAAACTGGGCCCTTGAGAAACGCACGCATATTTTCATTTCTTTTTGTGTTCGATATGTTTATTAATTTTGATTACAATTTGGTGTGATATGACACAAATCAATTTTTGTGGGCTTAAGTACAAACAAATCTTGCATTTAGGGCACTTTGAGCTTGGATACCCAATATTACATAGTCTCATAGCCTGCTTCGATGCCTATTAAATCCACTCAAATCAAATGTTTTTTGCAGGATATTCTTGAAGGAATTTTACTTGGTGGATCTGACTACGATGTTGAGAAAAGTGAAGTTTGTTGAAGGGGCGACCTGCATTTTGGAGCTTATATATGATTGCATTGAGTAACTCGTTTGCAATATTAAACTGAAAGTCTATGTCCTGGTTATCTCCACTTGAGTTTCTTAAAACACTTTCAGTGCGGTTTCAGGCCAGGAGAGTCCACAATAGACCAAATATTTACACTTCGACAGATCCTGGAAAAGACCCAAGAGATACAGATCGACACCCACCACATATTTGTCGATTTCAAGGCCGCATATGACAGCGTGCATAGAGACGAGCTATACAGCGCCATGTCTCTAACTCGCAGATACCTTCAATGTCAAAAAAGGTTTTAGGTAAGACGACACGCTGTCATGTGACTTCTTTAACATCGTACTTGAGAAGATCGTGCGAAACTCAAACGTAAACACCCGAGGCACGACCTTCCAAAGGTCCGTTCAACTGCTTGCTTACGTGGACGACATTGACGTGATTGGACGAACACAGCAAGGCGTCAATGAGGCGTTTGCTGGCAATGAAGCGGAAGCGGCTAAATGGGTCTAGCGATAAAACAGGGCAAAACAAAGTACATGCTGTCATCACGAAAGGAAGGACAACATCGACGTCTCGGACAGAGCGTCATATTGGGCAGCAAAACTTCGTCTACCTAGGCTCTGGAGTAAATAGGGACAACAACACCAGAGTCTTCGCCACCGAACTATTGGGACAGCGCAACAGAGGACGTCCTCGCACTAGATGGCGCATACAAGTGGAAAAGGACCTCAACCAACTTGGTTTGCGCAGCTGGATGTAGCTGTCGAAAGATCCTGCTGGCTGGAGAGGCATGTTGGTTGGACTGTGCAAACAAAATCAAAAAAATTGTATAACTCCAACA
This sequence comes from Eristalis arbustorum, assembly GCA_916610145.1. NCBI lineage: Eukaryota > Metazoa > Arthropoda > Insecta > Diptera > Syrphidae > Eristalis > Eristalis arbustorum. Next base: position 57,270,210 of record OU744318.1, read on the forward strand.
ACATGTCGGAGAGAACAACGTCTCCAATATATTTGCTATAGCATTCCACAATACTTAGGCGATAAATGTTTACAAAATGTTTCGAAGCTATCGTCTTTTGTGATATCTTATAGAGCCGAGCAAAATAATCAATTGGTTGTACGACTTTTTTCATGCCGTATCGCATTCCCTTATGTGTGCACTTCTCCAGCTTATAGTATCTAAACTGATGTTTTTTTTTTCAAATACTTCTTGTAATGTTTCTTTACCTTGAATTTCATTTTCAATTTGATTGCCCTCGCCAATAAACCTCTCAATCAAACCACCTCAATACATTCACCTCTATCAATTACAATTTGTAGGGTTTCTTCAATAATATTTTCCAGAGTAGAAGTAGTTTTTTCTTCTTCTTTCCATCGTCCTCGTCAACGCTATCGCGATTGAATTTTTTTTTTCAATTTCTTGCTTTCGAATGCATCTCTAAGGCCTAGAGTGTTAAATGATTTATATCCATTATGAACCAATGTTTGCTACAGCCAACATTGTGCTTGACAAAATACTGATCTCAAACTAAACGTTTTTATTTTTTTACCTATTTTTTAAATTATTGTACACTCTCTTTTTGCAAAAAATATGTATGTGTGCACTAATTTATATGTATATATGGGTGGCGCTACAGCCCGTAGAGGGCCAGTTCGTAGCTTCTCAGCAACCACTCGTGTTGTGCGTGCTATTGTTCTCTCACGAGTGGAAGGGACCTACAGTTTAATGCCGACTCCGAGCGGCCAAATTTGAGAAGCTTTTTCTAGACAGAAAATACTCTTTGAGCAATGTCAGTGACTCGAAAGAGGTGGGGTCGTGAAAATTGTTTTCGCCGCTCAGAGCTGGAATCGAACCTACGACATCGAGGTTGGGGTCGACGCACAACGCCACGGGCCACCACACTCTAAATAATAAACTAAGCTATAATATCAATTACACTGGTCACCAGGGTTGTCAAGTTTCAAAAAGTGAAATCGCCAAATCCAAAATGCAAATAGCCAAATTCTTAAAAAGTTCGACCTTTGTGGGTTGGGATAGTAAGGTCCAGTGATCCAGATCCGTCGAGATCATCGCTCTGACAGTATAACTTCGAATAAACCCCTCATGTCAGTTTCGCCCTCTTGTATAGAACCTCACTTTTTCTGTACTTGGACTCTGGCGTTCTGTAAAGGTGAAGACAAGCATTCTTAAAAACTGGGAATCTTGTCCAACAGGCTTGCACTCATGGAACAGCCATAGGAGAGTATTGGCTGCATGAGAGCCGTGTATTAGACTACCTTATCCTTGCATCGAGTTCGCTGTTGTAAAACAGTCTCTTCGTCTAACTACGAGTCAGGGGGACTTCGACCATGGACAGTGGGGTGACTTGCAATATGCACGTACAGTCATTTGTTTTGTTATTTGTATTTAATATAATGGACGAGTAATTGATGTTCATTATAACAAATGGAGTGTGATTAGATGCAGTAACTAACGATGCGAAAGATGTGAAGTTTCATTTGTGAAAAAATAAATTTTTATTTTGATACAAAAAAATCGCCATAAGCTAAAAATATCGCCATTTTTAGGTTGTGGCGATATAACAATTTTTGTGTCGTCAAATTAAATTTAAAAAGATATTTGCAAGCTATCCTTAGATAACTCTTGGAAATAAAATTAAAATTACGAAACTTAGAAGTTCCAGCATGCAATGGCAGAATGGGGCATGAAAGGGTAACAATCTCAATAGTAAATTGTCCAGACTTGTCTAATTTCCATATTTTAACTAATGATAGCCAAATCATCCCTTTGCGTCTACCGACAGGAACGATGACCCTACAACCTTGAAACAAGAAGCATTTCATACGCTGAAATATCCAACTTAATTGCACATTGAATACGATTATTTCTTCACTGGGATTATTTCTCCCATCGTTGGAAAGCTGATGTTTTATGATCCACATTAATACATAAAACCCCCAAAAAGGACTGACATTAAATTATTCGTAGCATATAATTCGTTCACACCCAATTAATATCTTTTCATGGATCCCAGGACCCGATTTCACTCTCGTGTCATTGTGCGGTGGATTTGACATCTATCAGAAAGGTCTACTTAGCAATGTCAAATATTAATTCTCCCTTATCACATTCGATATGCTTTGAAATCACTTCCAAATTCAGTGCGAATATCTTCGCAGCAGCATTCATGAAATACGGGCTGCTACGCATTTGACAGCAGATTAAACTGATCAAATATTCTTTCCTTCGTCCGACTGTGTCCGCACAATGGGCGTAATTTTTTTTCAGACAACCGCATACAAAAGGCCCAAATCAAAAATTGAAATCAGTTCTCAATTTTTTTAGCGTTCAAGGGATAAGGGTCCCTTTCGTTTGGCGCATCTTTCACATGAGTTAAGAGCGCGCCGTTTTCCTTGTGGTTAATCTGTCGGACGTTGGCATTGAACTGGAAGTAGGCTCCTTTTCATGTGTGCTGCTCGAAACTTTTGATTTATGGCCTAACATATATGTCTATTGAAAAAGGGTTCAATGCAAAAGAGGATAAAAGAAGAAGTTTGCTTTTAGCATCCCATTTGATGCATCGTTCGGTTTAACGACATCGTAAAGGGTGTATCGGTGAGAGCAAATTCGAAGCATTCACTCGTACATATCTCACATGGCCTTTTGCGCCATCCCCATCATTCATAAAGTGCAGTCGTTAAAAAATGTTCAATATAAGAGGAGAAAGTGTTATTTTAAGTGTAGGTAACACAAAAATGTTGAACGTTATGTTTATTCAAACCTTTTTGTTGACGTCATGTGTGCGTATCAGTGCAGCCTTTGGGAGATAATGAGCTTTAGTTTACTGCCAATTTGAGTATTAAATGCAAAATATTAATTTTCATATATGTATTAACTTCTGCATTGTTTTGATTCGCAGATACACGCCGAAAACAAGCTACATCCTTTAATGTATGCAGATGAATTCAGTAGCTCTATTAAGGGCTATTAGTGCAATTCGTTTTAGTTAATAGTAAATGTTCTTAGTGCTGAAATGGTCTTTCAGAGAATTCAAGTGCACATGCGATATGTGAATACACATCATAAGCGATGTGTTGTCTAGGCCCTCGATGGGTATGTAAATTTCGATCCTCAAGACTTAAGTTATTGCCTGTAGCCCCATCAACAAGCACATGAAGTGCTACACAGCGAACAGAGGAGGAGCAGCACGAGCCTCGAGGATATTTCCTTTCTCTGACAAGCAGACGGCATCGATTTATGCAAAGTGATTTTGAGAAACAGAGGCATGCAGCCCGGCAAAGGAATCCATATCACTGTTGCAGGATATAAATAAAAATGTGTATCTCTACCTATTTACCGTGGGGTATTATACAATGGTAAGGAAACAGGGAATACTGCTGATGCATACATGCATGATTGGACTGGATAATAATGATGGACATGAGACCTTGGCCTACATCTGGAGGACAAATGCAATGCATACGCTTGACTCAAACTTTGGATAGGGTGGTCGATATGAGGACAATATTTATTTGTAAATTGATTATATCTCTGACGCTTTCTGCGGCTGAAAATTTCCGGAATGAGCGAAAGAGTGGATGTCATTCAAAATAATGTTAACTGGAATAATGAACGTTAGCTTATAGGAGTATATACATATTACACTACATAACTGAACAAAACAAACTCAAGGCAAAATATATACTCTCGGATAAAAAACGATTGTATACCACCTAGACCAAAACATTACAATCGACAGCTACAACATTGAGAAAGTCAACGCGTTAGTCTACTTCGTGGCAAAAGTAAACACCACAAATGACATCGTAGTGGAGATCCGACGTAGAATCGCTCTTGGCAACCGATGCTACTTCGGTTTGTCACAACGACTGTGTTCGTAACTCCTGACTCGAAGGACCAAAAATGTGCTCTACAAAACTCTTATCTTCCCAGTCCTGCTTTATTTAGCCGCTTTATGGACGCTAAGCAGAACTGATTCTTGGTGCCTTCGAAAGAAGAATTCTACGTCGGATATATGGTCCCGTCTGCGAAGATGGTGAATGGAGGAGAAGACACAACGGCGAACTTTACGAGCTGTACATGTGGATGTGGAGGTAGTCCGGAAGGCAAGAATCCGGCGACAACACTAGCACGGTCACATCGACCGCATGGACAACAACGCTAGAGCAAAGAGAGGTCTTTGAATCCGGCCTATTGGTTCGAGAAGGAGAGGAAGACCGAACCTCCGGTATAGACACCAATCCATCGAAGATGTAGGACGGCTTGGCCTTGATGAATGGAAGCAGCAAAAGTAGCAATTGCTCAGGCTCGGATCATTCATGGGTCATCGGCCTGATAAGTAAATGATGCACTCACCAACTCAGTCACAACTCACAACCGGACAAAATAGACTATATGGACTCAAGTCATTTCGTTGGAATTATTACTTATCATTTCATTTCATATGCTTTTTTGATGAAACAAATACTAGAGCATACTTGTGCACAATCTTCTCAGCAAATTCCTTCCAGAAGAGATTAATACACTAAGTCGGACATTTCAAAACTACACTCCTTGTCAGGCAACAAGTTTAAGTATTCCAACTATTTGATTGTTTTAAGGAGATAGATTAGATATGTCAATCGGAATCATAGTTCCTTACCCCTCTTCCGTCTTCCGATCAACTCTTTCAGGCCCAGAAGAAGTCTTTGTAAGCTTAAATTGGAGCAATAATAAATAAATATTTTATTGTAACGTAACACCAGAAAGATTGTATCTGTTTCTTTGCGATCACTTTATTATTGATTTAATTTTTATATTTCATTCTGAAGTCTGAAGGCCTCAATCTTTTTTAATTCCTTTTCTTAAATGGATTGTGGTTTTTTCTCCAATCAGTAAAAGGTAATATGTTGGAAAAAAAAATCGGTTGTTCAACAAGTTTTCTTGAAATGACAGAAAAAAAAAACAGTTTGTTAAATCACTGTGACTGAAGGTACAAGCGTTTCTTTCTCTTCTACAGTCAAATCTAATAACCGAGTTGTATATTCAGTTTGCAAACCTGCTTAAGCAGAGAAATAAAAAGCATTCTGAAAGTAGACACGGCAACAAAACGAAGTTGTGTACACAGTAAACGGCTTTTACTTTTGAACTCTATCGCAAACTAGTAAACTAATTAAGGTAGAACATATTGGCGAGTTGATAGCATTTTGTTAATATCTACATATGTCAGTATATACGTTATTAATAGTACATTGTCATTTATGTAAATATTCATTTATAAAGCTATATCATACAGTCTCCATACACGAAATTTCGAATAAAATAACTAAATGGATAAATAAATTACTTACTTATTATTTCCTGGTTATTTTTTAACAATATTATGATTACGGTTCGGTGGTAGTATTGTCGTACTTTCTATGATTTCGTGCTAATGCTCTCTAGTTGTATCGGCTAGCAATGTTTTTTCTGTGAGACGCACGTGAGCAATCAAGTAAGAATTTGCAGAATATAAATAAATTTATTAGCATTTATCTTTCAGATATAATTAGACAGTCATTAATCTCTCAAAACCAAACACTCTACAGATTTCAGAAAATTATACGTGCACGATCTTAATGCTCCTTGATAAATGTGGTTTCGATTGAGCCTCGCAAATCGTGATCTCAGTTCATCGAGCACAAATTTGTCTTTATTTGCACCGGTTTGAAACGCCAGCTGTGCGGTTTAATATTGGCTTTTCATTAGAGTCAGACCCAAGCAGGAAAAATATTACAGTTTGACTTACCTCATTACTCTAAACGCAAGTGCTATATGTACATTCGTATACTCTCACACTCTGGCTTTCAGGTATATTTAATTTTGCATTTTTAAATTATGTTTTCATGAAATAAACAAGTAATGTACACACACATGAACATGTATAATGTCACATGTAGTATTATCTTCCACAATGTTAAATATACAAACCTTATTAGTCATCACTCGCATGGATAAAAAACTGCTGCACAATGTGGGCCGAACTTCTGTAGCAGCTAGTCATGGTGTGCTTACTACTGTTCTTTCACTAGTCGAAGAACTTTCATTCCGACTCCAAATGGCCAAGTTTGAGAAGCTTACCCAATGACTCAAGCGAGGTAGAGACTTGAGCATGATTCCTGTCGACAATTTGAATAAGGTCATACTTATAATGATTCCCGCAAAAGCAACATCACAGCCCCACCTTCCACACAAGTACTGTTGGTCAAGTTATTCCATTCAGAGTCTTAACGGTTATCATTATTCAATAATGATATTTATTAAGGAACCCAGCCCACCCAATGTGCAACTAATTACGACCCTCAAAAAGGAATTCCAAACAAAAGTTGGCACGTAAAGGATCGCGAGAACCGTATCGAAATTATTTTTAATATAACGTTGACTCCCTGATTAAAATTCTACTCAGCACTGCATAACGTACTTAATATACTTTGTTTACTTTATTTTTAACATATAACAGCATTAATGATGCATTCACCCGTGAGAGCCATTGACACTCCCCTTCGCGTAAAGGATTGATCGTTAAGCGGCCACCATGAATTTCGAATTTAACCCATAAAGGGGTGTTACGCCACTTTAAGCTATGTTGAATTGAATTTTGTCTGCTCCTTTTTCAAAATAACAAAATACATTACGGCAAATTGTTTGAAAAAAGAAAAGTTGAACAAACAAAATATCTTACGGTCGATTGAGAATTTATTACAAGTTGATTCTGATCGGATGTTTCCTGTTTGCTGTATACGCTCGGGCTGTGTGGATTGATGTTTAACGAGGCGTACGGTTCGCGATTCGGTGCTAAGTATTCAATTTGTTGAACATTCCTGAAGTTAATGGGTTGTAAAGTTATGCAAGTAAGGAGGTCTTTTTGAAAATATATTCTAAATCTTCAGGAAACTAAGAGTTGTTTTGTGTAGCAGAATGACAAGTAAATATTGGCATTCCTAATGGTGTTAAGGGATACATTTAAAGTTTCAGGTTGATTATCCAATGCAACACACAGTGGCTAGAAATGAGGACCACATTTATTCAATGAAATATTGTGATCTAGCAAAAAGTTTGCGTTAAAGGAACAAAATTGTCAACATGTCATAAAACGATGGCTCACTGCGGCACGAATAATTACACAAAATAGGTAAACTGTTTAAATTGGTTCCTGGACTATAGTGGTGTTGTCGAATTGCAAGGCTGCGAGTTAATGTCACCTTACAATATGATATGTACGAAGCTACAGCCCGTAGAGGCCCAGGGCCTAGCTTCTACAATAACCTTTCACATTGTGTGTGCTGTTGTTCCGTCACAAGTGGAACGAATGTACAGTTCTTTGCCGAGTCCGAACAGCCAAGTTTAAGGAGCTTTTTCTAGACAGGGATACCGATTGAGGATTGTCACCTAAACCTAGACACATAGGTCAAAGTGCGTATGAGACGACGCACATACACACACTGTCACGGGCCAACTTGATTTTGAAAAATTGGGATGAATCTCGGTGTTGGCACCTTATTGGATGGTAGATATTGTTCCATTGTGGTCCATTGTGATACCCAATGCCGTTAATTTTATCCTGAGCTGCAACATATTTGAAAACTGGATAAAAGCATTTAAACTTCGCTTTCAATGGGATTGGAACATGGGACCTTATACCAAGGGTACGCACTCAACCACTTGCGCTATCCCGCCGTTTAAGTCGTTAGAGATGAGATAAACTCTTTTGACCAGTCTATCTAATGCTTTTCGATAACATCGTTTTTTCTTAAATTTTTGAGACAGATTGAACTTTTGAAACACTTAAGATCTAGTTACCCATTAAGGCCCAGTTTCACAGTAGAGGTTTTAACTTAAGTTCAACAGAACATTCAACAGAATCTGAACTTCTCAGTTGAACTTCGTTTGTGCTAAGCGATCCAGAAAAAAAGGAAAACACTTACATTTGGTGAATTTGCTCAATCGAGCAAAATAGTTTTAATAATCGTCGAAATATTAGCTGTGCTAAATAGTTTTAAAATGCTTTTGTTACTTTCCTTGTGAACTTTTGGGGCGCATCTTTCAAGATAGGGATAACCAATAACCGAATAAACCGGTGAACTGAAGCTTAAGGTGAACTTTAAACGAACACTGTGAATGGTTTTATTCATTGAGGACCTACAAGAGATGGTAATTTACTTCATATGTAGTAGATCTACTACAGTTATTTATTTTCATGTATTTGGTACGTAGCACCTTAGTTCTACTTCGTTAATTTTAAATCTATTTAAGATGCATTATAGTATATATCCGGGCAAAGATCTGCAACACTCTGTAACACCTCTTCTATTGCCGAGGACTACTTGTACCATAGAATGCCAGGCTATGCCTCATAAACACATGGATTAATAGATGAAGATGTTTTTGGAAACTTGGCTTTCACGTGAGGACACTTACGGTACAAAGCAAATTATTCTTTTTTTTTGGCTTCGATTTTTCTAGTTCTACTTAGTTTCTTGCAAAATTTGCTAATTTTTCTGGATATTGAATCTTCATAACTAGTTGATTGCCAAATATTTGTTAGTAATATTTCCTTTAATATACATTAATTTTCTTGTTACCCTCGAAACAAATATTTCACGTCGGTTATATGGTCCTGTCTGTGAGTAAGGCCTATGGGGTGACATAACCGCAAGCTTTACGTTCTGGATCAGTATGTCGATTTACGTCGATTACACTGGCTCGGGAACAACGAGCGCATTGACATAAAGCGCCAGTAGACAAGGTCTTCAAATCCGACACTTCTGGTTCGAGAAGGAGAGGAGGACCGAGTATACAGTAGAAGGGCCAAGTCATCGTGGACGTAAGACAGCTCGGTCTTGATGACTTGAAACATCCTGATCAGGATCGTCAACAATGAAAGGCAGCGATGCTTCAGGCTCGAATCGTTGACCTTTAGACCAGCTCGTTTCGCCTGTTCCTCAATTGCCGTGAAAGCTACCACTATGGCACGTTAAGACCGCGCGATAATGTCGATGTCATCAGCGTATCCCAACAAGCTGGACTGACTTGTAGAAGATAGTGCCTTCCGTGTTGACTTTTGCCCGCTGCACCATCTTCTTCAATACCAAATTGAAGAAATCACACGACAGCGCATCTAGTTGCTGAAATCCGGTGCAGGTTTCGAACGGTTCAGAGGTTTTTGAACCGAACTGCACGGTGCATCGCCCTTTTTTTTTAGCGTGTTAGCATGTTTGCGATGAATGCTGTCGTATGCGGCTTTAAAATCGATGAAAAGATGGTAAGTATCATTATATTGCCCCCAGCTTTGAAAAGCTCCGATGGTAAGCCATCAGATTTTACCCTGCCATTGTTCTTGTGAATTGATTTAAATCGAAATTAAGAATTTATAATACAAATATTAATAATAGTAAGTTTAACAGTTGGTTAGGTTAGGAGATAGATGGCACTATGTCTGGACATAACATTTTCTAATTACTGACATCCCGAAGTCGGAAACCTTTCTGCATTATACATTAATGCCATGCGGGTAATGAAAGCATCGTCAGATTAGCACCGTAGTCAATAAAGTGATCCTTGCCCAATACATGTGCATCTACGCGCCTACTTTATGTCGAAATCATTTATGCCAGCCTTGCGGTTTGGATACTTCTCTCTTTTCGCTACCGAGTTCCGTTGAGTTCCTGTAGATCCCTTGCAATACTGAGTGGTACATGTCTAGAACTCTCAATGAATAGACTTGATGGTGAAATAATTTTGTTTAATGGGATTCCCTGCAGTTATTTCAAATATGTAAAGATGACATAATTGATCAACTAACTGATGATGACAAATTGTATTCTCTTGAATGTAAAGTCGATCTAAGTTCACATTCCTGGTAGGGGCCAATGATAAAACGATAGTCACCTGCCCACTTGAAATTTCCTTGAATGCCATTATTTTGTTGTATGCTTAATTGGGGATATCTGTTTTGCTGTAGGCACATTTGAATACATTTCGAACGGATTTGATGATATGTGACCCAGGTAATCAGCAGAAGTCCATACAATATTAATTATTATTTGCAACTCATGTCGTGAGGAAGCACCATTTTCATATACAATCATTAAGTGATATTGGCCGCACTCAATGAAATACTACACCAAATATAGCACCACGAAGACAAATGTGAGGAGACATAACATTTTTCAGTCTGAACATGTCTCAAGACCTCATTGACACAAAGCACTTAAGTGTAAATTATTTCCTTGTTCTGACGGAAAGTCCAAATTATGAACTTGATAAATCTCCGTGACGCAAATCCCTTTAACTGTCGAAAGTATTTAAAGGCAGCCCAGCAATCCAATTAATCTTCACCAAACAAAATCCAATCGGAATATTTTCTTAAATGTACACCAAATTAGAATTTAACTTCTCAAGAACTTCACGGACGCTCCAATAAATTTTGTCCTTGGCTTCGGCAGAACTTTGACTGCCAAATATGTTAAGGCCGTCCAACTCTCTGTCATTTATCTCCATCTACGAGTGGCCGGCGGCCGCACTCGCGGGCCGCAGAACAAAAGGGCTCTCGGCCAAACAAAATAAAAATGACTAACGCAGGCATGTCCACAAATGGCCAAATCGCATTTTAATGATGACATTAAGGATACACAGGCACAAATAAATTTTAAATTTAAATCGGTCCACATTACTCTGGAACGGTATTATTATGCAAATTTGTTGCACTTTTCTTGTCCTGCATTGCCACCCCAATTGACAGACTGACTAATCACTGACTGAATCAGCGTTAAATCTGTTCCTTGAAAAAGAGCTCTCAGCAGCTTTACATCACCATATTAACTGGGGATGGAGCTCCATTCGGGAAAGCCCAAAAGGAGACGAAAATCACAAAGCTCTCGAAAGTCAATTTATAGCCTTAAACTAATTTATTGTTCAAAGTGGAACACGCGTGATGCATACCAACGAAAATTATTCGCAGTTGACACCGCTTGGACACTGGAGCTGTTGGTGAACAATTAATTTGGGCGAGCAATCGATTCAACGAACGCTAAGAGAAAGAGCAGAAAGTGCGAACCGAATTGTCAAATACTTTGATTTATTAACTCTATGTGCAGAGTGCTTGCAAAACAAAGAAGAAGAATGGCGAATGCTCGATGCAAACTCGGATGAAGGGACATGTCATGCCAGCGATTTGTCAGACTTGGAGTGGTCGTGTCGGTTGGTCAGTCAAAGCGCTTCCTTTTTCAGATCACGTTTCATCCTTGGGCTTGTTCGTCACAGCATGCTGTGTGTGATGCATGAAATTGGGGCTCATGTGCACGGTAATTGCAGGCGGCAGACGACAGGCGGTAGGTGGTAGGCGGTTCAAGAATCCGCAATGGAATACAATGATTCTATACATGAGCTGTTGGATCACCGCGCGCAAAGGCGGTTTGATTGACAGGCAGTGTGTGGTGTGTCTTGCGATAACATCTGTCACTCATTGAAGTTCAGGAACAAAATATCTTGCTGCTCCAGTGAATATTTAAATCACCGCTGGAAGGTGTGAGATGCAGTATAATTGTAATCTGTTACACACTTCGTTGTTGTGAGGTCAGTGACACTTTTGGGCATGATTGAATATGAATATTTGTCAGTCCGATAGTAAGTAAGTTCATTTATTAATAATTTTTAACAAAAGAGTGTTTTTTATGTAATATGAATTCAAGAGCTATGGCTAAGCCGTCAGCCTGGTTAGCAGAATTTTAAATTTGTGTTTTATATCTTTAGGTGCAAACTCATGTTACAATTCAAATATATTCAGTCATTAGAAGCATTCTTTAAAAAAAACTGATACTACTATCGAAACAGCTCACAGGATATATTCGGCATTCAACACATATTTAAAGTACTAGTTTGAATACAGCTTCTAAGCAAAAGTGGTTTGATAAGGAATGTCTGAGAGCACGCTCAGAATCATTTGCATTCCTACGAGCGTTGCGATCCTCACAAAACCATAACATACACAATTGGTGTATCGAAGCTAATACCTATTACAAAAGTCTATGCCACCAGAAGAAAAGTGAGTTTATAAACCCGCAAGCATTAGCCCGTGGCGTTGTGGGTATGTGCGTCGAGCCCAACCTCGACGTCGTTGGTTCGATTCCAGCTCTGAGCGACATAAATAACTTTCACGACCCCACCTCCTTCGAGTCACTGACAGTGCTCAAAGAGTATTTCCTGTCTAAATAAAGCTTCCCAAACTTGGCCGTTCGGAGTCGATATAACATTGTAGGTCCCTTCCACTCGTGTGAGAACAATAGCACGCACAACACGAATGGTTGCTGAGAAGCTACGCCGTGGCCCTATATTGGCTGTAGCGCCACCCATTATTATTATTATTCCTATTATTATTATTTTTAATATATTATTATTATTATTATTATTATTATTATTATTATTATTATTATTATTATTATTATTATTATTATTATTATTATTATTATTATTATTATTACTATTATTATTATTATTATTATTATTATTATTATTATTATTATTATTATTATTATTATTATTATTATTTTTATTATTATTATTATTATTATTATTATTATTATTATTATTATTATTATTATTATATGCTAATACTTATCATTAGGTCAAGCTTAAAACTCAAAGAATTTTTGGAAGATCGCTAGACAAATTAACGGATCAAGCTATAAAATCGGTGTAGGCGTAACGGCTGGTGACTTCTCTACACACTTTAAGAGTTTTTTTGACTAGCTGTGGATTTAACAATCTCCTACGCTGAGCCACTAAGAGTTGATGAAACACTGGACACTTATGTATCTATTGAGAAAATAAAGGATGCGATCTTCAGTGCTAAAAATGGGAAGGCACCAGGTGAAGACGGAATCCCATACGATTTTTTTAAGAATGCAACACCTTCGTTGTGAAACAGTCTTCAATTCTGTACAACAAAGTCTGCACTGGAGCGGAAATTCTATCCTCTTTTAAAAAGTGTGTAATTGTTTCAATTCATAAAAAAGGACCCATCGACATAGCAGAAAACTACAAAGGAATTTCCTTTATGAATAACATTGCCAAAATATTCTGAGGCAATTTGGTAAAAAGGCTAGAAAGATGGGTCGATCTGAAAAATATTCTAACAGGCAGGCGTGGTATAAGCCTATATATGTTAGAATTTATACCACCATATCGTATACAGAAGGCGATCGGGTTACCTCGGACAGCTGTCATAATACTAATCGAATAGTCCGACTTTCACTTGTTAAGTAGGCTACAGTTGAATAAATTGGTTAAACCGCAATACAGCGTTCGCTGCAACTTCACAGACCGTAGCCCAGTGCACAAAGTTCTAGGTGTAGTTTTTTTATTCGCTCATTACCTTACAATTCGGCGGTTTGCGTAACTACTTGTGCAATTGATTTTCCGAAGTGATTTTTTTCATTGTACACCAAATTCTGTTTTCCGGAAAAAAACCGTGAAAAAAAACGTGTAAAAAAAGACATTGGGAATTCCCCTAAGAGTGTGCTATTTACAATTGCTTTGACCAGTAAATTTACTTGAACGCGCAAAAAGGGAATTCCCTTATATTTGTGATATAAACATACTTCGCAAAAATTGAATTTGCCAAAAAAAAAAATTTAAGCATACGAAATTTTAAATCGTGCCAAATGGAATAAAATCGTGTAAAAATTAAAAATATTTTATTTTCAAACCGTGTAAAAACATAATTAGGTGTTAAGCACCACATGTTGTTTTTAGACCCCAAGCAAAGTTAATTCAATCATATAGGTTGCAAGCCATTTGCAAATATGGGCGTTTTTTCTGGTATCTAGGTTTATGGTCCCATGTGTGGTATATTTTTCGCATTAAGATTGCTGAACTAGGTACTGATATTGCATGCATCCACGCAAATTTCAGGAATGGAAACTAAATTCGAGCTATTTACATCCTCGTAATCTATTCCCATTGAATTATATGTTACTTACAACGACACACCGCATAAAAAGACCTATTTTTGCATTTTTTTTAAATATTAGTTATAAAGACTGAAACCGACGAATACTACGACCGCAGTTTTTTCTCAAACGACACTATTTGTTTGCAGATGCGACCAATACTTATGCGCATATTACAGCTTAATCCTAGTGATTTTTTCTGTCCGTTGAGTGGCAGTAGAAACTAAATTGTATCAGCTCACATAAAATTGTAGACCCTATTCTCGGTAGCACAATGAGTCAAAAATTAAAAATCTTCACGATTGAAGAGAACGTTGGTATCATTTTTAGGTTGGAAGCTGGCTGCGAAATAAAGACCTCGCCAAAAAGTACTGTGTTTCACAACCACTATATCCATTATTTTAAAAGCTGAGGACAAACTTATATCGGTTAAAACGACATAGTACTGTTGGTAAATGAACATAAAATACTTTTAGGCTTGTAACTTTGCGTACATTTATTTAAAAACTTCAAAAAGAAGAACAAACTTTACACAATTTTTCTGCTGTTTTTTTTTTAAGCAAAATCCATTATTTTTGGAGTCGCATGTGATTTCCGCTCACTGGAACATCTGGAACCAAAAATTCCAACGGGATTATTAAAACACAGCAAACATATTAACAAAATGGCTGACCTCTGAACGTTTTTTTTTTAAATCGTCCCCTTTCAAGCCACAAATCAAGTTGAAAAGTAGAGAAGATCTTGATTTATCCTAGTTCATACCAAAGTACAAGCTTATGCAGCAGTCGTAAAAACAATATTTGGAGACAAACGCGTTTTCAGTTTTGAGAAACTGATTCTTAGGTATAAAACCTTAAAGGCATAAAATCTTTAAGGCATATTCTTAAATATCTGTAGGTTCGAACAAAATAAAAAAACCAATTCGAAATCGATTTTTTGACACAGAGAATCTGGTTGGGCCCCCATAAATGCTCTACAAATGTGTATACTCTAAAAATATATTCTATTGGCGTTGCCATCCCACAGTGTAACTAAATCAAATTTGTGTGACCTTTTGAAGCCATCTCTAACCTCTTGCAACTGCTTGCATTTTTCAAAAATACAATGAATATAAACATCTGTATGTATATCTGTACATATATTTTTTATATTTTCTTCAACTTCGCACCATATTTGCATCTAAAAAATTACTGTCACTTTTTAGTGACAGTTCTTTTCCTCCAATAAGTGCTTAACGTTTCTTAGTTCACCGCTAAGAACAAAAAGATTTATCAACCTCCTCTCTACAGACAAGTCACCAATGAATTATTCATACGTAACGAGTAAAAAGCTTCCAGGCCCAAATATTCATACCATCCCAAGCTAAACCCTCTGCCATTAACCGTCAAAATTTCCGGGAAAAAAGGGAGACCGTTCTCATCCACCCATAACCAGTTCACATGTCATGATATAACACACTTTAAATTTGCAGTGTGCGCATTATTCAATGCATCGCCAGCGACAATAAATCAGTACTCCTGACACTGTCGCCTTCCCACCCAAGCTAACTCAATGGAAAGGGAAAAGGTGTACGTTTTGTTCGGTCACACTTTCGGGTTTTTAACGAACAAAACTACCTCCGAGCTCATTTGTAGGCCCGCAGGTAACGAATATTTGTCAGGTGTGTGCTCGCCATACCAAACAATGACCATTCAGATCGTCATTGTCCTAAAAAGCGCAAGATCTGCATACGGAGTCTTTAGTTGCTTACATAACATGCAACTGCCTCTGGATCTGTCGCTTTCGTTCTGTATTTGCGTTCGGTGTGACGGTCTGGTTTATATTTATCTGACAGTTTTGCACGGTGGCAAGCAGCGCATGGCGGTGATTCAATCTGACAGCGAATCACAGCTCAAGGTAACTGGAGATGAGTCAGTTCAATAGGTTTGACGGATTATCGATGGTTTATCTATTGTTTTCGACACATTTCAGACAGTCTGTGTTCCCATTCTCCCTATTCAGACTGTCCAGTGACGGATGTCGAATACTAATAGCTCCAGTTAGGTGGGTGAATGGGTGACCTTATTAAGGTTGTCTGCACTGGAGTATTGTGTATTAGTTTTGCTTATGGTTTGAATCATTGGCTTTCTATTCAGAGCTAGTTGTGGACTTTGATCAACATGTGAAGCTGCCTTAGACTGTATTTTTGCCTTTATATTTGATTGTTGGACTGTCAAAATCGAAATGAAAGAGTGTTTGATGTGTATTATTCTTTTGAAGCAAATTACAATTATATAAACTGTAACAAGCTTAAGAGGATTTCCCCTTCCGAGACGACAGAGTGAGACTGAAATCTTGCTTTATTATGGTTGTTGATGGTTGTGCAATTTTGGCGTGCGCGGTTGCGAGCTTACAATTAGAGTGTCATTCTGTTGAACAGCAACACTTAAGGGGAGTGAAAAGAAAATGAGAAGTGATGAATAAAAACGATATAATCATGGCCACGGGGATATTTAATAGATCGCGTTGTGATTTGAGAAGAGAAAGCTCAAGTCAGAAATTCGTTTTACCTCTCCACCATTGTACAAGCCCTTGACATTGTTTAAGTTTCGCAAAATGGAAACACCACCAGCTGTAGGCCCCTCTGCTGGTGAAAAAACAATATAAGCTGTTTCATCTGCAAGGTGAACTTCCATACTATCCCGAGGGGTAATAGTTCAGAAGAACGAGAAAAAATTCTTAGTGACATATGTTTTTGAATGCATGAGTGCTTTGTGGAGTCTGCCTTCAAATGTACATCTCAATAGGCACATATGTACATCTTAATGCTGATTGAATGAACATTGCTATCGTTCTAGACTTCTTCGCAAAATGTCTATTTATCTTCAACATTGTTATGCTATACAAAAGCTCAGTTCCAGTTTTCATACCATTCAGTGGTCCTCTGAATCGAAGAACAACATTCACATCTGGTGACATAACTCATGGGCAGCACCATTAACTCCACTGATTGAATTCCATTGATTGAAATCAAATTCAACTTTGCGTCAGTCCCCGCATTGGTCACGGACTCCATTCACGCCCTCACGTCGCGTCGCCACATAAAATTGGATTTTAATTTATATTTACCCCAAAATATAATCAGCAAAGCAAATAAATAAGTAAACAATAAACAAACTAAGAAAAAAACTTGATGCGTGCAGACTTGGAAAATCATAAATTAAACTTTCAGTTCGTCTGTATTGTTTATTTTTTGTTGGTCGTCTTTATTTCATTTCAATTTATTTTTGTTTACTTTTTGTGCTGTGCAGCGCCACACTAACTATTGAAGCGCCGAAAAGACGCAAAATCTATTTGCCTTTCTCCTCGTCGTAGCCACCCAAGCAGAAGGCAAGAGGAATGTGCAAACGAATGAATTTAAATTGTGTGAAGACATTCATCAACGCTGCTGATCACTATTTTTGGAAACGCTACCCGAGGACATTAATCAAAGTGAATCTGAGCTCATCTAATCGTGTGTCATATTAGAATTAATTAAATTGCACTTGGATAGCAGATAAAGGAGCTGGATCAGAATCAATCAAGGAGGAAGGTGGTCTGCACAGGTAAGCGGATTTGGGCGGGAGCATTAAATTTGCATAAATCAATGTCAAGTATGAGTCTCCAAGACGCAGTGAGTGAACCGAGTTTTGGTCAGTTTAAGAAATGCTCGGATTCGGGTTTCATTTTATTTTCTTTCATTTTTGTTTTGATTTTGATGAATTCTGAAGTTCGATTGCCTAATTGGATTAAAGGATAGGATCGCCATCCGCATATGTGTTCAACACACTTTATCATTCGGTTTAATTAACACATCATGAGACATTTAAGGCCCAAATGTGGCAGATCCACATTTCGCTCTAAGAATAACATATTATTTCGGTTACTAGCACTGACAGTTGTCGAATTTTGGGTTGAGGAATGTTTCCATGTTGCCGAAATGAAGCGGAATGTGTTTTGTTTAACTGAGTAGGGTTACCAGATTCTCGCTGTGTTACCGCAGAAATATTATGAAGTCACAAAAGAGAGTTGAAACAATAACATTGGATGTATAAACTGTTTATTATTTCTGCTGCAATATTACAATTTTATTTTTATCTCACCCCTATTCTCTTAGTCATAGTGACAAATTGTCAAGTCACATTTTTACTCACCTCACATCAAAATGTGTACTTATGAACGCAAATGAGGTGACATAATTTCATACTAATTTCCACCCATTGAAAATTCATACCAAAGGGCAACACTTGATATATTTCCCAAGCATTTACAGGGTTTTTCCGTAGTTTTTATCGCTATTGCCTTGGATATTTGATCGTGTGTTTGATGTTAGAGGTTTGCATTCTGGTGTTGAAAATGTCCAACATTCGTACACCTCCAAAAGGACGATCATATTCCATGTTACAGACTATAGACACAGCAATATGTTAAATTATCCTCTTAGCTTCGATCCCTGGTCTGTACGACAAAAACAATGTTTACGGCCTAATCTCTTTCGAGTTACTGACAATGATCAAAGAGTACTTCTGTCTAGAAAAAAAACTTCTCAAACTTGGCCGTTCGGATTCGGCAAAAAACTGTAGGTCCCTTCCACTCGTGAGAGAACAGTAGCACGCCCAACCTAAGTTGCTAAGAAGCTTGACCACGGCCCTCTACTGGCGGCAATTAATATACAATTAATGTTTTGTATTTTTGTCCAATACCCAAAGCAGTTTATGTATGTACTTACTTTGCTTTGGCCCAGATGAAATCCGACGAAGTCCTGAAATGCGTTACAAAGCTGCTCAGAATGGCAGTCGGATCGCATACCAGGCGTAACCCCTTAAAGTATAAACCCCTCGCTATATATGTCATTGTCAAGCTTATGCCGATTGAGAAATTGTGGGAGGATACTTCTAACATGGTCGTCACGATCTTCACAGGTTTATTAGGCCATCGGGCTGGCTCAACTTTAATGAACCGGAACCGGAGACATGGTCACGGAGTCGAGAAATAGATTGCAAAGGAAATACAATATATACGATTTGATGGTAGATGGTAGATCTTTGATCAGTATATACAAAGATCTACCATGTGTGTGGCGGGCCTTGGGCTGGCCCACCACCGTTTTTCAAATCATACAACGGATTTCATTCACACGACACATGTTTGTAGAGCATGCATTTAAGACTTCACATCACATTTCATATCTGCGTGTACTCTGAAATTAAATATAAACAAACAAAAACGAGGCACGTTTTATATGTGTACTAACTTTTATTTAACATTTAATGTTCGTCATATAAAATATATACTTTATCCCTTACAGTCTAGACTCGTTAACAATATTTCTAACAGTGTTCTCGGTTTTAATACTATTCGGAAGTTAATTCCTATTTGTCTATCTTTCGGTTCAGCATTTCATTTCCCATAGACTTATTTTTCCAACAAACACAACTTTTTCTTTCTTCACTAAATTTATACAATTACAGTTAAAAATTCATTAATTACTAATAAATTAATTTATTTTATCATAATCAATATTCTTACAATCAAATATCACATAGCTGCTCAATATATATTTTTGTGTTTATTTTTTTCATTAATTTTTCTTTCTTTTGCATTAGCAATTGTATATTTGTTGTTCATTAAATGAAAATAAATTTGTAAAAATTAGGAAATTGAATAAATATAAAATTAACTTAGTATAAGGTGTTATGAACAAATTTATTTAATGGAACAGCTAAAAATGGATTTTTTTTGTTATTGGGTGGTGGGATGCAAAATACAAAATAAAAAATTAAAACTTTAAAAATTAAATTTGGAAATAATCTTAAACATTTCATTGGTTTATTTGCTTTACTATGAGATCTTCAAACTTGATCTGAAAGGAAAACCAAACAAAATTTGATTTAAGGAAACCTATGAAAAACAATACTCGTACTTATAATTGTTGGTAAGAAACGCATTAATTAAGGTTAGTTTAAGTTAGCAGTGCCCTTAATTATTGATGGCAATTACGCACCAGCCATTCTAGATGATTTCACCGATTTTCTCTATTTTCAGAGTGGTTTTTTGGCAGTTATTGAAGTTATTGTCGAAATTTGAAACTGGGTTGTAGGAATGTTTCTGCGAGTGCATATGCCATACAATAATACACATAAAGACCAGAAGGACAGACAATATGACTATGATGATATAGAAGACATAGTGATCATTGTGAAGCACTTCGACAAATTCCGGGTATACTGCATAGGTGGCCGATGAATCTTCATTGACCATACATGGCGGGGGTGATGGTGGACTTTGTGTTGTTGTTGTCGTGGTGGTCGACGACGTTGTTGTTGGCTTGGTATCCTTCGGCGCTGGACGTGGGACAATAATAGGTGGTGCAAGTGGTGCTAATAGAGGGCTATCTACTTCATTGTTATGACTTTCGCTGCTTTCGCCTTCGAAGTTATCCTGGTCTTCCGAATCTGGCCAACAAACTGGACAGCAGTGGTCTTTCAGAGATGCTGTTTTTGCATTTCGACAAGTGAGTGCCTTGCAGAATGGCAGGACACATTTCTCCTCACCATTAGTACATTCACACTCATAGCATCCGTCTTTCCATGTCTCCCCGTTAGAAAAGAATTGGTTCAAATTTTTCGATTTACAATAGGCAGTCGTTGGATTTGGCATAATCTCATCACACGTCCTATGGCAAATGGGCTGACCATAGACGCATTTACATCGCTGGCAGTCAGTTAACCAATAATTTTCGGTGTCACGTAAAACTGTGCAGTTCGGTTGGGGTCTGCACTCGTATGATCCGCAACATTTTCCGGGAATCTGGGTTTCAGCAATGGTTTCATGGATAACCATACCATCATTCCGGCACGACGGAATATGACAGAGCTTACAGGCACATTTACGTGCCAAGCAGCACTCGTTTAATAGACTTTCGACAATTTCGGATTTATTCGTTGTTATCTCTTCTGACGTAAAATCGATGTACTCCCGTAATTGACTATCCTCAGGACAGGTCAGTTCATTCATCGGCGGACACTTGATACCTTCGCATATAAGAGGTTCAGCTGTAAATGAAAAGAGAAAAAAAATGGCATGGTAAGTAAACTGAAAAGAATTGCTAACATCATTTATAAAAATATCACTCGTGAATGTTGCTCTTAAAAAAAAACTCTTATTTTCACTTCAGGTACATTTCAGCATAAGTCACAGTATTCATTGAGAGCGGATTTGTGAGAATTAAATATGCATTACCCAGACAGAATGAGCAATGAATTCAGAGTCGTGCCACTTCAAATGTCTGAGCGCCGTCGTTGTACAGACATTTAGGCCAACTTGCTGGCGTAATGCGCCTTTTTGTTTGCTTCGTCGAGGGTGGGTGGCTGTAGATAACGACTCCGGAGTACTCTAATTGAATTAAATTTCGTTTCCACCAGCCAATTTCATTTTGAATTAATTAGCGATGACCCTAGATTTGAAAGTTCCGGACTGCTGCACTCAATGTTTCCTTAATGCACTTTTTTTCTTTTTACTCTTATTTGCACAGTCCATTTAAGTGCTTTAAAGAATCACTGAGGGAGTCGGGATGTGGATAAATTATTCTTCTCTATCCAATAATGTGTGCAGGCGCATAGTCTTATTTTGAGGTAAGGAGATATTGTGTATAGTTCTGACAGAGAGAAGAGGGTTAATAGTATCTGTATGCGGAAACAAAAATAAGTAAGAGAAATATATGTTTGTGTGCCAATCTGAAGGAGCATTCGTTTGTGCGGAAAGTCAATATGCGTTGAACAAATTTTTCCTATATAACAGCAGTAGACCAATGAGAAAGGAAAACAGACGATTTTAACAAATCATAATATCTAATGACTTAACACTTTTCAGAATCTGCGAAAATTATGTTCCTTTTAAGCGACTTACTAAATACATAGTTATGAATGTACAACCCGTATATCGCTATTAGAATCTATACATAAACATGTAAAAATATGGAAATACGAAAGAACCGCATATATGCACGAAACGTTAACCCCTAACACCCATTTCCTTACATCGGAAAGTTCTCTTGAAGATATTATTGGAAAGCTGAAAACTTTCTTTCGTTTCAAATAAATGAGTGCTAAGCACGCATTCACAATTGTATCGAAGAGTAAAACTCAAGTCGATGTCGAACAACTTTTAGTTTTGTTTTTTTTTTTCAAATGAAAATGGAAAAGCGGATTAAAGGTAGCTGCAAACCTGAAATTTGATAAAAACTACCAGACTCTAGAAAAAAACTTTTAATTGGCCAGATCTGCCATACACCGTTCCGAATAACCTCTCCTCTAACCACATTTGCCGAACGTAATTTTAACTTCCAACTGAAGTAGTCCTTGTAATCGAAAACTTGCTTGGTTAAGAGTTATACAAGATTGCTGATAGAATGCTATTTAAAAGGTACCGCTTACTCATATTTTGTTGACTGTTGAAGTGCGATGCGGGAAAATCAAGTTGATCCTTGTGATATACTTTGATATGTACTTCAATATGTAAGGTGAAATAATTTCGGAAAGCAGAAATTGTGTGAAAGTTATTAAATCAATTTGAGTTAAGAACTCTATCAGGTCAATTAAAATCGATTGAAAATTTGTTATAGAAGTGGTAATGGTGTCAAGTCTTGTTTGGACATTCTTCAGCGATACACAACAACTATGGTAGTTTGTTTGCGATTTCGTAAGATTTGACGGTGTTCGGGCAAGAAAGCAACAAAGGATTCGAAGAAGTAACTCAGAAAATATGCAGAAGTACCTGTATTTGCCTAACAATCTGTCAAGAAAGTGTCCTCTAGGAATACTCAAGGAGAATAAAAGAAACACTCTCAACATTCGATTCAAATATGCGAATGTGTGGTTATTGATTAGCTAAAATACTAGGAAAATATATTTAGATTACTTATATTATATAAAACAACCCTTACACCTACTCCTATATCCATGCCCAGCCATAAATTAATTATACTGGCAAATTAGTTTTTTTTTTTGTTAAAAATAAACCCTAACTGCTCGACGTCATTGAATACCCTAGAGCAATGTTCTGGCCATAGTTTGGATTTATAAATTTCCACAAGTCAATCAAAAATTCGACCGAACAATTGATTACCAAAAATTCAGGCGGGCGTTGGGAATTTTTTTTCCGGGCCCATAGCCAACACTGCCTTGCCAAGTTATTCGATTAATGAATCCTGTGTGGATGCAACGTTAAACTCTCCATCAAGACCCATTGATAGAAAGGAATAAAAAAAACCATTACCATAGGGCTTACTTCCAAAACCAAACAGAAGCACATTTGACTGCGTCAGAGGTGTAGGAGAACAGATGGTTTGAGGATATTAGTTGTCGAACGTATCCCTGAGTGGTGTGGTATTGAAAAATGACACTCTATGGAAGCGTATGGGTACCTCCCAAGGGATACCGCTTTACCAATTTTGAAATTTGAGTACACGCTGTGCCACACACGGTGTGATAATAGGTGGGATATCGTTTTGTAGCTTTTAGCTATGATTTATGGGAGCAGGCTTAGTTTTTTGGTGCCAGCGGTAGCAGAGAGGCTTAGGCGATAATTTCAATAGTGGTATTATTTCAGGGTTGGTCCTATATGGGTTGCAAGTGCTTTTAGAGGAAGGGAATTTTTTTGTAGATCTCTCCGGCATTGTATTTCCATTTGAGTGCACATATATTTTCGTATCCCTGATGAATGCGAATGACTGTTCTTATTTTTCATCGCAGCAATGGTGTCGTGGTAGTAAATATATAGGTTGTGTGTTACTTAACTCACCTTTTTGAATAATTGACTGTTTAGACACACAGATTATAAAACGGAGACTAAAAACTGGTATATTTTATGGTAAGATATAACCAAAATCATATTCTGGTTCCCCATCACTATTTTACGATCGTTTTGCTAACCATCCTATTAAGAATCAATTTACACATAAATGCTTATTTTATTCTAAACATTGCTGTGTTTATGACTACTTATCACAACAATAATGAGCAATTCTTAATCGCACAACATACTCAATCTTGTAAGTCCCTGTTTTTTTCCGATTTTATACGTGTTCTGGGATAAAATACGAGAATATTGATTATCCACGTCAACAGATGCATCACTGTACATACACACTTCAGTTGAGTTCGAAAAACATTATTCCTTAAAATTCGTTTAACTCTTCGATATTTACTGCCTATTTTACAAACAAATTCCAATCTCTAATTGAATAAACGTTCAATTAATAAATTTAACTCGTGCAATCCATATCAATCGATGCGAGCATGTGTTGGTAAAATTCAAACCCATTAGACGACATAAACATTCGACATGCTACGTTCGTGGTAATTAGTCGGTGACTGTATCCAATTGAACTTTTACCGTACATACTGAACAGCACAACTTTCTATATACAAACGTCCGCTAGTGGAATGAAAACACTCCCACCCTAAATGTCAATCATTTCATTCAGTTGAGCGTCTGACAGCCATTCAACGGATACCGGCAAAACTATCGCATCGTATGAAATGTGGTGTCGGTCGATCGTCAAGTTGGATCGCGATGATAATTATTCGACGCAACATAATTACAAAAATTGTTCCCCCATTTTAGCGTAAAACGATGAATTGCCCATTATTTACTAGTTTCCATTTCGGAAGGTTTTTTATGAATTACTAATGATTTTCAGTCCCGCGATTAGGCGGTGATCGGTCGCTGTCACGATCACAATCACGATTTGAATTGTTTGCGCTCTGCACTTGCGGATCAAACAGCTGAACACTTAAACGTTCTCGCTTTTGTGAAGTAAAAGTGTGGTTATGGAAAAAATCAGTTTCGAATTTGGCATCGAATAATTAAAATCACTGAAAGTCATGCAGCCAAGAAGTTAATCTAAATATGAGTCACATTTGGATATCTACCTACATATTTATATACTACAGTCAGTAAGTCAGTGAATTTACACACCCCTATTTTAGTGAAACCAGTGGAAAGTACCGATGATATTTGCGACATTTTTCGACCTTAATATGATGAGAATAGTATTATCAATCCCCATCTATTCACCACCAAGCTACCAAATACTTGTCTCTATGAGCCAACGTAACATGTACGATTAAATACATATAAACATTATAACTCGCATTATTAATATCTTATAAGCGTTTGCAATTTTCTATCAATCTCTGGACCACCTCAAAGATGTTTACAACATTGATTGTTTCACGTGGCTACCTAATCTTTGTGATGGCCGCATCTCCAGCCATGGTGTAGGCATAATCAATCATGTCTTCCTTCATAAAGGATTATTATGATTTAACACAGCAAAACGATAATTTTATTTGATGAATGTCTCAAGTACAGGTTCTCCATTTGAGCGCAATGCTGAAAGCTCTGTGAAAAATAAGTGTTAATCTATCATTCAGCGCAAATTATCTTCGTGTCCATCATCAGTCGCCGGTGTTCGTAAAAAATTTGCCTGCCATTTGGATTCGTTAGAGTGCGGCAATACATGGACCATCTTTCATCAGTCGTTAAGTGCCATTGGGTGATTTACTCCAATCGTGCAACCGACACTTGTTGCCTGACAACAGTATCTGCGGCAATTTAAATGGCACTCCCCACGACTGGGACTATCACATTTAAAAGTATCTAAAGCGCTCATAAAATTAACACTGTGTATTTCATTGCAGATTCGAAACTTATTTTTAAATGCCTACGTGTTCACTTTTACTGAATGTCGTTATCTTTTCGCAAAATCACACATCGCAGATACATTTTTGTTTAAATAGTCAGCGAAACGAAAACAGGAAAAGTAGCAATAAAAACCTAGACAAGAAAAAAAAAACAAAAACGAGCAACAACTGTCCGCAAAATAAAAGATGACGCTGATGGCGAAGGTGAGGGTACAGCGGATGGAGCGGTTTGAATCCGAGCAAATTGTCGGTAGCCAGCAATTTGATAGTATCACCGGGTACATAAGCATACGGACATACCACGGTGTGTAACGAGATACAAAAATACACAGAAGATAGACAATGTGATACATGTAGCTGGTGAATGTTCAGTGCCCTTTCAATTCATGTTATTTCAAAGCTGATGACGTACGTATGTACATACGTTTCTGCTGTCAGGTGTCGGTGAAATAAAAACTTTGTAATGCATGATCTAATTGCCATTCTTTTGTTAGGCGTTGCCATTTGGCGTTGAGTTCCATCCTCGGTGTTAATTCTGCTCGTTCGAATTTTAGTATCGCTGACGAACCGATAATCTGACTTTAAGTGGGATAATTATGCTTATTTTATGTCGTTTCGGTAGATTTATTCCTTTTGTTTCGGTTTAGTCTCTGGAATAGTGACTGCTGGAATGTGATGTGACATACCGCTTTTATAGTCCGCGTAGATGAGATCAGCACTCTTACTCTAAGTCAATAGACGGCTTAGCTTTGATAATAGGACGTTTGTTGCAGATGATATCACGATCCTGAACGTTGAGTCATGCAGACATTGAAACATGACTTGACTTGGACAACGTGGTAGGATCTCTCTCTTTGATGTGTTTTAGTGAAATATAATCTACACTGTGTATCTGGGAATAGCAGACCTTGCAGACTGGGCTTGTGAACATTTTCCCTTAGTAGTACTTCACACTTTTATGGCGACATTTTGAATTATAGTAGTTTCGCATGTCGCTCAACAAGAATTATAGGAAACATGATTATAAACACATGTACATTGTCATAATAATGTGGGATGTTAGCAGAAGGAGTACTCGTAAAATATTTCGAACGTTAAGGCCAGACACATATTTGTATCGAAATTACATCTATCATAGTTTCTTAGCTTTAGTGTTTGCTATCAATTACTCTCAACTTCAACAAAAGCGCTTTTTAGCGTTGTCCCCAAAGCATTAACCCCCTTGCCTAAACTGTGTGTATACTCTACGTTCGGTTAGATTTAATTTGACTGCTGGCCCGGTGTCAACTCATTGCCTAGTCAAGAAACTAGAAATGACTAGATTGCTGATTAATAATAATAATAATAATAATAATAATAATATGAGTGGCGCTATAGCCTGTAGAGGGCCAGGGCCTAGCCTCTCAGCAACCACTCGTGTTGTGCGTGCTATTGTTCTCTCACGAGTGGAAGGGACTTACAGTTGTATGCCGACTTCGAACGGCTAAGTTTGAGAAGCTTTCCCTAGACAGGAAATACTCTTTGAGCATTGTGAGTAACTCGAAAGAGGTGGGGCTGTGAAAATTGTTTTCGTCGCACAGAGCAGGAATCGAACCTACGACGTCGAGGTTGGAGTCGACGCATATACCCACAACGCCACGGACCGGCACACTGATTATTACTGTCAGCAATTAGAATATCTTCCTTGTCGCATTAGTTAGTGCAGGGCTATAGCATTGTAGATTCTTTACCGATTCTCTGTAGTCTCTCTCTCATGTGTTGGACCATATCCAATAAGACAATGCCCAGATTCAAGGGCGGTAGTATATATTTTGCTTTATGTATGGTGGATGCCCGTGTCGTTGTGGGAATGTGTGTAGACCCCAACTTCGACGTCGTAGGTTCCATTCCTGCTCTGTGCGAGAAAATCAATTTTTACGGCCTCACCTGTTTTGAGTCACTGACAATGCTCAAAGAGTATTCCCTGTCTAGAATAAGCTTTTCAAACTTGGCCGTTCGGAGCCTGTATAGAACTGTAAGTCCCTTCCACTCGTGGGAAACAATAGCGGGCACACCACGTGTGGTTACTGAGAAGCTAGGCCCTGGCCCTCTACGGGCGGAAGCGCCCCTCATATTATATTTATTGTCGAAAATTGTTTTCGATTTCAGAAAAAATGTGTTAAGTACAATCTTGCTTAGGCTAATTTTAATTCCGTTGAATACAGCGATATCCAGAAATCCAGTCTAGCATCGTGTGTTTTTGCATCAATGTTTTGAAGGGATGCTTAGAACATGGCTTTGCAGAGTTTGTGTTGGTATGTTTGCTGGACGCCTCATGCATCTGGTAGCCTAAAGCATTGCATGCGGTTTGAACGGTGCCTATTTTGTTTACTTTATAATTTAGCATAAGTAAGTCACAAGCTCCCACAAATATAATTAATTTAATTTGAAATGGATGTGGGCCAAAGACACTATTGGTTGGTCACATCTCTACTGATTGGCCATTATTTAGAGATCAGCCAAATTTAGCCCTTTTCTTCATCTTTTCGCCCTATATATTTATGTAGATAAGATTGGTTTCGGATCACGAGATGGCTCAGATCTAGTGTCTGTAGCCTATACACTTTTTCAGTGCGGAATTTATTCATTATGTTTAGAATAGTAACATTCATATGTATGAATCTACATACATACTTAACGCTGAACATTAAATATCGTAGTAGGCAAAAGTATTAGATTTTGCAAAAGCCGATTCAATTTCTCTTATTTCTTTTTTAATTGTTATTTTCTAAAGTACGCATTACGGTCATTAATAACATCCTGACGTTGAGTGATGAGATTTCACCTCTCCAAGGCAATGATCTCAGAAACATCCAAATGTCTGCCTTTAAGAAAAAATCAATTTAACTATTATTATCCCGCCTCATTTCATAGCTCTCAATCTGCTGTTCAGTAGTCCATATATCATAGCCTTACGAGTTAAGAAAACATCTTACGTAATAACCTATTTGTGCCTTGGACACTGATCAATGAGGTACTTCCAGCATCGCACTCAATTACCATGCCACAAATCTCGATTGGATAGTAATTAATTTCTCAGTCTGTGTCTGTCGGTGTATGAGGCACATCGTCTCCTTCTTATGAATTTTTTCGTTCCGTGTTTCTTTTCTTTCAATTCACAAAATTTTAATGAGCTCTTAATTACTCGTTTATTTGAGTTCGAAATCACAAACTCATCGAAATGTGGAGCATCGGGCGTGAAGCCCTTCCTGTCAATCATCGCATTGACAGCCAAAACATTCTCAACAAGTTACACATAAACAAACAACTATGAGTGATCGCAAACTATGGGAGTACCCCATTACCTGTTACGTTGAGGATGCAACAATACTATCGGGTGATGGAAAAACCACATCGAATGAATACACGCGTTTTGGTGGCGGCCCTTTTTTTCGAAAACACTTCAAAGTGATGTTAAAAATTATTGGGAGCGTGAAATTTTGATGTTAATTACTTGTTTTTCATTTGATTTTTCAACTACCAATGATTAACATTTCCCCAAACACACGGCGCTTAGAACATCACAGGGGCGCCTGCATAAAATAAACAGCTTTGGTCGAGATGAACACAAAGGGTGTGTTAATTATGATTACAAATCACTATGGCTGGCGTTATAATTGAAGGACAGATATGACTCGGGAGAGATGATGGTGTCTTAATGAAATAAAAAAAACAGCTAGGGCGGATCTGGTTAATTATTGAATATCTGCTTTTGCCGACGTGGCTTTGAAATAGAACTGGTAATTACGATGAACAGTTCAAGGTTATATTTGATCATTATTATAAATATTGTAATACATTTTAAATTCCAAATTCTCTGAGGTGTGGATATTTATTTACCATTTATTGCAGAGCTGGAAACATTTCATTTCTCTGAAGTGAAGAATGAAAATTATTCCCTGTGTCTCATCTTCCAATCAACTAAAACTGAAATCAATACAGGTCCATTTTAATCCCATGTTAAAGTCACACCTTCACAGCTTTATGATTACCATCATCATTTGAAGTCAAACAAATTATTCCACAAAAATTTAAAACGGAAATCTCAAAATCCACTTTCCACTTCAGGAACCATTACGCTATCGTAATTTCAAAATGATCACCAGTGGTCCACCGGTGTTCATTTGATTCTCCCCGCAAACCTGATTATATCCCCATATCCGAGTACGCAATAATCTTTTCGCAAAACTATCGCCATCTCACCTCATTCCCATCGCCCGGACCCAGAGACCATAATTGGCGGCGACGCAAACAGCATTATTATGCAGAAGTCATCCTCACCCGTTGTCGCACCGATTTTTATTGACAACCGTATAAATTTCCATACCGATAGAGGTAAAGATACCCCCAATAAAAATTCATTGATCCAAATTCAAATTCGGATTTCTTGAGCTCAGGAATCTACCGGAAAAAAAATCCGCAGAGAGGCATGAACAAAAAAAAAAATACAAACATGTCACAGTGATTGGAATCAGCATCTCACAGTTTCGTTTGTTCGTGCTGCCACATTATGCTCGTATGGCTCCTTCGTGCACACTACAGAGTGTTTGGAACGCGTACTCTACAACTTCTGTGTGCTCTTTTTATGGCCACGCCATTTGTTGACTCCGGATTTAGAGGAGCTGAGTTCGGCATACGTGTGTATTCACTTGTCGCAAATAGTCATCGATTTCGAATTCCACTGTCGTTCTGACGCGCGCTATATTTTGTAGTAGCGCGTAATATCATTCTGCTACCCGTGATAACACGTTATGTAAGATTGAGGGGCATCTATTGGATGTTGGCCTATCGACCACACAGTGGCGGTAAGGAAACAACACAATTAAGGCATGTGCAATGTGTTTTGTCTCGCTTTATGAACAGTTTAACAATGAACGTTGGCGGAAAAAGCATCGTTTTCGCATAGAAGGTCGATCTACGTACAAGTATGAACATCAGCTGCTCAGACTTGATATTCGTCGGCGCCACGCACTGCTGTTGTTTGTATGCGTATTTGAAAGTCATTGATGAGAATTTCAATTATTGTTTCATAAATAAAATAGCGGACAGGCTGGAATTGGTCTTGGAGGAGCAATAATTATTCTAGCGGTAAGATAGCGTTTTTCGCTCTTGCCCCATAGCACAACTTGGAACACGGATTTATGATCTCAATTTTGTGAATGTTTTATGGTTATGAATCGTAAATTAATGCGAATATGACACACCTAATAGTTTATGCATACGAAAATGGTTTTATATCATGCCTCGTTTCAAAGCGGTGGAAAGAACTTCATTAAACTTAATACGAACCAAGGAATACAGTAAGGGTTCATTTGAAACTTCAAATCGAATTTGATAAGCCGATTGCTAATGAAAAGGGCATCAGGAACATATGGCCCTGGTCGTAAAACGTTATGGGTAGTGATATGCTTCTTTGTCATCTTAAATGAATTATCTTTGTAAGCTAATCGTGGTGATTGATCTCAGCTAAAACTGACTGACTTTATAAGGGTTATGCCAAGGGTTCTTTTTGCATAAGACATTACCAAATTAAGTAGCAGAGCCATTCACCGCTAAACTCATCAAGCAGAACGTGGCAAAACTTCGTAGGATATTTGTCCTCAGGAAGCATACTCTTAGTTCGTTTAAACCGATATTATTTTATGTACAGAAAAAGTTAATAGGAATAACTATTGAAAACATATAATATATATATATGGGTGGCGCTACAGCCTACGCTCGTTCACACGAGTGGAAGGGACCTACAGTTTTATGCCGACTCCGTACGGCCAAGTTTGAGAAGCTTTTTCTAGACAGAAAATACTATTTGAGCATTGCCAGTGACTCGAAAGAGATGGGGTCGTGAAAATTGTTTTCGTCGCTCAGAGCAGGAATCGAACCTTCGACGTCGAGGTTCGGGTCGACGCACATACCCACAACGCCACGGGCCACCACATATAATACATGCGCAAAAACTTAATTTCTAGTTGACTTTACATTGTTTCATCCCAAAGTGCCGACACATACACAATATCCAGAATATTACACGTAACAGTTGCCCAAACCCTAACAAAGGGTATTCATTTTGTCACTTTACAACCGGCTCTGTGTGCACATGTGAATGGAAAAGCGTAGAAAAACGCTGTGTGAGTTCAACAACAATTTTTTGTGTGCTCCAGACTCCTTTCACCTGACAATCGGGATTATAAGCATGTACCAATTTTGTATTTCAGAGACCAACAAAAGAATTAAGGAAGTGGATCCAGGGGATGAAGTAAACAGAACATATTGTCATCATAACAGTCGTGAAAACAGAAAACAGCAAAAATATTTCCCAGGGATTAATATATGAAAATTATTTCAGATTTTGTATCTTGAAAGGTAGTAATAGCGAAACACCTTCAGCAAATAATAATGTATGTGAATATTCACCCCAACAAAACGTACATGTTTCGATATTTGCACTTCTCCAGCGAAAAAAGAAAACGAAAAACCTTTAGTGTTTCTTTTTAAATCTTTTTATCACTGTCAAGACATGTGTGGATGCGAAAAAAAAAAAACGCACAGCAAATAGAATATATGTACGAATTCTTATCTTATCTGGAGTATACAGAGATGAGTGAGGGTGAGTAAACAAGAAATTACCTTGGACAAATTGTAGGGGATTTTTGACAAATTTTTGTTTTCATCAGTACGTCTGAGTAGTAGAGTGCACACAATACTTTGGTCGTATATTACTCATATACACGAATAAAATCTAAAACCTTGACGTTTGTTGTAAAGCTGAAAAGATGTGTCAACATTTCCCAGAAAACGTAAGTTCCGTTGAACCAACTATTGGGTGCATATTTGCATGGAACTTGTATAACTCGACCATGGCCAGTAATTGAGCTTAATTACGTTTTCATTTCAATCGTGTGTTTGTTTGAGGAATATGTCAATATTTTCTTAAAAGGCATTGTTGTCTTAGGTAAATATGGTGAAGGATTTTCTTTTTTTGTCTCTTAATTTCTTGTTCGGGCTTGTGTCGTTGCATATTCACATTCCAGCAGATACACGAGTTCCTTGTGTGCACACACTCTTATGTTGGGTATAGTGGACGATGCAGTTGATACGCCAGCAAATATTTGTGCATACTTGGGTACAAGTCATTAAGTAGAGAATCACTTATGTATTATGTGTTCAATCTGACGGAGTCGTGAAAATATCTGAGATATTTAGACTTTTTTTTAAATGCCCTAACCGCAAGGTTGTAACGGGAAGGAAAACTGTTTCACAGCTAAAGAATGGGCATTGAAGTCAAATTTACTTTAACTGTGTAGTAATTTATTTTATTGTTCGAAATTGGTAAATTGATGTTTAAAAAAAACTGTAAAAAATCCAAACGATGTAGATAACTGAGCTGATGTCTGACTACTAGACTACAACGCCACTAGGTCCCTTCCACACACGAGAGAACAATACCACGTACAAGACAAGTGATTGCTCAGAAGCTAGAACCTGGCCCTCTACGAGCTGTAGCGCCACCCATATTACATTGCTATACCATATATCTCACATGTTCCTACCGATACATTATGTAACATCAAAATAAATTGATTCGCAAACTACAATTGTAGGCTCAGCTTTTTTTTCAAATTTCTGTCACGTTGTTCACGTTTGTCCATCTTAAAGAATTCAGTATTTTTCGTGCAAATTTAAGATCGTAATTGTATATTTTTCTTTTCGAAATATTATAGTTTTAAAAAAGTTGAGAATGTGCAACAAAAAGTAAGTAATATATTATTTACTTATTTATGTGCAGATAATTTCTTGTATTATTTATATTTATGAACAATGCAACTTTAAATTCAAAAAGTATTTTTTTCAATGCAGTTAATGTTTCTTATGTTATTGCGCTTGAAGGATTACTGTGACACAATGTATCAGTAGGAGTATTACCATTCCTTTTTCGTTTTTTACATTTTAAGATTTTTAAAAGTACACCAAATTTAGGATGTTTTAAAACACGGCAATGAGTTAGAAAACGAACATTTTACATTTTGCCACCCAATAATGCCAATGACTACATTACAGATGAAGATTCCAGTGATGACGATAATGTGACCGCTAATAATTTACCAAGGCCACACCTTGAATCCCCAGCACTATTTGTACAGATGAGAGATGATGACAGTGAGAGTCATTTTCAAGACTTCCAAATCAAGAGTCCCGAATCCTCCAATATAGTGCTGGCTCTACCTATACAAATGGCCAAACGATTCAGTAAATCGAAAATCAGCCGAAAGCTATAAGTACTTACAATAAGGAAATGGGAGGGAGATCTATCAGATCAGAACAAAAGCCTTTACATGTGTGAGATTCGAGGAAAGAAGTGATATTTCCCTTTAATGACCCATTGCATAGAAATGGCAGTTAGTAATGCATGACAACTACACAAGTTTAATGGGGGAGAGCTTGACCAGCTAGGTTTCCGTCGTCGCATTGTTCTAAGTCGTATAGATTATCTATTAGAAAATCGTAACCCTTTCAAGAAGATGTCATCTCGCTCATCTACTGTAGAAAATCTTGCTGCCATATACGACCAAATGAATCGCATCATAATAAAGCAAGATAAACGGACATGATGCCGTGTATGTCACCAAAATGCACCATCAAAATGTAATAAATGCGATGTTGCATTGCACTATTATTGATTTTATATTTATATAATTTATATAATTCATACAAAAGAATAATTTATTTTCAAATTTAAGATGTATGTACATATTTTAAGACACAATACTCCTACTGTGACATAATGTCACATCTCAAAATTTCAAATTTCAGGATAGTGTTTGCTAATGAGAATAATACCATACATCCGCTGAGTAAAACAAGTATATGAGGCAAATATTAAGAAAAAGAAAAAATATTACCTGGAGTATGTGGGATATATCAAGTGATTACTAAAGTATTCTATGACTTAGATACAATTGCAAAACTATCACGCATCAATTTGGTCTTGAATTGGTTCAGTTAATTATGCCATGCTCCACCTTCAATTATATTCCCATCAACACATTCTCCACACTTACTACCGTTGTGGAGTATGTAATTATGTACGACTAAGACGGAATCAAAATTACCTCCATTAATGCTGTATTCCGCATTCCGATGTTCCATTAACACAAGCGTATGATCAGAATCAATTTTCAAAGCAACATCAGACCTCTACGGCAAGCCTCTACGACCGCCCGACCTAATGATTGTCATTCCAAGAGCAACGCATATGGCGCTGTGTGTACTCTATATCCCCGCCCGGCCGATGCATCGATACGATTTACATACATTCCATTGTCATCAAAGCTTAATTTGTGTTGATACTTTCAAAATTATAATTCAAAATCATAAACGATTCAATTACATGCTGAAGTAATGTTGCTGTTGCACATGTTGCATTTACAATTGGTACAACACCGACTTGCCCTCGTCACATAACCACCTGCATACTTAAAACTTATATTTTTATTTGTACCCCTGTTTAATAAATTCCACTCCGCGTACGCAGCACGCATCACGCATCATGCGCAAGTAAAAATATCAGACAATATGGAGAGAAACAGACTTGTATTATTTTTGTAAGACATATAGCCAAACAGTTGTGACAGATGATTGTCGTCGGCGGCCACAACAATAAATGCGCGACCTGCATGGCAGTGATTTGATTAATTAAACAAACAAGACATGCAGCAGAGGCAGGATCGGCACGCTGCATTCATACATGTGGCAAGCCAAGTGTTTACGCAGTGAACGAATATAAAATATCTTCAGATAATGGAGGAGAATCTAGGGATTTTCCATATAGCAATTCGGTTAAAGATGATTGACAGATGGCCACTTAGACGGTGTATGAAAGTAGTAATGCTATTAGACATGTCTATGACTAAGTAGATCTGCTGGTCATATGTATGCAGCGTAGCAGATGAAAATAGTACATTCTATGTGGATATTTCCAACTGATCGTCCTCAAACTGTCATGGTTGTCTTGAAATTTCTGAAAATATGTATATTTAGACTTATATTGGATACTTTTTGGAGCAGATATGGGTGTGTATAACACTAATTGTCGATGAAAAATGTGTGTTGAGTCTCGTTTGTTGACCCGTCGATATATATATTTTTTAAAAGAGCACTTTATATGATTGAATGGATTTGCGTTTTGGACACCATTGGGGCGAAACTGGGCATGCTATAGCAGGTAAGATGTATGAAGTGGATCTGGTAGATGATGCCTGAGATTTACATGATATGCGTAAGTCATGGTAGGCACGCAGGTAATAGCGGCGTTTTCCTCAGAAGTGGTATAGATAAAAAAATATTCATTCGTGGATCTCGAAGGAATTTATCCTTTACACATTATTATATGTTAAAAAGGCATGTAGGCAAATGCGTACACCCCCGGACATATGATAAACTACAGAAAGAGTAACAACTTATTATACACATCTGTATTATGCGTATATGTAGATACATGAATCATCATTGATCCGCGTCAACAATGATCTCACGAAACTTCTTTGAATAAAAAAAAATCAGCGATCCTGCTAAGCACATTGCTTTCCGAATCATCATCACCTGCCGTAAAGATTGTATGGTACATATCATAAAACGAATGTGTATTAAGTATTATATGTGCCAATAAAATGGGACTGCACTTGTACGAAAAAAGATATGGTTCTATATACGTAAAGCTGTGAAGGTTTTTCTAATTTAATAGATGTACTCGTGTTGTGCAAGCTTTAATTATCGTACGAGTGGAATGGATCCTTAGCTTTGGGCCGACCCAAAACGACGAAGTTTGTAAAGCTTATTCTAGAACAAAAATATTCTTTGAGCTTTCTCAATGACTGAAGTATTTAATAAACGTCAAGCAAAATAAACACATTTGACCAACAAGCTTTTACAAATTAATATTCACCCAAGGAACGCATTCTGCATACGTTCTTTAAGTCTTCATATTTGGACAATCATACATAAAGAAATTGATTTGATATTAATATGAGAAGATGAGTATGTGAAGTTTATTCACCACCATTATATGTGCTAATATAAAAGCCAGTCATCTTTATGAGGAAATGGAAATAATTAGAAACGTAAATACTTGGGAAAATATTCTATTAAATTCATATATAGTATAATTTTGAATACCCTATCATCATCACAGTTCTTGACATCTACTTAGTACACTACCGCACGATATTGCTACAAATAACAATGAGATTACAAATGACAAGCATTCATACTCTTACGCAATCTTCTTTTTAAGTCTCAAAACGAAGCCACAAGCAACACAGCATTCGAACAACACAACTCTATTTTTTCATTGTAACACGCTGTCAATAGTAAGATTGATTGATGCATCAAAGATTGAACTTTAGCACGATACGAACACGATACGTTAAGAGAGAGAGAGAGAGTTCAAAAGTCAACATCAGTACAAACATTGGTTCTTTTAGTTAGCAGAGGCTGAACTGATGATAGAAGATGATATAATGGGTTATATCGAAATGATATGTCCACATGTAATGGAATGGCATCTGATAACTTTTACTTTGACAAATTTTAAAATCGCCAAAGCACTTAAGCTATCCGTCCAATTTTAGCACCGACAATAAATTTCAATGATCTAAGCTCTCAAACCAGTTTAACTAGCTGCGATGCTAGTCGATTTGATTAAGTATGGAGATACTAATAAAGCATCGCAGTAGATTTGTATATAGCAGATCTGTATATTCATTGGCTGAGGTAGTAAAAAGGCCGGTAGCTTAAGTCATTACAAGAAATATCGCATTCCAACCGCCATTCTAAGTAAATACACATTCTTATTCTATTTCTCCTTCTAATTCTTTATTTCATCAATAAGAGAAGTATACATAGATGTTGAGAATCAATCCTATTTCTAAAACATGTATGCCGTTTGTTTGTATATCCATCACAGAGCAACACAAAACACTACGTTCTACATATCTACTGGGATTTTGACTAGTCCATACTAGACTGAGATGTCTGGGCTAAAACTGTCACAAGCTCACATCTCATTCCCAGATTCCTAAAGGAAAATGGCTTAGAGAGTATAGTATAGTACAAATCTCTTCCACCGTTGCGCAATAGGAGCCTATAACCCTCAACACAACTCTGAAGAGAACTGTATGTTAGGGGGACTCTTAAGATGGCAAAGGTACGAAAGGAGGCAAACTTTGTACTAAGAAAGGACAAACAACAGTTTTGGACAAATTTGAAGTAGATCAGGATTGTGTCTGCGTCCGATACACAGTAAACAGTATAAACAAAATCAGTAACGACATCAACGCTGAATAACTCTTGTCATTCCGCTGACTTAAAATATATGTGTATATCTGTGTCTTTTTATCACAGAGCAACACAAAACACTACGTTCCCTTAGTGTTATGTCTCAGTATCGCTTTACAAATCAGATATTTAATGCGCGACTAAAGATCATTTATTCTAGACTATTTGTCCTACAGATTACTTCATATAAACAATATAAATCTATGCCGTGCCAAATCTATTCGTGCCAAACCAAAATTAAACCAAAAATTGGGTCCACTGCAACCATAGTTGGTTCTATGCCTTTTATCAAATAGTAAGTTTGTCATCCGAAGAGATCTTTGCGGAGCGTATATATTCATGAGAAAAAGTAGTTCTGGTGAATTTATGCGTTAAATAATAATGTCGCCGACGACGCCTGACGTTGCATTACGCCTGAAACTTAAGGATTGCAAGCCAACTATTTTACATTTTTTCTCATA
Organism: Eristalis arbustorum; assembly: GCA_916610145.1. Lineage (NCBI taxonomy): Eukaryota > Metazoa > Arthropoda > Insecta > Diptera > Syrphidae > Eristalis > Eristalis arbustorum. Next base: position 57,308,775 of record OU744318.1, read on the forward strand.
TTTAGGAAGCTCTTCGAAAGAACTTAATTTCGTGAAATTCTTTTGAACTTTTTCGAGTATAGGTTCTTGTGTATCATATAGAGAATCTCAAATGATGGATGAATGTTCCAAGTATGGTCTAACTAACTAGTTGTATATGTACTTTAAACTAGATATATTCCGGAAGTCCTTACTATTTCTTTTCAAAAATCCTAACTTTGCGCTATTTAAGGTGGCGCTACAGTCCGGGGGGACCTGGGCCTCAAACAACAAGCGTCTTTAGCCAGCTCGATATTTAGCTAGCTGTCTCCAGTTTCCACGCATAGTTGTTTGAGGTCCCTTTCCACTTGTGTACGCCACCTGATTTACGGTCTTCCTCTACTGAGCCGCCCCTCGGGGTGGATTTGAGGACTTTTTCGGGTCCGAGCATTGGTTTCCATCCGCTCTACATGGCCTAACCATCTCAATCGTTTGATCTTCACTCTTCTGGCTAGGTCGATGTCGCTGAACAACCCGTATAGTTCGTCGTTATATCTCCTCCTCCACTCACCATCTATGCAGATGGGACCGCAAATCACACTAAGAGTTTTCCTCTCAAAGCAACCAAGAGCAGTTTCATCCACTTTTGACGAAGTCCATGCCTCCGCCCCATATAGCAAGACAGTAACGATTAAGGTATTGTAAAGCGTTACGTTGGCTATTTGAGTGAGGGCTTTGTTTACGTCAAACGTTAGACTTCTCAAAAGTGTAATCATAATCCAAAAATCCAACTTAGAGTACAAAATTAAAAATAAGACAACAATCATCTATCATTTTCTATCCATATAAAATAGTTAAGCGAGCACTTTCTTGATACATTCGCAAAATGTTCAAAGAAAATTATAAAATTGCTAACCACACGAAAGCTCTAACACACAATGACACATCCATTCCACTTTGATTTCTTATCCAACCATTAAGTAACTTCACCTTACCGCACAAGAATATCCTATTCACACCTTTATTGTTGTCATATCCTTAACACTCAACCCCTCCCAGCAGATTTCACATATCATATTCCATGAAATGGTGCACCTTACCACGAACCTCGTTTGACTCCGGCACCATCGACTAAGTCAAGGAATAATAAAACATTCACATGACAGATGTTAACAGCCGGACATTCTGTGGTCCTTCTCTTGTCATAATGACCATAGTCATTAGCCAGTCGCAGACAACTTTGACTTTTGCTTGCTTAAACTGTGCATGTGTGTGGCTTGGTAATTAAGATACGTTTTTCTCTTAGGAGGTGGATATGCTGTAATGATAATACCATATGATTATATACATAGATGCAGAGGCACACAAGGCCAGAAACACTCGTTTGCCAAAAAGGAATTGAAACAGCCCAAGAACTTGTAATTTTATACCTTAACTCATGGTTTTCTTTAATGGACATAGTTTAGCTTTTTCAACCCTTACAATCTTTGTTCGGTTTCTGAATCGTGCTAATTACAGGGAACTTTGATCAAAGAGGATAGATTAAAACGTAGTTTAACACGAACGGAAAAAGATGAGGTATTTTATTGTGCACAGTAATCTGAGAATGTCACAAGCTTTAAATTGCATTTAGGAACTTTGAAGAACTTTTCAAATTCGAATTATCTTGAGTTAACAAGACAATCATATCGTTTATTAGCTGTTCTGTCAGAAGTACTCCAAAACGGCGACAATTTCACTTTGATGTTGTACAAACTAGTTGTATTAATTAAAGATACGCCGGTAATCAGATTGACACAAAAAATTGGAGTGTATGATTTAGATATCTTGCACTCATATGTATACTGATATCCCAGAGCAATAATTTTCAAATGTATCTTATAGTAATTGGCTGCATCATAATTCTGAATGCGATTGACTATACAGAAACGTGCCGTTAATTAATTGTTCCACTGACATGTTTAAGACAAGAATCGTCTCATCAGCACTCAGTTCACATTTGAAACAATTAAGCTCAAATTACTCCGTTTAGAAAGAAACCACATGTCCCATCAAGCTGTCAATCGAAAATCTTTACAGGCTTCAACAAGAAAAAAGTGCGACTAAAAATCTACTTGTGAAAAAGACAGAGAGTGAGAGAGACGCACCAGCTGTCAGCCTCTGACTTTACCTCCCCTGGATTTTCTTTTGGAAGAAATCTTACCTCATAAGAAACATCACAAAATACACATCTGTCCACTCCTTTAAGATTTCACATGTCGTACTCAACCTGTTGACCTCATCACATTGAAAGATGCCTGTCGTAAAACCATAAGATAAATAAGAAAAAGAAAAAAAAACACTTCTGCAGCACTTCATGCATGAAATATCAAAGACACTGACTGACTATTGGCCCAAAGAGCGTAGCTTCTGCTCATTAAACACGAAGATGATATAGGCTACAGAAAATCTGGGTAAAAAACCAATGTATACACTCAAACCTAGATCATTTACTGGAGTACCGCTTTGTTGGAATACATAAACTACCGTGATAATTTGTAATGTGACTTTTTTTTCACAGTGTCTGTATGTAATATGAAGTCGAATAAAAAAAACAAGATTGATTCCACAATCGAAATTAGATGATGACGGTACAAGGGAAGATAAGATGGCATCGTGCCGTGTCGCCATCGGCAATCCAGTGATCATTGATCTCAAATGTGTTCATATTTAATTATGATCACAAAAGCGTAACAAATTATTATGGCGAAATAATTTTCAAGTTGAACATACAGTGATAAAGAGATAGAAGTAAGAAAAATAACAAATAAAAAAGGAAGTGGTAAAATGAAGGCAGAGCAAGTGGTAATTGAGTACAAGTTCTCTACTCTGAGGGAAGTTGTGGATTGGATCAGGTACAATACATGCATACACACATAGATTCATCTTTTAAATTATTTTCACAATTTCTCATACGCGATTTGAGCAGAAAGACTCGGTTTCTCACATCATCTCACTGCTCGATACAAAGTCCAACACGGCCAGTCACTGACCGCTTTTAGTCTGTCGAAGCGGTTTCTTCGTCTTAGACGTTACCAATTAAATTTTTAGGGGAAAAGCATTTTTTGTACCTATTTGGATTTGTGTGTACATTTAATTCTTTATGAGCATTATGTTTTTTAACGGTACTGCCAAATTCACGAAATTAAGTTTTTAACTTTAAATACCGCACAACATGTTTGCGTGGTTAGATAAATTATGTTTGTCGCGAAATAAATATTTTTTAAGTGACAACAAATCTACGAGATATAGTAATTGACTAGCAGATAATGAATATTAAATAAGATAATTTTGCAAGCGTACAGATTACAGAGGTATTAAGGTGTAATGGAAAAAGGGCAGTAAAATAAAGTAATAGAAAATCATAGAGGAAACGGGGAAACAAGTGATATTAGGTAGTTTTAATATACAGTAGACTCTCAATACCTCGAACAATTAAAACTATGTTCATGTTTGCGAAGTTCAAATTTTAATTAAATAATATAGCAACTTACATGACTCGCATTCATACAAAATCCATACCAAATTAAAAATAATGCGCTTTTTCTTTTAAATAAGAATGAATTTAAATTATCTATATATGCAAAGCATTGGCATAAGAACATTTTTAATAAAATGTCTTGGCATAAAAAGTAACATAAAATATTGAATAAGCAAAGGCATTACCGGTACGAAATTGAATGGAAAGTATCATCTTCTTCTTTCCCATAAGCAAAATCATTCTCATAACTTGTTCTCTAAGGCGTCTTAAGACACGATTGTCATTTTGACTAACCAGCTCAACTTCAGCTATCTACAAGGCAGTGTTATGAATGAAAAATAATATATTCTTTTGCGAGTTCAAGTAGTTCATTGTAAGGAACAACGAGGGAAAAAACAGACACGAAGTAACGAACCGGAAACTGTATCAGAAAAAATATCGTGTCAAGGATAAGGAATTTCAACCTGAAGAAAATTTGTTGTATTCATTTTAGAGATGTCAGGCAAAACAAAAATCTGTTCGCGTTATCGAGGGTCTACTGTATTAGCAAACGTCGTACCATTATTTTTTCATTGCTTGCGGTAATTTAGGCATCGCTTTAAGAATGTATCAATAGATGAAAAGCTATAGGAACATTTTTTTAATTTGATTCGGTTCATGTTACTTTTCAACTCGTATTTGGAATTTCTGCAATATGTGGCAGGGGAGGATGTTACCTATAGATGTTACTAAAGTCGTCAAACATCACCTGAAACTATCACCACAAGGAATGATAAATGAAAGCATAACATAAAATTATGAATAACACAAATAACCCCAAGGAAGACTCAAGAGATTATAATGCAAAGCTAAAACAAGTCAGCATGCTGTGTAAATAATTAATAAACGCCACACTCATCTTCAGCATTCCTTTTTAGGAAATTGTGCTAGTATTCTATATGTCTTAATTATTACACACTACTTAAGAATGAATTATTAATTGGCAACACTTTTCACTAAATAGACTAAAAATAGACCTTTTTCCCACTATCATACACTTCTTCAATCCACATCAGATAGTAAAGCAGAAAGAGGGATTAAGCATCGAAAAAGAGTATTAAAGTGAAATGAGAAGAAAAAAAAAACGATTTTTTTGTTAATAACAATAAAACGCCGCTTAAGTGAAATCATCGCCTAAATAACCGAAACAAACAGCAACGATGATAGCGAGACGTGACTCGTTTTGTGGTTTCAGTGCAAAGGTCTGTTTACATTTCTCTGTATCTGTCTCCCTTGAGTAAAGTGCCAGAGGAGCCGGTAACAACCAAACAACCACGGCTTTTTAGTTCTGCACATACTAAATGTATAGTTTTAGCATGTGTATGGGTGTGTATATGTTAAAATATTTTACGGCTTTAATTAAGCAAAGATGTGACGATAAGATTGGCATTTTGGCTAATGGCAGTGGTTTATTGTGCTCCCAATGTGTGAATCTGTGCGGGAATGGTGAGTGCAAAAGGGATATGATTTGGCTCTTTGGTTTAACGTTGATGTAATGAACACATCATCTGTGGCTGGAATTCTTCTGAAATCAGGGCCTCACGAATTGAAGGGAAAAAAAAAAACAAAAAAATAAAGCTGTGTCGTGACATTTTGATTTGATGTGTCGCGTCTCATTAAATCGCGCTGATTATTTATTTTTCTTTTTTGCCAGCGGTCTGTGTATGAGTTACCACACAAGCGGATGCAAACGTTGCAAAGAGAACCAGCATGCATGGGCATACAGATGCAAATTGAAAGTATCTCAGAGGCAATTCGATATGACTCCGGAATTGAGTGTGTTGAATTGGTTTTCTGGTTGAGATTGAGCTGTGTGCAAAGGAGAAACCATGGCTTGACGAAACGAATACGGGTTTCGAATTACGTTGAGGCAGCAAAGCGCTCTGCGTTGCAACAGCAGTGACAACTTGTCAAATTTATTGACAGTTTGACGTGATACCGAAAGATGGATATTGGATGTCAACAGCAGCCACCGCGATGAGGATGAATAAATTGCCAGCGATTTTATGTAAAACTCGCATTCGTTCATGCCGTATCAAGTGCCTGCATATGTATCTAGGCACGATACAGTGAGGTCCAATTGCATTAAAAATTGTTTGCAATTATGCAAGATGAGTAGGTTGTTATTTATTTTTATTTTAAAGTACTCATATGACAGAAGTAATTTACTTTTCGAGTATAGTCAATGTATTCGTAGCTTCAAGCATGTTATATGTATTGGGAGAACTGTCAGTTACCTTCTGTATCTAATAGTGATCGTGACTTATTAAATATATGTACATACTTTTATATTCACATCTCAGACCCTTTTAATTAATTGACGCTAAGACTGCACCTTATCGTAAATAAAAATAAATTCATTCCTTGACATGATTTAAATGCAATTTATATGTATATCTCCGAAGATTTATTCACACAATCACATTAATCTCAACTTTTTAAGAGATTACTCGGCTATAATTAATAACCACAAATCAATTTGAAGCTCACATTATATAATTATTCCGCACATCCTCATAAATAGCAGATTTCATTCAGTGCAACACAAAAAACACATTTAGACCGATTGATTATACATTCAAACGCACAAATACATATGTACGCACATCCCTCATGTATAGTAAAGGTATCTACAGTCATTAGTTACACACCAAAACTGTTTGATTAGAAATGGACGTAACAAATCTATTAAAATCAATTCACGCCTGCTGGTGGCCCGGAAAGTAACAACACCCCTATAAATGTATCTTCTATCCCTCCAATCAATTACGCAACACAGACGCAATCGATTTATGGTAGCCGGCATTGTTTTCACCAATAATATATGGATTCGCACCTATTTTTGAACGTTTGTTCAATTTCCTTCAAATTAGCAGCATTCACTCGAGGAAATGATGCGTAAATTGAAGCCATAAAATATAAAGAAAATGTATCTATTTATTCTGAATTCATTAATTCTTCGTTCCCCACAGCAGAGAAAAAAAAAAATGTATTTTATTGCAACAATTTTGTTTAAAAGTTTGCCAAAATGAAGAGTGAAAAACTGGTCCTCGACGTCAGCTAGTAGAAAAAATAAAAATGAAAAGAAACACTAAGAGCGAACGTGTCAGAGTGAACTCAATCTGAATCTGGAGTGAGATATAAACAACGTGAGGCTGAGTACATTCGAACTTGTGTTTTACCTATATTTCCATAGAAAAGAGAGGAGACTGCGAGCGGAAAGCAAAGGAACACATGTATATATTTCCGTCGATCTGTCTTTCCGCTGAGCCATTTGCCGGTTGTAGCACGGATTGGATTTATAGGTTTACTGTACTCGCGTACATGTGTGAATGTTAATTTTGTAAGTAGAAAATAATTAGCGAACTATTCAAATTTAGTGCACATTTGAAATGTAACCGTATGTCGTTCCAATGCAATGAAAGAAACTGACAGCGGTACTATTTTAATAATGCTCATTATTCTTCGATTTAATGTGGATTTCAATGATGTACAAGCAGCCGTAAGAGGGGCTACAGAACTAAATCAAACATAAATGATTGATTCACATGTGACTTGTAGGCAAAAGCCCACAGGCAAGTATCTTTTGCTATTCGGCGGATAAGATATGTAGGTTAGGTAAGATGGCCTCAATCGCAATCTGAATACGAATACACGGAGAATAAAAGTACTACAGATGCCGTACCTATATGTAGGTATGATGTATGCGTGCTTTTTATTAACCGCGATTTAATTGCTTCTTTCAACATTTCCTTGTAAAATAAGAATATCTTGATCAAAAATGCTGTACCTTTATTCAGTCAACAGGTTTTTTTGTGTTACAGATGATTGACAACGTCTGTATGACCCAAATAAGTGCTACTCATCCAAGAAAAAAAACTCCATATTACAACCGCTTTTGTTACAAGAATACACAAGAAAATCTGTCACTGAATGATGGACAATGTACATTAACGGCCTACTTACGCAAAATTCACATGGCCATAGATTCACAATCAATATTTGTTTGTTTGTTAACTTTTACAATGCATACGAGTATGTCTGTATTTCTTCTTCTTTTTTTTTTTTGAGCGAGAATCTTTTATGGGTGTTTCTTGTGTTCTTTAATTTTGCTCAATGAGTCGATGAGATCAAAGGAAATTTACATGGTTTTGATGTTTCATCACATTGTATTGAATTTGCGTTTTTGAGATGTAGCAAAGTGAAAAGTAAACACACCCACATCCACATTTCATACATATACTTACAGGCATTAGCAATACGTGAGAATCTGGCTAGATGTCGCATTCAAAATTATTTGTTGCTTGGAAAAGAATGTTTAAAACTTTTATCGAGATGACCGTAAACGTAGGAACCATCCTAATCCTTTCAAATGAAAGAAGCGCGTGGAATAATTGCTAGCCATGTGGCTTATATGTAGACGAGCTTTCATGAAAATTGCGTGGGCCGTAATATTTTTCTAAGACAATATAAAATTTAAGATTTTTTTGTTCATCAATAGAATAGAAACGTAAACAATGTGTCATAGATATGCGAAGTTCCGTGTTCAAATTGTCGTTGTTCGAAAAACCATTTTTAACATATGTTTACGTCGCCTGTTTGATATGACAACAGCGAGAAATAAGTAAAATGAACATGATCAGATCAATTTATATCACTCACATTATAGAAGTCATAATCAGTCATCAATTGACGTGTATTATGAATAAATATATTTAGCAATGATTTTAACTATATTTCGACTGACTTGTGCATTTGGTGCCTCGTGTATAGGAGGCATGGAGCAAGAGACTTTGTTTTTATTCTTAATGTTCTAAAAAGCCGATGGGTACTAAAACAATTTCTTTGAAATGCAACATTTTTTTCGTGGTATTAACTATATAATGTAGATTAGCAGTACTTTGAAAACGTACGTTGAACGAAAAAGTAGAACTTGAATGTTTCTGAACGCGCCATAGGTAAATTCTGACAAAAGTACATCGTTGAGTGTATGTGTATCATTAGATAGAGGAGCGACCCCACGTTTCGAAACTGTGAATTTTATTATGGAACCTAAGTGGCGACAGTAGCCCTGTTATCTGTTTTAAAATTAATTAATAACTAATAAAGATAAATTAGTAACAATGTAATTTGTGTCGAAAATAAAATAGAGGTATTATTACCTTCTTCTTCCGGTTTCGGAAGCTGGCTTTGGATAATAACCTAAACCAAAAACGTGAACACCTCCCTTTTCCACGCAGAAGCTATCAAAAAGTTTAAAAATATACTTGCTCAGATTTGATGGGATTTTTAGTTCTAGGCGAGAGAGAGATTTAGATATAGCCTTTTTGTAAGGCGAGACATTAAAAAGCTAATAATTCCTGCGGTTCTAGTAAACCGAGGATAATAGTTTCTTGTAAGGCTTGATTTAAATGAAATGCTGAGTTAGACAAAGACGTTCCAATATCAAGTTAAAAACGACTATCAAACTCTAATTGTATTTTTGGATCATTTAAAAATACATTTCAAATTGGTTGATTTATTTTATTACACAGTCCGTGACGAGAATCACTAATGAAGAATCATATAAAATATAAAGCGGGCCACATATCATAAATTTCAGGTCCACACACAAATTTACGCCCACCAAGCTTTGTTCTCAAAAATAGTTCACTCCACTTCATTGAATGAATTATTGAATTATTTCGATAGGAACACCTTTGATTGTAAGTCTCGGCTTATCTGACGTTTCATTTTAAAAGGAAAATTAATCGATTTAAAGATCTTAATTTCACATAACCTTTCTGGAGAGTGAGCGCCACAACCCACATTGAAAAACACCACTGTCACCGTTCCACCATCATTTGTAATTCTTCCGCATTAAGTGACATTAATTTGACATGTCAATCCGCAGCACATATATGGGGTGAGGAAACAAATTATCATCTTTACGCTAACGCCCCAAATATACTGTCACCCATCATTGCAGTCTATCGGGGGAAAGCGAACGTCAGACCTGGTATGTACATGTCAGTCCCTCGTCATAACGCACCTTGCGTCACTTATTCACATTTTATGGGCCCTTAAGTAGAAACATCTATTTCTTGGTCGCGTGTGCTTCAGCGGTATTTTCTATTTAAATCGTAACGGCTGCCGCAGTTTGTGGGCTTTTATCGGAAACTATATCTTAAGTGATAGGTGTTTTGTTTTCCGTTTGTATTTCATTTTTTTTATCTGATTGGTTTATTTGATGTATTCGACATAATTTCACTTACACTGAGCGCATGCACATTTAGGTCAATTGCCTGAAGTACAACTGAATTGAAGAGCAACATTTCTCAAACAGGGAGTTGTTCACGTCCCACTCAGATGCAGTGAATAAAAGCGGAAATGTATGGATGTCGGAATGTAAATAAATAACTACGTATACGTGGCCTGAACGATCTAACATTCGACTCGAGCTAACAAAATTATTTGTGTATTTTTTGTCAAGAGCTATAGTGAATGACTGCTGCTTTTCATGTATTCTGTGTAAAATTTGTGCATAGAATTAGTGTATCTTTGATAATTTGTTCTGTACTTCAACTGAAGCTGAGCAAAAAATGTAATTTGGGTAATTGGAAGTATCGCGAGTGAGCAGTAGCTACTACCAATGTCAGGTAGCAACGAACATGTGAAAATGCTTACCGAGCTACATTGGAGATCACTGAATCTATAAATTCAACTAAAAGATAATCCTAACATAGGAATTGCATTCAAATTTAAAAATTAAATGCTCTAATTTATGTGCACATGGTCAAGCCCTTGTAATTTCTCGTCTTTTTCTAGTGGGATGTGGGAATCGTAAGTTTCTTTAACAGCATAACAGGTTGCTTTTGTAAACAAGGTGTGGATTTCAATGATTTCTGTGATAAGTATTAGGAAGTGGGTTATGGTATGCGGCGATCTTTTGGTCACCCACAGATCTAACAAAAAATATACACACTCAATGAAACAGCGATTATGTAATCAAGCCATTAAGGAAGGTGTGAAGTACGTTGATCTATTTAATAGGAGGAAGTAACTTTCTTTCGGTAAATAATAGAATTACCATATCCACTCTATTTTCCATCGGATTACATGGGTGTTTGATTTGGATTAGTAATGGAATGGGCTACAGAATAGCTTTTTTATATACATAGATGGAAAATCGATTGGAAATTCGAAGATTCAAATATTCACTGATCACCATGTTGATTTGGCTTTCAAAGTCACAAGTCGAAAGGTACTTGAAAATTGTCGCATATTTGAGGGTGGTTTTAGATACATCCAGCAATCTTTAACTTTATAGGATAGTGGCATGGATCTGGTATCCATAGTTCGTCCATGTGACGCTTCTGTGGATGGTTGACCTTGATTATTGTTGTTCGTTGAATTCTATCATTAACGTTTTTGCTGCCATATGTGATGGTATAAACAGAAAAATATGAATGTCCACTCGCATCAGTTCTTCAGTTCGTAAATTGGCTAAATTTAATTTTTCAAACCGTTACATAAACAAATGTAGCATCAAGTGATAATGTCAAATCAATTCTTCGGTAATCTAATTTGTAAAGTAATCCATCCAATATGCACCCACATACTGTTTCTATAGATATGCCTACACACATGTATCTAGATATAATGATTGAGTGCCCTTGATGGATTTTTTGAATTACGCATTCGTAGGTGTTCCCACTATAGGTGTCAAAATTGTTTCGGTCTTGTTTGGATAATAAATATCAAATCAAACAAATTTGCATAAACTTTCATTTTTTCTCCATGAATACATGATAAGAAATGCACGCATAAAATGTGACCGATATTTCATTTTAAATCACCGGCTATTTATGCACGCCCGTCGAATTTCCAATCTTGTTTGTTCGATTAGTTAACGCCTTTTCCAGTTGTAAATAAACATTTCATTGTGTCAATATGTCATTGATACTTACCCCAAATCAGATGAAGATCGAGAAACTCATTAAAACAAAAATTCATGAATTTTTAAGAAAAACCGAACTACAATGTTCAGCATTAGCGGCTCTGCGAAAGGGCTCTAATTTAAAATCAAACAAATGCGTTTTCCCAGAACAGACTGGACGGCCTGGGCCGAGAGAAAAAAAAGAATCCATATTCTGAAAACCGGAATACACAATGGCGGCTATCCAACATAATTTGTATGCAAAAAATGTTGAAAATGCAAATTCGTTTCTTACGTTATGAATTTCTAATCCAAGAGGAGAAACACAAAACCATTCAACATAACAGCCTTGAACTTAGCTCGGAAAGTTCATTGAATAAGAGATGGAAATATAAAAAAGCACAGCGCCAACGAAACGGTTGAAGAGAGGCACACAAATATGGTATTTTTGGGTCAGTGTGCTGGGTGGATGAGCGAAATGGCAGAATCAGAACCGCAGCGCCGAACTAAGCCCCCAGAGTGATGCAGCAGTGTAAATGCGTGACTTGCTCGTGGACATGATTAATGACACATCGAGACTTAAATGCATTAGTGGGGGCTAATTGCAAAAATACGCTGAATTCAAATTAATTGGTTGACAAATTCTCCTACAACACGATCGGCTATTGTTCGAAAGAACCGACAAGACACGGAGTATGTTGTGGATGCTTGCGTACGAGTTGCTTGTGCATGAACTCCACGAGAAATGTCTGAAATGACACGACAACGTGTACATCACGACTCGTGCGTAACCAATTGCTGCAGGTTTTTGGATGAAATCCTACACAGTTTGCGATGTTACCGAATTAGTTGTAGCGTCAGTAATTTTGTTTTACATGAATGCCATGGGTAAGCGATTTGACGTCGTTGTGGTGGCTTAACTTGAAATAATGATTTGTTTGTCGGTCTACGGTATACTAGATAAAACAGCAGTGGACCTTTCAGTAAAGGTAAATATATAGTATATCGATAAATTCACCTCTCCCGAGTCACTGACAATGTTCAAAGCGTACTTTTGTATAAAACAAAGCTTCTCAAACTTGGCCGTTCTGATTCAGCATAAAACTATAGGCCCCCACTCATTAGAGAGCAATAGAACGTACAACACGAGTGGTTGCTGAGAAACTAGGACCTGGTCCTACATTCAAAGAATGCGCAGTTACAATCTTTACAGAAATTTTGAAATTACGCATTTAATCATTGACTGAATGGAATGATATCAACACATTTTCCCTTAAAGCAGACGGTTTGAACTTAGCTCAAATGATTTCTTTTTTGTTCACACATCTGACCGCTGTTGTAGTTAAGGGACCGTTCAGATGTTTATCTCTCTAAGGTGTTTATTGTAAAAATTTTCAAATTCACACTATACGATAATATAATCGATTTCGAATAAAAAAATACGAGTTGTTAATCTTTTCGAAGATCTCATTTGAAAGTATAAATACGTTTAAATGCTGCTCGTAAATCTCGGTTCAGTAAGTGCCCACTTTATTCCCCAGCAAAATGTTGTATTTCATCAAAGACGTTATCTGATATCAAACATTTCACTTTCAAATAAAATACAATCATTATCACACCTACTTCATCTTGATATCAACCGCTTAAGCGTGCAATGAACCTCGCTCTCAGAAAATACCCGTAATCCCGTCATTCATATTAAACGAGCATTCCCATTCAAATTAACAATTCTTTGAACAAGGAAGCAATTTGCAAAGAACATCCACACATTCACAGTCATTGCACAAAAATCGTGTTCTAAAGTGCGGAAAGTTAATTTTTGCTCTTGTCGAGCACGTCGACAATCTCTTACCTCGTAAATCCCGTCTCTCTGCCTCCTTTCTTGAGTGTTAAATTGTTTACACAAAAAGTATACATATGTATATCTATAAAAGATACTTCAGATTCAAGAACACATATCCATTCATCTCATCACCTCTTTACTCTTCTTTTACCCAAACATTCATCCATCTTAATGGGAGATTTACGATTATGTATCTTTATAAATGCTCCACAAAAAGGAAAACACAACAGATACTCACAATCCACAAATTTGGTGACTTAAAAATACCAAACCGATACATAAAAAGTTAAAATACAAAATAAAAACTGTATCTTTCGGTGAAGGAACAGACTGGCTCCAAGACCGCCCACACGCACAACGCAAAAACATTAATTAATTTGCGTTGAGACTGCGACAGAGGCACATAGCATTTTGAGCTTTAATCGTCCGATTTAATGTGACCAACGTGTACGGGAAGGGACAGTACGTCGCCTCTATGAACTGCCATTGTACGTTGATTGATTACATCCACCCAACTTGAATATTTACTGAGCCTGCCAATAATTTAATAGAGGTGATAAATTGTCGCCCTAGCCAACGCGAGCAAGGAACAAAAAAAAAAAGAAAAAAGTAATGTTTGTAATATCAATCTAGGAAGTTCATAAATCCACTACATACGACTTTTGTACGTATACTCTAAGACACTCGGTCATGCTCTGTACAAGGAGTCGATGTGGGTGGCTACACAGACTCCAACATCTGTTTGGCATTGAAGTTGATTATGTTCTTGTGAGAGGATGGTGTGAATTCAAAGCGACTCAACTGAGTGTGGCGCTACTTATAAGTGCCGGGGTAAATATAATAGTCCATTAGATTAATTAAGTTATTAATTCTGTGATTTTTTCTTTCCCAAAATATATACAAAATCAGATTTTATGTCGTGAATAAAACATGTTCTTTAATACAAACTGTGAACGATTTATTCACTTTTGGGGAAACCAGTAACATGGGGACTTTTTCAGCAATCAATTTATGTATATTCCCTAGTTAGCAAGCAGATTCTTTGTACATATTTTCAATCAGATTTAGTCAGTATAATTTTGCTGTAGTACTTTCTGAGGTATACTTTCGCTTAACAAGTTTGAAGTGTGGACTGTGTACAACAATGACGTGTCTTATTTGTGAGAGACAAATGTAACCACCAAACTGATATTTTTTGGGCTGATATGCATATTTTTGTATGAGAGCAAATTATAAACAGTTATCTCGGATTCTGTTGGGACAATCTTGTCAACAACGGCTGCTATCATGCTACGACGTCATGCGTAAGTACAATGCATTTCAGAAATATTGACGAAATACCTTTAAAACCTACGATTGATTGTCACTAACACTAGAACTACCAACCGGTCCTTTTGACCAAATATACCAACCGGTAATTTTGATATTTGAATATTAGCAGAGTTCAATATTTCGACACTTTTTCATTCTACTGTAGCACAAAATTGAGCATACCCAAAACCTTTTTTCTTACTCTAAATAAGGGGAATTCCCTAAATATACAAATTCTGTGCTTTGTACTTATTTCTTGTATTTTTGTGTCAATGATATTTAATTTTTCGTTGGTGCTTCTTGCGTTCAGTCGAAATTGTTATACTTATTAATTTGCTGAAATTTTATTTGGAATATAGGTTTTTCCTTATCATTTTGTAAGTAGCTTGCAAATAAATATTTTTTATAATAAAAAAATAATTTATAATATTCAGTCAAAAACTATCCCCTAAGATGCAAAGACGTTAAAAAAAAAACAAGATTTCTGAAAGACGTAACAATTACTTGTGATGGTATTTCCAATATCAGTGAAGATATTCGTAAGCTTGCTGATATAGAGGCCCAATTTGAAAAAGATGAAGCGTATATATCCTCAGACTCCGATAGTGAGGGAGAGAACATTCTCAGAATGTGACGTTTATAACAAAACTAAATTTGGGGTGAATATTACCGATCAAATGGCCAGAAAATACACGGTGAAGTCTGGCCCTCGAATATGGCCTCTCCAAATATTTTACAATATTCTTGACTAATCAGCAATAAATGCATGGGTTTTGTATAACGAAATAACTTGAGAAAATATGTCAAGAAAAGATTTTCTGTTCCAATTAGCAGAGGTACTTTCACCAAAATGTGAAGATTCATCTGAACCAGGAAACTTCACCGATCTATTAGCGAGCCTTGAAAGTTCTAATATGCGAAAAACTTGTCAAAATATGCTAACCCAAAACAATATATGATATTTCTTCTGCTTAAATAGATTTATATGCTATGGATTTACTTAAATAAAATAATCTTTTAAAATTTTGTTTTAATTTCAATATTTTTCCATCTTTACATCAAACCTGCCACTTTGACTGGTTGGTAGATATAGGTATAGAACAAATGCTGGTAGTTCTCTTGTTTTGAACCTAAAAACAACCCCCAATTTGTTAGAAAATTTATATAAACAATTAATATTCTCCATTTTTTGTAAACCTTCTGGTAAGTCAAAAAGAAGAAGCTTGTTATAATGCTTTTGACGTGAAGAATTGCAAATATAGATTATATTTTATTGATCGATTACATGAATTTACACTTTGTGTATGAAATACCACTTCGGTCATATGGCCGACTACAGGCGGTGGCGTCGATATCGACATTTTATAACTGAAGCAGAGGTTTGGCATTGCAAGATATGGTAATCTTGTTTCGAAATCTAAACTCAGAAAATATAAAGTTCTTAATTTGCTTAGTTAAATTGGTTAATTATCAGTTCTGATCTTCGGCCTTAAAATGACGATAATAAAATATAATGCAATTCGAAATGGCGGTTAAATTTAAAATCATCTGGGATAGAAAGAGCACAGAATTACATAAAAGCTTATGAATTAAATAGACATCGTCATGACACCTCGCTACTAATACCGATTTCTATAGAACATATTGTCTTCATATGGTAAAAGCAGTGACGTATTTTAATTTTTGTTCATTCCCCCTTAACAAAATATTTACTGCAGTGGTTTTTTCAATGTCAACGTTTATAATAAAAAAAATAGTGTTTGACAGTCACAATCAGGAATAGAATAACATATGTACATTGGAATGTTCAAACAATTCCAAGGTAGCTCAAGTCATACAAATGAAAACAGATGTCTCGCCGTTTGTGCAGCACGGCCCACAGTCACCAAGAGAAGTCATTTAAAGCACAACGTGTTCATTCCTCATATTCGCACCCACAGACCACAGTTCTATTTTTATCTATTTCATAATTTCAGGTTGGTCTCTAGATATACATTTTCTTTTTTTTTAAATAGTGTGATAGCGTTGTATGCCACCTTCAAGAAATAGAAAATATAAAAAAATACCGGCGTTTCATCACGCTTCAAGTAAACACAACAAGAAACATTATCATTTTTGTTTATCTTTGCGAAAAATGTATCCTCAGACTGGTCCATTAGTAGCCGCACATCTACATCAATGAACATCAAGCTACAAGGCCACAGTAACAGCGTATCATCAACGCAATAGCACCATGCGTTGAAATTAAATCGAACTGTCGTCATAGTTTCCGCGCAATATTTCGAGATATTTTAAGAATTTGAAAAATGTTTTGCTCTTTCTTTTCTCATTGAATACGTACCGCTTTTTGGCAATCAATTCAGGACTGAAGCATAAAAAAACTAAATTGCCGGGTAAACTCGATTTTGTGTTCAAATGGATGTGTTTTGATGAACGGAAGGGATATGAAGTCAGAGGCGTTTGGAAAAATAAAATATTTATTTTCATTCTTTTTCAAACTTGACCAATCGTGCGCTTCCATCCTTCTCTTGTGATGGTCATTTAATTGCCATAAATTCCGACCCTCTTTAGGAAATCGTAAACGCGAAACCAAAAGTTTGCTCTGAATCGAAAATATAAAGTGGATTTCGTACATACATACATACACGTATGCATGAACATGTATGCTTGCACATGTGATTCAGCAGTCGAGCGTCGCTGTAAACTTCTGCCCCCTGGTTGGGGATTCTTGGTCCCTTGGGTATCACATATTTGATTTCATTGTAGGCTCGTAAAATTAAACGGGATGACGGAACACCTTGCTATAAATCAAAAAAATCGATGGAATTTCTTTGATCATTATTTTATAATCGAACTTAAAAACCTGAGCTTTTCTGCCGATCTCTCGTTTGGTAGAATATGCACGTCTGACCGAGAATCAGCATTTGTTTTGCTTAGGTTGTTAGTTTTCAATTTTTGCAATTTTGTGGTGAGGACTTTGGTCTCATATTCACTTATCCAGTGAGAACGAACGAAACGCAAAATAATGCGAGGTAGCGTAAAAAAATGTTTGTCTATAGCACTTCAATTGTTTGCACAGCAGGCTTCTGGAACGTGAGATTTCGCGGTGGGATTATGGTTTTGTGAATGGGCATATTGCTTCATGAGGGGTCATTAACTTAAAACATACGATGCGATACTTTTCAAGGAAAAAAAAGAAGCGCAGATCAAGGAGTATGTATTTTTGAAACGACTCGCAAATTAACGTTGGCCTTGGTTGGTTTGCGAATCAACGGGCTACAATTAAGACAATCTATGAGACTCTAAGTGTCATTGTCAAAATACATGTGTGTTGCAGAAATGGGAACAGAGGAATGGGACATGGGTAAAATGGATGTTCATGTGTGTACTATACACTGAAGTATAGATACATATGTATTTAGTAACCGGTGGGCAACCAAAATAGAGACAAGCAAATTAAGAAAAATCTTTTTTTAATTTGAAAATGAAATAATGAAAGTATATACTATAACGTTTCGTGTGTATGCCCTGGGTAGAAATTGTGTGCATGTGCATGCTGATATGTATATGTACAAATATTACACAACTTCCTAGGCAATCCAATTCAACAATCACCAAGAGTTTATTTTTCTGCTGTTGATTGTATCGCAATTAACGCACCAAGGTCTACACTCGGCCCATTGAATTGAGTGAACTTCATAATTATAACCCATGTTGTTACTGCCCGGAGTAAACCTGGATGCCGATCAGAGTTGTCTGCCAGCAAAATTTGTAGCTGCATGCATTTAATAACTGCTGATTGAATAAACTTCGTCTCTACATTATTAGTTTTCTTATCTTCTTCTTCTTCGAATAATTTTCAGGTGTTATTCTTACATTTTATAATACATATTCCTGGGACGGTGAAGCACTCCACGTACTTATGTATATAATATGTCGAAATAAAGTGCACATAGGAGTGTAGTGTTATAGGGTAACTGCCTAGAGGGTTATGCTGATTATATCCGCGACGTTCACATCGGATTGTTGCGTTACTTAATTTTGTTATTATTATTATTTTTTATACCTACATAGATAAGTCATCGATATCAGCATTTTCTATATTTGTAGATATTCATTTCTGGCTTCACTTGAGGCCTGTATTAAAAGGCAATGCGTAACAGATATTTCATAATTTCCTTTTAAAATTAATCGCTATCCATATCTAATCAAATAGAAAGTCTACAAGCAATACATGACATGCACGTCAACGTGAACATACACCTTCCATTAGACCGTACACAATGCTTACTTCAACTCCATATGCAAATCCGCGGCAATGACATCATGCGCCTGGAAAATTGTTACCAAAAACAAGTGAGGAGATATAGAGAAACAGCAATAGCACTCTGTCTGTCAATTACGTTAAGGATGACGAGGACAAGAGAGAAAAAAAAAAACGAGAAAAAGTGACACCTGACACATTACCACACAGTTGACAAGAAATCAACGAAAATAAACTATTTGACCGATAGCGAACAAGTTGGTACCTGATTCTATTTTCCTGATGATCGGGAACACGTCACGAAAATTCGATGAACCCATTTTATACATTCGTACTTTGAACAACGGCCAGAATTGAATTCATTTCCATAAATTAATTAAAAAATAACAAAACTGTTCCCCACTGAACAACTGAGTCACAGCGGTGAGCGTACGCTTGTCATAATTTGCAAAACAACGTGCGCCATTTCCATTCAGAGAGTTGTTGAGATGTCAGATGTTTATGTCAGCCTTACGTTCTGCTTTATTTTACTCAACTCACACCATACTACTGTGGCTGTGTGGCCGAGTTTGACTTCTTCTTTATAGTATTTCTGATTTGTGATTTGTTTCATAAACTTACAGCTGTAAGCAGATAGTTGCAAGTTGGCGCTTTCAATTTAAGTCAGACTAAGACGGCAAGCGAAACCGTCAAGAGAATTGACGTTTGGGTTTGGGGATCTATTAGAGGAATGGTGTCCGAGTGTCACCGCAAATGGTGTCTCAGACAATTTGACACACGTCTATTGCGCTTATGTCTCTAGTCAGGCCTGTCAGAACGCGACGTCAGCAGTTTGGATAAATATCTTAAGCCGCTTACGTTTCCAGATGGAAAAATATAACAATTGCCTTTTGCTTCTGTATATTAAATGGGAGTGGTTTATTGACGGTGGCCACTTGAAAACACACCAACCGAGCGCGCAGATCGCACGGTAGTGACTTATTCTCTCGAAAAGAACTTCATGGATGAGTTGAGCGAAACGTTTTATTGTTTCTTGAGTTTGTTTTGCTTCTGAACGTTTCTCTGCAACGTCAAAGTATGGTTATGGAATTTAGGTCAATTGGAAGGGGTCATATATTTTGAAAGAAAACATTTTTTAATGACTAGGCACAGAACGTGTTAATTTTGGAGTAATTAATTGATGTAACGAAGTGCAAAAATAAACTTTATTTTGCTTGAATTTGGGCCAGACGAAAAAAAATTACTTGCTCGCCCTTGTAAAAGGAGTGCATATGAACTAGGGTAAATAAATACGGTATTTGTTCACAATATTTAAGGGCGGGGATGCAATTAAAAACCAGTTTTCGGTCTCGGTTATATCTTAGTCTGTGCCAGAAACCAATATTTCTAACTGTTTCCAGTCGGGTTGTAAATTTTTCATTAATCTCGTTCGAAATTGTATAACTCTTAGTCGGACATACGAGTTAGATCAACAAGCCCAACAAAATCCTAAAAAACAATTGGCCTTTAGTCGATATTTGCTCCTATTCAATTCATGAAGTACATAGCTCATGTATCCCACTGTTTATTCCAACTCAAACCCTTTGTTGCAAATCAAACATTAACAGTTGACTGGTAAGTTTTGGTAATACTGTCCTCATCTCATTCTAAAATTTGACTTTCTTTCCCCAACTGATGCTTTTTTATTATTTTAAGTGTTCATGTATCTTAAGCTTTGAACTGATTTTCAGAACAATATGCTGGAATGCGACACATATTGTTCGCTTTAACTGTCACAATTTTTCCGAATCTATCTGGCTTAGATACAATCAATCCTCATTCTGAAAATTTTGTGAACAGGGCCAACCCTAGTCAAGGCCAAGTCTATCAGTAGAAAAAAGTATTACAATCTCCACATATGTAGTGAACATGGAAACAGCAAATAAAACATCATTAACGCTTTGAAGAACAGAATATATGGTGTGGTCCACATTAGCAATCCTAATAGCTATTTAACAGCACAGAATTGTTTGCTTCATCCCACAGTACATCTGTTAGCAGTAGTAACCGACTGCTCGTGGTCTTCGATCTTCCAAGATTTTACAATCATCATTAGAAAATGAAACTGACTATCATAAATTATGAAACACGTAAAAAACCAATCGGGAGGTTGTTATGTAGGAGTGCATAGTCAAACATCTTGTTTTCGTTGTCTAGCGCCAACGAGGGTCACTGGTAACGACATTCGTATCGATCTTAAATATGCTAAATCCAAATGTGTATCTGATCGGATGAGGTTCAGGTTATCGAACCTTTTAAGTGTAATTAGCACCAATGCTTGAAAAAGTACAAAAGTTCCGGTGGCCGGAGATGTCAATGACTGCATTTGCGTTTTAACTTTATTGTGAATGCAGTACTGTGAAGTGGAAGTTATATGGTCTTGTATAATCACACACTTCAGTTATAAGAGTTATTTTGGTCCATGTGAGTGAGTATTGATCGTATTTGAAAAATGTCTTCATTTCTCACTTACAAAATGGGCGGAATTTTTTTTTAATTTCCGAATCTGGCCTGTGTCCTATTTTGGATGTGTTGGTCAAATGTGGTAAAAAACGTTTAGCATGAGCAGTGACTGCGTTGGGTGCATGGCTATGGGTTATGAATTAATAAGCAGAAGCTGATTAAATGTAAGTAAATTTAATTGGAGGAGGGAGATTTGCACGGCGGAGATAAAAGAACATATTGTGTTGTAGATTTTAGACATTTTGTTGGAAGGATAGATTGCGGCATGTTAAACAACTGACAGTCACGTGCTGACACGTGGTGCGCGTCATGGGTGTTTTCATGATTGCTTCAACATACAGCTCGAGACTTGCTAACGTTGCCTAGATGCTATAATTGTCATGAATAATTTGTTAAATTTTCCCTGATTGGACTAGTGATATAACTTTGTTTTCTCATGAGTACAACATACGGTACTATGCAAAGCTTGAAGAGATACCCACATATCCAACAAAGAATGTAGCTTAGCTCAAGTATTGAATGGAAATATACAAAATGCTGGAGTACATTTGAGATGGTCCACTTCTGTATTGACACTTCAACGATAAGAACAAACTACTAAGTCACGTGCAAATTAAACGATAACGTTTGAGACTCAATTTGCAGTTGACCTACATCCGCTATAAACTCATCAAATTCCAATACTTCTGATATAATACTTATGGAAAGATACTTACGAGATGCTAGGACACAGTTAAACAGCATCAGCAAAGTTACCGCCGCCGATAGTTGAAGTTGCATTATGAAAGCCATCTTGAGTTGATATTGATTTAATAATCTTAACTAATGAAATTCACTTTTCTGTGTTTTCTGCGTTTAACTATTTTTTACTCTAAACATTGATGATGATGAATCCACATTGAGGAACAGCACAGCAACTCTTTTTCTTCCGTAGCAAATACAAAAATATTTATTTTCTCTTTTACCAACAACTCACGTAGCTTTTCACTGCCACAAACAGAAATATGTTTAACCACAGCAGAAAATTGATCAACTGGCGGGGGAATTTTCTCCACACTTCACTGTAGATGGACGCACTTCGAACTTCTGACCGAAACAATTCGAGTATCTTTGTTATTTAATTTTCGGAAATTCGCTTTTATTCTATTTTTTTTTTTCATTTATTTTACACTCACATTCTCTCCTATTGATGTCGCTCTTATCAGAGACAGCGGCAGAGGGAACGCACATGCACACGACCGTGATTAAGTGAGCTTTATTTGTTTAATTTATGTGATTTGAGTTTTATTGTTTTTTTCCTCTTTTTAATATTTTTTATTCGATCAATCAATATTGTGGCATCAGAAACACTTGTTGTCGCTTGGTTTGATTTGTGATTTTCTGTTTTCCTGGTCTCGTTTAGGTTACATAATTCGCACTCGGTTGTCTTTAGCTGCAAGAAAATAGAAATAATTCGTTAAAAGATTAGGCAAACTAGTGTGCTGACAGATTAATTAGCTGAGGAGATGCAATCGATTTGTTTTGTTGGTTCTACTGTAGACATTCTTTCGATTGGACTTTTGACCGCAGCCTGATGCTGTGGCGGTTGACTGAATGAACGGACGACCGATTGAAGAGCAAACGTCGGGTCTGTTTAATTTGGATGTGGCCACGAAGTGGGAATGGGTGTGTTGTTGTGTGTGGTGTTTTCTTTTCGGTTAATCAATTATTTGTCAATATTCGATAGGGCCGGACTGAGTCTTCGATCCTATCGATCGATTTGTATCTATTGACGTTAAATATGTTTTATTGAGGAATTTTGTATATATTTTTTCAAATGAAATCAAAACTGCTCTCGATTCCGAGACAAATGGAGTTTCAAGAAAGCGAATTAATTTGAGAACGAACCCTTGACCTGGGCCAATTTTGAATCTTGATGCATGAACATGGGACCGTAAATGAGACCAAGAGGAGAATTCGATTAAGAGATGTATAGTTTGTACGCAGACGTATGTACATTCACATGTTACCAATGACACTGCTTCGTCTTGGCTGTGTAGAGCGAGCCAGCAGAGAACCGAATTCTATATTTGGGACGGGACATATCGAAGTCAATCGGAATTTTATGAGGTGCATTTTGTTTTCGATGCACTACTTGGGGACACATTGATTATGTGTGCAATTAAATCTTTGTTTGTATTCGTCTTCCTGTGCTTGTATGGAGTGGAAATGTGACATGGTGTAGTGGGATGGAATATTTTGTTTATGCCAAAGATGACACAAAGCGATTTTGATGTTTATGGTTATCATTAAACGCAGAAGTGGGCGAACCTCTGATATTGATATTTTGATTGATGAACTCATAAGACAAGTCCATGGCCTAGGGGGAAAACGCACATGCAATGAATGTATAAGTTTTGACTATAAAAATTTATATTGACTTGCTGTGTAGACTTGATGAAAGCTATATTTGCGTCAGTTGATATATTTCCAATGGCTATAGCAATTCATCCATGGAGTAGGTAATCAGGAACATACCGCTTTCAACGGTGTATGGATATTGTCACTTCATAAGAGCGGAACTTGCGTTCCTTTGTGTTCAAGACGAATAGCTGTAGAGGTTTGGTTGATAGGGGTTTTGATGAAGTATGATTGGTAAACAAAAGGTTTAATATATTATGGACATTATTTACTTTCTCTTCACTGTTAAGTACATGCGCAAGAATAAGACCCTGTTTACGGCTCGCCTGACAACTGTCAACTGTGATTTGATTTATCCACGAAAATTCGATGCAATGTTAAGCAAATGCGATTTGGGACACAACATGAATCTACACCTCTTTGTAGAAAAATACTATTCGCGTAGTCCTATACTTTAAGGATATTGAACATTCAAGGGATGGAATATTTCTATCTTTAGTTAAGAAATGCGACATGGTGTAGAGAACAGATAGGACTATTGCAATATTAAATTTATAAGAAAAATAAGCTTGAGCATAACTATTAGTTACACCTGATACCCTTTTCAAACGTTGAACAAGTAGTAGAGTCTTTTGAAATACACAGGATTTCCGACTCTGAAATGTACGTTTTTATTTTAGAACAACAAAACAATTAATATAGAGATTTTTACCATGACTTATTTTATTTAACTACGAAAATGCATTACATTTGCATTATGTGAGGTTGATTCCTGTTGATTCAGGTGACAAGGCTATGTTGCAAGAAATATTGTTTACGAATAAAGGAAGAGGAAACCTTGGATTGGAGCCGTGATGCACGTCCACTAATGAATAAAGCGACAACGAAATCATTGATATACGCACAATTGCTCGACCAATATTAAGAGATAATAATTTATTGATGATTTCAGAAATTTCGCAATATTGCTACGACACACATACCAACATCTCGAGAATTCGGCAAAAATTCGAAAAGTTCATATTGTTCAGTAGCGACCGCATGGCATCTGGCCTTTCGACACGATTAATGAGATAAAAACGGACCGTAGTGCCCTGTGAAGGCCTCTCCGGAAATCGACTTTAACAATTATTGATTGGAAAACCAGTTTGCACCAGTTTAATAGATCGGGAGTACCCACTTAAGACGATGAAATATATTTTTGGTAAAATCAATAAAGCTTGAAAAGTGTATAGTTATTGTCTACTAAAGTTGTATAGCCGACTGACTGAGTAACGTCGTGGTACATTGTTTGAATATTTTGAAAAGCTGAAGAAAGTTGGACAACCCAGAAACATGCTAAGAGCCAAGAGTCGAAAGCCCGCAGTGACTAATGCCTTTACATAAATCATCGTAGCTGATTTCACGGTAAATGCAGCATTTCTATAGAAATTACCAAAAACTCTCTGAAATAAATATATCACCTTAAGTATGACAGCAGTTACAATTGTTAGCATGTATTATACACTTCACATTATTGTAACTCTGCACATATATATCCAGCACGAAGGAGACAGCTTATGCATTACTCGTTTACTTACAATGCACTCGAAGGTTGTGATCAGAATTTCAAATCAACACCATGTTAAGATACTCGTACAATGCTGTTGATATAAAAATTGCACAGGATTATGCACGATTTCAAGCTCAGTCTACTTTAACGACCCACTTTCAGGAACAAAGCGTTTGACCTATCTGTCCGTTGATTGGCACACACCGATTAATACCACTCGAAAGCAACGACATGATCAATGGAAACCACCGTTGAAGTGGTAAATGTGATAAATAAGATAATGATCACCTTCAATTAGTAAATTGGTTTCATAAATTTATGCGGACAGGAGAGTTATTTACGTGAAAATTATATTCACCTTGAAGACTGTAATCATATTGCTGAATTTCAATCAATGTGAAGTAAACTGAGATTGCAACACTATGTACAAGTTAAATGGGGGTACAATATAAATTTCGTAAATTTATTTGCACACGTTCGTTTCACTTTTGTTGAACAATCTAATATTATTTTATAGTATCTGTCTCTCTACGAAATATTCGTAATATTGAGTGTAAACGTTTGTATACACCTGAATGAAAAAAGTTTTGAAAATTATCAGGTATACTTTCAAATACGCAGTAAACTTTTTAGCCGTACAACACAAGCCCAATCTTCTGCCTTTCTTCTCTTATACGCTACGTTGAGTATTGACACTAGAAACTTAAGCGCATTCATAAAACAAAATTGTATCCATAACATATAATAGTCTTCAGCGACGTATCGCTACATTGATTGCTTTGTTATAACCGCTTTTACCACTCAATTTTAATCATTATACTAAAAAAGTATATCTTCTGTGTTTAACTCCCCGTAAAACCAATATAGACCAAATATTATGATGTCAAGAAACATTCAGCTATCCCAAAACAGTAGAAACTTTTGCCTTCTCAGTCATTCCACTAAAGGATATGAATCACAAGGTCTGGGTACATCAGTCAGCAAATGTTCAAAATTATAGCCCACATATAAGTGTATAATCACTATCTTTAAAAAACATCAACCACTTTCCTGCTACACAACAAATCGGCACATCAATCGACGTGTAGTAATTTTTCGACATCCGGTGCCGAGGGCTTCTCACAACATCGTCCTTTTTTCAAGCCTATCAACTTTTTATTAACATCAAATACATTTTTTTGCGCTTAAAAAAATGTTTCCCGAAACAAAAAAGAAGTAAAACCAACTTTTTTTTCGTCTTTTACTCCTTAGCAATCGATCCGATACCGATACAATCCCCTTCGGATTCCCTTTCATTTTCAAATTCTCACTGAGATAGTGACTGAAAACAAGACGCATGTGAAACGCAACGCTAAACGTCGACCGCAAGCACAACTGACAAAGTGCATTTGATTACCTTCCTCAAAGGAAGTCCCACTCTTCACATATGAGAAACTGCGATAACAACGTAAGCGATAAAACTTTGCTGCAGAACAGCGTTTGGCTTTAGAGCCCCACGCTACATGTGCTTCATGTAATCGTTCCTTAGCCCCTATTTACTTCGAATCTCTTTCTTCGCGTGATCTTTGTCTCCTTCTTCAAATTCTACAACGGACAGCAAAAGTGAAAACTCAAAGGCAACGTTCGGTCTCTCCCGGTGTATGCTTGAATCGGACGGTTTGGTCGATAGCAACGATCGTTAGTATTCATAAGATCCAAACTCTGACATTGCGGTCGCAACTGACGGTCCTCTTAGGTATTCTATTCACGTCCACGTTTTTCTGCCACAAATTCTGACTGCCGTGTCTTGATTCTCTGTATACTCGTCGTGAGATTGTATATCTCGGCCTTTTTAATTTTTTTTAATCTGCAAAATTTATAATGTTTTATGTAACCACCCTAACGGTATCGGACGGAAGATCATTGAAGCCGCCAGGATGAATGCAGTTCTTAGTGTGTCACTACGAGGCCGTTCATCTAATCTCTCTCCCAAGACAGTGTTGACTGATTTATTGGGGATGCATAAGTAATTGTTGCTCGATCGGTCAGTCGTTCATTCGATCACTTGTTTGTCACGCAGATGCATATCAACAAATGTAATAACTTATGTACATAAATAGTT
Organism: Eristalis arbustorum; assembly: GCA_916610145.1. Lineage (NCBI taxonomy): Eukaryota > Metazoa > Arthropoda > Insecta > Diptera > Syrphidae > Eristalis > Eristalis arbustorum. Next base: position 57,336,183 of record OU744318.1, read on the forward strand.
CGAGTGTGCTGACGTACGTACATTCCTACATACGTACGTTTGTACGTAGAACAAGTCTTGCCAGTTGATCGATTCTGATCGTGTTGGTCTCTATCAGGAATTGAGTATAATTGAAATTTACGCGATATTAATTAAGACGTTGGTGTTGAGCTAGTCTGATCTACGATGACACTGGCGACGACTATACTTCGGTTTATTCAAGTAGGATATATGGAGCATTTTTGGAATTTTTCTATTCTTACGAAAATTTCAACTTTGAATTGAGCAACACATCAACAAGCAGTTTGAAGTTATGAATGAAGGCGTCAGAAAATACGTATGCACGATTATGTACATACAAACATGTGCTCACACGGATGTACATCTGTGGGCGGCAGTCGGATTATCATTTTGTCCAGGTTTGTTGAAATATTTCTAGGAGCATGTTGCGCATGGCACAGCTTGAGGCAGACGTTTCATTTTAATCGATCCCAACGAAACTAAGGCAATGTAAGTAGGTGACTGGTTGGACTGGACGATCTAAAAGCATCTGCACATGCAAGTCGAGAGATATGTAAAGATACAAAAATGTATATTCCAGCGATTAAGATACATTTTATTCGTGACAAGATTCTCCTTCCTGCTGAGATGATGCGTTCTCTAGAAGTAAAACTCATGCACTTGCATCATGGACAGTCGTGAATTTAAATTTAACCTTGTGGTGCTCGTAGTGTGAGTCCATGCATTGCACTTACTGAAATCATAATAATCTAAATGTTAGTTCTCAAATATTGAAACAGAAACTGCCCACACTATTTTCTCTCTCGGAGTGTTCACATTAGAAACATCGAATAAATGTGTCTTGAAATAGAACATTTATTTGAAATAAATGCATTATTGTACCAGAAATTGTGAATGATAGGTCGTTTGTGAAGCCATGACAGCAGAGCGGACGCCTTTTTGGCCGAAAATGATCGGCACACATGTGCGCATAAATCACTCATGTATAATACTCGAATATCACATAAATTAAACCGGATTTTAGACTTTATAAAAAAGTTTCAGATTTCGCGTATGAGTCGACAATGGGTGAGTGGGGGAGCTTCGCCCGTTTTTGTTCCCGAATTGTTTTCTTTTTATCAGTTAGACCTTCCCATTTGGTTTTCGATGACAACAATTAAAAATTGCTTATGGACGGTCGATCGTCAACACGAGGATTGGCGTTGTAGATTAGAAACTTGAATTATAAAAATATTCAAAATAGGTTTATCTAAACATAATCAGTTACGGTCTTAAAAAACTGCTTCAATTATTTGAAACCTGAAAATCAATAAATATTACTGTCCGAGGAATAAATAAGGAACCAGATGTGCATGATCACATTGCTTGAGATTCAAACAATGTCAGCAAGCTAAACAGTAATTTATTTGTCGTACGACGTCGCCCAATTGACTTATAAATTTTGTTAAAAAAAGGCCTAAGCAAATCAAAGGACAGACGTGTAAAAATGCCGAAAACGTTAAGCCCATAAGTGCCTTACAAAACGTTTCACCACGGATTGATGTGACTCTGTCCGATGAAAGGGTTCGTTACATCTCCGCATACTTGTCATTCCATTTTGAAAACACATTTACTTGGAAGTGGAGCTTCCAATTACTTACTAGTCGTTATATGGATTCGCGACTCTCTAGCGTATTGTGTATTCCGCAACTCACGTTTTCAAGCAGAAACATTTTTTTAGTTTTAGCATAATAAACGAGAGCGCTTTTGGTCAGGCGCTTGCAATTCAAGTGAAAATATAATATTCATATCGAAGAAACAATTTTGTTTGTTAGTGTGAGATTTACATTCACAACAAACAACGCTAAGGAAAGACAACACGGTCCTCAGGATTTATTGATTACCAAGAAGTCTGCAGTTAATTGGTTTTCGCGTAGGTACAGATCACCAAGTGACGATAAGTATGACTAACTCAGCATGCTGTTATGACTCACTCAACTTGTGATGGAGATATATTTTATGCAAGTTCACGTATGTCATTACGTCACCTCTTCATATGCCCAACCTCAATTGAAACGCCACTGACAATCTATTCTTTACAGATTTATCCTTGAAGGTGTTTCCACCTCATTTATTTCCACTCACTTAAAGAACCTGTCAAATGTAATCTAACGGTGTAATTTTCTATTGTCACCCATTTGCATAAATAAGCCATCGAATTAATGCAATTAATTAACATGTTTCGTGTCATATTGTAGAGACACAATTTAGATATACACCCGCACCCACACCACCAGTTCAATACAGGGGCAACATTTTCACGTTCCATCTCACAACCTTTGGAATTTTTTTTTGTTGAAATTCAATAGATACACATTAAGTTCAAAAGTGTGGAACGGAATTTTGAGGTCAAGAATTTGTATATTGATACGGTCCTCCTTGCCTTTAGCTCAATTTAAATCGAAAATATCTGACCCCATTAAAAGAGAAAAATATCATAAATTAATCAGTTTCTGTGTTATCATTGTTTCAATTCGGAGTGTATATATGTATGTACATATGTATTTCCAGTACAACCATATATTCACTTCTGGAGTGCAATTTATCGTCGATTAAATAAATCATATTTATTTTCGTTCTTCAACTTCAACTTCCCGATTGAGTAGGTAACGATAATGTATGTACATCATCCCTGGAAAACATTACATTTGTAACTCCGTGTTTTATGCACAATAAAAAGAGATGCTGATGCAGGTTCAATACAATAAATACCATAATTAAGGATAATCTTATGACTTTTAAATTTAAGTACCCAAACATGTGTATTTTGCACTTTAAGCTGTGTTAACAAATATGTTATGGCTTGAAGCAAAAATGTATGAGTGTGTCAAGGCAATTTTGCCACCGAAACAGTGAATGCTTTTTCCTTCAAGTTCGCATTGATATTCGAAACGATTTTTAGTTCCTTAGAGATCATTATTGAACAACTACACTTAATTGATTGGAAGTGTTGAAGAACGCGAGACCCTTTACGACTTCTATTAATTGCCTTCATCATCAGTGGTAGTACAAGTAAAACTATATAGACGTTCAGTGATGAGAAAAAAATGGTTATATGCATTTCAAATTCAAAAAGAAGGTTTACATTTCCAATAAGACTTTATTATTTTTAGGCACACAGCAAAAATGTGTTAGAGAGTTAACTCAGCCATCCTTTATAGACTTTAAGCATAAGGAGGATCGAGTTGATTGTTTGGGTGACTTTTTCACATTTTTTACTTTCCGACCAGAACGAGTTAAACTTAGACTCGTGTTTCCAATGTATTTGTATACAGAATTCTTACTGTTTTTCGGCGGACGATATTCCTTTCTAAACGATTTCTTTGAGCGATGCTTTCATTTTCATTTTTTATGTTTCCTTTGAACACGAATTATTTAATAATATTATGGACGTTTTTTGGTAATGATTCGAAGGAAATTTTTTCTTGATTATTATTTTCCGCTATTCTTGGCTTTTATTACCATCTTCTTCTTTGGCTATGGGTACAGTCCGGGTTGATCTGGGGCTCAACCTACATGTATCTCCATCTAGTCCGGTCTTGTGCTATTTGCCTCCAGCCACACACATTCAACTTACTAAAGTCCCCTTCTAGCTGAGTGCGACATACGAGGCGTTATCTTCCTTTACGGCGTTGTTCCTTGGGGTTGGAGTCGAAGACTTTCTGGGTCGGAGAATATGCTATACGTGACCTAGCCATCTGAGACAAGAGATTCGAAGTCGTTTGGCCAGATCGATGTTGCTATACAGCCCGTGCAGTTCCTTGCTCAGTCACCTCCTCCAAACACTATCCGTACATACGGGACTGAAGATAGTTCCAACAACTTTACTGGCAAGAATATTGTCGTCCGTTTTTTTTAGTGTTCCATTCTTCAGCGCCATACGGCAGGACGGGAACTCAAGGTCTTATATAGGCATATCTTGGTTCTTCGAGAGTTGACTTTATTCGTCAGTGGTCTTCCAAGTGTAAAAATACAGCGATTGACCAGCGTGATCCTCCGTTATATCTCCGCGGTGGTGCAATTGCGTGTGCAGCCTAGGTAGCCAAAGTATTTCACTACATCGAAGTTATAGCTATCTATCTCTTTTGCGTTGACAGCATATACTTTGTTTTACCCTCATTAACCGCAAGTCACATCTTGGCCGCTTCATTCTCGATTCGCACAAACGCGGCACTCACAACCCGTTGTATGCTTCCGAAGATCTCAATGTCATCGGCATATGTGAGCAGATGCACAGATTTGCGGAAGATCGTGCCTCTGGTGTTGATAATTGAGTGTTGAACGGTTTTCTCGAGAATGATGTTAAAGAAATCACCCATATTTCGGTTTGCAATAATAGCTGTCCAACATCAACTTAGATAAACTGGTTTGTATAATTCTTTCAATTTTGGGAAATAATTGGAATACATTATTTTGATTTCTCCTTTATATAGTTCATGGAGTATGAGTTAACCAACAACAAATATTCTTTCCAAAAATCAATGGCTTTTAGTTTCAATGTGAAAAGCTGGTGTCCCTAACGAGATGGCCCCTTGTATGCCACTATGCTGCAGCTGGATGAATTGTTAAAAATTAATGTGAAAATAAAGCGATGATCTTCTGATTATTTGAAGAGCTAAATTCAATAACTTACATTCATTTTTATTGATGTAAGATTAGAAAAAATCTATTTTGCGATATGAAGCTGGGAGCTCACCAATAAACCAGGTTATACGATTTATTCGTCGTCAGGAACTGTGATCTGCTTCCAAAACTGTAACTACATGTAAACATTCAGGCCATGAACAATGTAAGCAGCAATGACATGGCCGCAACTTATGTGTTAATCACTCATAAATGCCTACTTGCAGAAAGAACCGGCATCAGTAAAAATGAAAATATGGCCCTCCGCTTAAACCGCTTAAAAGCAGCATTAACTGTTTGACATTATAAGTCGTACCTGCGTCCAAATAATGTAGATAGTAAACTAGTGAAATTCGACTTATTCCACGATACACAAACATACAGCTGAAGTTTCAACAATTGGCTAAGGATGCGTGTAAACACGACAAGGTAATCCTAAGACTACACCTTTAGTCGTGTTAATGTTAGGTTACGAAATCGCGATATGTGTTGCCACACAATGTGACAGTTCCTTTGATAAGCACAGCAAGTTATAAATCAAGACTGATTTACTATGTACCTCACCTCTAAAATATTCGGTCCATAATCCCACATGCCTACAATGGTTCTATGTTAAGTATGTATAAAAATAGTATGTAAGACAGAATGCTTATTGGCGCTTACAAGAGAAGATTGAGAGACTGGGCCTGGTATACATCTCTTAAATCATCTATTAATTTTTCTTCACATACACTCAATACATATTGTTGTACACAACAGGTACAATATTTCCAAACAAACACAATTTGGGTGCCTCAACATATTTACCTATAACACTATATGTGCGTTTGGCTCTTGACCTGACCACGCCAAATTTCAGCACCAAATTCGTGGGAAGCTTTACGGTATGTTGTTTGGATAGATCAATAAACTGAAACCTCTTGTTCGTCATAAAATATTTATTACCCACATGTTGAATGACTTTCAAAAGCTATTACTTAGCCTTGGACAAACTCGAAATTTCGCGCAGACAGTCAAAATCACTCCTCATTCAATTCATGATTCTTGGGAAGCCCCAAAGCCAAATAAAACAATTTAAATGGCCGAAAATTCTCTCTTGGTGACGAATTCAGTAAACTTTTAGTTTTTGGATAAAAGTTGTCATCGTCGAGGTGGCGAAGCGTTTCACCCCACACACATCCTACTTTATGACCGAATAGTCTTTCTTGTTCTCGGCAACGCTGACAGATGCAGTGTTAATGAGATCATTGAACAAATAGTCTCCACTAATAATAGCTTACAGCCTACAGAAACAATGCAAACAATTTCATTTTTACTTTCATCTGGCAACTTTTAGAATCAAGGCGGTTTGATTGTGCGAATGTATTAAGTATTTAAATGAAATGATCCCCACCATGCTTGTCAACAGGTCTTTCAATAGTGAGACTCACCATTTCGTTATAGCCGCTTTTCCCCAAGTTGTTAACACAAATGAGGTACAATCATAAAATTTTATCAAGAAGAAGACGACATGAAAATTGCAAATTAAATTTAAAAATAAACCCAAACCGCAGACAACACAAAAATTCTTTTCAAAAACCACAAAATTCGTTGCACATGCACGTTTCGTTGGAATTTCCATTCCTTGAATATACAACAGAGCGGAAAACCTGAGGAAACACAAACAAAAAAAAAAAACAGAATTAGCATGCCACTGACCCAGAAAATGCAAACAAATCAATCTCGTGCCATTCGCTTGCCACGAAGAACTAAAGCAACGTAATGCTTATTTTCACGCCAAATTTTTAGCTCCAACACATTCCGACACACACAGTAGCAACCCTGCCAGAAAGCACATCGATGTAAACACACATTTAGGTAGGTACACTGTGTACAGCGCACCGCACATTTTTGATGGGTTGTACAATTCAAGGCTACTGTTATTAACTCTTCATAGCCGATTTTATCTTTAAGATACAAGAATCATTTCATATTCGTACCCGATAAAAGGCGGAAGCGGTCCCCACAATAGGCATAGTAAGCTGTCCAAAATACGGGGTAAGAAGAGAGAAAGAGAGAATAGCAAAAGCAAATACAAATCTTGTGTTATGGCTTAAAAATTCCAAGAATTGGGAGTGCTGGCCACAGACACCGGCGATAACACACGGTTTGCTTTATTTCTTATCGGAATTGGTAGCACATTGCGATGACGTCACATACAATTATTACCGTGGAGTATTTGTTTATACAAATTTGAACATTTTTTCGAAAGATTTATGCATACATATCTTCTCGGGTGGACAGAGACAGGCGAAAGAGGCAAACACAAAAGAAATTGGAATTATCGTTCATCTAAATACTCGAACAGGAGGAACAAATAAATAAACAAATTCATTATTAGCCTGTACTGCTAAAAGAACCGAAGCAGAGCAAAACCTGATATTCGCACAAGCGGCTCTAGTTGAAGTCTTATTTGTTTGCCTTCTTATGAACCTGGTCTATGTTGTACGTTTTGCAGATACATACTTTGAAGAGCCCAGGTTTTTTTTTGGCTCCATCATATGTATGTATATCTCAACAATTATTTTGGTGATTTTCGTACGTTGGCTCAATACTGAGTTCGTTATTTTTACAAAGTCGTTGAGTATTCTTGTAGTCAACTCATCTCAAATCGCTGTTAAGAATTTTATAGGGAAAAAATGGCGTTATCTTAATGCTTATCTTTGGAGGTATGCGAAGATAATAATAGACTGTGAGTGGAATAACACTGTAACACGATAATAGAAAAAAAGGTGGGTGAGCTAGCCAGGCGAGTGTGTGTAGTGAAATTTTGTAATCTTTTAAGTTGTACTATGTGGAAATGTGAATGTGACAACTAGTGAATGATTTGACGGGTTTGGGGGGGACGTACATGTTTGTAGAGACTTCTAGAGTGTCAGTACAACATGTGAATAAATACATACAACCATTCAGCTTATTTAGGATTATAGATTTTAAAATAAAATAGGTGGCGCTACAGCCCGTAGGGGAGGGCCAGGGCTCCTCAGCAACCACTAGTGTTGTGCGTGCTATTGTTTTGTTTTGTATGAAATAAGCCTTGAAATGTTTATATTTTCTTACTGCTAGGAAAATGTTTTTTTTTTTTTTTGAGGAACATTTACAAGTTGCCGTATCTAATCTGCGTAGTATCCAGCTCATTCATCTTGGTCCCAATACCTTCACTTCGTATAACTGGAGTTAGGTTACGTTAGGTTATTGGCTGCCAGCGATTGCCAGCACACTTAGAACATTGTTCATTCATTGTGCCGTTCATTTGATCCCAAGGGCAAATTATGACTTGACCAGGTGAAGCAGGATTCAAAGAGAGGACCCCTATAACCAAGAGCAAGTACTCAACTAAATGTGCCATCCATCCGTAATAGAACTGGGCTACATGTACTTGATTGGATGCTTGGAACCATGTTTCATTGGTTCATCTTGCGCTTCCTTAGAATATTTTATTTTGTTTGCCTCTCCCTTGAGTCAAACACAACTTTTGCCGATGTAAAAGCTATGGCAGTATCTGGTCAGTATTACTTCGTTAATCTAATAATTATTCAGGATATTCGAACAATTAAGTATTGCATTTTGCAAATATTTTCAGTTTTCGGTTAGCAAGAGCAAGGGAAAGAAAAAAATTGTTCCACATCTGATCTTGAACGTTGCACCCTCCTACACAGCGCGGTAGCCAATCAACCACACCCGGTGAAAAATATTGGAATGACTTCAAACATAAGATTTCATTTCATAGCTACCCCGGTAGACTGCTCATCAATCCCTCCCATCAATGAGGTGAAAACTTCCTACTACAAACGACCTCTAACAACGATTTAAACGATAAGGAACACATAAAAATGGAGCGGAGAGCAAAAATTCAATAAGAGCAACAATAATACCGACATCGAAGAGCGTTGCAATGCAAAAGCTTCCAAAAATGGAAGCAATATAATCCCTATTTATATACAAAGCTCTGATCTAAATACAAAAGTACCCTGGTGAGATTCCACCAACTATTATATATACGATAACAATAAAACGATCCACTCGGTGGAGTCTAGTAAATTGGCTATCACGTATGAGGGCTCCGTTAAATTTGACGTGCGTATCTTAAAAGAAATGAAACATATTCATATCAGGTGCGAAGCTTGTTAGTGTTGAGTTCCAAAATAGGAATATAATGTATGCAAAAACCTTAATTTTATTGCCATTAGCCGGTCTTTATTTCATCTTTAGCACTCTTTTTCTATTGGTCAATTACCTCAGCTAATGCATATGGCATTTCAGTTCGATTTTTGTTTATATGCGGCTTATTTTTTGCTTAAATTGTTGTCAATTGATAATCGCTGTATCTTTTAGTCTAATGTTTTGGCTGTTCCTTCGCTTAAGCATACTATCACTTTGCAATTTAAAATTTAGAAATGCTGCAATCCTATTTTTACGAAATGTGTAAGGTAAATCTGAACAATAGCAACATGGTCACTCACATCAGATTTCAGAAAACCAATGATAGCCAATTGACAGCAATCGTATTCGTAACAATGATCATCGATCGTCTTGGCGACATAAGTTAACGTATATTCACACATGTGTATCGGATAAATCTACTATCTAATCCTGAAAAATCCGTAAGTAACTTGTTTAGAATGATGATAGATTTTATCACCATAGATAATTTATAGTTTAGAACACCTTATGGAGTCCATATAAATATGTATGTATGTTTGTATGCAAATAAGAAGGCTGTTAAGTTCTTTTTTTGCCAATGCTAATTTATACAATCAGGTTTTTGTTTTTTTTTCAGCCAATCTAAACACAAACATTGGAATTTACCGACATTTCTCATTGCAAACATGTATTTCTCATTGTATAAATCTTCAGAAGAACTTAGAAAGTCTTCAAATGCATATATACAAGTATAGATACACGCGACTAATTCTTTAGGCTTAATATCTCCAAAGATACGTACATACACGCAAATATACATATATACGAGAAAGATTTGTTTCTTTTTCGCGTGAATTTGAATTTTTCATCAAAATATCATCAATATACGCAAATCGAATTTGATCTCTAAACTTCAGCAGGAACATACACACAGGTACAACCTCAACGTAATGACAATCAGATAGGTATACACATCGCGAGCTTATAAACCAACACATCAGTACATAACCATTATATTAAATTACACTTACGTTTGCGAGCTTGAAAAGCCAATGTCCCTATGTGGTGTGAATTTGTTTCCACTTTCTGTCGGAAAGGGCTGAAGGTGAGGTTGTTTTTGTTTTTTGCAATGGATACAACACGCTAACGAAAGATGAAGTCACGGATTTACTGCCGACGTTGGTGTCACGCAGACGCGGCGAGATGATAAGTGCTTTTTTTTTTTTTGTTTCCAAGTAAAAAACCGACTTTTTATCGTTCTTTTGCAAAAGAATGTATCTGCCTACAAAATAAACACTGTTAGATAATAATTTTTCATTTCTATTTTTGTTCCGAAAAAAGAAAATTGCTGCGAATATTTTTCCTTTTTAGAATTTATTTTTAGACATATTTATATGCAAAAAAATGTAAGAACGAAACGAAAAGATGTTAATTAGAATAAGCATGCAAACTTTCTTGAAACGGCACAAGGCCACTGTAAGATCGGGTAGAAGGCGAAAGAAAGTCTCTGAATCTGTTTTTTTCTCAATCTTATTTCCTTTTTTACTTGTTACTCTCACGTTGTGGGTAGGTTAACCGAACAACCGACGAAGACACTGTATAAAACACGATGAAGGTACTCAATGAACTGATCATTGACGGTGGAAATCTGTCTCAGAATGACCGTGGGTAAAACGTGCTTTTAACTTGGCAGATACAATGGTCACAGAAGTGGGGGTAGTATGAGCTTTATGACTAATCGCACTCAACTTGAGTGAGAATTCTGTTGGTGTAAGCTTATGGGAAAAATGAATGAATGACAATGATGCTTCTCTTAAATTGATCTTGAAAGCTTGGCAATCGAAAATAAGATGATATTACCACAAGAGAGTAAGCAATATCTTAAGAGAGAACTCGCTCTTTACGTTTTACGCAGCGATTTCTCTTGCCATTATCACCTGATAAAACATAGAATGAGTCAGCTATTGACTGTAGAGTAGGGTGTTTGTGTGGCAGTGAGAAAGAAGACAATCCAAGTTCAATAGACTGAATGGGGCTGCGATTCTAGCCATTCATATGTACAATCACGGGTGCTCATCGGATAAATTACCCTTACTTAACTGCGTTTCTCATGTAATTCATTAAAAGTCTGAGAATGGAAATGTTGGATTCCTATACAATTTTTCTCTTAAAATGCGAACCACTGACCGTGCTAACAGGTTGATTGCACTGTAGAAATGCAATGAGTTTTTTTGTTCTCATATTTAGCTTGTATTTTATTATATCATAGTTAAGAGCTTGTTATTAAGAATATGTAAGCAATTACAGTTCGCTGCTGTTAATGCGAGTACAATCGGACGTGTTTGACATGAAATAAAACCGATTTTTTCCACTTATGCGGGACTCTCGTAATTGCCTTCCTAGTGTGAGCGCATTTAACAGGTGATTCGTCAATTATTTGTGTGGTTGAGGAATGGACAGATTCAATTAACGAGACCCTTCACCCGCCATTATTTAATTACAACCTATCCCAAAATAATGTTTTAAGTCCATAACATTATATAACATATTTGGTCCACTTCAGTTCTTTACTTACTAAACTAACATTTTGTGTTGCTTCTTCGTCTTTGCGTTAGGCTAGGCTCACCTAAAAAATATTTCCAACTAGTGCAATCTTTGATTAGCTTGCTCCAATTTAGTTAGTTTAGGCATTTTTCGACTTGAATGCGCCAATTTGACGTTAATTAATTTGGCGTTCTTTTCTTGTCTTTTATGTAGTAATTCCTTGGTTATTATATTCAATATAATAACCAATCACCAGATGAGATTTTTTTTATGACAAAATACCTGGTTAGCGTAACGACAACAATTATTGGCACTCTACATTTTCTATTCAACCCCTCATTCAACAGTAATTTTCTCAGTAACCCTTGGTGCGAATAGTAAATTTATTTTTATTGTAATTGTTTTGAATCTGCTAATTTGTTCAGTTAGGAGATATTCCTTATTAATAAGTTCTGTTTTATAAGTGAAAGTGAAAAAAATCTGCGAAATTTTTTTTCGTTAAAGACGTATAATTATGTAAGTTTCAGATCACTAGCTCTTTTAATATTTTTTAATGAAACATTTTTGCATATACTTCAAGCACCCGGTGCGATTTACTATACATTTTAAACTTATTACTTTTTAATAAAAGAAGAGGCAATATTTGGCTTCGTGGTGGTCCGTGACGTTGTGGGTATCTCGTCGACCCCAACCTCGACGTCGTAGTTTCGATTCGTGCTCTGTGCGACGAAAACAATTTTCACGACCCAACTCTTTCGAGTCACTGATAATGCTCAAAGAGTATTTTCTGTATAGAAAAAGCTTCTCAAACAAAGCCGTTCGGATTCGGCATATAACTGAAGGTCCCCCCACTCACGAGAGAACAATAGCACGTGGTTGCTGAGAAGCTAGGCCATGGCACTCTAAGGGCTGTAGTGTCACCCGTGTTATATTATATAATTCAGAAAAATAAGGGGGTTCTATTACTGGCAGGGTTGCCAATAATTACATCCTATGGAGCTACTACCATCGGCGGTGCTAATTGTACTTCTTTGAGTGATATAGTGGTAGTTTTATTTTAACGTTACGAAAATAGCACATACATGTTAGTATATTTTCAAATATTAAACACTACCTGACCCAGCGAACTTCGTGCCGCCTAACAGTCGTTTATTTTTTGTATACTTATTTTGCTAGTAAAATAAAAAACAAAAGAGGAAAGTTAATAAGTCAATTATGTTCAGAATTTAAAATTATAAAACACTTAAAGCTCTTTTAATAGCCACTAAAAAATCACAATTAAGATTACAATGTCGGATTTCTTATTATGGAACCTACTTATTATATTTGATTTTATTTTTACTTATTCTAAATTAAGTTTATTTCTTATTGTACTTTAAGGTTTTACCTGGTTCGTAAGCAAACTGAGCATATGGTTTCCCAACACGATAACAGGCAACATACAGTTGACCATGCGAGAAACATGGTTTTTCTAGATTAATACCACCAACGCTTAATGTAATGGTCTAATAGTCATAGCGAAAGCAAGCCGTACTGGAAACTGCAGTCGTTTGAACTCGAATGGTACATCATTCGGAATCATTGGGATGCGGGGTATCAAAATCTCTTCTTCTTTATACTTTCCTTCCAATATAATTGCTTCTATCACGTTATTCAATAATTTTTTATCGCTAGTCGTGAGCAGTTACATAGTCGCGTTTGGTTAATATTTCGCAAAATCATAACTACAGATCCATCACATCGTTTCGACAGGAATGACATATTTTGAATTTTTAAATTTAATTCATTTACATTAGTAGTTCGGCTGCCAGTATAGCTCGTTCGCTCAACCAATCATGGAATAAGTTATTTTGAGCAGTGAAAATTATTTTTGTCGCACAGAGCAGGAATAGAGCTTTCCTCTGTAATGAAAGTTGTAGTTCCTCCATGGTGAGGCATGACCAAATCTCTTATCCCTTATCATTGTAGGACACTTCCAATAGGGAACGAAACAATTATGTTATTAGTCACGAGACCCAGCGAGGTAATGACAAGATACACATTTACAGCGAACACTTCTTAAACCACGTGAATGATGTTTCTTACAAACGCACTGCGAGGCTTTATGAAAAGGCTCTATATTCAATTATTTATTCATCAATGCTTTTCAATTTACATAAAGGACCATCCACAACTGGAAATTTTATTCCAAGCCACCACTCTTCTGACGTATATTAAATTCATTTGAATCACTATAATTCTTAATATCATTAAATTAACTCAAAATTGTTTGTATATAAAAGCAAAATATTTACATTCCAAGCAAAGGACAGCAGATTGCAACAGCCACTGAAATCCAAACCAATGCTACAAAAGAAGGTACAACTTAGTCTGCGTATAATCCCTCAAACTGAATTATATCCACTGCTTCCGCCTGTCTCCACCGTACGAACACTTGAATGTTGCAGCTTTCAACTTTACATCGTGCACTTCTGGAAAAGTTCAAATTAAAAGCCCTTCACAGGATACAATATGAAAACAAATACATATATCTGCACAGTATTCTACTTAAATGAAGTTGCTTATACTAGCAAACAACAAAGGGGTTGAGGGATTACTAATAATTAACCTGGGGAGAACGCTGAGCTTGTAAAAGTTGGGATGATATGAAACTCCACCTAACCATCTACCCCTCCCACTAAGAATGCAACAATACCCCAAAACTGCGACAAAAGTCTTTAAATCTACCCGCCCTTTTGATTTCTGCAGAGCGAGTTATATTGCGGAGCACCTGGTGATAATTTATCTTTTATAACTGCAAACTTTTGCATCCTCTAAATACCGGATGGGTACATTTGAACCGTGCAGAATTTCGTGAGTCTCGATTCCATCGCACAAAGGTCTTCGGCTGCTGTAAAGGACGCTCTATACTAAAGTTTTGCTTGTTGAGTTCACGGGTGGTATCTTAATGAAAGTGCATTGTATTGTACTCCGTACTTTGATTTTACAAATCCACTTTATGAATAAGACTGAAAGTAAAAGTTTGGTTGCTACATACCTTTACGTTGATTTCGCGTATCTGACTAAGAGAGAGAAATGTGAGGACAAGTTTTTAGCATTTTCTCCCTGCTTTAGCGTGGAATGTGCTTTTTATTGTCTAGGCCTACATTTATTAATATCAACAGAAATTTAAAAACTGATACTCAACTCGTTACTGTGTTACTGTCTGTGTTTTTGATTATGCCCTCACTTATGTCACATAATGTAACCGTGTTAAGCAAATCTTAAGCACTCTCCTATATTATGTTACACACGTGATTGCGAAAAATGTGTTTGGTTCTTTCGACCAAAATGTCCTAGAGCTGCCAGGTATGTGAGTAAGTTATGGAAAGCTTGGTACATTCTCTGTTTACTTACTTACAAGTCAAATATAAGTATCATTTCTTCTGATCAGTACTAAAACTACCAAATAAGGCAAAGCAGCTGACAGACACAATATAGATGAGTCTATGAGTCTTTTAGTAAGCGCATGTTTATGTTTTTATGTTATCGTATTTTCATTGACAATGAGGTGTACGTACGAGTATAAGGGTTTAGTCAAAATAAAGTTTATATATACCAACATTTTTAAATTTCCATCTTATAGAACAAACGGTTAATAAATACTCTCCTCCGTCCGCATAGAATTTGATACGGCCATCCGTTGTTATCTCCCTACATGAGAGGAGTGGAACACAGAAGAACCCAAAGAAGCAGCCAAAATGATATTGCAAGAAATACCAACGGTTGATATTACCATTCTCATTGACAGTCAAGCGGCCATTAAAGCAATATCGGCTATAGAAATCAAGTCCAAACTAGTTGCGAGCTGCCGCGAAGAGCTCAAGGCTCGTGACTCATAGCATTCGATCACTCTATACTGGATCCCGGTTCATATGGCTATAATCGTCAATGAGGGAGCAGAAGCACATGCTAGTCCGACCCATCCCAAGTTACCGCTTTCTCATATCCACCCCTTGGTCACGCTCGTGGACAAAATATTGATTTAGCTAATGAAAAGTAAGACTCTCTTCCCACATGTGAGACCAATCGGACCTAGATGTAGTAGTGTGGCCTAGATATAGTAGTGTCAAAACGGACATACTTCTCCAATGTAACAAAAGCTGCTGCGGGTAGTAGTCGGGGAGCTAATGGCCACAATCTAATAGGACTTACATTTAATCTCTATTTTAGGAAAGTTATCACTCCCATCATGGTAAAACCGCGTCTACACACGCACGAAGAATAGAATAGAATGGGTTACCAATTTACGAAATTAATGGACGATATAATTTTAAAAAGTACGACATCAAAAGACAAACAAGAAGAAGGTTTTGTTTTCTAAATTGCTAATATCTTGGGTATATTATGAACGTCATAAATAACACACACAGATAGGAATACTTCTAGAGCATCGAACAAAATGTGACCGACATCAATTCAAAACAAAACTTTAGCTCTTCTGGAAATAGGAAGGCAGTAACCAATTGGTAAGCGGAAACTGGACATTGCCTAATAATCCCACTTTGAGTTTTCATGCTCAGTTGCTTCCCAACAAGATAGAAAGTCAAAACACAGATAACAGAATTCAACGTATCTACTTTCCAGAAAATGCGATCTCAAACTCTACACAAAACATATTGAATACTTAATAAAGTTCATACGGAGCGTGTAGTACCAGGTTACCTATAATCATAAAAAAAATTACATAGTTAAGCTAATGTTTTTATTATTCCTTGATTAAAAACGAAATTTTCATTTAGTCTTGCTGCTATTGTTAATTTAGCTAATATTTTTTTACTTGATTTGAACAACATGCTGTAAATGGTGATAGAATGGTGATATCATACTTTCAGGTTCAATTAATTTACCTCAAAGTACGAGTTCCTACTCCACACGAAACGTTTGATGGAAGATGGGGCAACAAGCAATGAAGTTCTTATCATCGTCGTCTGCTCCTTCTGCTTGATACTCTACGATCTTATCCGGAAAATATCTATAAGCTCCTTAATTCAATCTTGAAATACTTATACAATACATTTTTATACTTTACTCTATATTTGTAAGCAATGTTGTATTTTAAGCCCTGTGGAGTAAACGAATAGTATTTTCGTAATGTACAGAGATTTTCTGGAATTAATAAAAAGATATGACATGAGAAGTAATTTAAATTTTACATTTTACATTGGATTCGAACAAATCCATAAAATTTTATGCAATACATATCAGGACCTTACGTATGAGTACACATCTCTCAGAGGAAGACTGTCAAAAATCGAAGATCTTCAATTTGACAACAACTCCAAAGGCCATAAAGCAATCTAGCAAAGGAAGTGGCCGAAATTACATGATGATCAACATTTTAATTAAGTTTGCTGACTGACTACCTCATCTTTTCATGTCTGCAGTCTATTAGCTTCCTTCATAGACTATATTGCTTCCAGTCTATATTTAATAATTTTCTTCCATGCTGCTTTACGGTTCAACAACCTACACACTCACTTCAGAAGCATCCCTTCTTCACTTCGTCCGAATAATTAAGTTGCCCCATCGTCTGCCAGAGAAGCTATCGCACATTCACCCTGTGATCCATATTTACTCAGATCGTTTATCTCAGTTCTAGCGAAAAATATTCTTCTTATACGAGTAGAAATACATTCATCACGAGAGCTGTACCACGTACGACAACGACGCGCCGCCGGCACAGAGGAAAACAATACTTCTCTTCCTGTACACATCTGTGTGTGCAAATCTCGAGTAGGTCACCGCCACGTTTCCGAAAGAGAATATCACGTAGAGAGACGATTTAAGGGCGGTGCACCCTCTCAGCGGCATGAAATATTTAGTCCTGAACTTTTTGGTAACTATACATTTATAGACGTTGTTTTGTGAAATATTCATTTGAGCGTATTGCAAAAGAAATAACTCTTTGGCCTATATTCATTTGTCCCCCACCTTGCCGTAAGACAGTCGGAAAGTAGGCCGCCACAAGGAAGTGTCAGATGAATTAATTACCAACCGACTTTTAGCCAGAAATAAATTCGATTTATCTCTTCTGACCCGGATGAACCGTCACCTCTTTTCACATCCTGTTGGATTTAATGACTTTTTGAGCGAGGTCACAGGTCTGCCTAATTGCGTTCACCTTCCAACCACTCCTTCCGTAACCTCTGAAATGATAGAAAACTTTGTGCATGTAATTACTCAGACGGTACACAAGCGATTTAAAGAAACTGGGAATTGCATGGAATTTCTCAGGTGCACACACTCGGTGATTGCCAAAACCGGCGATAACGTTAAGGTTATCCAAACGAGCGCATGGTATTTGCCAGACATATCCTTCTGCGGTACACATCTGCTCAGTGCCCAATTTAATTTTCGCACAAGGACTCACTAATATGTACGTATGTATGTGCATGCTTATGAATGAAAAGGAGCAAACGTGGTGAAGGAAAAATGATTCGTTCATTACTCAAAATTTAACCTTATTCAACGTACCAGACGGGAAGTATGTAGCAAAATTTGGATTTATGTCCACATACATACCGTGTGTACTGGCATGCGTTTAATTAATTTTAGTTTGAGTGTATGTACATGTGGCGGATGTATTTATGTTTTTCAATCGATACGAAGGAAAATAAAACCCAAATATGCATTGTATTTAAGAAACACAAATATTTTTTCATCACAGTGAATTGGTTTAGTTTGAGCTGCATTTCATTACCCTTACTCATCCAATAAATAAATAGTAATTAGGAAATGAGTGTGACACTTCAAACGATTTCGGTGTATTTCTTGGCAAGCTGTGTGTGCATAAATACTCACTTGTCTTGCATGCGCGCGGATGTTTGTTGTGCAAAATTGTCTCATGCTTCTAATTGACTGTGCTCATCAATATGTCCAGGAAAATGACTTAGTACGTCAAGATGAATCAGTGCTTCGTAGAAATTTGAATTTTGTTAATTAGAATTAGTTCATATTGCTGTTGTGAGTGATATCAGCTATTGAGTAGGTTATTCTTCGAAATTATGCCAGGGTACTTTATTATACCTTTTCAAAGAAATCGGTTTATTTGGGGGACTGTAATTCCTATTCTTAAACGATTTGCTACGCGTATGACATTAAGTGAAATTTCTGTGAGTTGTATTATTGCACATCGTCATTATCGGCTTTTAATTTTTAAAGCTAACCCTCTTCCATCATTTAAAACATTCATGTGTGCATATAATATAGTATGGAGGGTGTGGGTCTGAGTGATAGCTGCATCGACGATGCTGGGCAGGCCGCTGAGAGTTATAAGGACTATCGACGCATAGGCGAAGCTTCGATTTCCTCTTCTTCACCAACCAACAGGCTCGGATATAAAGACTCTCTTAACTGGAGTTTGGTTATACTTGCGTTCGATGTGGCCAAGCTAGTGCCTTATGAACTACATACAATTCGTAATCGTTATCCCCTTTTTTGATTTCCTTAACTTTCTCTATCAATAGTCCCGGGAAGATATTGATTATAGTTGAATTATGATGGAAGCAGTTGTACCTGAATGAGTATTAATATGTAGGCATGAGGACTTTTTTGACTGACGCAACTGCACATATACCAACATGTGTATAGCATATGTTTGTTGGGAAAAGTCGACAATCATCAAGGTCGGTAGAGAACTCACGCTACTCCATCAAGGTCGGTAACGAACTCACAGAGACCTACATTATCAAAAAAGGTCTTAGACAGGGCAATTAAGTAATAGAATCCTCTCTCCAAGGATAAAGTTGAGTATACCATATATAAGAGACTGATCATAAAAGTAGCATCAAAGTAAAGCGGATGAAGTTATTGGGCTCTTCGAGAGAAAAGTTCTGCGTGCGATCTTTGGTCCAGTTTGTGTTGACAGGTTCTGGAGGACAATATTCTACCAAGAACTGTAAGGGCCGAATAGCGACATGAGCCTAGTGAGGCCTCTATCCTCACTCCATCACCTACGGTGGCTGGGCCATGTAAAGTATGGACAACTCAGCTGCGGATCGAGGAATCTTCGAAGCGGAACCTGTGGAGTAACGTAATATAGCACGCCCTCCTTTAAGGTGGCGCACCCAAGTGGCGTAGGGGCTCTACCAACTTGGTGTGCGAAACTGGAAACAGCTAGCCAGAAATCGCGCTAGTTCGAGAGGCTTGTTGGTTGAAGCCCAGATTGATCACAGACTGTAGCGCCATACAAAGAAGAAAAGCCGAAGGATAACTTGCTTTTTCCCGCCAGTTTGTTTTTGTGACCATGGTCGATACCACAAAAACTAAGTCTAGACTATTATTTATCAATACATTTTATTTTCCAGGCACTCTATTGATATGTTATTCAAATGCGATGGTACGAGATTCAGATAAATGTATGGATATCGCAATATCTTTTTCTTTAGACATCGCAAGCTTATATAAATCCTTCATTGATCTCTCAACTGGATTTTAAATTGAGTTAATCCTGTAATTAAAAATTTATGTTTAAAGTGAGTTATAATATACACACACATCAATACTTCAGCGCTTGATATATTTTATAAGAATCTTTCGAATGCATTTTTTTAAATTGTGTTAGCGTGTGTAACAAGGGTACATTTTATAAAATCCTGTTTAGTCGAAACTCTGAAGACTTGTGAAGACTTGAAAGGCAACAACAAACTTCTTTCAACCAACCCCCTTATTACAACTACTCCGTTTTGTACAAAGACGATGTGACAATTCGTGTGTAAGATTACATGGCAGAAGAGAGACAGAAAAGTGATCACGTGTGCGCGTAAACGGATCAAACGGTGGTCCTTTAAAACAATTTTTTTTTAATTTGTTGGAATAAAAACTCTTATAGACTGAAATCTCTTTTTAAAATAATTGCTTATTTAGTGTAGCGATAATATCGAAAAATTTGTACATGCAGTCTTACAACTAATCTGTACTACACAAATATGAAATAATTAAAAGTAACTCGGAAAAACAACACCAGTGGTCTCATAGACTGCAGGCAATCTGTTCTCTGGCCGAGTGCCAACTCAATTTGAATATGATTTTACTCGCCTGAAATAAGTCAATCAGACAAACATACGCACCCCTAATTGGATTAGCTCAATGAACTGAAACAGACGAAGGAGTAGCTCAGCTTGGAATTTCCAACCCCTTCCGCGCTGCGGCACAGAGAGCTATCAACATTTTATTGCTTCCTACCGCAGCGTAAACAACTATGATGAAACTGACAGCGGCAGTGACGTCCCGTTGAAGCCCTAACTATTAAGTAAGTTTTGTTAACCACTGAAGTGCCTCACATAAATTCAAACTCGTCCGTCCCAACAGGCCCTGTCAAGAACCACGTACTTTACCTGAAGATGTAATGGATAAAATCGGGAAATTCTTATGCACTCATTGCAGTGTTCTGCGCATGTCCTTAAAGCAAAAAGTTGGGAAATTTGTACTTATCTCTTCTCAAATCATCTGTTGAGCTGTAACCACGGCGTCTGTATCCCAAAACACCACTTCTCCTTCGGTGCTCAGTAGGTGTATCTTGCAAGGAGTGTCGCTAAGGTACAGACGGTCCAACTATCACCAGAAGAGGGAAGTGTAATCACACCTTAGAGATTTTGTAACCCATCAATGTGTCTCCATTTGACGCACGTAAAATTTTCTTTTTTTTTTATATTCTGTCTCTTGTTCTCTTGTAATATGTTAGGGGTAGGATGTAGGACGGATAGAAAACTTTTATACTCACCAATGCACCTGAGATTGTGTGTCGTCCTTGAGTTAAAAACTATTTGATGAATTCAAGGAAAGGGATCAAGTGAAAACTTTTCTATTCTACAGTTCTTAATGCTTTCCAATTTTTCAGTTGAAAGTGTTGGATGTAGAATAGTTTGGTATGTATTTTGTCCAGGGCACTTTAGCTAGGACAAAAGTTGACAAAACTTAGGAGCGAAGAATTCCATCGGATGTCCACCGACCGAGTTTCTGGTATTAAAGCAGGTTTTTGAATTCGTTCCACATCAGCGGGACACGATTAGTTTGCACGTGGTGAACGAGCTAGTCCAAGAGTTTGTTTGTTCAATTCGTAACGTTCACTTGTTTAGGTAAGTTTAGTTGAAACAAATCAAAAATGAAAAAGGAAAATAAAGGTGTGGTATGTATTTTTTTGTGTTCAGACTATTTTTAAAAAGAGAATGACTTCACACAAGTGTCCATTGTGTCAAACCAAGAGGTTTTTAGCTTCTCTTCTTCATTCTTTCGTTTGCACGTCGTAATTGCAAAGAATACCCGAATTTTCGTGCTATACTCTTATAATATTTGCACGCTCCGACATTACCAAGCGAACCATATTCGACAGGTAAACTTCAAATTAAAAATTTGTTCCCGTCTGACCAACATACATGTATTATATATTTGCAACAATAATTGGAGGGCATGGACATGTGCATCCAGGGCAAAGTTGTTGATTGGCGAGATGCCAGCAAAGATCCCTGTAAACAAACACGGCAAGTTGACATACATACATTCATCTCATGGCGCCCTGAATAGCCTTTTCTGTAACCGCTTAGAGGTGAACAAATGCATTCAGTGGCCCCTTGTTCAGGGGCTTAAGCCAGGACTCGGTCTGCAAGGTTCTGGGTTATCGCGTGGGATTAACGTCCCCACTGTGTAAAAAAACCCTACTGCCTACGACCATGAACAAGGATTTTCGGTTCTCTACGTAGAATGTGAGGCCGCTTAACATCCTTATCGAGGGATATGTCTGCTAAACTTCGTCTCCAAGACATTCTCTGCTGTTTTGTGTGAGCGCCTGAAATAATTAGTTTCAATCCTGGGAAGTCCACCATCGATTAAATTACGGCACATTACGGCAGATCCTCAAAAATTGTAAATTTGTCGAATTCAAGGCCGCATAGAGACAAGCTATATAACTCCATGGGTTTAGCTGTGAATGAGGGCAAAACGAAGCAGATATATGCTGGTATCATGAAGAACACATAAGATCAACGGCTCGGTCAGAACGTCACCATAGGTACATAGCTACACCCTCGAGGTGGTAAAGGACTTCATTGGACTTCTTGGCTGCCAAGTTAATAGTACGAACATTACATAAGACTTTTATCATCCCAGTTCTGCTCTTTGGAGCGTAAGCCTGGACTATCCCAAGATGTATGAAGAAGCTCATGGTTTTTTCGAGAGAAATGTTCTGCGTTCAATCTTTAGTCCTGTTTGCGTTGATGGTTTCTGGAGAAGAAGATTCAACCACGAACTGTACGCACACAAGTGGAGAGGGACCTCAACCAACTGGATCAATATTGAAACATCTTGGAATATCTGAAATCAGAAAGGCTGAGATTGGTGTCAGACCCAAGCTATTGGTTTTCAAATCAGTATTTGTTCCAACTCTCACCTGTGGTCATTAAATTTTGGTAATGCCTGAAAGAATAAGAGCGCGAATAGAAGCTGTCGAGATGAGATTCCTTTGTTCTGTTGTGGGAGTTACTCGCCGGGATAGGGTGAGAAACACGGCAGTAAGTGGGAAACTCAGTGTCAAAGAAATCGATATGCTGTTATGGCTTGGACACGTCTGTGATTGATTTTCTGTTTGAGGAATAGGTTTAATCTTTAGTATTATGGATCAATTTATATATTTGGAGAATCTACCATTGCTTTTACGATCTAAGGGGCACATGTCATGTCACTGGTATGGAGATTTCAGCAGGACATGGTCCAAAAAAACACCAGCAGGGTAGTCGATACCAAGAAAATCATGCTTCTAGTGCACAGTGTCTAGATTTTTACTCAATAGAGAACTTGTGGGAGATAGTTGACAGGAATTGGGGTCAGAAATATAGAACAATGGAGGATGCATGAATAGGTACACCTATGGATATAGCAGAAGATGTAGTTCTGTCCATACCAAAAAGATGTATGGCTGTGATAAAAGCGAATGCACTCTCAACCAAACATTGATTTTTCTGTTGAATACTGCATTGAAACTGCTGTCATGATATCCTAGATGCCTAAATTCGCATCCCCAGAACATCTTTGTTTAATACTGAGAAGACTTCAGGAGGACACAGTAGGATTTTTTTAATTAAACAACAGATTTGTAGAAGGTGTCCTGTGCTGGGAAAGGATAAATACCAAATAAAAAGTAAGTGCGGATATATTCCGTATTTACTTAGCTTTTTTGAACAGATTTTGCATTGACAGCTAGTGCTTTAGTTTTGTCAAGGCGATTTTCTGTGCTTAATAAATTACTTTCTATAATTAATAATTGTTTTTCGTAAGAAACTTTGTGTGTTATGTTTGCTTGTAGGGAAAAAAAGAGGGGAAAAATTCCATTATCGTCACTAGATATAATTAAAATACTAAAGGGAGATTTTTTAGTTATTATCTGGCAACAATGGTTTAAACAGCTGACTCACGTGTTTTGTTTCACTGTCAAACGTTTGGTCTATAATTTAACCATGAATCGTCTTATAAACGAACAACGCTCGCAAATTATTGAATTTTATTATCAAAATGCGTGCTCTGTTAAAAAAGTTCACCGCGTGCTTCTTCCGAAAAATTGTGTTCAGCGACGAAGCTCATTTTTGGCTTAATGGGTACGTACATAAATAAGCAGAATTGTTGATTTTGGAGTGAATATCAGCCAGGAGCATTGCTAAAGCTACCAATCTATCCAGAAAAAGTCACAGTTTGGTGCGGTTTATGGTGTGATGGCATCATTGGACCGTACTTCTTCAAAGATGAATGGTGAGCACTACCGTGAGATGATATCCAACTTTTGTTTGCCCAAAATGCAAGAGCTTGACTTGCATGACATGTGGTTTCAATAAGATGTTGCCACATGTCACACAGCACACGCAATAATGGACTTATTGACAGGCGAGTTCGGTGAACATTTGATTTCACGTTCGGGACCGCCTAGATCGTGCGATTTAACGCCTTTAGACTATTTTTTGTGGGGTTATGTTAAAGCCCAAGTCTATACAGACAAGTCCGCTTCTATTGACGCATTGGAAGACAACATTGAAGCACTTATTCGTGAGATGCCGGCCGAAATGTTGGACAGAGTATGCCAAAATTGGACTAAGCGGATGGACCTTTTGAGGCGCAGTCAAGGTCAAAATTTCCATGAAATAATCTTCAAAAATTAAATTAAATGGACCGTACTATCGATTCAAATAAAGATTTCAAGCATTTTGCTGAAATTTATGTATTTTTTTAAAGAACTTTACTATATCTTTTAAAAAATCACCCTATATAAGGATGGTTTTCTTTCTTTCTAATATGCGCTTGCTCAAGGGGTTAATAGTACCCTAAATTGTCAGGGGTCAAGACGCAGCGCGGCCCTAAGGTATAGTGAGAGAGAGGGAGAGGAGTTGACTGGGCACATTGGTCTTAAATATCTATGAATTGAAGTCCGTGGGATATTATGGGCTGGGAGGAGCATTCCATTTTCGCGCAGTGCGGCTGAGTCTCTAATTTGAACGTATAGTTCGAAAGCAGGCTTAAGGGTAAACTGATAAACATCCTCCTGGCGAGACGTGTTTTGTAGGTAAATTTATAGAGAGGAGGAATGCAGTTGGCAAGATCACTTGAGAATCGCTTGTTAAAACAGCGATAAAGCAAAAAAGACACGGTGCGTCGGTGTTCGAGCAAGTCTAGTGAACCCGTTGTGTGGGGTCTTTAGTTTTGTCCGATACTATGAACGAGATATAGAAATAATAGACTTATGTTTATTAATGAAATTCTTGTTCTCTTGATGTTGTCACTGTTTTGAATTATAATTTTATATATAAATGCTCTTTCGATTGTGATTGAATTTCTGCAAGCAAATAAAAAGACTTGGCAGGCAAGTTCAACTTTTCTAACAGTTCAGAGCACATTGTTTATCGTTATTATTATTATCTTCCATGCCCCAACCTTTATAAATTAATTAAATCCTTACAATTCACTTGGATTGTATTTTCAACTACTACTTCTTACATGTCAAATTGAACAAGTATTAAGAAACAATTCTTTCCAATGTTAAAAAAGCACTCCAAATGAGGCACCAAAATGAATATGGCGGATTTGGCAATGTCGTCAGAGTCCAGCGTATTAATAAACAAGCATTCGTTCATTGATTCGAATGTGCATACTGGCATCTCCAGCACTTCCTGTTGTTTTGCCCCCTAGTGCTTGAGACAAGTATTTTCTTAATGCTGCACTTTTCTCTCTACTGCGAGTGTGGCGATGGTCAAGAATTAAAGCAAACTTGGTCACCCACTGTAAAACATTTGGGTTGAAATGAAATACCACTATGCTCTGTTTCTACAGCTGACTACACTTCAAAGTCGTTCCTCCCAAATTTATCGAGGAATGTTGTTGTTTTGATGAATTTCGTTCCACTCATTCGAAAAGATCGCAATCGTTAAAGATTTATTAAAATCCATTTAATGGCAGCAATTTTATGGAGCAAAATATTTACTGTGCGTGTATTTATGGCGTGCTTAATGCAGAATGTCCTAAAAATATCCATACATTCGGCTATTCAAAGCATCTGTTTATTTTCATATTAAACTGTTTCATTTCACTTGAAAATAGAACATTTTTTTCAAAAATCAAAAGACCTCCTCGCCCACTGCGAAATAAATGTAAACCTATCCCCCGCCATTGTGACGTCAACCCGCGATTATAAATTGTGTTCAACATTCTTACATACCAGGTACAAAATGTTTCATGACGGAACTCCACTCATTGAAACTATTGCCAAGGTCTATTTTTATTGGATTCGAAAATGCAGCCCATTCGATTATGTGATGCTGGAACGGAATTCCCGTAAACAAATTCGTAGTCGAAGGCCAGAAACAAATCAAAATACGATATTTTTTGAAATCGCTTCCCATATCACGATCAAGATCAAGGTGAGGGTGCTATAAAAGGTCGCTGTTTGCACTTCATCGAGAGCCTGCAGGCAGTAAGCTATAAATAGTGGATCAGGCAACTGCCGGTTGCACGGACGCGTAACGCTGTAGCGACTTGTTGTGGTCGATAAGTAAATATTTAAAAATACTTTAACCGATCGCATCATGTTTGCATTGCCTCCGGTCTTTTAGTGTAAAAGTCCGGACAAGTATCCCATAATTTTGTGAGAAATTTTTGTGGCGGCAGATGGTATTTTATCGATTGGCCATGATCCGGTTGCGGTCGGATGAAGGAGGTAAAATAATATCGACGCGGTCTTGCAGGTTGAGCGTACAGAGAGGCAGTGCGAAATATTTTGCACATTATTGATTGAGGGCAAGAAATGATTAATTAGTGTTTCAGAGAAACCCGTTTCAGCTAGAGCAAGAGAAGAATGATGTATTGAGCAATTTGTTTAAAGTAGATCGGTTGAACGATCTTTTCTGCCAATACTGCCGGCAAGAGGTCTATACCGGAAACCCGGATGTAACTTAAGAAGTGCTTTCTTCTTTTTCTTTAAAAAGAATAACAATTGTGGATGAGATAGATTGCATCTAGCCATATACATATCGATTAAGCTCTTCTGCCCTATACATACTCTTATATTGAACATGCGGTTGGTGATTTATGGCATTCGGATCATAGGAGCCTTAGCCATTATTCATTCAATGAGGACGATGATAAATTTGAGAATGAGGGCTTGATACTCACTTCGTCGAAAAATATGCACTCTAGAGATGAAGAACATTTTACAACCTTTTTATTTCTATCTAACGAGTGTGAGCTTCGAATATTGTACGGATTTTCGAAATCTTACGACAACATACTATAAAGGCGTCCTGGAATACGCATCAAAGAGGACTGCATTATATCTTCTGTCCTATACATGCGACGTACTTATTTTCTTATTTATTGAAGAATCTCAGCGCCGTTCTCTGCCATTTAGGATTTCGTTGTCAAGCCCGATTGTGGCGAATGGAAACTTAAACTATCATCGCACTCTCAAAGTATCCATATGGTGCCCTGCGAAGTGGTTATATAATACTAGCTTCTTTTAATTTTTTGCAGCTTCTGTGACTGCCAAGAAACCTTGCTATAGTTAAAGATGCCCATGCCACCTCTAGACGATCAAAACATAGATAAGTACATATAATTGAAACTCACCACTACTTGGTGAATGGATCCTGAAAGGCATTCAATGGGATGGGAAGCTTGCATATAAAGGTATTTGGCAGGAAAATAGCGAAATCATTATTGTATCTCAACCTCACAGTACTAACAAGATCCAATCACGTCGATTTTTCATCTTTTGTTCTTTTAAACTCAATTCAATGCTCAAAACTTGCAGCAAGGACAAAGATATTCTTTGTAGGCTGAATGTGCTTCTGAATTGCTTTGTAAGAGTTAAAGCAGTTAGAAAATCGGCTGAAAAAAAATTGAAATGACTTTGACAATGAATAGTCTTCGTTAGAATATGTGCAGTCATATGAAATATAGCCCGTTGATTTTTTCAAAATATTTATATTTTGTAAAGCATCCATCTTAATAACTTTACTATTTCCGAACGTTCAATTTCTCTCGATTTACAAATATTTTTGGTGCACATGTTCAATGTCTAAGAAGTGTGCAAAACACTGTGAACAACTATGTCACCACGGTGGCAGTCTTTCTAAATGCTACATGGCTTTTGGCCAATTTTCGTTCACTGGCGAACTACGAATTGACTTGCCATACTTTGAAAGACTCCCAAGATGTGTATGTACGACTATAGAATTTTTGGCGAAGAGGAAATTTTACCTCGCGGAAGTATATCAATTAAATTTAATCTTGAGGTATTTAGAGATCATAAATAATAATAATCAGGCAAGTCGTTAAGACAACAGCAGTATTTTTATTTTGTGTAACCACTTAGCGTGCTTTCTCTATTACGTATATTTTTATAGAGGTTAAATCGTTTTTAATCATCAGAAGTCTGGTTTCCTTCGGTCATTCTAAATAGCTGCGACATGAGCTACATATGCACATTTGCAACAATGCTCGGATCCATTCCCTGTTAAGCATAGATTATATTAGATATTGTGCTATAGACAAGTTCTACTTAAAGTTCCCCGATGTAAGCCCTATCTAGCCTTTACACAATATGCAGTTGTGACGTAGAGCCATAGATTATTAATTTTTAACGGAGTTAAACATTTTATCCCTATGCTAAGCTATAGAGCCATCCTGTGTTAGCTACCATATGTTAAAAGTGCAAATCCAATTCAGAAGAAACTGTGCTGTTTTTAGGCTGTGACTAGCATTCGCAGACTATTGTTATAACACTAGACAGTCGGGCGTCATATGCATATGTCATTTTTGCACTTGAACTCAGTAATACAAGGGAAGTTTTTTAGCACCTCCACAATACCGATGCAGCAGTCTGTTTTGTGTACAGGATCCCTTTTATATTTTCAGCTCTAATAATATTGCCAGAACTGGCGCCCTACCAGGCATTATACCGCTCGAAAATTTTTCAAATTTAGTTCCTACCTAGAATGTACTCCAGTTAAAATATGTTCTTCGTCGTTGTTTCTTTAGCTATATATTCTCGTGTCCGAATATATACTTTTGTCGGTAGTATATTGGTACCCCGATAACTGTCTTGGAGATTGCGTATGCGAACATGTCGATACGTTTTACAAAAACTGTGTCTACGTAATCACAATTAATTTGTCCAATAAAAGGGTTCGATCTCTAGATTGTGACTAAATAAAACTCACAAGTTCACTATCACAACTCGTCATGATGTGCAGGATCACGATAGAGAACTCTCGCTGCTCCATCAAAGTCGGTAAGGAACTCATCGACAGCTTTAATGTCAAATAAGGTTTTAGACACGCGAACATTAGAAGCAGCTTGAGCTCTGGGCTCAAGAGGCAATTGAGTACTAGTGGCCTTCCTTGAAGAATCAATTTGACTCTATAAAAGACACTGATAATCCCAGTCCTGTTATACGGGGTGGAGGCGTTAAAAATCTCAAAAGCGGATGAAGAAGTTATTGGTGTTTTAGAGAGAAATGTTCTGCATGCTACCTTTGGTCCTGTTTGTGTTAACGGGCTCTTGAGGAGAAGATTTAACCATGAACTCTAAGGGCTGTACAGTGACATAATATAGCCTTGTGGCCATGTAAAACGTGTAGAAAACTGAGTTCCGGCCCGAAGAATCTTCGAAACCGAACCTGTTGGTATACGCAAGAGAGGGTGCCCGCTTTTAAGTTGGCGCACCCAAGTGGAGAAGGTGAGCGAAACAGGATCGTTTTCAATGTTGCTGGAACACAAATGAGGACAGTAGCTTCATTTAATTTGTTTTCCATAAATATGTACACAAATTCGTATGAAGAAATTATATGGTAAACTTAACTTCTGTTCGACGGATCGGTCTATTGCTTATTTTAGAAATGTGTGCAAACACTTCAAATTATGTTTACAAATGTCGGATTTATTTCACCGTTTCACCGGAAAAGTTTTGCTGATCAACACTCTTCTACCGCTCCTGCAGATGGCACGTACATATTCAAATTTTCTGAAATCCTAGAGTTGCACAAATACACTTAATTCATCCATGAATCTACGGATTGCATATTAAGTTAAAGATCATTACAAAATTAACATGATACGCTACAGCGAATCTTGATTTTATTTCAGATGGTAAAACAATCTTCCCAAAATTCGGGTTGCCGTGCCCTTAAATGATTTGTTGCAAATGGAAGAAAGCCAAAATTTAAAAATATTGGTCACTCACTCTCGCACGGGAAATGTGTGATATAAATAAATGTATTTTTATTTATTAGAGGCATTTAGAATTAATTTCATTTGACAAGGAAAAATGTAATGTCTCACATTAGATATATAAAAAACATGATCTTTCATTATTTTATGAGAGTTATGAGTATAAGTGACTTCTTTCCAGTCACTGACAATGCTCAAAGGGCATTTTCGGTCTAGAAAAAGTTATTATACTGGGCTGTTTAAAGTCCACATGTCGGTCGCTTCCACTTGTAAGAGAATAAGAGTACGCACAACACATATGGTTGCCGAGAAGCCAGGCCTTCTACTGACTATGGCGCGAGATAATATAATATTATATTATTACTAGTGTTATAAACCCGCTTTACAGAGTCTTGTAAAGAAGCACGTGTATACAGATACATAGGTTAAGCTCGGTAATTAGAACTCGCAGTTTTTGCTTTTACCTTCTATAGGATGAGACCGCCTCTTAACCAACTTTTTGGCCTGGGTGTTGCGCCAATCGAGGGTTGCGTAAATCGAGCTTGCACTGTATATGCATTTATTTTCAGAATTCATATGTGAATATGGAATAAAGTGATGAAATAATATTCCAGTTTTAGTTAAATTTAATAATATAAATGGATTTAAGGGACCAATAAGTATCCTATGTAATACCGCTACTCACAACAAATCGATTGATATATATATGTATGTATATATTGTAGGAGCATCGCCTACTCGCGGACAAACGGGGAAATGCGCTCTCTTATGCCTGCTTGATTATTTTCAAATGCAAGAGAATATGTTTTTTTATTTAAATGCTTGTGTGCTTGCATTTATCAAAAATCAGAAAATTCCCAGGTGTGTGATGATAAAGTATGAACAGATAATATCGCGCATATGACGGTTCCACCACAGATGGTATAATGGATGGCAACATTTGTACGTAACATTTTTTAAGAGGTATTCTAAAAAGTAGGAAAAGTGTCTGTGAGCTCTCCATTTTTTTGAATGAAATTCCCTGTTAAATCCCTAGATTGCTAATGGAAGTTCATGCTGTACGTACAAAAACTAGAAGGACATCAATCCCAAGAGCAAAAAATGGGTGGCCCTGAAATCCAGCCATCAACTTTGCATACCGTACGAAATATCAAAGAAAAGAAGATTACGCTGTGCATTTGGTGGGACGAGAACGGTTGAATGAGAATGTGTAAAATGGCTTTCCAATATCCCCTTATAGATTGCTGCCGTTATATCTTCGAGTTCGGTAGTCCCATAGTGGATGACCACGTACCATAACACCATCTTCTCTTCAATCATGGCAGCTTAGAAACAAATCGTGTTTTCTCAAATCATGAAAATATTAATGGAATAAATTTGGTCCGTCAATATTAACATTTTTTTCCACCACATAACGCCATCTTTCTTTCAATACTTTAAAGGTGGCTTCTTCTGAAGAAAACATCACCGTTTAAGATGTTTTGCGTTTGTGGAGAACTAGAACTGGCATGGGCTTTTTTATCAGCGCGCCAGCCGGATAGAGTCAGAGGCATATCTCCAAATTGTTCTTCCATTAGCTGCTGTTTTGGCCATTTTCTTAACACCCTTCATTTCCTTCAAATTTAAATGACCGTTTCTCAAAAAAATGGGTAGGCCACAGTGACCAATAGCACGCCCGTTTAACGGCACTGTTGCTTAACCCATGGTTTTTCTGAATTTTTGTTAAAAACTTGGATTTTGTACATAAAATAGTTTAACTAATTCTTAATCGTGTCAAAGTTCACAAAACAATATTCCCAAGGCACTTGTGTACCTATTCGGTTGACGCAGCTGTTTTATACATTAAATATACATTCAAACTATTCCAAGCACTTTTCCGTTAGTTATAATTATTAATATTCATTAATGTTTATATAAAGTATAAGTGTAAAATTGTAATCATTATAGTTCCACAAATGTTTCGATATCGCATTCGAAACAGAAACAATGTAATTCGCACGATTACATTATCATTTTGCGTGACACTTTCAGTGGTATCCACCACAAAATGCTCTCCCCTCCTTCTTCAGCTGGCGATACAGTTGTTGGACCTGAGAATCGTACAGGGTTGGACCTTAGAATCGTAAACAAGGTTTTTCAGCCAGCTACCACCAATTACTCCCGCCAAGATAGCTTAGACACTTTTCACTTGGGTGCGTTATTAATATCTCGGTGTCATCAATTGCGAAACGTTGTAAAAACTAAAGTTTTAAGCTCCATTCGTGACAAACCGAAATCAATTCCTTTTTAAAAATCTTTGAATGTGTTTATGCACCTCGTAATGGGTTCTTTTTATCATAAACTAAGTTTCTCACACGAAAAAATCTTTGGGAAACGTATACATACATTCATGAGAAAAAGTAATTCTGGTGAATTTATACGATGGCCAAAACTGCCTTACGTCTGAAACTAGAGACTTGCAGGACAATTGTTTTGCCAGTTAGAAGGCTGTTCAAAAAATATATCTTTTGGATAGCTTGTCTCGTGGAATTCATATTTAGAATCCCAAACGATGGATGAATATGTCAATGTTCTAACTTACAAATTATAGATGCACTTTAAACTAGATGCATCCCGGAAGTCCTCAACATATCTTTGCAAAAAATCCTAACAAAGCGTTCGACTTCGCAATAGTGTAATCATAATCCAAAAAAGATTCAACTGAGGGTCAATTACACCAAGATATAATCGGAGATAATATTCTATACGCCGTGAATATATAACATTTAGAAATATTAAGATCTAAAGCATTGTATTTAGACCATAACGATAGGTTTTGCATTTCCGATTGAAATTAAATGCAGTCGCTTAAACTATTTATCGATGAATATAATTTGAAGTCGTCCGCGAATGTTCGAATTTCGCATTTATAAAATATTTCATAAACATCGTTTATGAACAAAAGAAATACTAATGGACTCAAATGGCCACCTTGCGGCATACCTGATGTTTTTGTTTGTTACCCGATAGTTAAGCCTATCTATCTTTACCAAATGCTTCGGTAATTGGAATACAACTTTAGCTGTGTTGACTGAATCCATACTCATTAAAGTACATCATACATAGAAAGTACATCAGTGAAATATGTAGATAGAAAGTAAAATATGCATTATATATAATATGAGTGGCGCTACAGCCCGTAGAGGGCCAGGGCCTAGCTTCTCGGCAACCACTCGTTCACACGAGTGGAAGGGACCTACAGTTTTATGCCGACTCCGAACGGCTTTGTTTGACAAGCTTTTTCTAGACAGGAAATACTCTTTGAGCATTGTCAGTGACTCGAAAGAGGTGGGGTCGTGAAAATTATTTTTGTCGCTCAGAGCTGGAATCGAACTAACGACATCGAGGTTGGGTCCGACGCACATACCCTAAACGCTACGGGCCAAATATGCATTACCAAATTATTAATATTCAAGTAGCATTTAACTGATAAGCTGCAATGTGTGCTATTTCTGCTTTAAAAGAGCTTCATATTAGTACCTGTCAAAACACATGTATAATTTCATTTTCCTCCAACTGTAGTGACTAAAGGTCTCAAATGTCAACAAGTCCCACGAAATTTCAACGTGTCATCATTTATTTGAAAAATATTCTCCCTTAGCAGCTAATTTGTGTCATAACTCGCTTTAATTAGGGTTATCAAGCAAAGGCAGGAAAAAAGGCCAGAAATTAAGTGAATCCACTTTTGGGTTCCTGTGTGTCTTTATTAAATCAACAAAGAGCTAACCGTTTACCATTTAATTACGACTCATTTTGCAGGCATGCAAAGGGTTTTATCCAGCTAAAGTATATCAGCGGCAGTTTTCGAGAGATTAATTTAAATTACATGCACAGCATCACGTTAAGTGGATACAGGCACACACTGGTCAATTAGCGACGCAACAAACTGTTCCATATTTGAATGTGAATTCCCTGCTAGTGTTTAATTTACGTTGATTTGGTTTTTTACGCGTTGATAATGACAAATTTTGTAAACATTTAATTAGTCTTATGCATAAAATGTATACTCAATATGTGAGTTGGAATATCCTTACAACTTCACACAAAGATGAAGATTTTTTAAGCAAAATTGAATCGTTTCTGTATTTTGTTGGAAAAGAACCGTGAAAAGTATCTCTTGCAAATACAGCCAAAGATGAAGTCTTCACTGTCTTAGAAGATCGGAGTGTACAATGGGAGCTAAAAGTCGGACAAGTTATTATTTCAAGGTCAAAAATGGCTGCTATCTTAGGTTATACTCAAATTACTAGCAACTGTACCGAACATAATCCAGAACAGAAATTTATCAATTGGTATTTAATTTCGTTTCATCGCATCTCTGCTCAGGACCGTGAAAACCGCAAAGTATATGCAATCAATCCCTGTTAATTGCGGTATTTTTGGTTACTTGTTCAGCACAGTTTTTAACGCAACAGCCCATTGATCCAATCCATCAAATCCCGGTAATGACATAACGACAGCGGAAGCAAGCAAAAACCTCACATTTTTATGCCGACGTAATTCAAACGTGAATATTTTGTTTAATCCAAACAAATCAGCTTAATTATAAAACCTACCAACTCGATCGCAAAAAAATAATCCTGGCAAAAATCAAATAAACCAAAACCAATCATCAACCACCTATCCGCTACTATTCACATTTGCATTTTGTAGATTCAAATTCAATATTCTCTAATGACCCGAAACATTTAAAGCCGCTAAAAAAATCTACAACAAAACTGCATGCAAGGGAGGAAAATCAATTTAATTATTAATACATATCAGGGTTTCCAATTGGACATAAAATAAGCCCTTGGGGGATTATTGGGAAATAATTCAATCCACTTCACCGGGGTCGAATACGCAATATGCGCGTGCATTTTTGTGCCGCAAAAATCCAACCTTTCCATTGTCATAGGTCATATATGACTAATTAGTCGTGAATCTCTGGTGGCAAACAGATGCGTCCACAAAAACCATCAAACCCTGCAGCTGTGAGTGAAGAACTATGACGTAGTTCAAATATGTAGGAAATTTAAAATTTGCTTCAAACAACGCGGTTGTTCATAGACGTCCTAAATGCCACTGTTAGTACGCTCAATAGGCTTATCATTTGTCTGGCTGTTCTTTGATTTTGAATTCAGAACGTAGTCACAATAGGAATGGGGGTGATGCACTAGATTGCAAAATTAACGCTTGCCTCAGAACACATCGAGACTACAAACACAAAAGACCCCATTTCGCTATATCAACATCACCGACGGTTACTTTCTATCTCCCCCTCCATCATATTGGATTGGTTTGTCTGTCTCTCGCCTTCTGTGTTGTTATTGTCCGTTGACGGTTGGCGAGAGACTGAACAACAATGAGGTTTACAAAGCCATTGAAGCAAAGGACAAATCGCCTACGACTACGATTTGAATGCAGTTTGAAGGTGAATGCGGGAATAACATTGTTCTGACGGTGAGTAGCGCTAGCCGCAGAAGAGTAATTTGAATGCTTCATTATTTCGTTCAGAACTGCTGTGAATTTCAATGCAATAGCTCCGGAGATTTCCACAAACATTTTCCTTTGATGTGATAAATTATTCAACGACCGATGCCACTTGAGGTGCTTTGATTTTGTGAGTCCTTGTTTGTACCGACCTGGATAAACAACATACTTCTGAAGCCACAGCTAATGACAAAGAAGTTGGTTAAGTAGCTGATATAAATGCAGTGCAAAAGATCTGTTTCAGTTTCCGGTATCGCTTGAAATAATTAAGATAGTCTGTAGTACTTTCTCTTGATATGTCCAAAAGCGTTCCCTTTAATACGTTCTTTTCAATCAAACCGACAAAACGAAGAATTTTCATAATTGAGGGGACCGCCAATGCACACAGTTTTTACACAGTTTTGATATAACACGGTTTAAAAATAAAACATTTTTATTTTTTTTACACGATTTTATTCCATTTAGCACGATTTAAAACGTTTGTGCCTAAATTTGTTGTCAAATTTAATTTTTGCGAAGTATTTTCGTACAACAAATTTAATGGAATTCCCTTTTTGCGCGTGCAAGCAAATTTACTGGTCAAAGCAAATGTATACAGCACAAATTTAGGGGAATTCCCAATTACTTTTTTTAGTACTTATTATATAATATCTTTAATATATATTAAATTTGTAGGACAGGAACACACGCTTTTTTGTTTTTTTTTTTCAGACAAACCTTTTTAACGCCTTTTTGGGCAATTTTATAACGATTTGCTTTGTTATGAGATCGTGTTTTTAATTGCACGAGAGAGTTCGGTTAGTGACAAACTTTCTATTCCAGAGCTTCCGGCTATAGCGGCTATACCTCAATCGACGACCAGTATTTGCCATCAAAAGGTTGACAAGTTTCCTCCATGTATTCGCCTTTTCTTTATACATTGCTTGACCACATATCAGCGTTTTTTCCTGATATACAGAATCGCCTTTAGAATAAAGACAAGACTCCTGAGTCCTGACTCGATCTTAAAAAAATAATAAAATAAAATAAATGTCTTTAGCAAATACACTCCTGCTGCGAAGAAGTGGAATGGAGAACATAACAGCGAGCTCTACGAGGTGTAACAAGACTTGGAGGTATTACCTTGGCTACATCAAGCGTATGGGCACTAATTCAGTCCGAGACTTCTAGAGAAGTAGAGGAAAGCTGATAACGCGGCTTGTTAATTAAGTCATACCGGACACAGGACAGTTTGGCCTTGATAACTGTGAGCAGCGTAGCCTGGTCCGTATATAACATATGTAGTTATAACATTGAACTAATCGAAGGCATATTGTCCTAAACAACTAATTATGAATGTTATTACAAATGTAAGGAGTATTCCTTTTGCTACTTAAATAAACAAATGGAATGACAAACAAGTTAAACCTCAGGCGTACAGTTGAAATCGAAATGGAATAAGTGCCGATGCTTGTATTTGGGAACATAGACAAATTCTATCACTTTGAAATTATGAGGCTTTAAATGTTTTGTTGAAGGATGACATGAAGTTAATGTTGGACTATAGATACGTATACAGGGCCACAAGCCATATTCATTACAGATACCGTTTTGTAACAAAAATTGCACTTTGTGTAGTTCAAATGTGGATGTAATTTTTTTCTCTTGTATTATAGTTGCACTGGAAGAAGATGTGCACCGTTTAAGTGTGTCAGAGATTAACTAGTACTTAACTAGTACTTATCACAAGATGTAGTATTTTTCAAACTTATCACACCATTCAAAGAGAGTTTTGTCAATGTCTTGACAATACAAACAGCATACGAATGTAACCTGACAAGAGTATAAATGTATTTACTTTGTGCTACCCACATTTGTATGCACATTCTCTACTATAGAACCACAACCATTCCTTTTCCCCGCAAAGCTCGTTATATCCATCAGTACAAAGTTATGAAATATATCGTTTTATTGATATTGGCGTAGAAAGAAAACGTATTCATAACAAATTGAAACCTTCAGAGGATATAAAGATTCTTGCACGTTCCAGTGGTGTTTATTCAAATCTCGTAAACAGATTGTAGCACGAGATATGATTTTCTTTAAGCATCCCCTCGAGTATCGGAGGTCCACTGGAATTGATTCCGATATAAAGGAAGAGAACTAGTCAGATTCAAAAGAGGAATTTCTTTTACAGCGCATATTCCACATTTCTCATGAAATACCAATCCGAGCGCAAGAAAAGAAAACATAGATGGTGATCCACACGTGGATAAAAAGAAAAATACAAAGTTGAAGCATTTTCTATACATTAATTTTTCCTAATTGTGGTGTATAGGGATGGGTTATGTTTATGTAGTGTTGGCTTATAAAACACTTTCCAGATTGTTGATAAAACCTTACCGCGCATGTCCTCTAAACCGAAACTCAAAATCCCGTAGTCTATTCTACTTAAAATATGTTTATAAAATTTGTTTTAATCATCAGATATATGATATATTGTTAAAGAAATAAAATAATTTCATATTAGTTATTGTGGGGTGGTCCGCGGCATTGCAGGTATGTTCAACGACTCATACGCAACTTGAACTTAAGCGCGTGACGGGACTGATTCCTGTTATGACCGAAATCATTTTTAGGGACTCACCTCTTCCGAGTTACTGACAATTCGTGTTAACCAAACATCGATAGTTTGATCAATGAACGTATTTTGCTATGGGGACTATCGGTAGTTGGGAAAAAATATCAATAATATTTCGTCGATCTGCTTTGTTGTTGGGGGATTCACTGAAAATTTTGCTTGAAGAAAAGAATCTAAACTGAGCCTGAACTCATGAACTGAGAACTCCAGTTGGTTGTTGAACGATCTCTTTCCAATGAACGCAATTCTGTGCTACGTTTAATGGCTACGTTAAACGTGTTGTCCAGCGACGTCTGTTGCTTCTGAACGAATTTTTTCGAAGGCTGGTCACTTTATGAATGTCAAAAGAAACAGACTAAAAGATAAATATTTAAACACATTTGAATTTAATTTTAACCTTATTGCTTGCAGTGAATTCATTTTTTTCTTTTTATTTTATTTATATAATTTATATAAATTTTATTTTAGTTTATTTTTGTTATAAATTACTATATATATATTAAAGTCTCAATTTGTTCATTTTAATTAGAAATAACACAATCGTTTTCTTATCGATTCATCGATTGATACTTTGTGTAACTCATAAAATCGATTTTTGATTAACATTACTGACAATGCTTAAAAAAAATAAAATATTCACCACCAAAAAAGGACGGAAACAAGTGTATGTTCGCAAAATGAATTAAATTATATTCTTATTATGGGGCTGCAATATTCTATTAAGAAAGACGTTAAATTTGAAAACATATAAGTTCAGCATTGTGGCGACCTTGTCAGTACTACACTAATCAAGGTGGCAAGGCAATATATAATTTTTAGTTGTCATAGCTTTAGATAAATAAACACTCACTTTTATTTTGGCAACCGAATAGTTGTTGTTGTTGTTCCATTTAGTAGTCCTCTGTAGAATTGTGGGTCATTACAAAGAAAAACAAAATGGATCTGTTCCCGTAGTTTCTGCACCAAATTTTGAAGACTGTCATGTTTAAGGAGTGGAGGTAAGAACCTCTCAGAGTGAACGAAAATGTGTAACTTATGCTACTTTTAAGAGCTTGTTGGTTTCTGTATGATGTGAGAGACAGTAAGCCATTTAAATTAAAAAACAGGGTTTTCTTCCGAACTACTTGTTGAAATAAACTTAAACTTCAAAACTTTTGAATAGCCGCCAATACTATATTCGAGATTCACACATTAATTGATTTTACAGAAAACAAACAAAATAACCAAAACTACCCATAGAAATTTCTTGGGTTAAAATGGACAGGGTAGGGACAATTTTTACTCTCTCGTGACAGCGCTCTTTTGACACAAATTATTTAACCTTCGCGCATACATAACTTTTAGTCTTACCTTGCCTAATCCATAATAAATATGGATATAGACATTAACCTTTAATATAATAGTTATATCGGCATACGAAAATAGATTGTAATATTTTTGTAAATGTTTTCACATTTTTCCTGACCGTATTGTAAGTCAACATGTATATAAGAATTATTTTGTTAGAATGATTGGCATTTTTAAACGACTTTTTAAAATGAATAATTAAAAACCAGCTGCAATAATTCTTTTTAAAAAGTATGAGTTTAGCGAACAGTGTCCTGGAATACTTTCTTAACTTTTTTGGGACACCATAATTTTAAATTATTTAGAAAAATAAGAAGTGTATTAATAATCGATAAATATGTAATGTTGAAATGGCAATACGATGTAATTTAAGTGAATTTTGTTATTTGCTATTAAGGTGTTGAAGTACACACAAAGGCCAAAGAAAAGACTTACATATATGTGCGAATTTTCAGAATTTATATTTTATCATAAGGCGTGTTTTTTTTGAGTGGTCAGTACTGAGCGTAGCAAGATTTCACACGGGAAGCAACAACAAGACATCTCAATGAGTTAAACTTATTCGAAGTGGTTTGAAACAAATACAGGTGTGAAACAAGGATGCCTTCTCAGTGCGCTGCTTTTCTCTCTGTATATGGACGACATAGTAGATGCTCTACCAGGGGGAGTTAGAATTGCTAATACCACAATCAATGTGTTGCTATATGCAGATATAGCATGTGCAACTGATGACCAACCGCCTGTCATGTTACTGTAAGAGATGGGGATAAAAAATCAATACACAAAAGTCGAAAATGATGGTTTTTACGCGATTTCCAAGAATCCACATTAAAAGGCAATGGAAACCTTGAAACCGTTAAAGAGGTGAAATATTTGGGAGTCAAACTGAATCCAACTCTAAGTTTCAGTAAACTTCTTAGAGATAGAGCAAATTGCTCTCAAAGTCTGGCCGAAGTTTCGTGGACAAATGTGTTGTTCAACAAAAAAATTAATCTATCTGTAAAATACAAGATATTTAACTCAGTCGTTAAATCCACCCTCTGCTACGACTCGCAAGTGTGGGGGGCTGATGAGTATGAAGAAATTTTAGCATTCCAAAGGAACTTCATTAAAAAACTCTTCTATCTCCCATTAAATACACCTAATTACGCTATAAATTTAGAAACAGTTTTACCAAAATTGTCAACGGACACACTCAAGTCACAGGCTGACTTCATACTTAAGATTTGCAGATATGACGATTCACGAGTAGCAAAGAAACTGTTCTTGTACGAGTTAAGGCACGCAGATTGGTGGTATGCAAGGTGGCAAATTATTAGTAACGACTATGGCGATACCCTACATATTGACATGGACAATCTACGTGTTTTGAAAAATAAACTATACCGCATTATACAAACCAACGGAAACAACTCCCGAAATACGTTAAAAATAAATGCTCGAGAGTTAGAAAGCAGGATACTCTACAGTCAACTAAATTATGATCTGAACCAAAGAAATTATTTTCATGAATCGTTTATTTATGACGAAATATCTCTGATTTTCAAAGCAAGATGTGAGGTTCCTTTACTAAATGGTAACCCCTATAATGGAATGTTCAACCAATTCTGTACACTTTGTAATCTGAAATCGAAGGAAGACTGCTTTCATATTATAAGTATATGCCCAATATTCAGACCACTAAGGATAACCTTTTTTGGAAAACAGACATTAACAATGCTAGAAATCTTACAACTTTTAAACGAATGTGACTGGAAAATTCTTATATAATAATAATAATATGGGTGGCGCTACAGCCCATAGAGGGCCAGAGCCTAGCTTCTCAGCAACCAATCGTGTTGTGCGTGCTATTATTCTTTCACGAGTGGAAATGGCCTACAGTTTAATGCCGAATCCGAACGGCTTTGTTTGACAAGCTTTTTCTAGACAGAAAAAAACTCTTTGAGCATTGTCAGTGACTCGCAAGAGGTGGTGAAAATTATTCTTGTCGCTCAGAGCTGGAATCGAACCTACGACGTCGATGTTGCGGTCGACGCACATACCCACAACGCTACGGGCCACCACGGAAAATTCTTATCAGTTTTTTAAAATAAATTTATAAATATAGAATGCTGTTAATGACTGCAATTTGAGTTTGCACATAAAGATTAAAAATACAAATTTAAAATTCTGCTAACCAGGCTGACGGCTTGGCATTAGCTCTTAAATTCATATTACATAAAAACAACACTCTTTGTTAAGAATTATTAATAAATGAATTACTTACATAATTTCTTACACTGAGTTAAAACTCTTCAGTAAAATTTCAATGTCATCACTGACTAGGATGCGTTGAATCATCGAAATCATAGATGGCGCCAGAGGAAACTATTTGTTTACTGAGATTGGTATCACTCGACTATTTGACACTTGTAGGTGTTTTTCTTTATCTATTTACTTGGTGATGTTACTTGTACAGATCAATCAATCAATCAAATAATTTATATTATTTCTTTAATAACATATTTTCTCTGCCTTTGAGAATTAAATTTCACTTATTTTTGACTTTTGACATCTAACATCACATCAGTAAAAAAGCGTTTTATTGAGAATCATTACTATGCTGTGCACTGATTAGTCAAAAAAACACGCCCATAGTCGTAACATTGATATGAACTGGGAATTATTATTTACAAATTGGGTTAAAAGACCAAATCATATTACACGCGATTTGTTTCAACCATTAGAGAATATTTCGAAAGCAAAATATTTGAATTCAAATGTAAAGAGTCAATGATCAATGCATTCCAATATTCTTTCAGAGGTGTGAACATACCTTCTGAACACAATCGGTCGTCTAACCTCCTCCTTTTGTTTAGTACTAATGGTTTAAAATAACGACCAAATAAAGATGTTTTTTTTTTCAAATATATGCTCTGCTGTCCAAAAGGGTTTCGAGGCAAGAGACAGTTAGTTCATTTATGGTAATTGCTGAGAAGCTAGGCTTTGGCAATCTACGGGCTGGAATGCCACAAATATTATTATAATTATTTATTAGTTATTGTATTTAACTGAATAACTACAAAGCAACTATATAATATTTGCCAAAAAGTACTTTGACATTATCTGAATAAAGTCCGCGGAGATTAGAAAAGCCGTTAAAAGGGAGGTTCAAAAATATAATGACTGAAAATAATACTCTCCCAAAACTAAATAAAACATTACAATGCCACAAGTGAACATAATTTTTCCCCAAAATTATCTTAAAGTGCATTTGCTGGCAGCCCATCACTGTCTTCACTTAACAATGAATACATTTTCTAACTATTTGAAAGTATTTCGAAAAAGGAAAGTTTCTCCTTCAACCTTAGAAGTTCTCCCTTTATTCATGAGTTCATGTCTCAATGCTTGCATTCTTTAACAAGATGAAACTTTCAAGTGAAACGGAATGGAATTCTCTTTTCAATGAAATTTCTTCCAGATGAGCACACCTCACCAACGAACTTGTCGTGGTTTCTACGGAGTCGACTTTATTACAATGCAACACTCAAGCAAATAAAAATATTCTCCTTCACCCACTAGTCATAATAAAGATGATACTTCTTTTCAATCCATTTCCCATGGCACTTCCTCTATTCAGTGATTCCTTTGTAAAAATAGCATAGTGCAACAATAGTTCATTATGAATTCCCTTTCAAAATACATACGTAGTTCGATGTAAATTCAATTCATTTCACTAGACAAAATAACACCGCCGATTTAAAGGGGGCTTCCTTAGCGATATTCAATAGCGGTGATGTTCCATCGACTTGCACTGTGCATACAGCCAAAGTGACCTTTGCAGTCTGCAAACATCAATGGCCACAGTTGTGCGACCACATCACCGAAACTCATAAAAAAATCACGGCTGAAAACGCAATTGTATCAATATTTGCGATTTCCAAATATGATTACTTTCGTAATTTGCGGATTTTGCAGAATTTTTTGTTTGATTTTATTTCCACTGACGGCTGCGGCGATTGCACTTCACTTGCACTTCACATGCCGCCCAACCTATAAATAACCAATTAACTACAGTGGATGCCGAGCTTGGTATGTAACGGAATGTTAA
Organism: Eristalis arbustorum; assembly: GCA_916610145.1. NCBI lineage: Eukaryota > Metazoa > Arthropoda > Insecta > Diptera > Syrphidae > Eristalis > Eristalis arbustorum. The sequence continues at coordinate 57,379,879 of OU744318.1, forward strand.
CGTCAATTATAAGTGTAAATACTGCAGCAACAAATACAGTATTTTCCATAAATTTTTTATATTGAAGGTTTTCTCTGTCTGGGCTGCTAAAAGGATATACGGTGTGAGTAATTACGAGTATTCAGAGTCTCGAAATTCAAATATTTGATTGCGTTACGTAAATGATTGCGGAATGAATGGTAGATATTCCGACGTACGGTATAGATGCGCATTTACTGTATATGCTTTCGATTATTTTCTGTAATAACTCTTTAATCAACTTGGAAACTGTTGGCTCAAAAGTGCTTTAATTTAAGTAAAAAGTCAATTTGCACCAGTTAACAAAGAAACATTGAGCATACCGGAGTTTGCCAGAGCCTCCAAAGAGCAACTATGGGAGAGACTCTTCGGTATGCCTACGTCAAAAACAAACGTCAACGAGATGTGATTGCATTGCTGCTCGGCCGCAAAGAGCTAGAATCCCATAGAGTGATATCGAGGGTGAGGTGAGGAGAGGCTCGAGGATATCGAAGAGTCTAGGGACAAAAAAAAAATTAATAATTATGTGCCTTTAACACAAAAGCCAAAAGTCTGGCTTCAGGCTTTAAGAACGGCAAGTTCTCCAACCTATTTTTGAAGAAGTCGGCACAGCCATTAAAATGGTAAAGATCGGCAAAATATGGCTTACCATCAGAGCCCTTCAAGGCTGGTGGCAATGTAGGGAGCATGCATCAGATCATCTGCCGAATTTGGAAGGACAAACCATAACTGTTAGGATATGCAGACGATATCGACATCGTCGAGCGTTCCCAACTTGCCGTAGCGGAAGCGTATGCTGCAATTGGTCTTAAGGTCCATGAGCACATAACAAAATATATGCTGACGACAAAGAAATGTTGCTTCACACACCACCTAGGACAAAATATCTCAATCGACAGTTATAATTTTGAGGTAGTAAGGAAGTGTATAGTAGGTGTACAAGGATGTGGATGTAATCCGGCAAAAAAAGCAAAAATCCATCGACTACTATTCGTCTAAGACACTTCCTTCATCCATGGAGGTATGGGAGTATCAAATTTATTTAAACTTCTATCAGTAGCAGATGTAATTATTAAAAATCGACAAAGGCGTGTGCATTTTACAGATGGTATTAAAAGTTTATACAAGGACGGAATATCTATGCCAGATTTCACCGACAAAATGTGCTCGCACTCAACAAAATGTAACACAATAAAATACATTATACTGCGTATGCTACTACAAACAAGATACGCATGCTTATCTTCTGAACGTCAGTTCTTTGTTGACTCTACTCGCCTGTGGAATTTAAGGACCATAAGGAAAATTAAAAGTCCCAATAGTTTTAAATCCTCCCTATTAAAATATCTGTCTATCGAAACTACCACACATAAATCTTAAATTTTGAATAACTGCAAACTCTTTTCCTGTAGCTTATTTTGCCTAATGAATGATGAATAAAAATTAAATACTGTTCACACACATGTTAGTCCTAGGGTGGAGACGTTATGGCACAGAATAGATACTTCCTCGCTTTTGTAGATTCCGCAAATGTCGTTAGACCCAATCTTGAGGCGTGAATTCCAATAGGACACAACCAGTGATGGATCCCTTAAAAGCTGTGAAACTCGGACAAATTATCTGGATGAGGCTGTAAGATCGAGAGTTTAGTGTAGTGCTGACACAAGATGCGTTATAACTCCAATAAAACAAATTCAACTTTTCAAAGCCTATAGCAGTTGCGGAAAATATTGAATTTCTCATTCTGTAAATTGGTTTGACAACCAACTGATAAATCAATTGCGTTTTAACCCAGTCTTTGTTCCTAACTTGGTGCTATTAATTTTTGTGTCAAAAACAGCCTAAGACTATGCTGAATAATGGAACATCAAATTAGAATTTCAGGTAGGTCTACTTTTAGGATGAAAACCGGTTTTATTGGAACCGGGTTCTAAAAATTAGAACCTACGAGCTTACTTATCTGTGGCAAATGAATGCATGGGAACTACAATATTTGTAAGAAATAGTAGTATCATAAGTAAGGAATCCCATAACGGAGTTAAGAGACCACTTGAACAGATAAGTACGTGATATCACAAGGAGTATTGTAGAGTGTATATGGCTATAGGTACCACTGAGCAGTTTAGTTCAGTTTGGTCTCTTCATAGCAAGGCCACATAAAGATATTTAAAAAAAATCTGTGATGAACAATATATTACGAAATCTCATAGAATTGCTGTAAGGCCAACAATCTTAAGGTGGAAACTGGAGTCGCCTTTAATATGCGAATAGCCAGTTTATGGCCAACTTCCAGAAGTTTGTTAACGTCTTGTCTGTGGTATAGCATGATAGGCAGTAAATTCTTTGTAAATGTTAAACAAAGTATCAAGTTATAACTAAAGTGATTAGCGAGCAAGACTTTTTAAAGCGTCAAATGAAATAGTTTTGTCATAATGAATATATTTCAATTATTTAAGGACAAATAAATCAAACTTCATGTACATAAAACTTCATGATTTAAAAAAAACCATTGGCGGGAATCTGGCGGGATAATGATTCAGCAGTCGTATGGCAATAATTGCTCAGAACAAGTTTTGAATTGAACATGTAACGAAGGCATCTTTTTTAACAAACTCACACAGAGCGAAGAATTTCAAATGTTTCATAGGCACACTGTCCAACCGTGCAAATTATAATTGGTTAAATGTGACCTGGATTATGTCTTACCTAATGATTCATATTGATAGCGTTAATAACACAATCCCGTAGCCTGCGAATTATGAGATAGCAAAAAGGCAGAAAGTCTAATTCAAGGAATTCAAGCAGTAGCTCACAGCTTATTCGACCCACCGCTTATTTATAAATTCAAACTAGTATGACTTCTAAACAAAAAAAAAGTTATCAATAGAATATAAAAGCAGAAAGGTTAATTGAGATTTAAACTTAAACAAAAAAGCTTCATTTATTAATTGTAGCTCAAGATAACATACTACACATGTTATGCTGTTTTCATTTAACAAGATGTAATTGGATTCGAACTGGAAAACTACAGCTTTAATATAACATGTATCTGCAATGCAAACAATGGCATATCAGTTGTATTATCGCACCAGGACTCAGCAACAAAAGTTGATTGTATGAAATAATGCAGAGAAATGCGATTAATCAATAATGTTCAGACGATATCTTTATAGGTATAATAATGACTTCACCTGAAGAGGTGTTGCAACCGATTCTGCCGAATTTTATTCACACTTACATAACTTGTTGAAAATTTCGTTTGAAATAACACAATTGTTGGCACTGGCATTTAGTCAAAAAAGTGAAATGTAATATAAAACGAGCAATGAATGTTTTGAGTACAACTTGGCGGATGATATGAAAGGCGTTTAGTTCTGTCCTGCTATGTGCCGACTTCCTCCTATGATTAGGCATCTACAAGCCGCTCATTTCTATACATAAAAGGCGGCTTCTGTTGTCATGACTCTGGTAATCCTTTTGTTCGTCATATAATACTTGAAGTCCTCCTTTTCGTTGTAGCACCCCTACTATCATGATGGTATTTTTAATAAAGAAGTTTCTGGAAATTGATTACACACTTCTCGTGTTCCTTGTTTGCATTACACATGTAATTAAATTTTTAATAATCCCTCAAAAAGTGTATAATTTTCTTAGGAACCTGGCTTGATGTTTTGATAATGTATGAAAGGGAGAATAATGAGTTTTGACACACTCGGGTTACCTGTTTATGTATATTATGTATAACGACAACACATATGGTTCTGAAAATTCCACTTCAAGATGTACTCTTTCCATGAAATTTGTTCCAGTACTGATTTTGATTATGTTCACTTCCTCTCTTTAAGAAAGTGTATTTAAATACATTGCAAAATATTTCTTCATAATAAAGTGTAAAATAATTCAAATGGATAAAAAATTATTTTATTTGATGTAATGAAAATTTAGCTGCTTGTAATTTTTACTGTAGCTTAAACCTCAGTTCCTTACCTTAGCTGTGTTTTACTTCGCTCATTTTGTTAAGGTCTTTGTATTTGGTTCTTTCGGACATCTGAAGCTCGCTAATGAAGTCTTCTTCTTAAATTGAAATCACATGCAATTAATTTCCTTGCTGCAGCTTTTCCCTTTTATTATACTTTATTGAGATCTCTTGAAAGATTGTATTTTGTTTTTGTTTTACACAGCGGTAATTAAAGATTTTTTTACATTTTTATTTTTATCGCTTTCGTTTCGCCGGTCACAGTCAGGATATGGAATAGTGTAAAGTTTGTTTTCGATAATAGCGAAAGCACAGTAAAAAAGCTTTGAATATCTACACCAGATTCATTTTAAAACTCCTAAGGCATCAAATACATATTCTGAGTTTTATTAACATTTTTTAAAGATATATATGAATGCGAGCAACGGAAAAATAAAATGTGCGTATATATAATATATGGTGGTTGGTGGGATGGTTCAACTGAACAGAATAGAACTTCAGATTCCATGTGAAATCAGTCGATGGGTGGGCAGAGCATCTCTTTTAAACTGGACATGTCCTTTGCACACCGGTCCAAAATGCCAATGTCGAGCGAATTTCCTTACTTTTTCGCATATAATTTTGTTTTTATTTAAAACCCATGGCCCGTGCGGTGGGTATGTGCGTCGACCGCAACCTCGACGTGGTAGGTTCGAAACCAGCTCTGAGCGACGAGAATAATTTTCACGACCCCACCTCTCTCGAGTCACTGACAATGCTCAAAGGGTATTGCCTGTCTAGAAAAATCTTCTCAAACTGGGCCGTTCGGAGTCAGCATAAAACTGTAAGTCCTTTCCACTCGTGTGAGAACAATAGCACGCACAACATGAGTGGTTGCTGAGAAGCTAGGTCCTGGCCTTCTATGGGCTGTAGCGCCACCCATATAATATTATTATTTAAATGATTACTTACTTGCTGGACAAAAATACTTAAGACTAGCTGATTTAACTTATCAATAACTTATTGAAATTAATCTAAGCTATTCTTTTTTTTATAGACTTGATAGATCAATCATATTGAATTTTCAATTACCAAGAAAACATTGAAAAATATTGGTTTAAGTGTTTCTTTCAATGAGTAACATTGATTCCCAATAGACAATAGTAAAAAATTGGTTGAAAATCTAAGGTGTCACCCTGTATCCACCACTTACACACATAATCATGTATTGTTTTCGATTATTTTTATGTACATGATCGTATGACGTACAGTTGAATTAAGCTAACATTAATATAAAATCACGCTATGTACACTCGTCGTTATGCTAAGTATGCTAAGCATTGTCGTCAGTCAGTTGCAATAAAGCGATCGTCCGATGAACACTTGTTCCGTGTCTTTTTCTGGGTGGCAAACCTTACACTATCTTGATTGTTGCGTACAAATTAAATGACCTAAACTGTCTAATATCTAACATATTTTATGACCTTAAAGAAGAGGCTAAGAGCATGGTGCACCTTCTAATGATGAAGATGATGATGGTATATTTTTATGAAAATAATAATAATATGCGTGGCGCTACAGCCCGTAGAGGATCAGGGCTAAGTTTCTACAGCAACTAGCCGTGTTCTGTGTGCTATTATTCTGGCGCGAATATAAGTAATCTACAATCTCATACCGATCCCCATTGGCCAAATTTGAGAAGCAGATTCGAAAGAGCTGGGCCGTGTCGTCTTTTTCTAGGTCTTTATATGGACACCCTAGTAGACTTCTTTTTGAGTAACTAAGAACTGCCGACATAACCCAATCAACTGAAATCTGGTTCGAGGTTTCTTTTACATCGGGATAGGTAATTCGATTTACTTTATTATATTAAATAGTAATTTAATTTTACTTATGGCTGGCTTTGGCCTGTTTATTATTAATGTCTAAATTGGCGTTGCCGAAATCATCGACTTGCATTAAAATGTCCTTAAAGAGACCCTCCTCTGGAGTAAAATTTATTTCAAATTCAGTTACAGTTCTGTTTGTGTCTACAAACCACACAGTGATCATTAGAACGAGTGAGAAGAACGAGTTCGGAAAAGTTCTAATATTTGTTAAAATTTGTTTGGAAGGTAGGTTAGATTAGGTTATGGTGGCTAACTGCTAAGAGCAGTCACACTTAGGCCAGAGTAGGCCCATTGTGATACCACGCGCATTGACTTCTCCTAGCACTGGAACCAGTTGGTGCTTCTAGTAAAGCGATTTAGCTGGCCTATGCTGGCGCTGTATAGCTCATTGCGGCCTCTGAAGTAGTAGGCTCCTAGATGTTAGAACATACGACTAGCCAGAACACTACAGGAGCAGAGTAGGTGATGAGTGTATTCTTCCTCTTCTTCATCAGTGCAGCTTCTGCAAAAATTATTACATGGGGCACCCAACCTGCGAGCATGAGTGCCAATTGCACAGTGCCCGTTTATGACTCCTATTATAGTCCTTAATGAGTGCTTACTGTGTCAAAGAAGACCGAGTGACCGTGTCTAAGACAGTGTCTAAGTGTCTTCTAGCCATTTGTCACTGTGGTTTTAATTATGTGAATCTTATGATGATGGTAGGCTGTAGCAATCGGTATGGAATGCCATTGATCGGGTTGAGGTTGTACCACACCTGGCGTGTTCATCGGCTTTGCAGTTTCCTGGTACGTCACCGTGTCCCGGCACCTACATGAGGTGAATGTTAAAATGCTCAGCCATTTCGTTAAGAGCATTTATTTTAAACGTTTTCCATCACAAGGCAAGTGGCCGACGACTATAGCTGTTATCGTACAGCATTTGTTTGTTTTCAAATTTGAAATTCCCGAAAGATGGCGCAGCTATTAACGAAAAAGCTGCTTAGTTACATTTGTAATGTAATATGCGAGCGTATTAATATTCTGATGATTTAAATTTTGAGTTCTTAACCATTCACAATTCAAACATAATTCACAGACGCTGACAAGCAAAATCCGCTTAATTGATCCACTTCTGCGTATTATCACAGAACTCCCGCACAGTTTTCAACTTCACCACAGAGACACTTCGCTGATTGCTTTGACATACCTTAACAACAGAAATTAAAACAAAAACAAAATCCTCCGTTACCACTCAGTTGCTTTTTTTGAATAACCGCGATGATAACTTTTAACAGGTGGAAAACTGCTTCCTGGTGATAAATTCAATGCAAAAAAGTTGCACACAGTTTTAACCAAAAGAGTGGATGAAAACTTTTAAAAAGCAAGCAAACTGATGTACATATTTATTCGTTATGTCACGAGAGATAGAAGGTGGAAATCATCAACTTTTCCGCCACGCAGAAGAATACTTTGACGAAGCGGTCGATTTTTTTGTTATTCACTCATAAACTTTGTTTCTTTACACTTTTACCAGAGCAACAACAATTACAAAGGCATACAATTAATTTCACACAAAGTTTCAAGGATAAAGTTACAGCAGCAGCCGAGGAACTATAACCATTGAATTGTGCCAGGAAGACGGCATGGGACGCAGTTGAATGGAAAATCTGTGTGAATTAACGAATTATAAGTCCCAAGTAACGAAGTGATAACCATCTTTATGAATGTTTGCTCAGGTCTCAATGGAAGATGCTATCACCCGAAATGATATGAGGGTTGACAGATCAGAGAAGCTATGTTGGCGGATAGTTTGGATGTTACTTTAAAGGAAACCCCAAAGAGATTTACTGAGTAGTGAAGAAAGTAATATGTGCTGGAGATTACACAGTTATGTCACGAATTAAGTGCTCATCATACTGGCAGGAGTTCATACACACTTCCATTCAGACATCGTGCCCTCGCACTTATTAAGAAAGTTGAGTATTTGTTCGTATGTAATGAACGTCCCTTTTGAATGGATTGCTAATGTTTGGATTAGTTCGGAAAGGTAGTTGACTGTTGTGGGGTAAAAGCTGTATATCTGTTTGCGTTCGTGCTTGTAAGGCCGAATGTTCGGGTCTCAAATGATGGGAAGATTAAAATGAATTGCAAAGACATTTTCCTTTCAGCCACGTGTGCTTTAATTTTTTTTTTCATGTTGGGTAAGGCTAAGTTTGGTTACAATAAAAGTTTAATGATGTGCACGCGTGTTCTGAGGGTAGATCAAGTCGAGTTTAAACAATTTACTGGTTTTGATGTGGGGACTTAGTAATGATATATGAAGATATATCGTTGTCATGAATTCAGTTTAAATCAATTTATTTGTGCAAAAGGTAAAAAAACTTAAGATAGGGAAAGAGGTGTCTGCTTAACAATTGGAGCCCATTTATATGCTTATTTATCTATTAAGAGCTTTGACATCGGCGTATTCAATACCCTATGTGCTCGTTGATCCTCTCAGGATAGGGAGGTGGTAGTAGTCGGATTGATTGATATCACTGCTTTGATAGAAGTGATACAGTCCATTGTTTGATGTCCTTGGGTGTGTCTGCTCATTTATCAGCTTCGGTTGAGGAATTGTTGTCAGCGGATCAAACTACTCATGGGTCTGATGGCCATATTTGGGTGGTTGCGAATACTTACTTACTTACTTAAGTCCTTTAACCCCTCGGGGCATAAGGCGTCAACCACGCCTGCGCGCCATCTCGTTCGAATTTCTGCAAAGCGCTTGAGCGTTCTGCTCATTAATACAGAACTCGATTCCTTTTCAACTCTTCTGCGCCATGTTTGCCTAGGGCGTCCCGCTATTCTGCCTCCCCACGTAAGCGAATTCCTCTGCATGGGGTACTTCGCGATGAAATTGTCCTCGCGCCGTAGGGTGTGTCCAATTCACAGCCACATTCTCTTTCGTATTGCGATGTTTATAGGTTCCTGGCCTGTTCTCAGGTACAATGTTTCCTCTGAAAAGGTATCATCAAGCACTGCTGTTTCGGAACGGTGCGGCCTTCTAAAGTCTGCTATTACTGCGGTACTGCTCACGGTTCCTGTGATAGGTGAGATCAGTGCATATTCGAAGTGTTTTCCTCTCGACGATCGAATTTTCCATGCTAGTCTTGGAGATGGTCATGTGATGCTTTTAGAGTAGCAACTTCATATTCAAATTCATATTCGATTGAATCCAAAACTGGCCTTTTTGAGAGTCAGTTTCAAGTGGTTGTTAAGTTTCAGTTACTCAGTGAAGTTAACAAGTTCACCTTTCCTGAGTGTGTCATTACTATTAGGAGCACAATTTCGATGCTCCGACATTCTATTAGTGATCTTCATCTACTTCCGAATGGTCTTCTGACACACATGAGTACCGATTTCTCCGCATATGGTGAATACTTTTGGCTTTCGACTTTCCATGCTGTGATTCGTAGTGGCATTGATGTCGCGTACATCAGAGAGACGTCTGCGAATAGACCATATTTCACTGTATCAACTAGTGGTGGCAGGTCTGACGTGAAGATTTGTATAGCCACGGTCCAAGCTTTGACCATTGAACAACTCCTGCTTTGAAATTTCTCTCTGACTGGCTGCCTTATACCTGGACGTAAGACCTTCTTGCTTGAGCCCTTAATCATTTAAATTAGGCTAGAGAGGATTCCCATAAGATTAATTTGATCGTTGCCTTAGATTAAGACCTTTTGAAATAATACCCCTTAACGAAAAGTTGGTTAATTTTCCTAAAAGTGGACTTCTGACATAATGAGCAGTCGATATAGTAGGGAGACTTACCTGACCGGGACTATAAAATAAAATGAATAGATTTTTAGTAAAGGATGCAAAGAAAGTGCTTAATTTTGTGAATGAGATATCTTAGCTGTATGTTATACCCGTCAAATTATACAAAATCTGCGCCTAAAAAGTTTTTATATCAACATTTTTTTGTTTGTAACAACATTTTATCTCTCCATCGATATCTACGCCTCCGGACAAGGTATTTGTAGTAATTGTACACTCAGCTACTTGGGGAAAGCCACACCCTGGCACTAGAGACAGGGCAGTTAATCCTTCGCAATCGACTCTCTTCATTCGCTTATCAATTGAACAAGCACATATTTGCGAATTAAAATTTGGAAAAAATTGAGAAAATAAAATAGTAGTAAGGCTCTTTCAACCTCCACCTGGTGGGATGTTTTGTACGGCCTAGGACGTAACTTTGGACGGATTCTTGTGTTTATTTCAATAAGTCTGGATTACTAAAATTGCTGTCGATAATTTAGCTAAAGGAGAAGCATTCTTCGGAGGGCATGGGCCTGTGTATCCAGGGCAAAGTTGTTGATTGCTCTCAACTTGGCGAGATGCCAGCAACGATCCCTGCAAATGCACAGGTCAAGTTGTCATACAGCCTCCTCGCGGGCCCCCTGGACAACCTCTATTGCAGCCGCTTAGAGGTGAACCAATGTATGCAGCGACCCCTTGTCCGGGGGTTTAAACCAGGACCCGGTCCTCCAGGTTTGGGGGTTTCGCGTGGGGTTAATTTCCCCACCGTGTAAAACTCGCAATAGTTCAGAGACGGCAACAAGCCTCGGATACGGATGACCCTACTGCTGACGACCATTGACAACGAAACAAGGACAACGATTTTCGGTTCTGCACGTGGAATGTGAGGTCACTTAACAGACCACGTGCAGCAGATGAACGTGGCTGCACGTGGTCTGTTCAGCCATCCAGGACGTGCGATGGGATGGGCCGGGCAAAAAGAGAATGAAAAACTGCGACATATATATTAAGGCGATTACTACAAAGAGCGAAGGCAGTGCTTGTTTGGATGCGGTTTTGTTGTTCGAGGCAGACTTAGGTAAGAAGTCTTAAGCTTTAGATACATAAGCGAATGCCTCACAACAATCCGCATCAAGGCAACATCAGCCTAATTTGCGCCCACGCCCTAACGGAAGACAAGGACGATGATAGCAAGATGAATCCCAGTCCTGCTCTATGGCGCAGAGATATGGACGCTTTTGAAAGCGGATGAAGAAGCTCTTGGTTGTTTTGAAAGAAAAGTTCTGCGTACGATCTTTGGTCCTGTTTGCGTTGATGGCTTTTGGAGGTTCAACCACGAACTATACGGGCTGTACAGCGGCATGCACCTAGTTAAGCGTCTTCGGATCCAACGCTTAAGATGGCTAGGTCATGTAGAGCGGATGGACACCACAGCTCCAGCCCGAAGAGTCTTCGACACCGAGCCATTGACAGCGTTACAGAGGACGTCTTCGCACTAGATGGCGCACACAAGTGGAAAAGGACCTCAACCAACTTGGTGTGCGCAACTGGAGGCAGCTGGCGAAAGATCGTGCTGGCTGGAGAGGCATGTTGGTTGAGGCCCAGGTCCACCCCGGACTGGAGCGCCAATCAAAGAAGAAGAAGAAACAACTATCCAAAGGGTACAAACATCGGACAGAAGCCTGTCGGAATGAAGAGGGACAACTCGTAGTAGAGTCGCAGTCGATACTGAGAATTTGGAAGGATCACTTCTGCAGACTATTTAACGGCGAAGAGGACACCAATACCGCTGTCAGTCAGAATGTTCCACACCACGCAATTCATGACGATAGGAGAGAATTCCGTCCCCCCGTTCTAGACGAAGTCAAGGTAAATCGAGACTGAAGTCGAACAAAGCTGCTGGAGCGGACGGATTGTCCGCGGAACTGTTTAAAGCAGCTGGAGATTATCTGGTTGGTCGCATGCACCAGCTCATCTGTAGGATATGGTCGGAGGAAAGCATGCCCGACAAGTGGAATCTTAGTATCGTTTGCCCGATCCACAAGAAAGGAGACCCCTTTGACTGCGCAAACTATCGGGGGATAAGTCTCCTTAACATCGCCTACAAAATCTTCTCTGCCGTTCTGTGTGAGCGCCTGACACCATTCGTCAACAACCTGATAGGTCCGTATCAGTGCGGTTTCAGGCCTGGGAAGTCCATTATCGATCAAATTTTCACATTACGGCAGATTCTCGAAAAAAATCAAGAGATGCAGATCCACAGCCACCACCTATTTGTCGACTTTAAGGCCTCATATGACAGTGTGCATAGAGACGAGTAATACAGCGCCGTGTCTACTTTTGACATCCCTGCCAAACTCGTCAGATTGTGCAGGATGACGATGGAGAAATCTCGCTGCTCCATCAAGGTCGGTAACGAACTCACCGAGATCTTCAATGTCAAAAAAGGCTTTAGGCAAGGCGACACGCTGTCATGTGCTTTCTTCAACACCGTCCTGGAGAAGGTCGTGCAAAACTCACACTAGAGGCACGATCTTCCAAAAGTCCGTTCAACTGCTAGCATACGCGGACGACATTGACGTGATTGGCCGAACTCAGCGAGCCGTCAATGAAGCGTTTGCTTGTATTGAAACGGAGGCGGCAAAAATGGCTTTAGCGGTGAATGAGGGCAAAACAAAGTATATGCTGTCATCAAGAAAGGACACACAACATCGACGACTCGGTCAGAACGTCACCATAGGCAGTTACAACTTCGAGGTAGTAAAGGACTTCGTCTACCTTGGCTCCCAAGTAAATAGTGCGAACGAGATTAAAAACAGAATTACTCTTGCCAACCGCTGTTTCTTTGGGCTCAAGAGACAATTGAGTAGTAGAGCCCTCTTTCGAAAGACAAAGCTCACGTTATATAAGATCTTGATCATCCCTGTCCAGCTATATGGCGCGGAAGCCTGGACTATCTCAAGAGCGGATGAAGACGCATTTGCTCTCTTCGAGAGAAAAGTTCTGCGTTCAATCTTTGTACCTGTTTGCGTTGAAGGTTCTTGGAGAAGGAGATTCAACCACGAACTGTACGGGCTGTACAGCGACATGAGTCTAGTCAGGCGTCTACGGATTCAACGCTTAAGATGGCTAGACCATGTTGAGCGCATGGACAACACTGCTCCAGCCCGAAGAGTATTCGCGTCCGAACCAGTGGGACAACGCAATAGAGGACGACCACGAACCCGATGGCGCACTCAAGTGAAGAAAGACCTCAACCAACTTGGAGTGCGAAATTGGAGGCAGCTGGCTAAGGATCGTGCCAGCTGAAGAGGATTGTTGACCGAGGCCCAGGTTCACCCCGGACTGTAGCGCCACAAGAAGAAGAAGAAGCATTCTTCACTTTGTTTCTCATTTTCAAGATAAATGTCCGGTATGCCTTTTGAAAATCTGTTGTCCTTAGCTGGAATGCATTAGGTCAGAAAAGTCTCTGGTATCCTACCGTATACATGTAAACAACCTTTTGGATCGAAGTCCAAAGAGGGAAGTTTTCCCTTGGACCTTCCTCGTACCTATTATGTTTCCATCGTAAGATCTTGATTAACCTGAAAAAGGGTAATTTGATATTGTTTATTTTCTGGTCTTGGAAAAAATATTCTTTCAGTTCCCTTATCTCAACTAGTAGAGGCTGGTGCAATGTCAGAGAAATGAATTATGCCATACTTTTGATGATAAATATTGAGCAGATTGTTACAGTTAGAGAGCTTTCCCTCTCGTTAGCTAACTCTATGAATTTTTCATTAACTTTTTTCTGGATATCAGTAAGTTGAGTTAGAGTTGCCGATCTATTATTATGTATTTCCAGATACAAAAAGTCGTACATACCGCAGTCAAAGTTCTCTTTACGAACAATTATCTATTAGCAATAGATATTTCGCATAAACATAGGTCTATTCGTGCCTCTATGCATGCAATCCCTTGCTCCACATTTACAAATACTAATATTTGCACATGTAAAACCACCCAAGCTTTGTAGAGCCGAACGCACTCTGTTTATACAGCCCTATTGTGTTTCTACATTACATAAGGCTCAGACCGTCATAAACAGTGTATGAGTAATCGACTTGTTTGTATTTCCAAACTGAATTGACTGTACATATGCTTTTGAGTTTATTTATGAATTTAAAAGTGCCCGTTTTCATTCTAATGACCAACAAAAAACAGCTTATATGTAAGCACAGAGTGGACGCTGGTTTTATTTTCCAATTTCCATAAATAACTTGCGTTTAACCTTGCACCTTTACATAATCGATAATCACGGCGGTCCCCTATAGCCTGTAGAGAATTTTTACTGGATTCGTTTTTATATGGATTTTCTTAAAGTTTTCAATTTACTTCCGTGATATTCCCTTAATTCTCTCAAGATGTAAAAGCAAACGAAAATTCTTTCTCAACTGTCAGTTAAGTATCCAATTACTTAGAACGCGAAGTTAACGTCTGACGTATTAAATCGGCGTTACATATTTGACAGTTGAAATCGTATTTGAACAAATCCGCAACATTCGAATAAATAAATAAATTAAAGTCAAATGTGCACATGCATTCAGAGAAGATTATGCAATAATTTCTTTTCAGTTTTTAAAATTGTTTTTAAATTAGCTATTACTTAAGAAAGTTGTCCAGCGTCAACAATTTTCGTCATAAGCTGCGAAAGTAGTGGCTCTACGGTTGCTTTCCTGTGTTTTGTCGCTCAAATAAAAGTGGAACTAGTATTGTACATACACCTATATTGCATCTGAACATATCGTAAGTCACAGCCAAGTTAACGCAGCACTCATAAACTGCACTGCAAACACAGTTCGCTGAAGTTTACAGTTTCATTGATATGTTCTCATTTGCTCGTACTGCAATTAAACCTGTTTAACGAGATCCGTTTTTTTCTTTGCCAACAACTTCTGCAAACAATTAAATCGTATTACTGTCTGCACTCTAGCACCCACTTGCAAGTTCGCGACCAAGGCCAGTGCTGGAAACACTACTTTTAAATTAGATACATTGTTATTCGCCCCTCGCTTCAAGACCAACATAAAAAGAAATGGAGTAACCAAACCATTCCTGTAGCCGCACAAATCAGGCGAAACTTTTGGCGCAAATGATGAGAAATTCCTCTTAGCCCGAATGCAAACAGAGGAAAGTAAGATGGGTGGACGTCAGGATTATTTTTTTTTCTTTGCTCGGGAGTACAACTCCGGACCAAAATGGTTGTACAATTTCTCGCGCTTCTGCTTTAGACTGCTGTGCACTTTGTTGTTAATTTATCGCCAGCTATTATCTGAGCTAGAATTGCAGAAACCCTGGAAAACATAAGAGAGGATACTGGAGTCTGTTTATGAGAATCGCTGCTGCTTCCTCTAGACGAAGTTTATTTCCCTGCATGGATGAATGAGTGGGTGCCTCTTGGGCAGGGGTGCCGATGTGATTGCACTTCTCCAGAGCACAGAGTGCACCGTAAGGTGTATGTGAGGGAACTAATGCCTCGTGTATGTTGAGAGCAGCTCTATAATTTACTGTATTATCTCTTGTTTTCGGACGAAAATTGAATGCGAGGAAGTAAGGAAGGGATAGTAAAACAATAGAGCTATAAATTATACCATCCTGCTAGGAACAATAAGCGTTGAAGAGGTTTATTACCGTATGCTTTATTTAGGGAAGTCCACATGAGCGAAAGTCTTGCTCAAAAACGAACGCGGTGGGTTCCACGAAATCATCAATGTTGAATGCAAGGCCACATCATTTTCTACACTGAAGAATACCGAGAATAGTCAGTCCCCATTGAAGCAAACATGTCCGTTGTTACCATAGGCTTAGGTTTAGTTATGAGAATGGTAATGTGTGTAAAAAGGTAATCCTAAAAATGGAAATATTATATTTATATTATATAATAAGGCTGAAAAAAACAGCGGGTAAAGCTAAACTAATTTTGCTTCACGAAACATGGGAACATTGTTTCTAACACACGAATTAAAATCAAGGCAAACAGAAAAGCAGCTTAACAGCTTTATTTGCTTCTTTGTTTCCTATTAACAAAATTTGGACCTAGATGGTGGATGGATGACTGTTTTTTAAGGACAAGAAGTCCTATCTATATCTCCACATATTATATTTTTAACATCATGTCCTCAGCAATTCATTTTAGATTATATGTATACAACCACTACTTTGTCCCTTTCCCCAATTGCTTCAACTTTTGTATGTAATTAAATGGTTACGTGTAAGAGAGATTTGGTGAATCATTGAAGCGCGTGAAAATATGATGAAACACGACTGCAGTTCATTGTCTTGGCAAGTCTGAGCAATTTCAATAAAATTAGTCATTATTCCTAAATGAATTGACGTGAAGCACTCTATATATATATATATGGTATATATATAGTAAGGGTGGCGCTACAGCCCATAGAGGGCCAGGGCCTAGCTTCTCAGTAACCACTCGTATTGTGGGTGCGATTGTTCTCTCACGAGTGAAAGGGACCTACAGTTCTTTGACGACTTTGAACGGCCAAGTTTGAGAAGCAGTGACTCGAAATAGGTGGGGCCGTGAAAATTATTTTTGTCGTACAGAGGAATCGAACCTACGTTGTCGAGATTGGGGTCGACGAACATACGCACAACGCCACGCCAGCTTAAGAACTCAGCGCAATCTATGAAGTTACAAAAGTAGAAAAAGTCGCAAGAATTAAAATAAAATTGGAAGCTGCAGTTTCCATGTATTAACTTATGCCCAATCGAATTTTATTTAGAGTCCAAGATAAAAGAAGTTCAGTAAAATATTTGAATCCATACTGAACCATATAGTCGACTCTCTCTATGTCGGCTTTGTCTGTGGTTTCAATATATGCCAATCCGATTATTAAAACGTGTTCTTTCGAAATGCTTTGATCTAAAAAGTGATTTTTAAGGGCCGATGTTGACTATGAATAACACACAAATTATTTAGGAAATTACTGTAATTTCTTTTTATTAGGATAATATTGGTATTGGTCAATTATGTATGGAACAAAATATCGGCCAAATGACCGCCGCGACTTTGGAGGCACACCTCCATCCGATGGTCCAAATGTTCGATGACGCTTAAGCGCATGCCGTTAATGTGCCGAATTATCTCATCCCATAGCTCTTGAATTGTGGGATTGGCTTATCGACGTACACCTTTTCCTTTAAATAACCCGAAAGAAAAAATCAAACGGTGTCAAATCACATGATCTTGGCGGCCAATTGACATCGCCACCAGGTGTGATAACACGTTCATTGAGTTTGTCGCGCAAAAGAGCCATTATTCATTGTCTTGTTGAAACCACATACCGTCCACATTCATATCTTCATCAATATCAATACCATACCTTCATCATATCATAAAAAGTGAGTTATCATTTCACGATAGCGAACACCATTCACAGTAAATGCCTTACCGGCCTTATTTTGGAAAAAAATACGGCCCGATGATGCCGCCAGCCCATAAACCACACCAAACAGTCACTCTTTGTGGGTGCATTGGTTTTTCGACAATCGCTCTTGGATTATCATTCAAGATTGCCCAAATGCTACAATTTCTCTTATTGACGCAAGTCTTTGTGCATAATGTTCAACAACGAGGAGCGTAAGAGGTCCAATTTCCACACTATCGCGAACAGCAGTAATATTTCCTGCAGTACGAGCTGTACGAGTATGCACTGGTGTTTTCACATTTCCTACAGACCCGGTTTGTTAAAATTTTTGCATGATTTTTCCGGTTGTACGCACATTTGGACGATTAAATTGACCGAAAGGAGCACGAAGTGCACGATATGCATTTTGATTTTAACCCTCATCGGCCCTTAGAATTTAACCAGCCTTTATAATCATGTTTCTACATCGTTGGATAAAGAGTACAAATGTAATCTTAAATCATGGTTAATGATTACAAATTTTTCAATTATTTTACAAAATTATTTTTATAATGTGCAATCACAATTACAGATTTAAGAATTTAATCAGAAAGGCAATCATATTAGATGATTAAAGATTACATTTGCTATTATAATCCTTGTTGTATTTTCACACAAAGTTTGCTCGGAGGCATACAAAATTGGTGCGACAAATGTAATCTGATTGCATTTGTAAGCTAACCTAATTGTAATAGTTGATGACGTCAAATTTTTGTATGAGCCCAGCTTTGGCAGCAATCCTCAAGAGTTATTGCGCACTCGACGTCTTTGGTGACATTGTCATTTTTGTTTGCTGCGGTTGGTAGGTGAGCTAGATCACTTGGCTTCAAAAAACCTGTCGACACAATGTGAAAAGGATCGCTTTCAACTGTAATTTGAGATAATTTTTTTTCCGATCTCATTCGCATATTCATTCACACAAACGATTTCTAGATTAATGCGAGAAGTGTGGCAGATGCAAGATGCAAGATCTGAGTATGCTATGCTTAGTGTTTCCTTTTATTTTTTAATGTGATATTACTCTTTTGCACACTACACGTTAAGGCCAACGCAATTGTGCATTCGGCCGGTCAGACTTTAGTGGGTGTTTGATATAATTATATCGGGTTTGCGAGAATGTATATTTAAATGCCGTGCACTACTTTCCACATCCGAATTTAGCGCACCTGTTTGACAATTTAAACAATAAAAGCAAAGCAAAGCTTCAAATGCATTTTACAAAAAACGGAATTACAATGAAAAAATCCCTTCGGAAAATTAGTTGCACAAGTAGTTACGCAAACCGCCAAATTGTAACGTAATGAGCGAATAAAAAAACTACAACTAGAACTTTGTGCACTGGGTTATGGTCTCTGAAGTTGCAGCGAACGCTGCATTGCGATATAACCAATTTTAAAAAAGTGAAAGTCGGACTATACGATTAGTATTATGGCACCAATCAGAGGCAACCCGACCGACTTCTGTATACTATATATTGGTATAAGTTTGAACTTCGTTCATGGGATTGGTATCATGTAGAAAATAGTTTTTTCATGCATATATTGGTCTACATATTAACTCCAATTTCAATAATCGCTTTAATGTTCACATTAACGTAAATGCCAGTATAACGTTATGTGCAGATTTTTCTCTCATCTTTTCCACCTCGCACGAATAAATAACTAGTGATGTGAGATACCATCATAACAAACAACAGATGTGAATGCACCTTTAGATACACGCGTACGACACTTTCAGCCAGAAAATTTGAGTCACCTTGTTCTGAAAACTTTCAGAACGCCATTCAAATAAGTGTATTTTGTATTCCCATCAGTGCGTACGGTTTTTTTTCAATTTATTTAATGACATAGAAGTTTGCTGTTTTAACGGAACCCTTGTGCACAGCACATCCCATTTGCTCGCCTTCACTTTCACGTATACTTGCTTCGCTTGAACTCTCTTCATAAAGAAAATGTGTGCGCCTGACGCGATTTTATAACCAAAGAGAACACGTGAACGCGTTACTGAAGAATATTGTTGCGAAAGTTGCAGTATTCGTGTGTGAATAACAGGTACATGCACTCTAGCTAAGCCCTTATGCTCAGGCTAGTGCATTTAAAATCATTCTCCGCCCCAAACGGGAGCGTATCGCGAAATAATGTAAATGTTATTCTTCGAAATTATGTCTTTTTATTTCTCTTGCCGTCATGCATATCAGAACCGCAACGTTATTATCCTGTGTGCATGGGAGTTTGGGATTTGCGCTTTAAAGGATTCCTGATGCAAAGACACTGAGCAACCAGCACCAGTGGCTGCGCCGCCATATGGTACGGTGAATGGGTCTTGGCTGTGATGGTAAAAAGATTTAAAATATCATTTACGCTCCAAAACGCATCAGTGTCGGGGTTACCTACGCACTTATGATGTTTTTCAGAGGAGCGGGTTTGGGAATGTGTCATCTAGGTTTTTCTGTCGTATGTGTTGTTTGCGCATTTTAATAGTTCCACTACATCACTGTCAAAGCTGGCAAGTCTGCTTGTTTTCATTCAAAATAATCATTTGGCGAACTACCTTCAATAAATCGAGTGTATAGGAGTAGAGGAGATATTTGGTTGAGGCTAAATCTAACGAATTCTCTGACTTTTTATAACCTGGGTCGGTTTTGCAACATGCAATTCTTTGAAACTTCTACAACGTTTTCGAAATCATTTAGTACAACCACTTTATAATTATGCGAGATATACGCCAAGCCCTATCGTATGGACCTTTACTGGCCTACAGTGCTGTAGTAGCATGCTCTATGAATGCTGAATTGTATTTGAGTCGTCTGTGCTATATTGCATAGAGATATTTTAGATCGTTGCAATCCACTCAACATTGCAACGAATCTTACCTTTTTTGGAGAACTTTTTGTTATTGGTCTCTTCAATATCGGTCTGTCACCGCACTTTAACGAAAAAAAATGCACAAAATAAATGCCCGCCAACCAAAGCTTGTTTTTTTTGGTGGGACACTACACTGTGAATGTTTCAATCTGAGTAGGATCAATGGATTTATTATAAGACAGATAAGACAATTGTCTTTGGAAAATAACAGAAACCTTTCCGTAGCCTTCGATTGCTTT
Organism: Eristalis arbustorum; assembly: GCA_916610145.1. Classification (NCBI taxonomy): domain Eukaryota; kingdom Metazoa; phylum Arthropoda; class Insecta; order Diptera; family Syrphidae; genus Eristalis; species Eristalis arbustorum. The sequence continues at coordinate 57,400,089 of OU744318.1, forward strand.
AACAAACGTGGTAAGTCCTTTTGATCTAGTGCTACCAATTTTTATAAAAGAACGACACCAGAATATGTAACATTGGTAACAATATAACAATCGTCCATACCACAAACGCCACATGCACTGCACGTGCACAAAAGTAGGCTGCTGTCAAGAAAAGAAGTCGGAGGTCAAGAACCTCCAACAATTTGTCCGTATCAGTTATAGCTAAGCTATAAGCTTGCACTAAATCCGGGCTGTACGATCTAACAACCTATGTATGTTATCGCAAGAAATTAAAATATTTCGGAGAAACGATCAAAACGACATTCAGAGCGTTCGACTTCTAAAAGGGACCAAACACATACTCCCCACCATTTTCATCTTGAAAATCCTAATGTGGAAGGTGAAACCAATTGGTACTGTATTCCAGCGAGTGTATTCGGTCAACGAGGTTCGTAGGCTAAATCACGAACTGGAGAACGAATCTTTGGAAAACAGCTGTGGTACAACCGACCAATATACGGGATAGAGACAGATCAATCCCGACAAATCTTCAGTTGATCAAAAAAAAAAAAAATAGTCATTCAAGTCATGAAACAATTTGTTGCGAAAATATGGATCATACCGGCAAACCAGTGTGGATTCAGGGATAGGTGCTTGTCTGATTGACTTGCAGAAAGCGTTCGACACCGTGTGACCTCTTCCTCAAGCAGGTCATGCTCAGCATAAGTAAACCATTGCTCAACATGATCTACAACATGACGGAAGGTACAAAGTTCATTGTGAAAAGGGGTGATGTAATTTCTTACACGGTCCTTGGCATCAAAAACGGACTGCAACTTGGAGCGGTTGTTCCTCGCTACCTGTGTTTTGGACGCAGTATTTTTAACTGTCTTTGTTATTAGATCGTGATGGTGGTGATCTTGTTACCCTTGAAATTTTTCCGAAAGGGTCAATCAAACGCAATATGTACATGGCTCTCCCCAAAATCCGTAGAGAAATAGAAGAGTGTGGATTTTCCATTGTAACTGGCATTCCACCTGAGGTATTACTTCCGTTTGTTTTACTCATTGCATTTTTTTTAAAGTTTTGTTTGTGTCAACAGACTATGGCTTTCAGTCGCCTCTTACGACAGGTATGCCTCACCTCGGATACATTTCAGTTACGCAAACGAATTTAGTCCACCATAGCCAGCCATGTTGCAAAAAATTCACAGAATATGGTACATTCCCATGTTACTAAATCTTATAAGCTTTTCATAAATCACACGTATGTAACAAAGCATGGTGATTTTTAGACCATGAATAACAGAGAAAACACTTGAAAAGAGAAATGCACATTCCAAAGTATCAACTCTTTACTTTTATGCAGGAAAGCGGAAAACAATGTTAAGAATTTTCATTGAGGCCATCTCGCAAGTGAGTTATCATCCGCATTCCCTCGCCAGATGAAAATTAAAATGTCACTTCAGAGTTATCCATTACAATATGAAAAAGAACGAAAAATGTTAAAAACTACTCATAAGCGGAAATCTGTCCGTGTCGTTGGTGGATTGTCTAAAAAGTTAATTAAAACCTCATCATCGTCAGTGTCAAACACGATATGATCCTTGCATCTGAAAAGACTGAAGAAATACGAGAGCGTTGAATCCTAATATCCTGCGAAAATCTCTAACGAATCCTATTTTACGTCATTTTTCATCAAAAAGGGGTTGGCAACGAGCAATTCTGTCCTCACGTAGTTATGTTGCCAGGATACCTGTATACCTTAATGGCCAGATACAAAAAAAAAAACGTCTATTCCTAGAGAGTAGCCAACAGCTGATGTTGACATAGTCTTTAAAACGTTGGATGAAAATAATGTCATCGCTTTTAAGGTGGCAAAGAAAGTTAACCGTACAAACGTCCATATTATGCTTACAAAAAATATTGAAAACATATATAAAACACATTTCTGATTTATGTTTAGATACCAAAGAAATGTAAATAAAACTGAGATTAAATTTTTGTTAAAGATGCTTTAAAATGTAAGCGTAACTATATGGAATAGATACAAAATTAGAATGTACATAAATATGCTTATGTGTACGCAAGTGATTTTCGACGATATTTGTAAGGTCTTTGCTGAGTTAAAAGGAATTTTATACGTGACAGTTGCAACTTCCATCGGTAGCAGCTCAGCAGCTCTCGTTTGTACACAACCCATCTTACATGCTATAGGCATCAGTTATGGGAAAAGGTGTTCTCTTAACAATAGGGTCCAACTGATCAAAATGATTTATAGCGTTTGCGAAGCACGGGCTATGAACAGCTGGGTATTCAGTTTCGTGTGTCTCTCACAACATTGGGTAGACGTTGTGTGTTAGTCTATGGTATTTACCCGCCACAATGACCGCTGGCTTATTTCCTTGTTAATATCTGCTTGTTTAACATATTCAAGTCGTTGAGGAATGGTTATCGACGACGACAAATTGGTGTGTTACCATGTATTACTGTAGGGAAATGATTTGGATATCATAAAATGTCCTGTTAGCTGGAGAGTAACTCAGATGAATTGCAGATCGCTGCACACTTTTAGTCTGCGTTGATAGGGGTGTTTTTAAGCTATTTTTAAGATAAAATACTGAATCTCACAGAAAAAACTTTTGGAAGCGCTTTGAGATTATCCATGCCTGCATCGTACCAAAGAACAGGGATGATCAGTATCTTGTGCTTATAAGTTTAGGTTAGGTGTACGAGCTGATGAGCCTGACGGCCTGTCACACATAGGTCATTCGAGACCCATTTTGATATCCATAGGGAGCGTATTCCAATTTCTCCTTTCCTCATGTAACACCTCCTTTCCAGCCAGACGCCTTGATGAATCTAGAATGTGAGATTAGTGGCACCTCTGCTAGTTCATTTGAGTCATGTAAGAACTATTCTTCCAGAGTTCTATAAGTCAATCCATAGAGGCTTGTACAGCGATAGAAGTAGTGAGAAGATTCCTCTCTTTCTTTCTCGTACTTCAGTTGGTTATGGCCTTTTATCACATACCAAGAATTTGTTGAATTTGTCCGTAGTAAGCTATATCTGGGCCATAACATCCTAGTGGTCATACAGGTTGCTAGGCTGTTCCATGGTTCATTATTTTCCTATTATAGTATCATCTGCAAGAGGGGTGTAAATGCTTGCGATTGCTTGGGCTTTGTCGATTTCGGCATTGCCTGGATTTGGTCGAGATTCTGCAATACTCAAAACCTGCCCTCGAAGTGGTGAATATCGTTCCTGTGGTTCCTAGATATGCAAGTTTCTGTATTGTTGTTAGTAATTTAAAATAGCCGGTCTTTAGAGTGGCCTTCCTCCATATTACATAACCAAATGTCAAGATTGATCTTATTATCGCTGAGTACATCCAGAGCAGTCTTAGGGTTGGGGTCCCATTTCATCTCATAAGCATCTTGGTCCTTCGAGAGACAAGCCTGTTACTAGATTGTTTCTTGAGTCCATGTAGACAGCGGTTGGCAAGAGTTGTTCTGCTTTTGATTTCCGCATTGACTTTGCTTGAACAATTTACTGATAAGACTAGGTAGACGAAGTCAAAAACGTTATTGTTGTATGTCCTGGCAGCATATATTCTGGGTTAAGAAATTATACTCATTCGGACTTTAACACACATACAAGATCATGTTTAATGAAGCGCGAATTCCTAATGCTTTATTGTGAATTAAGCACCTTCATATACATGGATGCCGCTACTCTTCGAAGTCGACTTAGTTTGGTGGTTTATTTTTAAGGGCCGATGTTGATTTTGAATAACACACACATTATTTAGGAAATTACTGTAATTTTTTTTATTAGGATAATATTGGTATAGGTCAATTATGTATGGAACAAAATATCGGCCAAATGACCACCGCTACCTCGGCGGCACACCTCCATCCGATGGTCCAAATGTTCGATAACATTAAAGCATAATTGAGGTTATATGCCGTTAATGTACCGAATTATCTCATCCCATAGCTCTGGCATTGTTGCTGGCTTATCGACGTACACCTTTTCTTTCAAATAACCCCAAAGAAAAAATCCAACGGTGTCAAATCACATAATCTTGGCGGCCAATTGACATCGCCACCAGGTGAGGGCCATTGAATTTGTCGCGCAAAAGAACCTGTTGAGCCCACATACCGTCCACATTGATATCTTCCAATTCGGTCCATAAGAAGTGAGTTATCATTTCACGATAGCGAACACCATTCACAGTAACTGCCTTACCGACCTCATTTTGGAAATAATACGGCCCGTTGATGCTGCCAGCCCATAAACCGCACCAAACAGTCACTCTTTGTGGGTGCATTGGTTTTTCGACAATCGCTCTTGGATTATCATTCGCTCAAATGCGGCAATTCTACTTAATAACGAATCCACTGAGGTGAAAAAGTGCCTCATCACTGAAGTTGATTTTTTTTTGAAAATTGATCATCCACTCTTGGCGTCTCTTTCCACAATTCTGACCATTGACGACGATTGAAATGGCCAAGAGGCTTTAGGTCTTAAGTCGATTGCACCTTGTAAACGTGTAAATGCAAGTCTTTGTGCATTATGTTCAACAACGAGGAGCGTGAGAGGTACAATTGCCACACTATCACGAACAGCAGCAAGATTTTCTGCAGTACGAGCTGTACGCATACACTGTTGTCTTCACATCTCCTACAGACCCGGTTTGCTCAAATTTTTGCACGATTTTTCCGATTGTACGTACAGCACATTTAGACTATTAAACTGACCGATTTAAACGCCCATTTTCATAATAGGCCTGAATAACTTTAACGTGTTGCTCTATTGTGTATCTGTCCATGCTTCAAATCGACTTAGTCTGAAATTGAGAAATGTCAAATGAAATACAGAGAAAATTGACCACTTGACATTTGGGTGTGGATCACATTCAACATCGGCCCTTAAAATGTAACCACCTGTTAGATTACACCACGCCATAGATCGGCACCCACACAGCACCACAATGAATGTGGGTCTTCCACGGCTAGACTTTGACAATTAGATTCTAACAACACACTCCTTGAAACTCATTGGTCATAACAGTGCGAATATTAAAAAAACAGCAAGAGCATATGTCTATAGACAATAAATTGGTTTAATCGCTAAGTTATTTGATTTGAGAAAATTGGTCATCCAATTACTGATGTACAATCACCCAATCGGATGTATTAAACATTCCGCGGTCAACTGGCTTTATATATGAAGTGATTTAAATTTCTTAAGGGTGCGGATTCAGATGCAAATTACTGTCGCAAGAAACCTTAAGAGCTATGTTGATGAAAATCAGTAGATTTTAATTTTCTGCACTACGAACAGCGGTCATTTGAGGTGTGAAACACTTCAGACAAGAGTTAGTATAATCAAGTTTGGCCTGTAATACACTCAGACGATGGCGTCATCACCATTATCCGGTGGTAATGCTGTCTACAATGATAAGCCGCACATTTTGTGAAATGTCAAACCTTGAACTAAGCACGTAAATCGAAAGACAGTTAGTCGTCAAACCCAATTGCGATTGAAACCGAGAAGAAATTCAATAATAATCAAAAAGGCTGCACAGTTTCGAAAGTTTTTTTGTATTTCCGTCACCTTCAGAAATTGTGTCATCCGTATTTATTTCTATGCCACATCGAGTCCCTGAACGCGGAGAGACAAAATAAAACTGAAATGGAAAAACTGCACAAAGTTCAAAGAAAAACATGTAACTCAAAGTGAGGAAGAAAATCAAAGTATTGGTATGATGCAAATTTCTTCCCAGCGTTATTTGTTGTTGATCAATGTGTCCACACGTATCAAGGATAGCCTTACCAAGGATACCATCACTGGACAAAGACAAATAGAGGTTACTTTCGCCTTTACAGTTGTTTTTACCAATCTCTGCTTCATTCGCTGTACCTAAAAAAAAGCAAAAAGAAGTTACAAAGGACTACGGTTTTGGTCCTGCTGTTGCGGCAGTAAAATGACTGCAAGGAAGCAGCACACTGTCCTGTTCTGCCCTGAAGAGGAGCATTTCCATTTCGCGTTCGGAATTTCGTGACTGGAAAATTGAAAAACTATGAACAGAACGGATGAATTTCATTTTTGGTCAGTTGCCAGCATCGAGGGGCACACAATTGAGAAGGCTTACTTGTAGTGGTTACTAATGCAGTTTGCATGCACAGTCAGAAAGTTACATTGCATCTAAAGGATGCAGAGGAAGTGTACGTGATGGAATTTCATTCGCTTTGAGGGAAACGAGAGGAAACCGAATATTCGAATTGAAAATCGCAGTTGTTCAGGATGAAATATTACACAGAGCATGCCAACCGACCGGAGTAAGTTCTCAGAAATGCTATAATAAGGATAATGACGCCGATAATTTCATGAACGCCAGCAGTGGTAGGGAAAATATCTGCCCGAAGAATTCTGAAAATATTTTCGACTTGATCTGAAATATTCATTAAATTATTCTTCATTCAGGAATTGCTGGCATGTTTAAATAGAGGTTCATGGTGATAAAAATAAGAGTCTGTATTGGTACGAGTATCATGAACGTATATAATTAATGAACTTTCTAGTAGTATCGCGGCTTAGATTTTGATATTTTTGTAGCTAGTGCCATGATATAAAATATGTATGGTCTTTCGATATATGTACATACTAAAAAGCTATGTTTTCTAGTTCGAAAATGCTTTTTGTGCATTCCTTGAACTTTTCGAAAGCATTTTTGATGTTACTGGAACAAGACTATATTCATTGCAAAGATTCTAATCAAATTCACTCGATGTCATTACCGCCCATTAGATGTCAGAGAGAAACAAAAACAAAAGCTTGAGAATATAAATAGACAAAATGATTGAGGAATAAAATTGAGGCTTCAACAGCAGTATAATCTCGTTTAACATAAACTACAAATTACACAAGGTTCTACGAAACTGAAACCTATTACTTACTCAAACTGAACGTCGAGAGTAAAGCCATTAGGTTGTACCACATTTCGATTTTTTACCATCCTTTCTCTATTTCCTCTACATATCGACTCCAGAGGGCATACAGCTGCTCAACAACACCACGACTAAATAAACAGCAATCAGTGCTATATTTCCGTTTGGCTTTCATTTCAAAGTTGCCATGAAAAGGATATGAGACGTCAATATCCGCCAAAAAATCATTTTGGCTGTTTCTTCAAGTTTTGAATAAATATGTTGATATTTACATAAATCTCTATTTGTGGCTTATCTATTTAAACTTATCACAAAATATAAAAGAAATATCAAATTAAGAGAAAAGGCAAATGGTCAAATTCTTCTTCTGTTCTTTGGTTGGCGCTACAGTCCGGGGTGGACCTCTGCCTCAACCAACATGCCCCTCCAGCAGGCGCGATCTTTCGCCAGCTGTCTCCAACTGCGTACTCCAATTTGGTTGAACTATCGAAGATTATATATACTTTGTTCTGCCCTGGTTTACCGCTAGACCCATTTTAGCCGATTCCGCTTCAATGCTGGCAAACGCCTCATTGACGGCTCGCTGTGTTCGTCCAATCACATCAATGTCGTCCGCGTAAGCAAGCAGTTGAACGGACTTTTGGAAGATCGTGTCTCGGATTTTTACGTTTGAGTTTCGCACGATCTTCTCAAGTATGATGTTGGAGAAGTCACATGACGGGTCGTGTGAGTGTCGCCATCAAATTCATAATACTTAAACATCTTTTTCATGAAGTTAAAAAAAATAAGTATATATATATATAACTAATCTCAACATGTGTGCCAAATTTCATTAAGGTCCGTTTCAAATCTCACATTTGATAGACTTTACTATAGACCCACAAAAAACAAGGATAAAAGGTATTTTGAAAAGTCGTATGTAACTTTTTGAACTTTATGTCTAAGTATTCTTCGATAACCAAGACTTATTTTTCCAAATCATTATTTAACATATATACACTGCACACTTATTTACAACCTCAAGTCAGCAAATTATTTATCAAAGTCTAAAATCTAAGAAAAATAAAACGAAAATCCTCAAAAACCTAAAAATGTATACTTTTGATGTATACTTTTAGATTTTCTTCATTCTTTCAAGATGCATCACAGAAGAAAATCAACTGTATGGTTCAGTATATTTAAAAGTGATATTTAAATTAATGCCGCTCTATCGGATTTAAATATAGTAGTTTTGACGGTCATGTTAAACAATTACAATTCATTGCCTGATAATGATCCGAAAATGGAAGTGGGGTTTTATTCGTAGAAGAAGTGCGAGTCTCTTTTTATTAAAAAAGAAATATTGAATGAATCCTTTAAAGTAGCTCTGAGATACTTAATTCATTATAGAAGTTTCTTAAATTAATTCATATGTGCAAGGGGTTTGTTCAGTGGATTGCAGAAAAGAATCTTCAATGTGCTACAACGGGAGACCTCGTATATCTGAAATGTGAAATCGTCCCCATTCATGGCGCAAACACATTATTTCCACCTGGGGACAAATTTGGCCACAGGAGTTGACCTAAGTTGCAAGCCACATATTGTGCAAGCTTTGTATTCGAGTAAAATAGAAAGGAATTATCTCCCAAAACGAGCCCACAGTGCGCCGTGCCTTGATATAAACTCTGCAGCATGATACGTCCTCTTGGGCCCGTCTTCCAAAATGTTGATGAGTAGCATTTTTTCTTTAAGGGGCCTCTGCATCATCAGAGATGGTATTGAAGCTCCTGACTACCCTTACAGCACTGATTCTATAGAATGACCATGATCGGTTCATGTCCTGCGGAGACAGTGCGTTACAAATTATATCTGAGATAAATAGACAAGTTGCAGGCAGCTAATAATATTGTGACGTGAACACAAACCACCTAAAGCGGCATCTATGGGAAATAATCGAAAACCATTATGAGTAGTAGCCATAATATAATAATAATGAGTGGCGCTACAGCCCGTAGGGGGCCAGGGCCTAGCTTCTCAGCAACCACTCGTGTTGTGCGTGCTATTGTTCTCTCACGAGTGGAAGGGACCTACAGTCTTATGCCGAATCCGAACGGCTTTGTTACTACTCTTTGAGCATTGTAAGTAACACGAAAGAGGTGGGGTCGTGAAAATTGTTTTCATCGCACAGAGCAGGAATCGAACCTACGACGTCTAAGTTGGGGTCGACGCATATACCAACAACGCCACTGGCCACCAGAGTAATAGTAGTAGTATAAATAAGCCATAATCCGTCGCTATAATAACGCCGCACATAAACCACCACCAAAGCTTGTGGAGGAAATGAGTTGCTGTACATAATACTCTCATAAGAAAATTCCACAGACAGATGGCAACAGTGTTCTCGAAAGAATGCTGGCTGATACAAATATCGGAACTGCAGCCGAAGCAGGACAGTTTACTTTCTTACTAAAGGTGGCGCTACAGTCAGGGGTGGACCTGGGCCTCAACTAACAAGCGTCTGCAGCCAGCACGATCTTTAGCAAGCTGTCTCCAGTTTCGCACGCATAGTTGGTTGAGGTCCCTTTCCACTTGAGTCGCCACCTGAGTCGCGGTCTGCGTCTACTGCTCCGTTCCTCGGGGGTGGAGTCGAAGACTATTCGGGCGGAAGCATTGGTTTCCATCCGCTCTACACGACCTAGCCATCTCAATCGTTAGATCTTCACTCTTCTGGCTAAGTCGATGTCGCTGAACAGCCCGTATATTTCGTAGTTAATCTCCTTCTCTACTCACCATCCGGCTTAGTGCATGCCTCCGCGCTTATAGCAGGACTGGGGCGATTAAGGTTTTGTAAAGCGTTACCTTGATTGTTCGAGAGAGGGCTTTGTTTACCAATTGCTTTCTTAGCCCAAAGAAGCACCGATTGGCAAGAGTTATTCTTCGTTTAATTTGAGCGCTGGTGTCATTGTCTGAGTTGATAGCGGTTTCTAAGCAGGACACTTTACTTTGGAAATTTGTATAAAAGTGATCAAAGTGTTATAAGTGTGGGCCTGGAGGGCAGCAATGAAAAGTGTGTAGTAGATACATTGAACTTGTGAGTTTCATTTCGCCACAATCCAGGGACATTTAATTGTGAAAATTATATAGGTTACGTGGGATGTTCGTTTTGGTCGAAACTGACTATGTCTGTGCTTTAAAAACATTGTAACCAATTGCTTTTTCGTGATATGACGATAAATGTGAGATCGACTGAAAAGTCTTAATTTGCTTAGTATTGAAGGTGTTCACAGAACAAATTTTCTTAGTTCGTTCAAAATGGGTTTAATTTTACATAGTTTCTCCATTCATGTCAACATACATGAATGGAAAAATTAGTGCGTGCTAAAATCTGAATCCGCATTTATCTGCTTTTAAAAACCAGTTACACAAACATTCTCCATGAACAGGTGAATTTAAAAAACGAATGCAATTGTCGATATTTCATTTCTTACATAAATCAATTGTGTCAAACTGTCTTGGGATTATTTTCGTATTCGTTCTTATTCCTTCTTGATTATATTTTTTATAATCGGCATTAATATTCCGCTTAGTTTCGTCATTGTCGTCCTATAACCGTTTGAATTAATTATGTTCAGACTGCATTCGCTAAAAATATGGTGCATGCAGTCTTCTCGACATGAAAAAGTCCCACTAGAAGGGAATAATTGCAAATAACGGAGTACGTTGCAGAATTCTATATGAATATGATTTATGAAAAACTTTCAGACAGCCGGACAGCTGCCTGGCAGCGTTGAGTAAAATGTATAAATATATGCACGATTTGCATCAATGAACAGGGTTTCTAGTTCAGAAGTTCTGGTTCTGAAAAGAGTTAGTAACATTTTCGCGAAAAATTGTGTATGCTTCAATGACAGCTGAAATGATGAATTTGCATATGTATATGCGCTTCACATTTGAGAGCATTTTGAATTTCAAAAACATGTAGCAATGATTACTTCTTGGAATCCAAAAATGAGGGGTATAGGTATTATGATCTACAATGTTAATAATATAGTAAATTGGACATTTGTTTGGTATTTGCAATTAACTGCAGTCGCAGTTTTTCATTTGTGCTCTTTCGGCTGTTATATCCGCAGTTCATCTCACGTTTCAGTCTCCCATGAAACAACCCTCAATTTTTTTTTCAACAGAGAGGCGAGTCCTCGGCTTTTAAAGTAGTACCAGTGGCTCGCCTTCTGTATTAAGATATGTGTTCGATATGAATAACTTCAAATAAAATAATGAGCACAATTTACATGTACCTTATTATTCTCGCTACCTAAAAAAATCATGGAACGCCACAATGTTCAGCTATATCAGGTACATAACGCAATTCATGCAGAGGGTTAGTCAGAGAAGAATGTCAAATATTGGATTGATTCGTTCTTGACTGCCAACCCGTTGCAGTTCTTTTGCGATGGGATCTTCAGATGGGCATTACTTTGAATAAGATATGTTTTGCTTAAATAAACGCTAAAATAACTGCATGAGTTTTTAGACACGATTATTTTGTAGTTGCAATATTGCAAATACGGAGGGCATGGGCCTGGGCCTGTGCAAAGTTGTTGATTGCTTCCAACTTGTCGAGACGACAGCAACGATCCCTGTAAATGCACAGGTCAAGTTGACATAGAGCCTCCCCACGGCGTCCTCTGGATAACCGCTATTGCAGCCGCTGTATCCCCACCGTGTAAAACACACATTAGCAACAAGACTCGGATACGGATGACCCTACTGTTGACGACCGTGGACTAGGACAAGGACAAAGATTTTCGGTTCTGCACGTGGAATGTAAGTTCACTTAACAGACCACCTGCAGCCGATGAACTTGCGGAGGCTCTAGAAGCCTATAAGGCTGACATCACCGCCATCCAGAAGATGGGATGGGATGGGCCGGGCAAAAAGAGGTTGAAAAACTGCGACCTATATTACGGCGATTGCTACAAGGAGCGAAGGCAGCGCTTGTTTGGATGTGGTTTTGTTGTTCGAGGCAGACTTACGCAATAAGTCTTAAACTTTAAATACATAAGCGAACGCCTCACTACCATCCGCATCAAGGCAACATTCGGCAACATCAGCCTAATTTGCGCCTACGCCCTAACGGAGGACAAGGACGATGATAGCAAGGATGACTTCTATGATCTCCTAGAAAGAACATACGACCAATGCCCAAGCTACGACACCAAGATCGTTCTAGGAGATTTTAATGCAAAGCTGGGCAAGGGAGAAATCTTTGCTAGAGTCGTCGGAAAACACAGCCTTTACGACAACACGTCCATAAAATGCAAGACAGTAGAGCAGCATAAAGCCCTAAGAACGTGTCTAAAGCGCTCGAAGACGGAGTTCTTTTCCTTTACACCAAAAAGAGAAAAACCCCAGTCAATATTGTTGAAGATCGCCGCACCGCTAGAAGCGGATGAGATTTTCCAACTGCTCTAGCCAAAGCCCTAGAAAGCGCGACGGCATTATACAAAGGTTTGGGCCCGCCGCGTCAAACTGCCAAATGCAGCGTCGAAGCGTGAAGTGCAGTAAAAGTCACAAGGCGGAAGAATGCCCGCTGGGGAAAGAAGGAGTAACTGACAGAAGTCAGCTCAAGTGCGCACTCTACGGGAACGCTGGGCACACCGCCAACTATCGGGGTTGCCCTAAGTTCCAGGAGCGGAAAACAAAAGCGGATCCCCAGCCCCCAGTGAAAAATCCACTCGGGGCAGCCATACCCGTCACACCCGAAGTGACTTTCGCCCAAATGGCGTCTGTCAGAGGAGGCACGGAAAAGCAGCAGCTACCAAAGATAGCGCCGCAAACCTCAGTGCCAAGAGCACACGCTCCAACGCCTGATTAGAAATCCTACAATGAAAGGCGTATGGAGTCATTAGAGCAGCAGGTTGCCAAAATTCTGGCGCTCCTGCAGAACACAGCACGTCACCAGTCCTAATGGCTGCGCAGACGGGGAGTACTTTTAAGATCCTTGCAGTGAATGCAAATTCATTGATAGGGGTCCCCCGAAAAAAAGAATTCCACCGATTGTTGGACGATCAAAGCCCAGAGCTATTTCTGATTAGCGAAACTAAGCTAACTCGGAGAGGCATATTGGAGCACAGTAATTATAATGTTATCCGAAGAGACCGGTCCAACTCCAATGGTGGGGGCGGTGTTGCGATCTTCATAAAAAATAACATTAAACACAAAGTAGTGTATAGTGGTGTAGTACGACGGTTTCAGGTGTTGGAGGCCTGCATCGTGTGCATTTCTCTCCGCAGTGGAAAGAAGCTGTATGCGTTGTCGGCGTACTCCTCCGGCTCCCTCAGTTCCAGTACAACTATTTCAGAGCTCGATTCACTCTTCCGATGTCTAAGTCTGGACACGGAGGAGAACTATTTCATTTTGGCCAAGGACTTTAATGCCCGCCACGGTTATTGGGGAAACATGGTTTCCAACAACAGAGGGGACCACCTCTATAGCTGGTTCTGCTTGCACAGTGTCGAGTATAGACTCGATTTAATAGCTACCGAGATCGCATCCTTTCCCAGGAGCGGATCGTTCTTGGATCTCCTACTGTTTGACGCAAGACTGCAGCTGACTGACACAAACGCACAAACGGTAAACTGTTTGAACACTTTCGTGTATCTCAGTGACCATTGCGGACTTAGTGCCGAATTCAAGATCCCCAACGACATTGCGGAATTAGGAGAGTTTGTCCAAACGCATACCTACAACTACAGTAGGGCGCGTTGGCCACGCTTCTCTCGACAAGTGACTCGAGCACTCTCTTCGAATGCGCACCACATTCCGTCCAATAGAAACTTGTCAAACGAAGAGATTGACATGTATCTAATTCAATTGGACGAGACAATAAAACGAACTATGGACAGTACGATACCACGGTATACACGAACTTACAACGAAAACTTATACCGCAATGCGACAATTGACGCACTACATCAACAAAAATGTAGACTCCTGTCAAGATTGAAAACCTTGTACAGGCGGTTCACTGACAGACGCAGCGAAGAAGTTAGGACACTGAAATCGCTCATTATGAATGTACATACGTTAATTGTACAGAATTATAGTCTCTAACAACCCGAGTATGTTTCCACAAATAAACAAAATTTTCCGAAAAAAAAATAGCGATCTGCCGTGTCTTAGGATTCCCAGGACGACAGACAACGAACACATGCTGACTACAGCAGGTATTGATTCCAATAACGCCGTACTCGACGATGACTTCTTTGTGGTCGAAGACCCGCAAGAAAAAGTTGAAGTACTAGGCGCAGTTTTCCAGGAAGTGTACAAGTTGAACGAAAGTGTTCGCCCGAACCACGACCTGGAAAACAGCGTGCAAGCTAGCAACTCTAAACCCCGAGAAGATCTGCAGCAATGGCGATCTGAGAACATCGGCTTTGTCCAGTTCAATGACGAAAACATGGCAGACAATGTCATCGCCGACGAAGGGGTTCATCCCCCGTTCATTTCAAAGGCAGAACTTCAAGCGGTCTTCGAATCATTAGAGAATAAAAAGTCGGTTGGTATAGACGGGGTCTCCAACATTGTCCTAAGACACCTCCCCCTGGAAGTGGTCACTATGTACACAATCCTTTTTAACAATGCTCTGAATAATGCACATTATCCGGAGCATTGAAAAACTGCGATTGTACGACCCATATCCTAGCGAGGAAAAGATTCTTCGGATCCGTGCAACCTCTGGTCAATTAGTCTCCTCCCGAACATCAGCAAGGTATTCGAGAAGGTGATAAATAGAGCTCTGATCAACTGGACAGAGGACAAACATATAACTCCAGATAACCAATTCGGTTTCAGAGCGAGGCATGACACTATTCATGCCGCGTCGAAACTGGTGTCGGATATCCAATGGAATAAGAGCCAGAAACAATGTACGGGGGCCCGCTTGATTGACCTGGAGAAGGCCTTCGACACCGTATGGTTAGAGGGTCTTTACTATAAGCTCAATCGGCTAGGCATTAGTAAACCACTGCTGTACCTACTGTATAACATGCTTACCGGTAGGCGGTTCGTAGTCAAGAATGGCAACGTGACCTCTGCAGGCATTTTTGAAGTAAAAAATGGTCTCCAACAGTGTGCCGTTAATTCGCCGATCCTGTTCAACATTTTCTTGAGCGATCTGATAAGTTCTCTTCCGCACGCTATTGCGTATGCCGACGACTTGATCGTGTACAGATCAGGCAAAAAGATCGAGGACATCACTACGCTCACACAGGGTGACTTCGACTCATTCATGAGAGATTGCTATGACTGGAAGTTGAATATCAACTTTCAGAAGTCGGAAACCATTCTGTTCAGGACGCCGTTGTATAAGGCTTCGGCGGATACGAAAAAGAATTGGCGAAAGTTCTCAATTGTTGGACGGCACGGGCAACCACTGGCGCAGAGGATTGTAGTCAGATATCTGGGGATCTGGCTAGATCAGTATCTATATTTTAACAAACATGTAGATGCTGCTCTAGCCAGGGCCCGAGGCGCTTTCGCCCTTACAAAGAGACTGTTTTACAACAGCCAACTGGATGGAAGAGTAAAGGTAATCTGCTACATAGCCCTCATACGGCCAATGCTCACCTATGGTTGTCCCGTGTGGTTCAACGTGAGTTTAAGCTTGATGGAAAATATTGCCTTCGCCTCTAAAGAACACCAGAGTCGCAGTACAGAAAACTCTACTCCAATGAGGTCTTATACAACAGGGCCAACCTGATACGAGTAGACAATTTCCTAGTGAAGTTGATTCGAGATAACACTGCGAGAGCGATGAACTCGGTTAAAAACTTCATCTCTGGGGCTTACTACCCCAACCCACAATACCACGAGAGGGCACGTCATAACGGCTTCGTCCCCCCAGAAGCATTCCTCCATTACGATAAGCACGGTCTGATACAGAATGAAAATGCGGTACCGATCCTGTATCACATCGCCAGGTCTGCTGTGGATGGGCGACTCAACCACGACCGTTCCGTCGCACGAAGAGCTGAGGAAGATCTCCTCCGCTTCAGTATGGCGGTGTCGAGCCGTGATAAGCGGGATGTTGCAATGCAACATCAAAAATGGTGATGGCTAAGGAGTGAAGGAACTCTCTCTTGGAACCCGTTACACCCGGGTTAAAAATGGGCAGTGCATATCCCCGACTGGGAAAGCAGTTGGTCAGTCTTGCGGCGGTTATTTTTGCTGCCAAAACTTATGGCCGACCTACTTATTTGGGTAGTGTTTTTCTTAATCTTTAGTCATACTGTTCTTATGGATTTACTAAGCAAACTAAATGTTAATTTAAGTCGAAAGACATAGCTTAAGTTTAAGTTTAGCTGAGAGTGCCCGCCGAGGGCCAGTAAGTTAGAAGTAGAAACATTGTGCGTCCAACTAGTTTTTTTAAGCATTTTTGTCTAGTATGTAAGTTTATCATGAATAATGGAATAAAAATTAATTTAAAATTAAATGAAAAACGTCAAAAACTCCTCCAGTGTGTGTTCGGTGTGATTCTGAGGCGTTAACGATGACTCGGACCATCACGATTGTACAATGGAGGACCAAAATAATTTGAAGTTGAAAAGCTACAATCGCAGTCGACTGCTGAGAACTTTTCCGATCGAGTCTCCCTTAAGCTCTCACAGAGTCCAACCCTGCCAGGCGAAACGATCGACGAACAGTGGAACCGTTGTCAAAACGCCATCAGAGAAGCTGCCTCTGATGTGTTGGGTTTTAAAATGCCACTTAAAAAAAAAACCTGATGGTTTGACAATGAGTGTCGGCAGGCGCATTCAGCGAAGCTAGCAACATATAAGGCGATGCTAGATAGAAGGACGAGAGCGGTTCGTGAGCTCCACGAACTTAAAAGAAGGGAAGAGCACCGGCTTCTCAAAAAGAAAAAGAAGGAGCATGAGAAACGCGCGATCGTAGAAATGGAGAGGTGGTACAGCAGAAATAACGTCCGAAAGTTTCTTACAACTATCCAAAGGGTACAAACATAGGACAGAAGCCTGTCGGCACGAAGAGGTCGATACTGAGAATCTGGAAGGATCACTTCTGCAGACGAAGAGGACACCAATACCGATGTCAGGCAGAATGTTCCACTCCACGCAATGGACGACGATAGAAGAGAATTCCGTCCCCCCGATTTAGACGAAGTCAAGGTAGCGATATCGAGACTGAAGTCAAACAAAGCTGCTGGAACGGACGGATTGTCCGCGAAACTGTTTCAAGCAGCTGGAGATGATCTGGTTAGGCGCATGCACCAGCTCATCTGTAGGATATGGTCGGAGGAAAGCATGCCCTACGCGTGGAATCCTAGTATCGTTTGCCCGATCCACAAGAAAGGAGACCCTTTTGACTGCGCCAACTATCGGTGCATAAGTCTTCTTAACATCGCCTACAAGATCTTCTCTGCCGTTCTGTGTGGGCGCCTGAAACCAGTAGTCAACAACATGATAGGTCTCTATCAGTGCGCCTAAGATGGCTAGGCCATGTTAGCGCATGGACAACACTGCTCCAGCCCGAAGAGACTCCGAACCAGTGGGACAACGCAATAGAAGACGACCACGATCCCGATGGCGCACTCAAGTGGAGAAGGACCTCAATCAACTTGGAGTGCGAGATTGGAGGCAGCTGCCTAAAAATCGTGCCAGCTGGAGAGGATTGTTGACCGAGGCCCAGGTTCACCCCAGACTGTAGCGCCACAAGAAGAAGAATATTAAAATACAACCACTCACTTGAACAGATCCATGCATAATTAAACTAAGTTTGTGATTTTTTTTCCTTAACGCTTTTTCTTAAAGCGCTGCAGCGCATTTAAAAAACATACAAACAAACATTTTTAAATTGAGCGGTGAGCCTTACTACAAATTGAAAAAAATCAAACAAAAATTTTTTTCGAGAAAAATATCGAATACAAGCTGCCGGGATGAGATTTCTCCGTGCTGAGTTAATTGCCGGGATAGGGTGAGCAACACGCCAGTACGAGGTGAACCCAATGTCGAGCAGCTACTTCCCCGAACGGAAAGAGCCATGCTTCGATGGCTTGGGCTAGTGATACGAATGTCCCCATCCTGACGTCTTCCGAGACGTGCCATAAATGCAACTCCAACAACAAAGGACGTGTTGGCTGGACCAAGTTCAAAAACTCGCTTGGTAGCGCCTGGGCATAAATCCTAAGGTGATCGAGGGACCTGGACTTCTCTAGTGCTTGTTTCAGAGCCCCCGACCCTTAAGTGGATCATCGTGTTCAGAAACTGATAATGGCGATGAAGTTATTTTCAAATAAGTTGTCCAGGCAACCACCATTTATAATTGTTGCTAATATAACTTGAAGTTGTTTCTCACCACTTTTCATTAGAGAAATGATACGTTAGCTCAATCATTTTGCTTTCAGATTTTTCTAACTAAGAAGCTGATGGCAATTTAACATTTTTAGCGAATGTTCTTTCTCGAGAATTTGACGGCAAAAAAATACCATAATACAATTAATTCCCTAATTCACCTATGGTAATAATTGGACAAGTCTGTGATGCAAGATTGTACATAAGGTAATTTAAGAATAAGTTTGAGCGAGTAAGGAAATGTTGGTCTTTAGAGCAACTAAAATTGTAAAATATTTAAATTTTTATTTCTAGCAAGTGGCTATCTTCCACAAATTTTGGATAAGGGACATACAAAAGTTCTTGCCGCTTGGAATGAGATGGTGGCCATGTGCTAAAGTCATCAGGCGTTTTTAATTCTTTTCGAATCTGGATCGCCAAATCACGCTAGAAGGACGTTTGCTAGGTAGGGTTAAGTTCGTTCAGGCTAGGTTAGGTTAAGCTAGGTTTATTGGCTGCCAGAGAAATTGGTAGCATACTTACACCATTTTTGGTCCATTGTAATACCCAGTGCCGTTGATTAAGCAAGTGGTGACGGCACTATATTCGAAAACCCGATAAGAGCATTATAACTATGCTTTCATTGGGATTCACTGGAACCGGGGACACATATGCTGAGGGCAGGCACTTGCGCCTAAGACGACTTATGTGATTTGTGCCCCGTATAGTTATCAAAGTCGGCCAAAAGTTAGCAGTAAATGTTACAGGATCAGCTCTAGAATCCGAGAAGCATTATTGCTATTTTCGCCCGGAACGTGAATCATATTTTGTCTGCTTATTAACATAGTCAGCCAAGTTAACAAATGATATGTGTATATACATACTCGAACAAATAAAAATTTCAAAATTTATTGTATAAGACTAGAGGCCTTAAAATTAAGTTTTATCGACTCTCTTTGAATGCCAAATGCCAGCTTTCAGCTGTCGTCTCAGATGATATGGATACCAGAAGAGAGCGATCCACAATTCAGTTTAAAGAATGATTGGAAATTATTTTAAATGTGGGGTCGACCAAAAGCTTTTCAGTTGGAATCCGGGAACAAAGCATGTCCATTTTAATTGAAACGTCAGGGAGACTGGCTGACATTTTTATTAAAAGAAATTAAGGAAAAAAGTTTGTTTGTTTCAACAGCTACGTGTACCTAGAAATAATATAGAGCAGCTGGAATGGTGTGCATGTATATAAGTGTATGAAGCAAAAGCATTTTAGGAAATAAAAGTTTTCCAATTTCCTTTTGGACCGATTCCAGAGAGAACAATCATATGTGCATGTGAAATTTAAAAGTTTTAAAACCTGGTTAAAGGGATATACATATGTTCACATTTAAAAATGTGCTACCGCTACCAGTGTTCTTAAATTTACCTTTTTCAAACCAATTCTCCCATTACCTATCGGCAATTTGAGGAAGATTCTAATGGCGACGCGAATATTCAAAAAAATCTAAGCGCAGCGAAAATTACCTGATCAACTATGAGGAGGTAGGAGGAGACACTAGTCTGGGATTGAAAAGTGAGAATCAACGTCAAGTTCTGAATACGTTAAGTATCCTTTCAAGAAAAATACCGATTTCAAAGTGGGTTGAGGAAATTAACCCAACTTGAGAGCTCGACTTACAGTCTAAATGAGTAGACGGTGGCTTTACATTCAGCAGTCACACATAGATGCCAAGGATAATTAGAAAAGTTTTGTCGCCCTGAAGCATTGGCGTATCCTTTTCGTCCGGTCATCTTAGAGTAGAAGGGCAGAGGAAAAAAAGTATGCAAATGTATACTGAATGTCATTATTTTGTTGATCCTTGAGGAAAAAAAATTAAGGAAAAAACACAACACAAAACATCTTAACTTTATTCAGAGGCATACATACGTTGGGTTTAAAGGATAATGTAAATGTATTCGTCCCTTTTTTGTTGTCCCCGGGTATATATTTATTTGGTTTTTTTTTGGTCCATGAGATTAATGGTAAGTTTTTCTTGTCAGTGACAGGGTATGACATGATTTCAGGGCTGATGTCAGGGTTGGGCTGGTGATGGAGAAAGTTTATCATTTCTGGTTAAGAGGGTGGTGATGTGGATTCAAGGGAAAAGTTTTCCACAGAGGAATATGAATAAGGGAATTTAAAGTGTTCGTTTAATTTTACTTCAGAGAAAAAACGAAAACGACATTACGAGCCTAATTGGGGTGTGCACGTGCAGATAGAACGACGTATTCAAATCAAGAACTTTTCCTTGTGGCTTCGGTTCACTTTGAAAAGAGTGGCTATTTGATGAGTTATCCATAAGGAAATCAGGGGCAAAAGATAACTTGAGATGTAAGATGTGCGTTTATCGCCGCAGAGACGACGAATCTTGAATTTTATAACCATCTAGTGTTCAATTCGTTCTCAATAAATGACCTCATTTGATTCAACTTATTGGGTCGCAATTGAAATTTCGTGTTAAGTGTATTCAAATCAGATGGAAATATGAAATATTCATTTTAGTAACTTTTTAGTTCAACGAATTGGATAGCAACCTTCGAAATGGTCTGCAAATATTCACGGAGTATGACAGGAATTAGTTGGAGAAGTATATTTTGTTCTGCAAAAACATTTTCACAGAATTAATTAAACCAAAGGGTTTGGTTAAAGTTAAGTGCGTTTTCACCAGAGACTAAATTGAATAGCAGAATTCCAAGCATTTTGACATTGTCCGCGTTTTCTAGTGTAGTATATTTCACATGTATTTATTGGCAACTTTATCAATCCTGTATTGAATTTCGAAAAATACCAAAAATGTTATAATTTCCCTCGTGGGGATACACTTTATCAACGAACTCGTAAGCTCACTTATGACTGGTTTCTCTAAGCGCGTGCTATAATTGTGACACACAAATTTACGTATAGTTGTGATGTAGGGATTAAGAAAAATTGAAGGTTGATACGACAGTTTTTTAATAATAACCACAATAATGCGAAAAAAGTAATTGTACAATCATTATTGTTAACATACTCAGTATTCCCCCTTTAGTATAATAGTAATAATAAAATATGGGTGATGCTACAGCCCGTAGGGAGCCAGGGCCTAGCTTTTCAGCAACCACTCGTGTTGTGCGTGCTATTATTTTCTCACGAGTGGAAGGGACCTACAGTTATGCCGAATCTTTGAGCATTGTCAGTGACTCGAAAGAGGTGGAGCCGTGAAAATTGTTTCCGTCGCACAGTGTAAGTATACTGTATTTTAATATTTGATTTGACCCATTATAATGGTGTTCAATTATTATTAGCATAAGCTTAGTAAAAATTCTAATATTAATTTGTTATTCAATTAAATTAAATAAATTAGGCAGTAATAAAACGTATATTATTGTAGATGGCATGGTGAATGTTTGAGGTTATTTTAATTATGGATACCACAAGAAAATAGTAGAATTTATCAAATAAGAATGACTGCATATACTATATTACTTCAGTTCATACAATAACTCCATTTACAAGAAAGGTATGCCAATTTCATTTCGATAGCCATTATGAAAAGCGTTCAAACAAAGGGGATACTGGTTACCTTTTGTGAATATGAACACTCTAGCACGCGACATCATTCATTTGTATTATACATTCACACATCTGAAAAGAAAAGATCTGTGTTACATTTAATTAATTTGAGGCCTAGGTAATATGTAGAGTTCGCCTATTCTGCGATTTTCTTTAGCAAGCGACATACAAGGGCTGCCATTAATATTAAATTTTTCACTTGAATGTGTTACAGGTTCCTACCAAATGATTTTTCTTCTTCTTTGAATGGCGCTACAGTCTGGGGTGGACCTGGGCCTCAACCAAAATGCATCTCCAGCCAGCACGATCTTTCGCCAGCTGCACACAGGTCCTTTTCCACTTGTGTGCGCCATCTAGTGCGAGGACGTCCTCTGTTGCACTGCCCCAATGGCTCGGTGTCGAAGACTCTTCGGGCCAGAGCTGTGGTGTCCATCCGCTCTACATGACCTAGCCATCTTAAGCGTCGGATCCGAAGACGCTTAACTAGGTGCATGCCGCTGTACAGCAGTTCGTGGTTGAACCTTCTCCTCCAAACGCCATCAACGCAAACAGGACCAAAGATCGTACGCAAAACTTTTCTCTCAAAACAACCAAGAACTTCTTCATCCGCTTTCAATAGCGTCCATGTCTCTGCGCCACAGAGCAGGATTGGGTGATTAGAGTTTTATTCAAAGTCAACTGGGTGTTTCGAGAGATGGCTCTGTCGGTCAACTGTTACAATTCTTGACCCCAAAGAAGCAGCGATTGGCAAGAGTATTTCTGCGCTTGATCTCGGTACTGGTGTTGTTGTCCCTATTTACTCCAGAGCCTAGGTAGACGAAGTCCTTGATTACATCAAAGCTTTTGCTGTCCAATATGACGCTCTATCCGAGACGTGGATGTTGTGCGTCCTTTCGTGATGAGAGCATGTACTTTGTTTTGCCCTGGTTTATCGCTAGACCCATTTTAGCCGCTTCCGCTTCAATGCCAGCAAACGTAAGCAAGCGCTTGAACGGACTTTTAACCCATTCTTTTCCAGCTTGATAAATTCCTTAAGTTCCTTCAAAATTAACAATTATTTAATATGGATCACTTACCCTTCCCATGAGATTTTTACTTGAAAAACTATGATAATTAAACTTATTTACTTATATTAATATTAACAAATGTGCATGGATGGGAATGGAAGGAAAATTTGGCATTAATTCGAATATGCTAGGTGGCATTGTAAGACGCTTCAAGAAACAAGGTCGTGTTGAGTTAGGGCAGCAAAAAGATATCCCACAAATAATCACAGCACGAAAAACGCATAATTATAAGGCAAATCTAAGATAATAGCGATTTAAATGGAGTCAGCTGTTCGTTGAATGTGGATTCAGTCTACTGCAACATTCCTCAAAAATTTGCTAAATACTACAGAAGAAGGTGTAATTTTTGTTCCTAGGTTCTTCATTTTTCTGGCACCACACAATAACTTTTCAATGGTAAACGAAAAGGTTGAAGTCGCTCGCATCGGAGGAAATTACATCTTCCCACCATACTTATTTCCTTGTAAGCCTTAGCAATAAAGTGTAGCACTTTTCATGAATTTTGTGTTTTTCAATTAAACGAGTTTTAAATAAGCGGCTTCGACTCTACCAGATGTGATATCTAGTTAGTAAGCGACATACATTTTTACAAAAATTCTAAATGTGGGGTATCCATGCAATTACATATTTTTATAATAGCAGAATTTTTTTACCGTCATGTAAGCCTTTCTTACTTGCAATGGTTCCGTGAGGTGTTTTTTGCTGATCCCTGATAAGCTGAGTTCATAGAAAATGTACGCTTTTAACGTGGGCATAGTAAAATAATTATTAGACTAGGGTTCACTTATTACTATTTAACACATTCTTAAACTAACTACATTCTTTTCCAGTCATATATTTGTCTGGAAAGTTTAACCATGCAAATTATGAAGTGATGCTGTAATATTAAGCAATTTTGCTAACTTTTCGAACGTATACCAAAAAGTAAACGATTCAAAGAGGATTGAGTTTCTTTTTCTATTCAATTCAGCTAGTCAAACGTCTTTAACGAACGCGGTTGGGCAGTGTGTAATCTATTATACATACAACACCACTACTCAACACTTCACCCACCTTCCTATTATGCATTCAAAGCGCTTAGTTCCACAACCCAGAAACTTGTTAATGGGTTCTACAATATATCGGTACATCATTGCGTTAAATACCCAAGTCATTTGTGCAGACCAAACTCACGTTAACAAAGTTCGTTTCCACGTGTGCGGCAGTAATTTCAAGCACCTAATGTCCATAATAACTTACCCCACATCAACCAATTCAAGTTCTCAGTGTTTGCTTTCTGTTTGACGGTCAATTACTCCCCGGGGAAGGGTCAACATCGTTTGTCTGTAAAGACCAAAATCCAAAAAAGATACCGACAGTGTTCGTGGTAGACAAACATAAATGAACAACCTCATCCCCCGAGAGTCTGCTTGGTGCAGAAAAACCAAATCACAAAACCACGAAAGCATTGATACAAAAAAGGATAATTGCGCCTTTGGGGCACAAGGGGCAAAACACAAGGGATTTTTAAGAGCCATTAGTAATTAAGCTAAGTGTTATACCTAACAATTAGACCACAACAAGACAATCAAATAAAACGAATGGTCTTCCATATCGGCTTAGCCCTCACTTAAACTTTTCTAAATTCGATTTGAATTCCTCCGAACTCCATTCAATCCATTCTGACTGCAGGGCAATTAGTAACAAGCCAAATCCACAACATGCCGCGATCAAACCTTAAATAGTATGGGGATGCCTTATTTAATATTTTTCCCAACACCCATAAAAAAACAACAACTAAGAGAATCCCAATGATTATGGCAGGGAGTAGAACTTCAACCAACCAACTAAGTTTTTTGGTGTATGTGGTGCGGTGGTGCGCGGGTATGGCGTGCTAGAGAAATGATGTTTCACGGCTGTTTTGGATTTATTTTTACAGCGCGGATTGGAGGATGTTGTATCTTCCTTTTCCTGTAACTGCGGTCCTTGGAATATTTTTGTGACATGAAGGCCGACATCTCGATTTACCGCAATCATCCATCTGTGAAATTTTCGTTTTATATGCGATCTGTGCGTCTGTCGATTCGTATGCGAATGTATTTAATTTATTTTTACTTTTACGATTGTATCTCTCCGCCGGTTATTTCCAGCGTTGTCGTTTCAATATCTCGGTGCACAATAAGTAGGGTGACTTAAGGGATCTGGCGGAAAAAATCAGAACTGAAGATAGGCACTGATTGGATGAGGAAATTAAGATCTTTGTCGATTTGGTGACTTTTCCTTAATTTTGACATCTGCAGATTCAAATGCATAAGAGAATGTAGGGTTTTTAAGATGTGGAACGGTAGCAGTTTTTCATCATGTGCCGATACATAATACTCGTCACAATCTGATAACTCATTTAATAAAGTAGGCAGGTGGGAGTGGCGTACGATTTAGGTAAAACCTAATTGAGTATGATGAATAAACAAGCAGGCATGCTTGTAATAAAATGTCAGTTCATTGACGCGTCATATAATGCTTATTATCATACATTTTAAACTACCATGCGGGAATTTTCGCTGTTTAAACGGGGAGTAATTAAAGATGGCATTCTCAGTGACCGGGTTAAGATAGATTCACCGACACATGAGCATGATAACTTTGGCACCAAAAAGTTTCGGATCCCTGGTCTGTACGACAAAAATAATTCTCACGACCCCACCTCGTTCCGTGCTCCAGAAGTATTTTCTGCCAAAAAAGCTTCCCAAACTTAGCCGTTCGGAGTCGGCAAAAAACTGTATACCTCCTCCAGTCGTGAAAGAACAATAGCACACACAATACGAGTGATTGCTGGGAAGCTATGTCCTGGCCTTCTGCGGGCTAAAGCGCCATCTTATTATTATATTATTTGGAAGCGGTTCTGAAACAAGCTTTTTTCGTACCATATTAAAGAATATATTTTAAATTTATTATATATAAAAAAAGATAAACATGCCTTAATAGGAAAATAAATTATTACAAAACAATATCAGTTTTTACAATGAAGTAAAATACCGTCTTCGAATGACTAAAATGTTAACAAATATCGCATACTCAGACCTATAAATGGTCAGAAGCAATGTGCCAAAGCGTGTGCCGCTTACAAACATTAGCAATTCGACCATCCATGTACACACGGATAAGTGGTATATGATTTCTACGAGATGTCAAACAAGCGCTGCTGTGGTAATAAAGGAATTTGCCAATTTGGATGCAGCGCTCGATTACTCTATCCTGGGACCCAGGCAGGGAGGAAAGATGCTCAATCCTGAAATATCGTTAACAGTAGAGATCACCTCTCCTCAACGCATCAAAGTCTAGAGAAGATATCGGCTCATAAGTACGACCTTTCATTGAAATCAGTCTTAATTTCCCAACTATACACCTTTGCAAAGGAACTACCAAACCCATTTCTCAGTGGTGATTTAATTTGATTCTCAAAATCCAAAGCATTAATTGATTACTCGTCTTCGCCCTGCTTCTTCTATGTTGTCAGGCACGTGCCGCCAATAGAGAGAAGAGAAACCATACCGGCACGTTTTAACACTGAATAAGAACGCTCACCCCCATCATGAAAAGTTCTCTAGGAAATCCCTTCATTACAGTAATATTTCATATAACAAATATATTTAGGGAAGGCAGAACATAATATCAGACGCATGTGTTACCGCCACTAACTATGCCCGCAACAGTTGCCAAAGTCCTTTCTCACCCAGCCCGACCTAGAAAGCTCCATTCGCAGAAATGCGTACTGCATAGCAGTCGATTATATTAACCGAAACCCGACCTGGAACCTCGGGACTTATGATGAATTCCAGGAACGAAAATTCTAATAATTTTTCTTTATTACATCATAAATTGCGGTATCACTACCGGAATGTATCCCGCAGCAATCTCCCCCCTCCTTGTGCAGGTTTCGTATTTAGCAGACAGGGACTGAAAAATGGGAAACATGAACCAGATGTCATTTTGATTATATCATGAAGAACTTAAAGGAATCATTTTTTTTTCATAAAGATTTTCTCATTTTATAGTCATTTTGTGCATTTCAGAATGTGCAGAATGCTCTCCCACAGGACCTTTTTATGGAATCACCCGACTGAATACACAAATGAATCTCGGGGAATTAGTTCAACCACTGAGGGGAGTAACCGAAAAAGGAGTCATTCCGATTGAGCTCACTCAGTCGTTCGGTTAATTACTTCCGCTCGTTTTGTTGTTCTCATTCTGGCCATAATTGGCCAGACGGACGAAAATCTCAGAAATTACGTGTTACTTCCGGAAATTTATTTATTTTTCCCTCCTTCGAGAACAATCTCTCCCAACCAAATGGCATCACTTTATACACAAACGTGCTGAACAATTATTTAATCAGGTCAATGAGCAAACAGATTATTCATTAGGGATATGGGGTTAATTGGTTTAGCAGAGATATTACGTCTTTCCGATTCGACCATTGGTGTGTGTGTGTTTATGTGTATGTACACATGTGTATAGGCGTCGATTTCACGTAGTTGGTTGGGGCTTGACTAATGAAGAAATGCAATTTTTCTTTATCCACACATCACATGTGATTTATCAGATACTACTTAATTTTCTTTTTTATGCGCACAAAAACGGAATGGATTCAAAAAAAGAAGTAACAAATCTTCGAAAGAAGTAGTAAAGAAATTCGATCTTATTAGTAACTCTCATCCAAAGTGCCTACAATCTACTGACTTCCAGTCAAAACGAAATTAAATGAGTTCTATCGACTGTGCATTTCGTATCGCTCGTGTCAAGTCAGGACACCCAGATTACAAGCTAATATGAGTACTTAACAAAACATACGTATTATTATTTTTATAGTGGCGCTAGTATCCGATATGGACTTGGGCCTTAACCAACAAGCATCTCCAGCCAGCTCGATCTTTAGCTGGCTGTTTCCAGTTTCGCACACATAGTTGGTTGAGGTCCCTTTCCACTTGAGTCGCCACCTGAGTCGCGGTCTGCGTCTACTGCTCCGTCCCTCGGGGGTGGAGTCGAAAACTATTCGGGCGGGAGCATTGGTTTCCAGTTTACTTTCTTACTAAAGGTGGCGCTACAGTCAGGGGTGGACCTGGGCCTCAACTAACAAGTGTCTGCAGCCAGCACGATCTTTAGCTAGCTGTCTCCAGTTTCGCACGCATAGTTGGTTGAGGTCCATTTCCAATTCCGCGCGCCACCTGAGTCGCGGTCTTCCTCCAATGCGCCGTGCCTCGTGGGTGGATTCGAAGACTTTTCGGGCCGGAGCATTGGTTTCCATCCGCTCTACATTACCTAGCCATCTCAATCGTTGAATCTTCACTTTTCGGGCTGAGTGCGTTATATCGTTATATCTCCTCTTCCACTCACTCACGAAGTGTGAATATTTGGTCGATGGTGAATTTTGCTGTTCTAAAGCCACACTGGTATGGACTGGCCAGGTTGTTGACGATTAGCTTTAGGCGTTCACACAGTATGGCAGATAAGATATTGTATACGATAATGAGGTGTCTGATGCCTCTGTAGTTGGCACAGTTCAAAAGATCTCCCTTTTTCTTGGATCGGGCAAAGGTTCCATTCATCGGGTATGTTTTCCTCCGATCATATTCTACAGATGAGGTGGTGCATGCTCCTTATCGAATCATCGTCTGCCGCTTTCAAAAGCTCGGCGGGTAGGCCGTCAGCTCCCGCAGCCTTGATGGATTTCAGTTTAGATATAGCAATCCTCACTTCGTCCGGGTCGCGTGGACGGAATTGTTGATCGTCCTTTCATTGGGATTTAATGGTTCGTTCTGCCTGACAGCGGCATTCGGATTTTCGTCGCCGTTAAACAGTCTGCAGATGCCTCTTGCTTGGCTGCATTAGCCTGCCGATACTCGTTGGCAAACCAGAGGTTTCGTTGTGGTGGCTGATTGAAACCCAGCACATCAGAGGCGGCATCTCTGATGGCTTCTTGGCAATGCTGCCACTGATCTTCAATACTTAATGTTGGCGGCGTAGGATTTATTAAAAGGTTAAGGGAGACACGATCGGAAAAGGATTAGGCAATATTTTGCTATTGTAGCCGGATGATGTTGAACTTCCTCACAGTATTACTTTGTCTTGGCGGTGTTCGGGATATTCGCAACCTTACATTGGCTACTACAAGGTGGTGGTCCGAGTCAATGTTGGACCGGGCGGACATCTATAATACTGGAGGAGTACCTTGCGTCGATCGCAATGTGATCAATCTGATTGATGGTTGATTGATCAGGAGATCGTCATGTTCCTTTGTGAATATCGAGATGTGGGAATTTTGTACTGGCAACATTTCGCCCCGCAACAAAGTCGATCAGCCTAAATCCGTTATCGGATGTGGTGTCGTGTAGGCTGTGCTTCCCGACCGTACTACCAAAGATGTTCTCTCTTCCTAGCTTTGCGTTAAAATCGCCAAGAACAATTTTAATGTCGTAGCTAGGGCATTGCTCATCCGTTCTCCTCTGTGGGGGCATGTGCGCATTTAAGGCTTATGTTGGCAGATTTTGCCTGGATGCGAATTGTCGTGAGGCGCTGACCTGAACGATAAGACTTCTTGCCTCTAACGACAAATCCACATGTAAATAGGCGCTGTTTTTGTTGCTTGTAGCAATCACCCCAATATATATATCACAGTTTTGCATCGTTCTTTTGCCCGATCCATCCCATCGCACTTCTTGGATGGCGGTTATGTCTGCTTTGCAGCAGTCTAGGGCTTCCGCTAATTGTTCGGCTGCACGTGGCCTATTAAGGGACCTTACATTCCACGTACAGATCCGAAGATCGTTGTCCGTATATCGTTTGCAGGGTCATCAGTAAAATCATCCTGGAGGGCCAGTTCCTTTTTTGTAACCTCTAGGATAAGAGGTCGCACAAATAAGTTTGGAAAGTTGAACTCGCGTGAACTACAACTAGTACCCGACGGCTACCACTTAGAGGTAAAATAAGCCCAATTGGTGTGTAGAAAAAGTTACAACACTAGGCATCGCCAGGTTGACGTCAGTCAGTGCCTACCCGATTCCCACAGCACCCAGCCACCCAACCAACAAAACATACGCTTGTGGAAGATAGAAGCCTGCCTTTATTGATATAAGAAAGGCACACTATAGCTTGTTTTCTAAGTGTGGTAAATAAAGAAGAATTAATAAAGGTTCGTTAATCAATTTACACCTTTTCAATATCCCTGCCCATATGCATACATCACGTGCATATCTTCAGAGTAGAATGTAATTGACACACACCACAAAAGGGACTTCATTTAACTATGTACTCACGTACACGACCCAAAGATAACAGGCTACGATAATGCGGGCTTCAGATTTCTACATTAAACCCGGGACTATTGAAACCAAATAGCATGGTGCTCGTAACTTGGGTACATTACAATTATTTCCGCTCTTCCCCTCAATTATCATCAGTCTCTTCTCCGTGAGTAGCCCACTTGTGCTTATTCAGCTAATTAACGTTCATTTGTCTTGTATTTGAATGCGAATAAAATTATAACCAACTTTGTCTAGCCCACCAGAGAAATAATGGCACGGCAAGGAATCCAACATTAGGTACAAAACGTACATACAAGCACAACACGCTTTGCCCTCCATTAGGCCATTATCCTTGCAAAAATTATTTATCATCGGCATCTGCCAGTCAAGCATTTCGGTAACCATCGCATATTGCCATGCCGCAGACGCTGTAATAGCTTAAATAATGATGATGAGAATCCTTTTGTTTTTCGCTCCGAAAATAATAATAAAACCGAAATTTCGCCAGGCCATCCCTTTTGTTATCACGGTGAAGAGCACTCTTTGAGTACAATATGTTACAACGGTACTAAGTATAACGTTTCATTCTCATCAGTATGCTCACGTTTTGTACGGACTATGATAGGGTATGATCTAATGCATGGCTTCTTGAAACGTTTATATAATTTAATACACTACAAGCAGAATGTTCAGAATTCACTTATAAGACAAAAGACAAGACAAAGTATTATGATACAAATCAAGAAAATTACATTGTACCAAGGGTGTGTTCATGTAAACGAATGGAAAAAAAACTACGCTAAGTTTCCACTATATCAAAATATGGCACGGCGTGACGATGACATAACAAGTATATGGTATTACTCAGCAAATATATGCGGAATCCAAGTTAAAAGTACAATTTTGACTGAAAAAGACGTGCACATAAATTCTCGCATAAAGTCTAAATTTGTAAGTCAGGCTCTTCCACATTCAGTTCGAAATAAAAACAATTGTCATTTTTTTGTTGTTCAGTAGTGTCGGAGATTATTTCATATGATTTGTATGTGTCGTAATAAAAATGTTGGGTTCAGTTTTTAGCTGTTTCTTAGAAAAAATTAACACTGGCATATGTTTCCATTCGCTTTCCAACACAAAGCCCTTAAAAATCTACTTGATATTTGTCCAGTAATTTACTTTACTCTTCATGAGTAATTTAAAAAATTTAATTGTAACGGTAGAATTGAGGAATCACTTCACCCACTCGTTACGCAGTCTTCTTTTCTGTTACTCCTTACTGTTGCATACATTAAATAACATCTGATGTATAGAAGATCATCCGAACCATCATCCGATCAGATGAACCAATACTTTATTGAGTACAAATTAGTGTTTTTACGCTGAGAACAGTGACGTCCAAAGGTAAATTCCTGTTTTGGATAAAGTCGACTACACTATGAAGACGCTTTTTAGGAAATTCTGTATTACGCAAAACTTTTATCATTAATTAAGAAGTAGCTTATCACGTCCGCAGATCGACGTAAGAATATACAATCCTTTCAGAAGATTCTTACCTAAACACCAATTAATACAAGAGCTTAAGCAAATTTGGCATAATTTGTGATTGAGTGTCATATCAGTACGTATGATTTTTACTGGTTTTGTTTTAAAAATATGTTTCCTTTAGTTGTTCCTAGATGTTTGTAGCTGCGTTAACCTTCCATAAATTTAAAAATAATTGAAAAATGCTTTATGGCGATGGGCGATTGCGGATGAATTTCACAATCGAATAAATTGGCAATTGTTGAAAATTGAATTCGATTGTCGATTTATTCGGGCTCATCAGAAAACAATCGAATAAAAATGTGAATCGAATCGAATTGTACAATTTATTGTCAGTACCTACTACAACCAAGAGAATGTCGGGTACTAATATCCCATTGTAGAAATGTATATGTTGACGTCAGTGCAAAAAATCAGCGTAAGGCTGTTGCTCCAATAAGAAACTATATTGGTAATATAGGAACATTGGGAATGGAAAAACAGACAAACCTCTGTTATGGAACATCCTTAAATCGAATTTTCTACAAGTCTACAAGTGGGTATTTTAATTTTGGAGGTTCGGCTGTATCTTCATCCTTTATCCTAAGAGGATTTACATAAATGTAAAGTTAAAATTGTAGAAGTGAAACGAATTGAAAAAGAGATGAATTGAGAGAATCGGCGGATACACACATTCGTTGACGATTGCAACCGTGCCTACAAGAATCGATAATCAACATTCGGCTCTGCTCAATTTAAATTCGAATAATTGCGATTGCGAGAACACTCGAATTATTCGATTGTTTTTATTCGCAATTGCCCATCGCTAATACTTTATCATATCAAATCGTGAATCTAACTTGGCATATGCTCGGCTGTAATTTGAGTCCATTCGTTATCCTTTGACATATTTGTTAACTATTTTCAAACCCTGCTCCTGAGTTAGTCCTATAAGTACCGTACAGGTGAATTTTATAAACATTATATAGTAATCGAAGTTTTACGTTTCTTCCACCTTATAATTAAAATTCTAACGAAGCCAGAGATCCTCTTCTATAACTATTACCTGCTGTCAGCAGGATGCTGTATATTCGGAAACTTTAACTCGTCAACCATCATCTCATAATTGGTGTCAAATTCTCATCGTCCCTCAATAGAAAAAAATGAGGAAGTTTGAAGACATTTTCATTTGTGGTACATTTTGTATTGCAAAGTCCTTCTTTAGTCTTTTAATACTTGTATAGACTTTTAAATTACGGTGATATATTTTCTTGCAATGTATAGTAAGTTTACGGTGGAAATTTAATCTTTACACTATACCCTATCTCTGTCAAATTTGCAGTGTAGTTCTAAGAAAGATTGTACATTTTCTTCTTTCTGTATCAATGAATAAGAACGAGAAGTCGGTCGGATAATCTCGTTAATAATGTAAGATACATACAAGGTAAACAAACAACAGCGTTCCGCAGTTTCTCTGCATTATCCCACAAAATGACAGGCTTGCAGTTAATCTTGTTCAAGAGGATAATCATTTTTCCCTTGTTGTTCACTTTTGAACTGTCGTCCATTGAAGTTATCCTGTCCTTAATGCATAATTTTTACAGCGTTATACGGCTAATACAATGATGAAAAGTCCTACATACACCATTTTCTTTTCCGCTAAGGTACATAATGCTTATGGAAGCAATTTAAATCCTTTCCTGACGATTTTTACCTAACCTCATTTAGTGCTGTGTGTGTTCGCCAACAAAGTGCTGTGCTTTGTTTTTTTTTCTGTGAAAAAAAGTGATTTGGTCAGGGATTTCTAACATAATTTGAATTTATATCGAATACCCTAGGGAGTCCAGAACTGAGCTGGATGGCTCTGTTGCCTGGTAGCCATTCGTGGGAAAAGGGATAATTAGATGTAATTATGCGGCTGGAGAAGTTGTGTTGGATTAATGAGAAAATTGGCAAAATTTAATTAAGCGCCCTAAACAATTTTAATTTTTCAACTACATCCCGTACAGTGCACAGATGCTGTTTCAAAGGAAATAGTTAAAATGGGATCGAAAACAAGCTGCAATGAAATTCCATACATGGCCCTTAAGAAAGTTTCTTCATAGAATATCATAATAGGACATTGATTAAAGTTGGATTAGTAGGAGTCCTTTTAGGGTTTTAGAGTAGTGGTTCAAAAGCTCGACTCAGTTTAATTCAAAGATAAACCGTGCACCTGTTGTAAGATGAAATACATTTATTCTTTATGTGTTATTTTATACATCCTGTACGAGTTGAATGTCATGGTGATGCTTGACCATGGGTGGGTTGGGGTCTTATACTCCAACAACCAATCAATTGTTTCTTAATACTGTTTTTTCTTGACAAGGCTTCTTAAACTTGACCGTTCGAATTCGGTATAGAACAATTCAAAGTTATGCTGTGAGCATAGTCAATGACGAGAAAAGTTTGTATGTAGTGCGAGATTCAATCTCCAAAGGTAATGGCGATGGCGAAATGTTTGAAACGTCGACTTTATACGCATTATATTAGATATACCAAAATATGGTAAATAAAGTAACTTTCAAGAGATAAATCTTAGCCTCAGCCCTTGGAAATAAGAAATTAATTTCGTTCCAAAATCGAGTCCTGGTTAAAGTTCAAATGAATATTGACTGTACACCAAAAAGATAGAGGAAATAATTTCTTTTGAAACTAAACATACTGATGATTGAAATGAACAATTTTGGTTTTTCTATAATCTTATTTCTTAAAGGCTGGCATCACAGAGCGAGTCTCAAGTCAGTTAGATCTTTATGACTTTAATGACTTGATGGGAAGCAGCCTGTGCTCTATGGATTGCAGCAGAGAGATGTAAGTTCAGTAGTTTTGGATATTTATGCATTCAAATTTTCGATAACTCGAACCATCACCTACCATGCAAAAAAGTTGAGTTACAAAGGCTTCGACTTATCAAGTAGAATACAAATTTGATATAAATATGCATTTGCTTGCGAAAAAAGTATATTAACATAATATGCAATCTTAATTTAGAATAGTCTTATAGATGTCTGCAAGTTAGACTTTTAGTTTTGTCTATTCTTGAACGGGGTGGCTGGGTTGTACGAATCGGGCACTCACTGATTGACGTCAACCTGACGATGAACAGTCTTGTAATTTTTCTTACCCATCAAATTATTTTTGTTTTTGTTTTTCTACCTCCATATGTTATGTAACTGAAGACAATCTCTGTAAACGAAACAAGGACAACGATTTTTGGATCTGTACGTGAAATTTACTATTAAATATATCAGGCAGGGTCTAAGATCACTGGGCAAAGTCGTTGATCGCTCTCAACTTTTCGGGATGTCGGAAATGATCCTTGTCGATGCATAAACCAGGTTGACATGTAGCCTCGTGGCGCCACCTGGCTAGCTGTCGCAACAACCATTGTCAGGTGAACTAATGCATGAACGATTATCTCAGGTTGTGTGGAGGGCTTTACAGACCGCCCACGAGAAAAGCAGTTGCTACGAGAGAGTAAGATGCTTTTGAGCAAAGGATGGACCAACAACGACAACACGAAAAAGGACAATGACCATTTTTTCGTCACAGCAAGATTCAGAGTTCGACCATTCAACGTAAGAAAGCTGCACCAGCCAACAAAGAAAAGTTTCGGCAATGTACGCCTGATCACACGGAGATTGTGAGAGCCTACTAAGAGCAACCAAGTGAGGGACTATTCGGTATGCCTACGTTAACGAGACATGCTTACATTGTTGCTCCTCCATCAAATAGCTAGCAGAGCCACCCTAAGCTACCAACCACCGTCGACAGGAAACCCGTGGCATGATGATGCCGAGTGTGAGCAAAAAAGCCGAAGAGGCATACCACAAAACGCAGCAACGGTAAAAAAGAGAAGCGTAAAATGAGTATCAGGCTAACTAATGAAAATATGCATTTAACAAAAGAGCCAATTGTCTGGACTCGGGCTATGAGAAAGGCAAGTTCACCAACCTAGTTTTGAAGCACAGCCATTAAGAGGGTGAAGAACGACAAAAGACGGCTTACCATCAGAGGTCTTCAAGGCCTGTGTCAATATAGGGAGCCGAATTTTGGAGGAAAAAGCATGCCCGTCCACAAAAAACATTATCCTACTTCTTGCACAAAGCTCCATCCTTGCCCAACGTCGCCTACAAAATTCTATACACAACGTGCTCGAGGACCTCTGAGCCATTTGAAACATGCATCGGATTGCGGCAAGGAGATCCTCTGTAGTGTGATTTCTTCAATTTGGTACTGAAGCAGATAGTGCGGCGGGTGGCTGTAAACACGGAAGGCACTATTATCTATAAATCAGTCCAACTGTTCGGATAAGCAGATCACTTCGACATCGTCTCGCATTTCCAATGAAGCGTGAAAGCACATGCGGCAATTTAAGAAGAGGCGCAGACAGCAGGTCCTAAGGTCAATGACGACAAAACAAAATATATGCTGACAACAAAGAAAGCTTGTGGCACACATCGGCTATTACAAAATATCTCAATCGACGGTTATAATTTTGAAGTAGTAAAGGAGTTTGTCTACCTCGGGCCAAAAGAAAAACCTACGAATGACATCGAAGTGGAGATCCGAAGTAGAATCGCCCTTCGCAACTGACGCCACTTTGGTAAGACAAAACATCTGGGCTCGAAACTGCTGACTCGAAGGACAAAAATCAGGACCGTCAGCGATGGAAGCTACTGAATCCATCCATATTCTTTCGCCCAGAGTGAATTTATCTGAATTAAATCAAAAGACGAATGAAAAAACACACCTAACTTATAATAAAATCGTTTGTTTAATTGCTTTGATCACAATTGGGCCGTTTTCGTTCACTTGCACACCATTCATTAACTAAAGCATTATAAAAATAATACCAAACAGAAACAAGGAAAATTCTGGTACATTATTTATTTTAGTCTAATCTGTAAGCACAAGCAACAAATTATTTGGACGAAATGCATGAATAAATGTGTATACAGATATTCAATTACAAATCACGAATAGGTATCAATCTAATTCAATTGCAGTAAAACTTTTATTGATTTCCGTCCATTCACTTCCGGTCATCCTGTATCGACAGTATCCTCTACCGATAACTTGATTTTCTTTGTGTCGTTCGTAAAAACAATAGAATTTTATCGATCGTATTTCTCTTCTAATTATTTTCCTCACCTTTCACATGTTTATTTGCAGGAATTCGGTGGAAGTTGAGTTTTTAAAAGGTGTTGAAAACACACCCTTTAATTTAATTGCAGTATTTTGCTTACAAATCATCAGAGATACATGTCTTGTCTCTCTTTCCGAAACTATCGGCAACCAAAAATATGTTGATTCATAAAATTAATTTCTACCTATCCCAATAATTGTGGAGCCCCATCCAACTAAAGAACTTTCACAGCGACCATCCTGGCATAACCCACTTTTGAAAAAAAAAAACATGCCAGTACCCCATATCGTCGAAATGCTCCCCCAACTGTAATTCCTTTGCGCTACTATTCTGCAAGGAGCCTTGCAGGGCGCACTTATACACCCATCTTTGATAAGTGAGATACAACATGGCACAAAACAACTTTTGTAGAAGTGTAACTCTCAGGGATTATCCGCTGCGACACGGCGACGTAGTCCTTCGTAAGAGACGGAATTTTTGCTTAGCTCGTTAACCTCGTTCAACGATGCTGAAACATTCACCAAAACGAAGTTTGCGAAGGAAATTACTTTGGTACTTAGGTGGGGAATGGTATAAATGATAAAAACTACATTTAACGGAACTTTTGATTAATACAATCCTGCGGTTATGATATTTTGCTACTCGCCGTAGAGAAATGTCAACGGTTTGGTCAGATATGGGATATTGCCATGAATATTGGACAGAGCAGGTGTGCTAAGCGAGCACAAAATTTGAGTCAGATATCATCACTCGTAGTTTAATGTGCGTAACATATTATTTGTCTCAGAAACATGAAAAATATACATTTTAATTTTATAAAAATATAAAACCCTCTCTCTATTCCCCCTGGAATAAGAAAGTAAAGCAACTTTAAGGAAACTACCACTAAATTAAACACTACACCACAGAGCTAAGGCAGCTACGGTTGATCAGACAGGTCCCACACATTGTCGAAGACCTTATGGCTAATAAGCGGACGCAGGATGCAGACGGGACATTATGTGAACTGCTGTAGTTAGATAGTAAGAAATATTTGTGAGTTAGATTTAGTTGATTAGCCGAGTAAGTCAGTTTATTAATTATACGCTCACGAATGTGCCGTAAAATATATATATATATATTTTGTATTACTGAGCCCGTCGGCCATTACAATTTCAAATACAATAATTTCAAATGTTAATCGCAATTCCATAGCTTTCTCCTGAGAACATAAAAGTCAAGCTAGAAACTAATTTTATATCATCAAATATAAGAAAATAACTGATACAAGGTAATAGCTAAAAAATATTCAGAGATTGAGTCTTAATTTAGAAAATGTACAGTTAAAATAATGATTTTTGATTCGTTACAGAATTTGGACAATATATACAAATTTTTATATTTATATTATTAATATATATTTTATATATTAATTTTGTCCACGGAATTATAAACAAAAATCAAAAGATTCGATTTTAAGCTGAGTTGCCAACTGAATTGATACCTGGCCACACACTACATTAACTGTATTGAAACATTGCTTCTACTGTCGACGTGCATTTGTAGAATAGTGTCAGCATTGATGATTATTGCAAAATGTGTTAATAGTGAGGCAGAAATGGAAGTTAAACAAGAAATGTGGATGAAAATATGGTTATAAGATAATAAGAAGTTTTTGAATAAAAAATTAAAAAGAGATCTTAAAGTAAATGAGACGAATGATTTCTCGAATTTTACGAGAATGAATGCAGAAGCGTTTTATGAACTTTTAGAACAAGTTACTGTACTTATCAAAAAAGAGGATAACGCGACTCTCGATTACTCTTAGATATTTCGTTAAGGGTAATGATTTTGAGGGTCTAGAATTTGATTATGCTGTTGCCATTCAGGCTATTGGAAAAATAGCGATTGAGACTTGTGAAACCACAATATCGGTATTGAAGGAATGCATAAAAGGACATAAGGTATTTTGGAGCACTGCTTCTTCACATTAACAAATAATTCAATGTGCTTTTGTTTACTTACTAAAAACGACTGAGAGGAAATTTGAGTCCGACAGTTTTTTCAATGTGAGTGGATTTCCACATTGTCTTGGCGCTATTGATAGCAAGTACATTGAAATAAAGAGACAGCAGCACTCCGGATCATTTTACTTCAACTATAAAAATCTATTCTACGTATAGATCAAACCACATTATGTATTTGTATGGAGTAAATAACAAATGTAAAAAATAAATAAATGTAAACAAAAAATTAGATAAACAATTTTTTTTCATTTGAATTGGTTGTCTTTGAACAGTTCTGTAATACTAGAATAAGAATCTTTCTTATTCTGATCGCTTATCAATGTATCGTGTTGCAACGGTTCTGATATTCTTTCATATGCAGAGAATTAAATATACTGCAAAGGAGATGAACTGCTTGGAGTCGATGGCTTTAAGGCTCCTGACGGTGACGGAAGAAAATGTATGGACTGACCAGAAGTGCTGCGAAATGATGAAACGCTTTATGTTGAAGTTGATAATGCTTTTACTGTGTTGAGCGAAAGTCGATTTAACCGCCCAAGAATTAGAATCTCTTTTATAGCTTTCTTGGCATACAGCTGCTGCTCGGATTTTGCGTAAAGATCGGCTTCATCTTCCTGTGCTTCTTCTTTTCGACTCATACTTTCAAGATACGTGCAGGCTTTTTGGAATGAAAACAGAGGTATACGATTTAAGGGCATATTTAAAAAAGTATTTAGCGAGATATCATAATCAAGAGAGGAAACACGGTCGGAAATCTTCTGAAAAAATAAAGGGTGATTTTTTAAGAGCTATAGGGAAGTTTGAAAAAAAAAAACACATAGAATTTAGAAAAACACATGAAATCTTTGTTTGAATCGATAGTACGGTCCATATAATTTAATGTTAGAAGATTATTTCATGCATATGTTGACCTTGACTGCGCCTGAAGTGGTCCATCAGCTTAGTCCAATTTGCTTGGCAACTTCGCAAAATCAAAATCTTTTGTTTTTTCATTAACCAAACCGTCAACCGTGTTGAGTTGAGGAAAAAACCGACTGAGTTGAATGTATGGGCTGCTCAGGAACCAAAACAAAAAAACTCAAAAATCCTAGCCAAAGTAATATTGTACCAAATGAGCTGCTGTATAACTGACCCCATGTGCTCGAAACGCCACCACAGTCACTGGATCTTAATCCAATGGAATATGTGTGGAGTTATCTGGAAGACAAATCAAGGAGCCATCAAATAAGGCATAGGAACCAACTAATTTCAGCACTGAATGATGAACTGGTTAAACTGGCTTTGATTGGTTGATTTTCATTTTCAAATAACTTGACCCCATATATAATTAGTTAGTTTTATATAAATTAGTTTTTCTGTGATGCCCGACGTTGCATTTAAGAAATATTGTTCTTTTCAGCCCCGTAGTTTTATTTCGAACACGGATTTCAATCCACTGTCGGGTTGGTCCTGTCTGCATACGTCTGAATTTCAGGATATATTCCTGGCACACTATCAATGGACAGCGAACTTTCGTTGTGATTCTTCTTTGTGTAGCGCGTGGACCTGGGCCCCAACCAACATATCTCTCCAACTTTCGTTGTGATTACGTGAGCGAAAATAAAATTTGAAAATGTGAATGTGAAAAGATTTGCAAAAAAGCTCAAAGCGCAATAGGCTATCGGCCATAGGCAATATTTGTTTATACATATTTGTTTCCTATTTTTTGTTAGAGTGTCACCTGATCTTAATCCAAATCCAACAATGAATTTGGACTGGAATGATTTTGCGAATGTAGAGTATAAAGAAGAGGACTATGGATTTAATAGAACAAATTTCATTCAGCAATTCAATCAAAATATAACAAAAAATTTTGACGAAATTTATGTAGATCTTCCCAAAGAGTTGTTGTGGATGAAGAAAAGTGTATAAAGTAAGTTGTAGTTCAACCAACTATTTCAACCACTTCATTGATGATGAAATAATACAACAAAAAACACTCGGGTGTCAAGGAACGAGGTAAGACGATTAATGAGGCTCTTACTTTATTTATAAATATTCTACATATGTGAATGGCTTGGGTATCTAGCTTTTAGCTACCACAAAACCATACTATAATTCTTTCACATTAATAATATTATCTCTAACCTCGAGCGGACGAACCTAATTTTGATAAGCTATATAAAATACGCGCAATATTTGAGAAAATGAAACAAAAATACAGTGACCAGGAACAACATCAAAGCGTTGATGAACAAATGATATCTTATAAGGGCAATTGTATTGTAATGTAATCAAATCGCAAAATATATATATTTTTTTTTGATTTGCTTAGGATGCCACAGTCAATACCTTCCCAAAAAAAGAACAAAGTGGGACTTTTAAATGTTTATAAGAGATGGGGCTTATGTATGACTTTGGTGTGTACGTTGGAGAAGGAACGTGTCCAGCCTTGAGATTATGTATACCACAAGATATTCTCTTCACTTGGCCTTCAATAATGCGTTGACAGAAATATGCAATCCAGCAGTTGGAACATTTCGAAACAAACGGTTGTGAAATGTTTATCTAGCAAATGAAAAAGAGGAGGAGTACTAAGCAACACGCAGTATCCTGCCGCTGGTATGAACAAAAACTAAACCTTCAACTGTTATTCAATTTTATCGGTGAAAATCTGATATCTGAATGCAAACGCTGATGTCGTAAGGATAAAAAGTGCATAAACATACCTTGGCCAAATATTGGCCGTATTGATTATTGGTGCAACCACATGGCGGTAGATAATTTTTGGAGGAAACAAAGCATTTATCATTGCTAAATTTTCGAACAGTGTACCAACAAACAGACTCAAAAGCTATTGTCCATCATCACCTTAAAATATGCAATCAGATAAATTATAAACAAGAACTTTTTCTCAAGCTCCGTCATCATCAGATGTTTCATCAGCTCAATAATCGCTCTGTTCATCAAATTCAAGTGAGCCATCCTACATAGCTGAACTTCCATGCCACTTCATCAAATCAACCTCTGGGATAAATAGAGAGCAAATGACGAGTGTTGGTTATACCACACTGCCTAACCGCACTCAAAGAGCAGTAATTGTAATGTATATTTATGCTATAGTACAAAAAATAAAATTCATATAACACCTAATTTGCTACAACAATTAATGAAACAACACAAAAATACACATATATACGTACTAGCTGACATGGCAAATGTTGTTTTATAATATAATATAATATAATATGAGTGGCGCTACAGCCCGTAGGGGATCAGGGCCTAGCTTCTCAGCAACCACTCGTGTTGTACGTGCTATTGTTCTCACACGAGTGGAAGGGACCTACAGTTTTATGCCGACTCCGAACGGCCACGTTTGAGAAGGTTTTTCTAGACATGAAATACTTCTTGAGCATTGTCAGTGACTCGAAATAGGTAAGGCCGTGAAAATTATTCTTGTCGCTCAGAGCTGGAATCGAACCTACGACGTCGAGGTTGGGGTCGACGCACATAGCCACAACGCCACGCTATGCCCTGGCCCTCTATGGGCTGTAGCGCCACCCATATTATTATTATATAGCACCAATCCCTACTTTTGAATTTATATAATACTTAATATCAGGATCATGACGGAATGTATCGGATGTAGGTGCTTTTGTAATTAATTTAGTGAATGGCGGAAAGCATATTGTGTGAGAAAGGCAGCAGACCGACTGCGTTCTTATGACTACATTGTGCTGTCTACGGGATGAAAATCACAATGGTATGC
Source organism: Eristalis arbustorum (assembly GCA_916610145.1). Classification (NCBI taxonomy): domain Eukaryota; kingdom Metazoa; phylum Arthropoda; class Insecta; order Diptera; family Syrphidae; genus Eristalis; species Eristalis arbustorum. The sequence goes on from OU744318.1 coordinate 57,442,755, forward strand.
GTCTGGCGGAAATAACCGATCGAGTGGTAACTGATATACCAAATTTGAAGGTGTATGCATTTTTAGTGCCTCATCTTGAAAAAATGAAATCAAAAAATATTGGCGCAAAATTATACCAATTATACCAACTACACTTTAAGGGTTTAACTCCGATTTAGTTATAAGCAACTTTAAAACTAAAAGCATGCTTTAACTTTTCTGTACTTTACAACGTACTTGTAAGTAATTTCAGTCAAAAAAATGACAGTTCGTATAAACAAATTCATAACTGTCAACAATCGTAATTTCACCGCTGTCATTGGCTTGTTTTTTGTCTTGCCGGATTCTAAATTCAGTCGCAAGAAATGGACACATAGGTGTAATATAAAATTAGAGATTGTGATTAAATCAAAGGACTAAATTTCATACAAAGCGAGAAAAGGAACAGAATTGGGATCGGATGGATTCGCGCGTAGTTATCAAAAATAATGCACGTAAATGAAGACATTTCCTAATGAGTTGAGCTTCAATTGCTACAAGTGCGTCAAACAGAAGATGTGCCTTTAAAGGAAGATATTGAACGTGCCAGAAAAATGCATACGTGGAAGATTGCACAGAGAAGGGAATCTTACAATATGAGACTGAATGCCCTGAAATTGAAGCAGTAAAATTCGTGCAACTACACCTATTTTTGTATTAAAAAAAAATAAAAAATATACTAATCTTGATCTTCTGAATACGTTCTTCATTGACATATAGGCTTAACTACACGTTAAGTTTTTAAAATGATATTTCGGGTGACTTAAGCTTTATCACGAGGTAATAGCGATAAAGTGGGCTTTAAGTCGACTATAATTATCAAAGCACTTTGTTAAGTACTAAAATAATTTTAAAGTGAACTTTTGCCGACTATAATTTTGCGCCATTGTTTTCAACTTTTATCACTTGAAAAAAATCAACAAAATTTGATAGAATCGGTAAAGCCGTTTCTGGGGTGTTTTTTATAGGTTAAAATGTACCTCTTCCCGAGATGTTCCCATAGGCAAAATAACAAACATAGACCTCTCAATTTGATATCAAATCATATTTAAAGTCCAATTAAGTCCGGAAATAAATAGTTTTCATTAAGTAATTGAGCGCACTTAGAAATGTAGAGAGACCAAAATTACATATTCGAAGAAATGTAATCAAGCACGTATGTTCCTGAGAGGGACTCGATGAAGAGAAAAATAATAAAATAAACACAATCGATATGTGACAGCGAAAAAGTGTGTTTCTATAAATATGTTGCTATAGTATAGAGATTTACTTCTACATCGAAGATGGTTGAGTGCTAATTAGTGTTTCCAGCTTTTATTTAACCCAGATCATAGTATTTCTGACGACGGATTAAATAGTGGTACCACAGAAATAGAAATCGAAACAAGATCTGCAATTTCTCGCTGATCTCGGACCATTAACGAATATGACCCAACAATATAGAGATCCTCATTTCGGACGTGTTACTTATGCAATGCTATGACGACTATGTATATTGATGCTGACATTGATAACATTGCTAAATAAAGAAAGAATTCAAAAGTAAAATTATTTTAAAAGACAAAAAAGCTTTCCTTAGGTGTCTCGTTAGTTTCATCTTGGCCGGCGCACGACATTGAGTATCACACACATGGACGTTGTCTATCTTTGCAATTAATTTCGATACTTTCGGCGAGATGGGACTTAAATTCAAGTTTTGACGGGTTCATACCATCATTCTTTTTTAAAGTGCTCTTGTTTAACATTCAGCCAGGTGTTGACATGTTTCCAGCCAAAATTGCATGCAAATACCGATGTACATAGTAAACCGACCGCAAGTCAGAAGGTCGATTATTCTGATGCCAAGGATACAGGCGACTACGCAAGATGAGAAGGATAATCAAGTCACGCAAAATTATGCCATAAATTTAGATCTAATTATACACTAAGAAGAACGGAACTACCGACTGACGGGCTCTATACTTTGGTCTATGGTATACTTGCATGTGCTGTGGCAACAGATGGATGTGCGGTTAATGACTGGGTGAACACATGTTGGGCATGGAGTGTGTGGTACCCATTTCGGTTTTTATGAGGATATGTCGCCATAACATCAGTACGGCTGCCAAAGTGAATACTAATTTACGGCATTGATTCCGTGTGTGAGAGCTTGCTAGATAATAGGGTTCATTATTTAGGTCCCCCGCTAGCGATTAGATCAATGCAAGTGAGTCCAGTTACATTTAAATTGACTGTAAAACATACCCATATAAAGGGTGGTCATTACGTAGGTAATAAAGCGTTTCAACTAAAATTTGAAGTACTCATTTTTAAGCACTTGCAAGAAAAGCCGTAACGGTAACCAGCCATGTTTGGTAACAGTATAAAAAATTGTACAGTGTAGAATTCAAAATACCATACATATTTAAGGTAATTGATTTGACAAACGAATTCTTACACACTAAACGAATAATTGATGGTTCAAGTCTCCTAATTGGGATTGAAAAAGATCAATACAAAAATAGCTAAGAGCTTTATCAGACAGACATGCCTCTTCCCTAAGATGTCAACAACATTTGTAATCCGAGAAGCAGAAAAGACCAGCTTTTTCATGGTCAGATTGGAGATCATTTGTCCCAGTCAATCTGCCTTCCTTGGCAACGTACTTATTCAAAAAAAGAATATAAAAAGCCACAACCAGCATTGTTTACCATCGTTTGACCTGTTCACTTCTGTAGCCACATAGAGAATTAAGATACTAAAGCTCTGAATAAGAGGGTTATGGGTTCCAAACATCGTGTTTTCATAAGGAGAAAAAGTCCGATCTTACGGTTTTCAAGCCAGGTCGTCGCAGGCGCATAAAATCATCAATGCGATAATTAAGTTCATTCTATAGTCGAATCATAATAAAGGTACCTTAAGTTACGCAAATCATTTCTAAAACAATATTAGTATCGGAAATATATATAAATTCAAGTAATGTCTTAACACTAACCAATCCATAATGCAAGATAATGCATATGTGCGAGGCAGTCACATTGTTGCATATTGAATATAGCATGCATAATTAGCGAAATACGTGTAAAACGCGTATGTGGCGAATTTTAATTTAACGTAATTGAATACCGACAATGAAGTGAGCCTGTGGGCCTGTGAAACGCTGCAGTTGCACATTCATCTATAAGCAGTCGCATATCATGGTATTATCGAGTATTCTTCAATTTTATTCCTATCAATATCTCCAGACTATTTTTAATAAATTATTGTACTTTTAAATATGCATTTATAAATGCAACGAACGTAAATGTAACTTCAAACTGCTGTATATGGTAGTTCAATTTCCATAAAATCACGTACATATACACCGCATGGTTCAGGGGATGAAGGTATATACACGTATGTACAACTTTCGTTGTAAACACATAGTGTATTTAAAATTTTATATTTTCACCCTATACGCATGTACATATGTATCCCTGGCAACATTCATATCATGGGCTTGTTCATACATGTTCAATAATTTAGTTCGTCAATGTTTGACAAATTGATTGGACTTGATGTATGACGGGCTGCTGGCATGTGGGCAGCATGACTAATTGCGGATCTAATTTATTGTAATTTATGGTGATTTGAAGTGGTGCACAGGCTCGGGTCCACCTATCATTGTGGTGGACATGCTCAAGTTACTGTCTGTAATTACAGGCTCACTTATGGGGCAATTAAATTGAATTTATTCCGCACTATATCACGGAATATTGCACGCTTATTTAATGACAATGACATATAACTACATGAACATAAACCGCATTAACTGGCTTGATGATATTGCTTAGACAGTGAATATGTTGAGGATTTATTGGTGAGGTTTCTACAGGATATCTTGATTAGAGAATATGCTGCAAACAACAAACTTAAAGCATAACAAAAAAAAATCTCAATAGAAATATGGGTATTAGTAAGGCGTAAATAATTTAGGTAGTTTTGGAGGAGTTTTGCATTTCAAATTACCTCTTTCAAAGGTGCGCAAGTTATAGAGCGATGCTTAAGGCCTACCTTGGTTCAGCGTACCATTAACAAGACAGTTTCCGCCTGATGACCACACATTTCTGCAAATCTCTTTAGCCTCAAATACAGAAATGCAATTATGAGTACACGTGAATCTGGATTAATGTCAGAAAACGCATGTCTGCATGCTAGCCGAATTGAACAAAACGCACGAACGTGGTATTAAATTTAAACCCGCGGGGGCATACGCCGACCTCAACATACTTGGATCAACGTGTCTAGGGATCGAACCTCTGGTACAACCAAAAATACTTTTCATGGCCCCACCTCTTTCGATTCATTGACAATGCTTAAAGGGTATTACTGCCTAAAAAAATCTTAGCAGTTCATAGTCGGCATAAGACTGTAAGACACTGACTATAGCACGCACAACACTAGAACCAGCTCAGAAGCTAGACTGTGCCCCTCTACGGGCTATAGCGCCACTGACAGTATTATAAATTATTATTATGTTTCCTGTTTAGAATGTTAACCTTTTGTGTTTATCTGTTTTTGTCCGGGTCTCATCACTCTCCAACTAAATAAAGCCGCTAAATTACAGACAGAATAGCTTACGTAGTGCTGTGCTAAAGACTTGCAACTAGAATCACAAGATAACTAAATAATAAAAATAATGTATCTGTAATAGAATGTCAATTAATTTCGACGAATGCAAAAAAAAAAAACGAAAGAGAAATAAAGAAATTGAACATTAAACTTTATTACATAAATCACTTATTAATAAAATTGTTTGCAACGAACTATCGACTTCGATCTCCCAACGACTAATGCCCCACAATATCCATCATCGATCCACAGAAGCCCATCAGCATTGACTTCTTGAAACACACACACACACGCGACGACAATTTCCGAACACGCACACACCTATATTCCCCAACAGTGTGTGGAGTTGTTTGTTTACCCGCTGCGATAGCCACTGCAGCAATTGTTCTTGCAGACGATGGTCCGATTCTCGATGATGGTACTGGTGTACGGATGGTACGATGTGCGGATGGAGCTGGTGTACTGATGGTGCGATGTGCGGATGGTGCTGGTGTACTGATGGTGCAATGTGCGGATGGTGCTGGTGTACTAATGGTTCGATGTGCGGATGGTGCTAGTGTACTGATAGTACGATGCTGTTAGTACTGTTGGGCTGGGAGTGGGCTGAGATTTCTGTTCTTTGAATAATATTAAAGTTCTTATGGGTGCTTTACATCAACTCTTAACTTTACACATAATTATTTATTTAAGAGTAAATTTAAACACAAACAGTATCTGTTTATTAAAGTCTTTTGCAGTCATTCAATTTATATTTTTTTAATAGCTTTTATTAAGTACTTTAACCCTGTAATCAAATGAATGAAAAAAAAATGAATATTTCTTATTCGTATGACGACTTAAATTATTTAAAAAATGTGTATTAAATTATACGGCATTCCATACCACTTACGCTCTAACAGCACGGTTATACAAAAATTCAGTAAGCTGGCTTTGTACATTTTTATAAGAATTATAAAATTGCATGAAAACATTGTTAAAGCTTTCCAGCAGTGCCCGGTTATGACTCCGATGAGAGTGAGTTACTGAGTCTAAGTAGCCCGAGTGACCGTTGTTGATGGCCAGATTTCTTTTGCAAGGCAGGTGGTGCCTTCCAACCATTTGTCATTAGTGGTATTAATTGTATGAAAGGCTCGTATTGAAAAATGAAGTAAAAAACAAAAGCTGTTTTAATTTATTGAAGAAAATCCCATAATAGCCTCTACTTTGACAGCATATAAGCATCGGATGGATGTGGGAAATGGGAAATCTACCAACAAGAATCACCAGCCGTCGCGTTTTCTGGTAGCTACTTCCAACTGGTAGCACAGGCCCTCTTCAATTTTTGTGCACAATTATTTAGCACTTTTCGGCAAACAAATCTTTAGTATCTTTTTTCATCTCAGTGTGGGTGTACAGCCACAACTTTTAACTAATGTCTACAGACTTAATATAACTTAACTCGTATTTCGTATAAATATGTATGCGAACAAATTGTTTTCTGCAAATGAATGAATAGGATACATCAGGTTTTCAAACTCATTAAATATCGATTTTCCACCTCATGTAAGCTTATGGTTATTATCATCACTTGAAGGAAATAAATGACTTCACTTGACAATGTACACAACATGCCGACGAATGTGTAGTGCCTTTTGCGCCAGTGGATATATTATGTAAAATTTTTACGCACTTCTGAAATGTCATTATATTTAATCACAGTTAAATCGTGGTATATTATAATTGTTTAGATTTATCAGAAAAAGTGTGAAGCCAACCAAAATGCACTGATTCAATTTTGATATTGCAATTCAGATTCAAAATCAGACGAACATCGCTTACTGAGACGGTCATGGAAAAGTTGGTGTTGAATATGTACACTTTTATAACTTTCCTTCAGTAGTAAAAATAACACATTTTTCGAATTAGCAGTCTAGTTATTCAAAAAATAATGCCAGAAGATTTTGTTAACAGTGCACTGCATTTTGTGGAATTGCAAAACAGACTAAAGTACAAACTTCAAAGACAAAACTTAGGCTTAATTTAATAAATATTGATCACACAAGAGTAGTCAGTTAAGCCCGAACCAGTCGGAAAAAAAATATTTCGAGATGTTTCTGCGGACATAGTGTATACAACGAAACTAAGAATAAGTTGTACTAGCTTAATACCTAATTTCTTCGCAAGACTATTCTCCGGCAGGGAAATCCCAGAAAAACTCAGTCCGCCATCATTTGTTCGTTTGTTTTAACATCTCATTCGAAAATACCCACAACGCGACTAATAAATTTTCATGGTGTAGGTGCTCAGTTATATCAAAAATCTCCGTTGGAGTATCGATGGTGTCGATCTACTTTCCATCTCCATTAATCATGAATAATTTGTTTTATGTTGTAACTTTTAGAGATGATTTACACAGATATCTAGATTAAAAAGTAGGTAGAGTCACTCGTGGTGAGCGGTCGGTCAGTGGTCGTTTCTGTTTTATTCCGGTAGTTTGCCAAACAAAAGCAAACAAATGAAAGGTTAGTTTTAGTCAAATTTTCCTCAATTTTGTAATCGTGTTTGCTATAATGTGTATTTACCCCTACAGGTGGTAAGTGAAGGCATTCTGTATTGCTGTACTATACAAAATACAAAGTATTCTACTTATTCATCAGTAGCAAAGATACAGCCTTATAATGTAGAAAATCTTTCTTCTACATTTTGCTTTCAAAGTCGAAAGTGCGTACAATTGGCCTAAACGACTATACATACATATTTATAATATTGTATGGATCAACTTATTTTGTTGTAGTTCTTGTTACCTCATCTATAAAAGTTAAGATCCACATGAGTGCAGCCAAGCAACGGTCGTAACATCATAAGCGACGAATTGGGCTCTGAACTTGTAAGCAATTGGTGCGGCAGTGGACGACTGCGTACGGTCAACAAAAAGTATTGTGTGTTTTAATTAATCTAAATTCTATCACGTGTTTCGAAAAGTCTTCTTCCTAAAATAATGACACAGCAAACTAGCTCTAAAAGCTATTCTCTTGTACAATTTCGAGTTGTGGCCGATTGGTAGATACATTTAACACTTAGTTAGTTAATACCATATTTGGTATATTGACGAACATTACGTTCAGGAAAAATGTGAAAACATGTACAAAAATACTACAATTGATTTCCATATACTAATGGAACTATTATACTAAAGTTAAATGTCTTTACACTTATAGTCAATCAATCTCATATTCGTATAGTAAATAACTTTCTTCCATTTATTCAAGAACTATTAATGTTATTTGGTTGTGAAATCATAGATCTAATGAACAACTACTGTCAAACTTCAATTTAACAACACATTTGATATTTTGTGGCATAACTATATATACATTTTTTGTTGTGTCCGCTGAAATTTTGTCCCATTCTTGAATAATCTTCTCTGTCATGTCTCTTGCATTTTTTATATCCAATTTTCAAGTTGTTGGTCTAAATGTCCCAACAGCAGCCACATCCGTGTATTGTAAGCATTATGCTTGGGATCATTGTCCTAGTAAAATGTGAGTTCGTTTTGTAGACCCAATTTTTCTGCACTTTCACCCAAATTTTGTTTCTAAATGTCAATACATTTTTATGTGGTCCATGATACCTTCAATAATATGCAGCTTTCCTACTACTACTTCTTTCCTATCTGATTTTGCAGACAATTTTATGCTTGCAAGACAGTATGTATCTGAATTTGAATGTAATGATTAAAAAAAACATAATTTGATTAAGAATAATCGCTAATTCAAATTTATCAGAAAAAATACAGATTTGGTTAAAAAGCGTGTTAAAATAATTTCGAACCTACTTTAGGAATATGAATTTGATTGACTGTATGTATTGTGGATTAAGGTAAGACTAAAAGTTATGTAAGTACGACAGTTGAATAATTTATGTCAAAAGCGCTGTCACGAGAGAGTAAAGAATGTCCCTAACCTGTCCATTTTAACCCAAGAACTTTCTATCGGTAGTCTTGGTACTTTTGTTGGTTTTCTGTCAAATCAATTGATATGTCAATCTCGTATATAGTATTGACAATTAAGGAGTTCGGAAGAATAGAAACCAAATGAAATTCCAAAAAATCCTGTTTTTTTTTTTATTTACATGTTTTACAACAACATTTGACATACATCGTCCCTCACGTCATACAGAACCCAAGACGCTCTTAAAAATGATATAAGTTACACATCTTCGTTCCCGTGCTGTCTTCATATTTTGCTTCACTTTGAGAGTTTATTACCCCACTCCTTAAAAAATGACAGTCTTCAAAATTTGGTGCAGAAACTACGGGAACAGACCTATTTTGTTTATCCTGAACTTGTTAGTTTTCAAATTTAACGTCCTTTTTAATGGAATATTCCAGTCTCATAATAAGAACATAATTGAATGCATTTTGCGAACATACATTTGTCTCTTAGTTTCCCTCCTTTTTTGGTGGTGAATATTTGGCACTTCATCAGCTGTTTGCATAAACTAATTTACATTCACATTCAGCTTGTATCAAGCTTTACATGTATTCACAGACTCTATCTGTGAAACGGATGTGAAGCAGGAGTGAAACAGCTGTGAAATATTATAAAAAACGCTGTCAGATGATTGTGAAGGGCAAGAAACGTAGAAGTGGCATATCTCCTCCTTCCATTATCTCTGGCTTGAAGTTTCAATCGAAAGTGAATTTTGTCCTTAATCATGGACTGATTTAGAAAACGTTGCCAAGCTTTTCAAAAATAATTTCTGTAGCGGAGAATAAACTAGACCCGTGTGTGTTGCACAGAACTCAATGTTTCGACCAGCAAAATTATAATCTGTTTTATGATAGTAGCTTGTGCTAGGTGACATACAAATTTTGCATGCGAGACGATATGATTCAGATCGGGGCTGTGATCTAGCCAATCAATCCCACATTTGTTGAAAACTGGATTTGCTATGAAGACAGCATAGTATCTATAGTTTTTGCCATGGCTAAGATAAAGGGAACAGTACCAGTTCAAATTTACCATGTCAAAAAAAAGTATTCGACTGATTGGAAAAAAATTGTTTTCACCGGTATGTCTACACAAAGCTATGTACCTAAATTCGTGCTATTTAATCACGCTGGAAGCAAAATTATTAGTATTCCCATGCAGACACGTACGCATCCAAACGGAGTTTCACAAATGGTATACCAAATATGCAAATCAAAAAATACGTTTTTTCAGCATAACATTGCTGAAAGCGTATGCTGTATACTGAACGTGTGCGAAGATACACACGAATCCATAGCTCACGGTGCCGGTTTGACTAAAAAGCAATTTGCATTTGAAACTTTATCTATCTGCAGTCATAAACACGGAATTTGTATGGTTTCCTAACGCTCGGAAATTCTTTTCGTCATTCTATTCGTTTCACCTGTTTTTTTTTGTCTGTAACAAGTTAAAGCCATTCATGCGCATGTAGCAGGAATTCATTGAAAAATGATACTAGTTCACAAAAATTCCAGAAACTTACTTTTCGATAAATGCTCAGCATTAGAACCTCCACAGGTCAGCAAAAGTCTACATCATCATCATCATCAAATAGGAGCTGATTGGCTCGTCCGATAATTTGATCAATTCCGAAGTCCAACATTCTGAAAGTTATCTTAAGAAGCCTGCAAGCCCGTACACCCTCAGTATACACACACTGCATATTTCCGTAGCACATATTGGTCGTTAAATGGAAGTACATACCAGTTCCCTTATCCTTTATCTTTAATCACAGCAATAAAACGCTCAGGATAGTCATTGGCATCATCATTATGATGAAACCAAGTGTGACCACCCTCTGTCTTTCAGCAAGCAATTCCCTATCAGTGTTGACTTTTACTGCACTCCAGAGATCGACCGTTTCAGACTATGGTGCTTCCGAAAATATCCCTGTGTCCTTCCTCTCAGATAGATGTATCCTGATTTTTCTTCGGTCTTCTGCCGTTGGACCAAGGAATATCTCCCACCCAGTCGTTGTCCTCCTACCCTTAACGGTTTGGTGGCCTGAGTCCTTCGTGCAAGCAATATGCTGAGGATTTGAGAACCCCAACAAAGGAACCATCCCGTCATGTTTGCTTCCATCTTAACCGTCTATAGATCCTTTAATCCAAACTAAAGGGGACGGGGTAGTGAAATCATCCACTTACACTCCGGTCCCTTCTTAAGGATATCAATGCGTGCTATTCACTACGTAGTTATCTCCATCGCGCTGCGAGCTACTACATATATCTCAAAGTCATTTCCCATCGTCCGATGAGTTGGGGGTTGAGTATCGCCACTGGATGAAGGTTTAAGACTCAGTGCAATCTCTCATAGTTTCACTCCTTAATTCCCATGTGACAGTTTCTTCACATAAGTTCTACCAATCCGCATATATACTTTATTTGGTGTATATATATTTTTTGCGTTCTCCGGCTTACGTCCATTTTTCGTTGTATGTCATTGTGTTGATGGCGTTACTTATGGGCCTCAGCGAAAACGTTTAATGGCATGTTGCCTCACAAACTGTCCCCTTTAGGAGGGCGAGGGCGGTCATAACTTGGAAAATAGATAGTGGAAGGTGTTTTTAATGATGTCTCAAATGAGTCGCCGGACCCCAGGGAGTGGCTCTTTGAAAAAAAACGATTTGTTGATTTTTCACAAAGACGAGGGGAAGGCAATGTGGACACGCCCGCATTAACAATTTGGACATAGCCGTGAAAATGGGACAAAAAGACGATGTGTCTTTTTCTAAACGTGGTATCAAGGTATAATAAATTACTTTTACAGAATACTCAACACTGTTAGTTAGTGCCATCGTATCAAATTGAAAAGAAAATGTAACTCGCGGGCAAACCTAGAGGAAATCATTTTAGCGTACTTCACTTCTGCCACGTTTTTAACTAATCGCATCGAAAACTAACCAAGAAACCCTACTGAGCAGCGCCTCTTCCAAAACCTTTGTAATTACTATGTGGAATGCCTGCAATTTCGCCAAAATATTGACAATGAGATGTACGTACACTCTACTGCAATGTAGGTGGAAGACTTCATAAGACACTATAAGGATAATGTCACGAAGTATTGTGGCGTTTTTAATTACTGAAATATGTCCATGTCCTCCATGCAAAAACATACACACTACCTTTCATTTAACAATTAGTTTGGCGGGCCAATCGCCAGTAAAACTACTGGAATTGCACGCGGTTCGACTTTATCGTAACGTAGAATATCACTATAGTCAAGAATTCGGAGAACTATGGTGTTAACTATCTTTTCTGGGCAGCGCGAAGTTTGTGAATACGGATAAAAATAATAGCTTAATTTTGCACCGTCTTGATTCTGAGATTTTGTTGGATATCTTAATTAAGTCTGCATAGTAATGGATTGGTAGAGACGTGATGTTCACCATTTATTTATGTCGTTCAATTTAGAGGACAGTGGCATTTAAAAAAATAGAAATGCCGCCGGGTGTGCGACCAATACCACACAGCGCATGGATAGTGGACTTGCAAGCCAATTACAGTATAAGTGGAACAACTAGTTCACTACCACTAGACTCATTTTGTAAAATTCTTCTTCTTCTTCTTGTGGCGCTATAGACGGGTTGAACCTGGGCCTCGGTCAACAATCCTCTCCAACTGGCACGATCCATAACCAGCTGCCTCCAATTTCGCACTCCAAGTTGGTTGAGGTAGTTCTCCACTTGAGTGCGACATTGTCATCGTGGTCGTCCTCTATTGCGTTGTCCCACTGGCTCGGAGTCGGAGACTCTTAGGACTGGGGCTGTGTTGTCAATGCGCTCAACATGGCCTGGCCATTTTAGGCATTTGAATCCTTAGACGCCTGACTAGACTCAGTTTTTCTGCGTTTAATCTCGGTACTGATGTTGTTAGTACTATTAACTTGTATAGCTCGTCTCTATGCACATTATCATATGGGGGTTAAATTCGACAAATAGGTGCTGAGTGTCGATCTGCATCTCTTGGGTTTTTTCGAGGATCTGCCGTACTGTGGAAATTTGATCGATGGTGGACTTCCCAGGCCTGAAACCGCACTGAGAGGGACTTATCATGTTGTTGACGAAAATTTTAAGACGCTCACACAGAATAGCAGAGAAGATCTTGTAGGCGATGTTAAGAAGACTTATCCCCCGATAGTTGGCACAGTCAAAGGGGTCTCCTTTTTTGTGGATCGGGCAAACGATACTAAGATTCCAATCGTCGGGCATGCTTTCCTCCGACCATATCCTACAGACGAGCTGGTGCATGCGAACAACCAGATCATCTCGAGCTGCTTTAAACAATTCCGCGGACAATCTGTCCGCTCTAGCCGTTTTGTTCGACTTAAGTCTCGATATCGCTACTTTGACTTCGTCTAGATCGGGGGGACCGAATTCTCTTCTATAGACCTCACGAAACGCTCTCGTCCTTCTATCTAGCATCGCCTTATATGCTGCTAGCTTCGCTGGATGCGCCTGCCGACACTCATTGTCAAACCATGGGTTGTTTTTAGGTGGCATTTTATAACCCGACACATCAGAGGCTGCTTCTCTGATGGCGTTTTGAAAAATGTTCCACTGTTCGTCGTTTGTTTCGCCTGGCAGGGTTGGACTCTCTGAGAGCTTAAGAGAGACTCGGTCGGTAAAGTTTCCAGCGGTCGATTGCGATTGTAGGTTTGTCACGTCAAACTGTTTTGGTCTTGCTCTACACCGTTGTACAATCGATATCCGAGTTCTGACCTTGGCTACAACAACGTAATGGTCCGAGTTGATGTTAGCACCTCGAAACGTTCGGACATCGAGGAGACTGGAGGACGCAATGTGATCGATCTGGTTGACGGTTGATTGATCAGGGGACCGCCATGTCCCTTTGTGAATGTTGAAGTGAGAGTACCGCATGCTGGCTTCAGAGAGGTTTCGCCCCGTCATAAAGTCCAAAAGCCTAAGTCTATTGTCGGATGTGTTGTCGTGTAGGCTGTGTTTTCCTACAACTCTAGCAAAAATTTCTTCCTTGCCCCGCTTTGCATTAAAATCTTCTAGAACGATCTTGGTGTACTTGGTGTTCACATTGAATCGCGCACTAGTAAGTGTTTCGTATGTAGTGTATTCACCTTTTTAAAGAGCTTTAGTCATGTTTGGCGAACTTCAGTGCCATATTGGGTGAAATTGGTATTTGAAACGAATGTATTTATATGTAGTGTGAAACAACAGAACAATCGCAAGGATCATGGCGGCTGAAGAAGTCTCTCAGAAACAAACCCATCACGCTTAGGATGTAAAATAGTAGGAGTATCATGTTCTTCTCTAAGCTTCTATAAACAATCGATAGACACATTTTTAATCTGGGACCGAGGTCATCACTGAAAATCGAATATTTCTTTGTATAAAATAATTGAAGTCAACAAAACTTATTTATTAAAGTCTCTTCAGACCATGGATACACATTTTTATTTTTAAAAGACAAGTGAGTGGCAACTTATGACCACTAGTTAAACCTGAATGACTTTCTAGAAGCACGTATTTTTGAATTCTATCGATAGCTGGCTCTGACGAAGCAGTTGTACATTGTATGTTTATTCCATTTGTTCAAGTTGTTTTATTTTATTTATTTCCCTATGAAGTATATACATCTCACTTTTATTCTTCATATTGTTACACTTAGTTTTGCGATCTAGTCTTGGGCTAGTATCCAGGATTAATTATTATTCATTTAATTTAGCTTTGTAAGAAGTTTACATTCATCACATATACTACAATTTTGAAATTCGATAATTTTTTCAGATAAATTGAATTTTCTTGTGAATTCTTGCGAATAATTAATGGGATTGTTGCATGATAAAATAAGACTTTGGATTTGTTTCCATTTTAGTCATAAAAACCTAAATTTGTTTGTTGGTACTCGTATGTACGTGCATCTTAGACGGTTTGTAGACCTGCATAGTGTAGACGGTCGTTGAAGGCCAAGCTCAAAAATCTCCAACATTTAATAAAAAACAATTAAACATAAAAAATAATTGAAACTCAAGAGAGTGTTCGTTGCACGAGGTTCGTGGGCCAAATCACGATCTGGAGAACAGATCCTTCATGAATCACTTTTATCTTCGAAATGAGATCAGTCAATAGCGATCAGAGAATCTCTGTTTTACTAGATTCAATAACGAAAACAATGCAAATTCTGATTTCTCAAGAAGATCTTCAAAGTGTTTTCAAATCATTGAAGAACAAGAAGTTAGCTGTGATTGATGATATACCGAATATTGTGCTGAGCCATCTCCCCCGATTGCAATAGAAATGTACTCTACACTTTTTAATAATGCGCTTATTATGCACATTTCCCGGCACAAAGGAAGACAATGCAACACATTATGTTATGCATATGTGAGGCATATTCAGAGACACACATCCGCTGTCCCTATGTTGGGCACATAGTTAAGATAGCCTTAGGCAAAACAAAAATAATAAATACGTCTTCGGCAGAACTAGAAAAAAAACGATACTATACTTTCTAGCCAAAAGAGCAATTAGAGTTGTAGACTAGATTAGCTTACAATACCCGCATAGGTTCAGTAAGATCAGCAAGAATTAATTATTTTGTCAAGGATTAAGTTACATGTAAGAGTGGAGCAAAATAAAAATTTGTCATGTGGCGTCCCGTAGCGTTGTGGGTGTGTGCGTCGACCACAACCTCGGCGTCGTAGGTTCGATTCCTGCTCTGTACGACAAAAATAATTTTCTCGGCACCACCTCTTTGGAGTCACTGACAATGCTCATAGAGTATTTCTTGTCTAGAAAAAGCTTCTCTAACTTGGTTCCACTCGTGAGAGAATAATAGCACGCAGAACACGAGTGTTTGCTGAGAAGCTAGGTCCTGGCACTCCATGGGCTGTAGCGTCACCCATATTATATATTTTTTGTATATAATAAAAATTAACTACTTTTGATTAATCCACAGTGAGAGTACTGAGACACAGTAATCCTGAGAGAAGAAAAGCTTCGAAACGATCGGCCCTCGCTCTCACCAACGCATAATTAATGTAAGCCTTAGAAGTGAATTCGCATCTCTAAGACCTACATACACTTGACCGATCGATTTGACTAATCATGTAATCTACTCAAATGAATTAGCAACGTATGCAGCTCACAAGATGTTGCAGCGGCAGAGGTGCCTCAAGTCACGCCAATAGCTCTTGTCTGAGACCATGCAGAGCACCATTTATAAAGGCCATCTTGATAGACTCATCGATAACTCCGACAGCCAAGAGAACAGTTGGGTGCTCAATATAGGGATCTACCTGTAATTAGAGGAATCGTCAGAACAAACGATCTATCAGATAAGGTACTGTCATCTGTCTGCAGCTCCGCCTTGTGCACTAACTTCGTTGCTTAGCTTGTAACTTAGAAGACGAAAAACAATTATATTTTAATAAAGCGCGTTCTGTGCCCACCGTTACACAAATCTTTGTTGAGATACTTGTGTAGGGCCAATTTCAATCGCAGAGATTTATGCCCTCCATGTAAATGTTTACCGGAAACAAAAAATATGGTTGAAATTTCAAGGCGCTACAAGAAACGTATCATATAGGCAAGCTGGTTTGTTCGTTACGTATAATGTGTGCCATTTCAAAATCTGACCAGTCGCACTGCAATTTAATTACAGGAATAGCGACAATGTGTGTATATCTTTTGCAGGGTTCGTCATAAGTAAAATCATCCGTTTCCGAGGCTTGTTGTTGCTTCGTAACTATTTATGTTTTGTGTGGCCGGGCCCTGTTTTGGAGGGCCAGTTCCTTTTTTGTAACCCCTAGGACAAGAGGTCGCGCATATAAGTTTGGCAGGTTGAGCTCGGGTGAACTACAACCAGTACCCGATGGCTACCACTTGGAGGTAAAATAAGCACAATTGGTGTGTTGTAACACTGGGCATCGCCAGGTTGACGCCCCAGTCAGTGCCTACCCGATTCCCACAGCACCCAGCCACCTTTGGTTGCTTCGAGAAGAAAATTCTTCGGGTGATTTTCGGTCCCGTCTGCATAGATGGTGAGTGGAGGAGGAGATACAACGACGAACTATACGGGCTGTTCAGCGACATCGACATTAGCCAAAAGAGTGAAGATCTAACGATTGAGATGGCTAGGCCATGTTGAGCGGATGGAAACCAATGCTCCGGCCCGAAAAGTCTTCGAATCCACCCCCGAGGGACGGCGCAGTAGAGGAAGACCGCGACAGGTGGCGCACGCAAGTGGAAAGGGACCTCAGCCAACCATGCGTGCGAAACTGGAAACAGCTAGCTTAAGATCGAGCTGGCTGGAGACGCTTGTTGGTTGAGGTCGAGGTCCACCCCGGACTGTAACGCCACCTCAAGTAAGTAAGCGACCATGTGACTCCAGTTTCTACAAATGCGCCCAATGTAACTAGGTTTTCTTAAAAGTAATCAAGAAAAAACTAACTAATTGAATGGCCTGTATGATGATGATATATTTTTGATTACATATTTTGAAAATCATGTTTATCCGCTTAAATCCTGAGTGGGTCTTAGCCTGCTGGTCCTAATGCTCCAGGTGGTCCGATTGGTCCAATGCGTCCGATTGGCCCAATCCGGCCGATTTCTCCTGGTGGTCCACGATTTCCGCGGCTGCCTGGTGGTCCGGGCTGGCCAGGTGATCCAGGCTGGCCACGTGGCCCTCGGGGTCCAATTGGTCCAGGTGGCCCAGGAACTCCTGGCAAACCGTCATAGCCTCGTTCACCTTTGTCGCCTGGTTGGCCATTTCCTCCTTGTACTCCAGGTACTCCTGGTGGTCCCGGCCGACAGAAGCAACTGTTCTGTCGAGCGACGGATGCAGCAAAAATTCTAGTTTTAGATTCGTCCCAATCAGCCGCTGTGGCCATGGTCACAATTGCTATAAAAGAGTGTAATTTGTTAACGAAAAAAATTGTGTATATTCTCCCAGGTCTTACCAACTAAGAGAAATGTTGCTAGCTTCATGATGGAGCGATTCCTACTTGTGCTTAAGTCGCAGCGACTATTTATATAAATCTGAAATCGATTCACCCCGGCGTATTCAAGTGATCAGATTACTTAGCAAATGTATGTGTTTATCGCCTAGCTGTTTTAACGCGGCAACATACTGACCCGATTTGCTTGCCAAAATAATTATCAAAGCTGTCATATCTATTCGACTGGTTTGAAAAATAACTGAAGAAGCTCCACCAGACATATTTGCTGGAGATCATTGAATTCTATCATGTAGATGAAGAAGAATGGTGCTTTGTTTATAGAATGTTCGATAGATGAGAGATAATATTTACTTTTGAGATCGATGGACTTGACAAGGCCTTTTAGAAAGGCATTGAAAACGTCGTTATTTGGGAAAGCAGTGAGTTCAGTGTATTATTTGTTTAAGCACACGCGATAAGCGCGATGTGAGTAGATAATGAGATGTGCTTAATTCTTTATTCGTGTAGTATCTTGTCTCGAGTAGCTTTTTGAAAGTCGTTAACGAAATTGTGAATTTACTGACTTTGATTTGATGCCTAATAGGCTTAAACGAATATTCTGTAACAATCTTTGGAGTAGTGAATGCGCTTTACACCGATAAATTACAATAGTACAGTGCAGGGAGAACGAAATTAAATAGTTTCACTAAATTTTGGCCATCCGATATGGCAAATTTATGAAATCTGCTTGACTTCTTTGCTACAGAAACTGAACGTCTTAATAGTAACATAGGTAAGTATATGAATCATACTTAAGTACCTACTACGTACATAGAAGAACAGAAATATTAACAGAAGTGCGTTACTACAGAAATTTCGGAGAGTACCGCAAGGCTAGCTGTTCATGGAATGTACGACAATCTGCGATTAAGACCAGTCTTCGTGAACTATCACAAGAAGTAGCACTATAAAGAGATTGTATATGTACTAAACACATTTATTAATAAGAATGACCATTATTTCTGTGTGGAAGTGTGGAAGTGTGGAAGTCCGTTGAACATTTCTCATAGAATATCAGGCTAGATGTTCTTTGTGACACTACTCTGCTACACTACACTGGTTCATGGAATTTCCATTACTTTGCAATGGTTTCCTATTAGAACTGAAACTATGAAAATCAGGCACCTGCAAAAGATTACGGTGCAGACTCAAGATTTCAAGCCAGCCGCGCTCATATGACTTCATCGGCACCGGAAAAAACCTTGAGCGTATAACATTACCATCTTTCGCCGAATGGCCGCATGCGTTGATTGAGGCAACCACGAAGCACATACGGACATTAACGGTCCCTTATTATTCTCAAAGTTCATTTATGATCTTCCTGAGTTACTTTGGTCGTCGTATTGCAATTTGCACATATAGATGCACGGACAAATTGCGGTTACCTTAGTACAGGTTAAGCTTGGCAAGGATAAAGTATGGTGTGAGAGATGAGAGCGTATCTGAGATTCACTTCACTCACTCGATGTGGATCGTGGAAAACGGCGGGCAGACTACCTTATCGATGACTATTTCGAACCCGCAAAACCTATGTGTTGTGATAAGTGACAGCAAGAAATGCTGGAAGAAATCTCAAATTTAAATTTGTCAACCCAAAAAAATAAGTGAAATAGGAAATATGAGATAGTTGTGGGCTTATACTTGAAAGCGTTTGATAATGAAGACAATGTAGCTTCTGACAAAAAAGCGAACTACAAAATTTGGTGTTTTTTAACAATCAAAATTTTATTCGTTCTATTAAGTGTTAATTTTATCTTAAAAATGTCAAAGTTTGTATGGCGTGTTTTAATTCGAACATTTTCCACGATGTCCTCAAAACGCATTCACCTTACCGACATGTGAGCACTTCACTTCGAACGTATTCAACGATGCAATATTGTGAAGTTTAGTGAAACGTCCCCCCGGCTTTTTCCGCGGTAGATTAGAATAATTTGTTGCTTGCTGGTGTATAGACCGTTTCCCAGTTCCAGTCCGTCGGTAAGATCCATCGCGAATCCTGAAGACAAGCGGTCTACGATCCTTCCTTTCTACCTTCTGCAAAAAAATTATTGATCAGTGTTGACACAACCACAACCTTAACTAAGTTTTGACTTGACAACCGCAATTTGTGGACAAAAAATTCGCCTCTAAATGTGTAATATGCATATTAAAGAGTAGTTGTTTTGAGAGAGATACACATATGTGCAGCATATTTTTTTATAACTACTTCCAATGAAGATACAATTATTTTGTTCGTGTTTATATCTTAAGAGGTTAATGCAAAAAGACCGCTTTGCATAATTTGGGCAAAGTTTGCATTTTCAAATGGGTCGTCTGCATGAAAGAACAGCAAATGTTTTGTTTTTCTTTTCACTTGATTTTAGCTTGCAATCCGGTTGATGTTATCTTCAAATCATTTTGTGATGCTAGTGTTGGGACCGTTTAATCGGCTCTCAACTGTACAGTCGATTTGATAAGATCGTATACGACAAAACTCGTGTACGAAAACCGGTTTCAAAGTGGCATTTGCATTAGCAGATAAACATATACTTCTGCTAGATGCTTTGAATAAGAAAATGTAAAAAGTGTTCGGTGTTCAGTATTTTAAAATGAGTGCCGCGTTTGCATCACTTTATTGAGTACTCTTGTGCACGTATCCAAAAGGGCGGAAA
The DNA here is from genome assembly GCA_916610145.1 of Eristalis arbustorum. NCBI lineage: Eukaryota > Metazoa > Arthropoda > Insecta > Diptera > Syrphidae > Eristalis > Eristalis arbustorum. Next base: position 57,462,997 of record OU744318.1, read on the forward strand.
ATGTCATACAGAGCAGCTGCTAGATAAAGCATTTGTTAGCAAGTGGATGCACCGTTAACCGCAAGTTCAAAATGTGTACGATTTGCCGCATAGCAGGTCTAAGCCAAAAACAACAAAAAATCATGACAAATAGAAAAAATCATTCCCAGTTTGGCGGTGGATTTGGAAAGACATTGAAACAACGTTATTTTTTTCGGATGAAAAATCTTCTTGGGCATGGTCTCCCATCACTCATAACAAGTGTACACAATCCAATAAATTATTCCAGCGGACCGTCAAACACCCGTCAAAGGCGCACGTTTGGGGATGCTTCTCAAAACAATGATTTGGCAATTGATTTATATTTACAAATAACTTATACGCACTCAACATGGGCAACATTTTTAAGAAGGCTTTATGACCATCTGGCCGAAAGTGGTTTAAAAAAAGGAATGAGAATTGGTTAGTGCAAGAATATAATGACCCCAAGCATCGCAGTCGTTTGCGCAGTGCGCGGAAACAAGAAAATGACGTCGATGTTTTAGATTGGCCGTCACAGTCGCAAATCCCATTGAAAATGTTTGAGCATTCATGAACCTAAATCTCTAACAGTTTCGCATAGCAATATGTTGCTGTACTTTAAGCCCTGAGACATTGAATCTATGCATATGTGTTGTCACTTTTGTTTGTCTACATATTTTCCTATTCCTGCATTGTCCTATTTGTTTACTTCTTTAAGGTCAGTAGCGTCATATTATATTTTGTTTCTCAATGTTTCTCGTTAAACATTTAAACTGTTGTTTGGTGAGTGCATAGATGCTGATGAAGAGGTTAGCCTAAGGTTAAGTTAGTTTAAGATTAGAAAAAAAAGCCAAGTTTTTTTTAACAGTTTTCTTGGCAAAATATATTAACAGATTCCAAAAGACGAAACTGGAAAAAAATGCTCAAGCCGAAAGGTATTACTAAATTTAGTTTGTATTAGCTTAGAGTACCCGTATAGGGTCAGTAGGTTAGATGTAAGAACGTTTGTCAGGTTAGTTATTAAATAAATTAAGTTTATATTAAAATGTTTTTAATTTGTAATCGTCACGAGACATTTCATAACTCAAAGAAAGGAGATCGCAACGGTCAAACAATTATCACCCAAAATAAGAGATATTTGCCTCGAGATTATGCTATAAGATTCGTAGAAAGCATGCCTCGAAGAATCCAAGCAATTATAAATAATGGAGGAGAGTGAACAACATATTAATTATAAAGCATTCAATTAAATAAACAAAATAAACCAGTACAATGGTGTTTAGCTTTGCATTATCACCACCTTACCACTGGTGGGGGAATAGCAATAGGGCAAAGAAAACAGAAATGAAACATGTGAGCTCTTAATTCGCACTCGTCATATTATTTATTGTCTCAGTCTTTTATGGTATATAATTTATAACGCAACTAAATGCTGACACAGCGCCTGATGGCCATTGACTAGCGTGGACTCAACTAAGCAAAATCAATTGACGCGAAATCGAAAACATGTACAATTCGTACAAATGGCTTTGTTTTTAATAATAAATAATTGTACTTCCTTAATATTTTTGTGGTTTTACAATCTTATCAACCAGATTGTATTTATTTTTATTTATATATTTAAATATCTAATTTTATGAACTCCCACCATTATATCATTATCGACGCTACAGTACACACAGTTTTCTAACTCTGCACGTATACATCCCATCGAAATCAATTTCTTAAAATCGATACCGATATCCCTTAATGCTCCTAACTACTTGAGAACTTCTTCTAGCGTTTTTTCTCCCTTCTTTGTTTTACTTGGACGAAGCAGACACTCAATGAATAATCCTATTAGAATGATAATTACAGGACCTGCTAAGCACCGGAGTATGTTAACTTTGCACACAAATTTTCACAATGCACCAGATATCACACACAAAAACATCCACCTATCTATGCATCCACGACAAGAGTTCGATTTTCCTACGACATCTGTGGGCATATTTGATATGAATGAAAGAGTCCCAAACTGTCGGTCTCTATGGGAATGATAATAAATTGTTACCTCAGCGTTATTACAAATGATGCTGGCGGTAGGTCCTCTGAGTAGCATAATGTGCTACACGTGCCTCGAATTCTGATTCATACACCAATATGCTGTCTCAGAGGCAATATTCACACTCCTCATAGGCGTTCCCGGCCAATTGGCTTTAGACCCCCCGAACATATCTTGCCAAGGAGAAACAAAAATGTATTTGATTTCGAATGTATCCGTTTGAGTAATCCTATCCATTATCCCTCTGTTTAGTGCCTTACCTGCAAAGAGGGAGACTTTTATCCTGTGAGCAGAAGTGTTTTAAAGGATCTAAAAGAGATTTACTCATGAGTATCTATTTAAAAGATTTTTTTGCCGAAAAGCCATCCAATTACGATTTTGTCTAACACTGAGGAGCTTGTGTATCTTTTCTTATGCGACGTTCTTTTGTGATGTCTGATGTTTGTGAAAAGGGGCTCAATTGGGAATATTAGCTTGTTTGGGCACAAGTTGCCAACAGGGTTGTGTGGCATGTCAAAGTGGTGTCTTGTCGATCCCTTTGTAATGGGATATGCATATCTCGTAGTTAGGCTTTATTCAGTCAATTATCACTTCGAGACATATAAATGGTAATGGTTTTTGTTAAGTACATTGCATGCATACCAATCTTCGAAGTTTTGGTTTTTTTGTGTGTGTGTTGAGAATGAAACCAAAGATGTTTGTCAAGGAGAATTTTTCTTGGAAAAAGTTCTTCTCTATGGTTATCTGCCCATACATTCGGATGCAATTTTTTGATGCGTACACACATTAAGGGATGACGTGTATTACATTTTAAGAATAGACAGTTTTTAATGAAAATGCAGACAAATTTGATTATGTGCTCTTTAAAGAGTGACGTTGTCGTTCTGAGTCTAATAAGCTGTTCGCTGATAGTGCTTAGAGAGTATAGGTTATAATAATAATATATAATATGGGTGGCGCTACAGCCCATAGAGGGCCAGGGCCTAGCTTCTCAGCAACCACCACAGTTTAATGCCGACTCCAAACGGCCAAGTTTGAGAAGCTTTTTCTAGACAGGAAATACTCCTTCAGCATTGTCAGTGACTCGAAAGTGGTGGGGTCGTGAAAATTGTTTTCGTCGCTCAGAGCAGGAATCAAACCTACGACGTCGAGGTTGGGGCCGACGCACATACCCGCAACGCCACGGGCCACCAGTATAGGTTAGATAAGGTAAGGTTATTGGACTGCCAGCGAAATTGATAGAGGACTTAGACCGTTGTAATTAAATTGTTGTTATTACATGGTGACTGGACCAGATTTAATAGGAATCGAACCTGTGACCCCTATAACCAGGAACAGGCATTCAATCGCTTGCGTCTTCCAGCCGGATCAGAGAGTATAATAGCAAAGAAGGGGTTCTCAAACCTCGCCGTTTGGAAGCTCTCACTCCCCTCCACCTTGAGAGGAAGGTACCACAATAATCAAGTGGTAGTTGTAGAACCTATATTAATTTTAGAGAGCCACTCACTTAGTGGTGCCCGCAGAGTTCCTGGAAGAGTTCTATATATTGATTTACACCGTCCCCATATCATATTATTTAAAATCATACTATATTAAGACTTAATAAGGAATGTAAAACTTTATTAGGAAGTAAAGTGATCATAGGGGAACAACTTTAGTCTTTATATTATTATTTAGAATGATTTTATTTAATAATTTTATAGGATTATTCCCTCATATTTTGAAATGAAGAAGTCATTTAGTTTTAACATTAGCTTAAGCATTTCCTTTATGATTGGCTTTTATAATTTATGGATGAATCAGGCACAACATATATGTGCTCATTTAATTCCACAAGCAACTCCGCTATTTTTAATTGTTTTTATAGTTTCTATTGAAACAATTAGAAATATTATTCATCCATTAACATTAGCTTTTCAATTAATAGCAATAATGAATAATGAAAAAATTCGATTTTTTGTATAAAAAAAGGGAAGAATGCCACGCAAGCCACCAATGGAATGTGCGAACCTTACGGAGACGATACTCGTGAAGCACAACAATGGATTTCTGGATTTCTGGACAAATGGATTTCGTTCTAGTAATTTCGATGTGAAAGATGCACCTCAGTTTTGGTCGAGCTATCGTTGAAAAAATCGGTGAAATTATGTAAAAGATTGACCAGGACAGCCGCCATTACATCGTCAAAAAACTAAAAATTGATCATCAAACGGTTTTGAATTTGGTTCAATAAAGTTCATTATAAATATAGACAAAAAATGTGTTGAAGTTTAATTGGAAATACGAAAAGACAATAAATGTCATCACACTCAATTCACCCCTTTCATTTAGTAGACTATAGTCCATGACCATTAATAAGAACAATTTATGTTATAACAATAGTTTTAGGATTATTAAAATGATCTCAGCAATATGATTATTCATTATTTTTATTAGGAACAACATTTACAATGTTAACTATTTATCAAAGATGACGAGATGTACTCCGAGAAGGAACCTTTCAAGGACTACATACTATACTTGTGCCGGATTTCATAGTACAACCGAACTTAAACTTCTCTCAAAAGATTCCATTTTCACAGTCACAGTGAACTAATTAATACACAAACCAAGTGAAACATGAACAAAATAGGGATTGTGATTGAAAACAGAAGTGCAGAAAGCCGTCACCATTGGTGGCTTAAGGTAAACCACTATTTACAGTATAAGTTACACTGATCACCACTGAAGCTAGCACTGTGAATCGGGCAGTATAGTAACAACAGCTTTACGATGAGGAGTAATTTTATTTATTGTATCTGAAATATTATTTGTTTTTTTATCATTTTTTCCGAACTTTTTTCATAGTAGCTTATCACCTGCTTTTGATCTACGGACTGTCGGACTATTTGAACCATTTCATACCTTTCAAATTCATTTATTAAATACAACACTAACGATTTCCAGTTGATGAGAGAGCTATGGTCGCGGGCGAAGTAGGGCGGGTACTGTCGCATATTAGCTTCGATTCTATGTTTACTAGGTCTTCGTACCTCGTCAAGATGTGCAGCTACATGAACGATTACAACAGACATGTTTGAAAAAAAAAAAAAATGTCTACAAAAGGAAGCTACAGTTGGGCCATTAATTGTAGATGTACATACATATTCCGTTCAATGGTATATATTGTATTGTAATTGTGAGTATTGTATGTATATGCAGCCTTAATTTGTGTGAAGACAATCATCAAATATTCTTATTTCAACACTAATCCTCTAAAAGAGAGTGCAGTATCTTACAAACAAATTTATTTCGATAAATTTAATCAATTTTTGATTAGGTTCTTTAACATTGTCAGTGCCACGAAATATCCATCGAGACATGACCTTTTTTTTCCACTTTTTTTTTATTTTTCAATTCATTTATTTACATGCTAGGCAAAGATGCTTAAAACTAGCTTAACTAACTTGACAAACGTTCTAACATCTAACCTACTGACCCTATACGGCTACTCTAAGTTAATACAAACTAAATTTAGTAATACCTTTCGGCTTGAGCATTATTTTTTCGTCTTTTGGATTCTGTTAATATATTTGGCCAAGAAAACTGTTAAAAAAAACTTGGCTTTTTTTTTATCTATCTTAAGCTAACTTAACCTAACATTAAAACTTAAGGTACTATCGTAACTGTGTCCGTGGCAAGCGTACGCGTGCACCAGGGCGTATATGTTATGTATATGCCTAACATATATAATTTACGGGCCGTGGTGCACCTTTTTGTTTTTTTTTTTGGATTTTTGTATTTTTTTTTGTTTTGCTCTCTAACTTATAATCTATGTAACTTGTCCACTATGGTCAACTAGAGCGTCAATATGAGAAGCTATCGGCGACGGAGAATGGTTTTGGTGTAACTACCAATAAAAAAGCCTTTCTTCGGCAGACTCTCTCCTGTCTCGAGCAGAGATCGCTCTACTGAACCGGAGGAGATCCTCATGACTGCGAGTGACATCCCGTTCGTACTGGAGTCGCCTGTTCACTGTTCGGCGTACGACGTGGAAGATTACAGGACATCCGTATGGATCCTGTATTAGGCCAATTGTGTCGAAATAGAGGAACGCCTCGAGAGGAATGAAGCCGGAAAGGCGTACTCTTTCATGGTACATAGTGTTGGGGTAGTCAGCCCCAAAGATCAGACAGTTGCAAGAAGTCATAACTCGTGCAATATGACTTCTGATCAGCTCAATAATAAAATTATCTATGCCGTTGAGGTTTGCCTCGTTGTACAAGACCTCATTGGGATAGTACTCCTTGAACTCAGATTCGGAGATACGATACAAACGAAGACAAGTCCGAAGACATTGTCTCTCGAACAACCTCATCTTTTCCATCTCGGAAGGACTCACGGTGAACCACAGTGGACAACCGATAACCTTCACCATGGTATCAAGTTGGCTGCTGTAAGACAACCTCCTTGCCACAGCAAAGGCCTTTTTGGCTTTGGCCAGAGCAATATCTACATGTTTGTCAAAATACATATATTGATCCAACCAAATGCAAAGATATCTAACTACATTTTTCACATTTAACAATCGTCCGGGCGGGTCAACAATGCCGAACTTACGCCAGTTTGTGCGCGCATCCCTTGATGCCATGTACAACGGGGTCCTGAAAAGGATAGTTTCACACTTCTGGAAGTTGATAACTAACTTCCATTCGTCGCAAAATCGCTGAATTTGTGCGAAGTCACGTTGCAACCTTTGGATCTGATCGGCGAATGCAATTAAGTGCGGCATTGAACCTATAATATCTGCAGTGAAAATATGATCGGACAAACAACCGCTCCCTGTTGCAGACCCTTTTTGATGTCAAAGACCGTGGAAGAAGTTACATCGCCATTTTTCACGACGAATTTTCTATCCGTTATCATGTCATAGATCATGTATAGCAATGGTTTACTTATGCCGAGCCTGACCAGTTTGAGGAAGAGAATCTCTAACCAAACGGTGTCGAACGCTTTCTCCAGGTCAATCAGACATGCACCCGTACATTGTTTTTTAACTTTGTTCCATTGAATGTCGGACACCAGTTTGGACGCGGCATATATGGTTTCATGCCCTGCCTAAATCCGAACTGGTTATCCGGCATGATATTATTTTCCTCAACCCATTGATTCAGAACTCGAATGACTATCTTTTCAAAAACCTTGCTTAAGGAAGAAGACTGATCGACCAAAGATTTGTCGGAATTGATCTGTCTTTGTTTCGTTTATGGATTGGTTGCACCACAGCTGTTTTCCAAAGTTTCGGGTAATAAGCATTACTCAGCGCATTGTTAAACAATGTTGTGTAGATCTGCACTGCTTCGGGGGGAAGATGGCGAAGCACAATATTTGGTATACCATCGATTCCACAGACTTTTTCTTCTTCAGCGAGATTTAGATACCCTGGAGATCTTCTTGATAGATCAGGATGTGGTTTCCATCATTGGCGACGGCACTATTTGCCATGTAATCGTCATTGAACCTGGTGAACCTGGAACCTAGGTTCTCAGATCGCCATTGACTTATCTCGTTACGAAGATAACTGTGGTTCAGCAGGGCTTCGTTCTCCAGTTCGTGATTCGGCCTAGTAACCTCGTTGACTGTATACACACCCTGAAAGACAGCACCGATTGCTTTCACCTTCTCTTGAGGGTCTTCAACCACGAAAAGTCATTGTCTAGCACTGCCCCATCTGTATCTATGCCGACTGAAGTCAGTAATTTATTTACTTGCGGGAACATACCCGGGTTGTTAGATCGTACAGCCCGGATTTTATTGACCCAGTGCAAGCTTATAGCCAGGCTATACATAATTCGGATTAGCTGTTGGAGGGCTTTGATCTCCGAGTTCAGTGCCCTGACTTCCGGATTTTGTGGATCTGTAAACCGCCTGTGCAAGACTTTGAGACTTGACAGCAGCCAACTTTTGTGCACGTGAAGTGCATCGATGGTAGCATTTCGATAAACATGGCTATCATCGGTTTGTACTACCTTTGGGATAGTTTACGTCGTTCATTTGTATGAGGTACCTGTCAACCTCTTCGTTCGTCAGTTTTCTGTTTGTTGGAGGGTTGCTCCCACTCGAACGTAGTTCTGTGGATAAAGTTCTGGCGGGCTTTATTGTAATTAAAATGGTTCCTTCAAGGGGCAGGGTCTATGCTCACAGGGCAAAGTTGCTGATCGCTCTCCACTTGGCGGGATGCCAGCAACGGTCCTTGTCGATGCATAGATCAAGTTTACTTGCAGCCTCCAAGCGGCGCCCCTGGATAGCTCTCACATCACCCGTTGTGAGGTGAACCAATGCATGCAGCGTTTCCCCAGCGGTTGTGCGGAGGGCTAACAACCCACCCACGAAAAAAAAAAAACTGTTACGGAAGAGCAAGCAGCCTCGGAAGAACGGACGGAATCCCAACGACGACACGGCGCGAAAAAGGACCACGATTTGCAAGTGTGCTCCTGGAATGTAAGAACAATCTACACTCCTGGGGCCGCACAAAAACTAGAAAATATCCTCACGCAGTATAAAGCGGATATTACTGCGCTTCAGGAAATACGCTGGATAAGACAAGGGACAAGGGACAGCTGTCACAAAAGGTTGCACATATTTTGATGCGGATTCGTCGTGGGAAAGCGGCTAAGGTCGAAGGTCATCGACTTCAAACCGATAAGCGATCGCCTGGCTGTGATCCGCATCCAAGACAGATTCTACAACATCAGCCTCATATGTGCACACGCCCCTACCAACGAAGCTGAAGACTCTGTAAAAGAGGATTTTTACGACCTCTTGGACGGTGCCTATTGAGCCTGTCCGGAGTACGATGTCAAAATCGTACTCGGAGACTGCAATGCTAAAATTGGTAAGGAAAACATCTCTGCCGGAGGGATCGGAAAGCACATCCTCCACGACACGACAACAGATCACGGCTTCCGACTCACAGACTTTGCGACAGCACGTAATATGGTCATCTGGCAAAAAAATCCACACAGCAACCTGGCGATCCCCGGATGGTCGAACCGCCAACCAAATCGACCATGTGCTTATTGACGGAAGACACGCGTCGTACATCCCGGATGTGCGAACATTCAGGGGAGTAAACGTCGACTCTGACCACTTTCTTGTTGCAGCAAGATTCAGAGCTCGACTGTCCAATGTCAGAAAGCTGCACCAGACGACAAAGAGAACTTTTGACATTGGGCGCCTAAGCACAACGGAGATTGCCAGATCCTACGAAGAGCAATTAAGTGAGAGACTCTCCGGTATGCCTACGTCCTCCCACCTAGCTTTGAAGAAGTCGGTACAGCCATTAAGAGGCTGAAAAAAAAAACTAGATCAAAATCTACGTTTTTATTGTGTGGGGTTAAGTGACCTTTGCCATCTTTTCAAGTTAAGAAGATTTTCCTGTCTTTCTAGTGTTAAAATGTTTATCAAAGTTGCGTAAAACGAGATTGTAGTCACTGTCCGCCTCCACAATACATATCCAATAATAGTTTTTTTAGCACATTGAATTCCTTTATTTATTTATTTATTTCATCTACCGAGTTCAACTCTCTTACAGATTGCAGATATATAAGTATAATAGAATTTTAGTAATAATAAGGGAATAATTTTATATAATTATTTAAGTCAGTAATTAGCTAGTTATAATAAATACAATTAATAATAATATATAATAATAATTAAACTAACAGCAGTGTGAAATTTAACACATTTAACTAAGACACGACATGAATTTCATTCAGAGATTTGGAATTGAATTTTTGAAATTCAGTCTATCATCACATAGATCTATTTCAATACAGGCAGAATTAAAATTGAGGATGCATTTTGTAAGCGGCTCATTAAAACCATAATTATATAAGTGGCTTGGTTGGTACAACAAGTTTCTTGATCGTAGATTTCTTTCTGGGGCATGCAGCTTAATACATTGAAGTATATCCGGACAGTTTATACGGTACGAGAACATATCATAAGTAAACATAATAGATTGAATACTTCGTCTTTTTTCTATTGTATGTAGTCCTATTAAGGCACATCTTATTTTATAAGGAGGCACAGATTCAAGGTTCTAATTCATTCTTTTTATAACGAATTTCGTTAAGGACTTTTGAACCTTTTCTAAACGTAACACATGTTTTGAATGCGATGGAGACCATATTACTGAACAGTATTCCAGATACGGACGTACAAGAGACATGTAAACTGACTTTAGGGCATACGGATTAGAAAATTCATAACACGAACGTTTAAGGAACCCAAGCATTGGGTTTGCTTTAGCAATTACGTAGTCAATATGAAATGTGAACTTCAATTTCGTATCAAAAATTATACCAAGGCCTTAAATTTCATTTTTTCTCGTTAGAGTCTTCCCATATATAGTATATTGACAGAAAACGAATGACATTTATTTACATTTAGCTCCAGAAGGTTGATATCACACCATTTGACTAACGCGACTAAATCATTTTGAATTTTTGTACAGTCTTGGATGTTTGCTACACGCAGAAACATTTTTAAATCGTCAGCATACAATAAACAATTACCATATTTAAAAATTGACGGAATATCATTAACAAATAAAATAAATAGAAATGGCCCTAAGTGACTGCCCTGAGGGACAACAGATAACCCCATGATAGTTCTAGATTGACAAGTACCAATTTTCGCAGTTAGAGTCCTATTTGATAGGTAACTCGAAATCCAGTTAAGGAATGGTGAATGAATACCAAAGGACTTTAATTTATTTACCAAGACTGTATGACATACTGTGTCAAAGGCTTTTCTAAAATCTGTCAAAACCACATCAACTTGATGTCCAGACTCAATCGATTCAAAAAGATATTTCGTGAATAAAGTCAAGTAAGTTAAGGTGGATCTTCCAGAAATAAAACCATGTTGTTGTAAACTAATTCTTTCTTTAGTAGTAAAGTAAAGTTTTTTTTTAACATTAATTTCAAACAATTTCGGAATGGCGGAAAGCTTTGAGATACCTCTATAGTTCTCAACTTTTTGCCGAGGTCCGGATTTGTATATAGGTGTTATAAATGAGCTTTTCCATTATTCTAAAAATGTTCCAGTGGTCAAAGATAACTTAAACATAATTGTTAATGGAAAAGACAAGGGTACATTACACTGTTTAAGAACAATTGACGGCACATTGTCAGGACCAGCACTTACACATGAATTTAAGGATTCAATTCCTTGTAATATATCCTCTGTAGACAAACAGAGTAATCCAATACTCATATTATATGCATCTTCATTTGGAGAAGGTGTATAAATATTCTCATGATCAACGTACACTGTTTCGAAGAATTTTGCAAATAGCTCGCAGGTTGTCTCAATGTTATGAGATATAATTGTACGGGATCGTTGAGGTATATTGGCCTACTTTTTAGCATTCATTCCTAAGATTGTTGTTTTAACAACCTTTATTTATGTGGTTGCAATGGAAATACAAACTTCATTAAATACCGAAATCAATACCTACATTTTTTTTGATGTGCTTACGGATGGCACCGGATAAAGTAAAACAGGTATTCTTTTAACAGGAAACCTTCAAATGCGTATAGCTTTAATTTAATTAACATATCATCAGCATTTCGTTAGATCATATAGATACACCCAATACTATGTCCTTTTCCTCAATTGATTCAAAAATTGTGGTTAAGAATTGTACAACTTAATCGTCTGATTCCGACCACACACCGACCACACACCAAGCAATCAAGAAAACAAAACATTTTTTGACAATCGAATCGAAAACATATGCTTTATCTGGTTTGTTTAAGCCTGTTCTTATTCTTGTACTCATGGCACTGGAAAATCGATTAACTCTAACCTCACCACCTGACAATGCTTGTCTGACATCGAAATTTAACAAGATTATTTTCGTTATTTAATTTAATATTCACAGTCATATAAATGCAAATAGCAAATTAAGACCACGTTTAATCTTGTGATACTGTGAATGCTAACATTGTATGTAATTCAATATTCAAGCGCTTTAAACGATTCTCAATAGAAAGGTACTTACAAATTGCCGTGACAGCTTATTTCATCAGGTCGCCATGTCGCAGTGTCATTTTAGTTGAATACACTCCATGTCACCGCACTGCTTTCGGCTTAAGAAAAACCTCTCATTATAATGTAACCCTCGTCAAAGTCTGACACATACCAAACCCACCGAAACAGATGTGTCTGTCCCGCATAAATGGTATTCTTCTGCTTCAAAAAACTTCACCCGTTCCACTCATCAAGGCAATGGACCTGCCATCAAAAGTGACAACGAACGGTAATGCCCTTCCTGCTATTTAACAAACCACGACATTAATTTCCAGCCATACTAATGCCAGCAAACATTTCACCTGGAAAAGCCTCTCTTTACAATGGGGAAAAATATTCTACTCCACCCTAATTACCAAGTTTATCCCTTTTTACGTGGTTGTGGTCCTGCCGGCAGCAAAAAAAAGAGAGAAAGTGCCCATGAAATTCGTGAAATAGTTAACCTTTTACTCCATCCGGCTTAACTCCGTTCCTTTGAATCCCCTTTTGTTTTCTCTGTTCTTTCTGCTCACCCGCAGTCGTATGCTCGCTTTCTTTAAAGCCAATGTTATCCTTCTGAATTCTTGATTTTTTCTTTCCCTTTCTCTAGCGCTGGGCCTCGCCCCCAATTGGTATCCTTCCGTCTTAACTGCGCTATCGTTATGAAACAGCGGAGCACCACTGTCATTCTCGTTACGAGGATAAATGAGTGAAATGTACGAATGGTGCGAGCAACAACACAAACAAAGCAAACAGCAACAAGAAAATACCATACCTAATGTTTCTATTGTATCTTTGCGATAAAGATAAATTTTCATTTTGTATCAAAGAGGAAATCACAACAGAAAGAAAATTTGTATTCTTCTGAGTTTTTCTTATTATTTCCACCAAGAAAAGGATACAATAAGCCAATTCCGAGCCAGATAGGAAACGGCTATAATAATGCATAATTTTGTATGTAAGCTAATAAAGGACACAATAGAAGGAAGGAAGCCGAAAAGAAAGAAAGAAACGCTAAGTGACAATGCCATTATCGGTGAATGACAAAAGTGAGGAAATCAGATTGCGAAAGCATCAAATGAAAAGGAAGAAAAAGTGGAAAAAAAGGCTGAAAACGTCGAGGCCTGTTGACCTGATGGCTTACATTGAAAAGCAAGCAGAATCTGGTAATGGAGCTTGATATTTGTAGAGAAATAAAAAAAAAACTTTAAAGAAAATAATCGCTCTATGGTACCTATGTGAGGAGAAATATATCGTATATACCGATGAAATCTTTGTGGCAGTAAGAATATACCTATAAGAAGGCTCGATTTCAGGTGTACACGTGGGCTCATAAAACTCGGTACATTGTACATACAATTGCTCATATTTAACACTGTAATTAAATGTATGCTGAAGAAAGCTGCCCATTTGAGATTCGTTATAACGTATGATTCAATTGGATTCGAATCTACACACTTATGAAAACCATTTAATTGAAAAATTAAATATAGATGACCGACTAATACCAATTGATTTCAAAATATCATACCTATCCCATTTTCATTTTCAAAAAAAAAAGATTTATAATCGGTAAGAATGTTAGAAAAAGAAACTGCCATGCAAAGAGGCAATATTGTGAATTATAATATAATATGGGTGGCGATACAGCCCGTAGAGCGCTAGGGTCTAGCGAGGGAGCTACAACAAGGGTCCTACAGTTTTATGCCGACTCCGAACGGCCAGAGAAGAAGCATTTTCTAGAGAAGGTGCTCTTTGAGCATTGTCAGTGGCAAGAAAGAGGTCAAAAAGTAAAGGGACACCAGAAGAGGAAGTGATTGCATCCACAAAAGTTCACTGAGAGGGTTGCAACTTGTTCTGGTGTAGTGATTGCTTCATACTATATGGAAATCTTCTGCTTCTTCCTGTGGCGCTACAGTCCGATGCCTGCCTAGACTGATGTCGCTGTACAGCCCGTACAATTGGTGGTTGATTCTTCTTCTCCAGGAACCTTCAACGCAAACAGGACCAAAGATTGAACGCAGAACTTTTCACACTATTAACTTGGAAGCCACGGTAGATAAAATCCTTTACTACCTTGAAGTTGTAGCAGCCTATGTTGACGTTCTGACCGAGTCATCGATGTTGTGTGTCCTTTCTTGATGACTGCATATATTATGTTTTGCCCTCATTAACCGCTAAACCCATTTTCCGTTTCAATTCAAGCAAACGCTTCATTGACGGCTGCCTGAGTTCGGCCAATCGCGTCAATGTCGTCCGCGTATGCTAAGAGTTGAACTGACTTTTGGAAGATAGTGCCTCTAGTATTGGCGTGAGAGTTTTGCTCGACCTTCTCAAATACAATGTTAAAAAAAATCACATGACAGCGCGTCGCCTTGCCTAAAACCAGACATTGAAGGTCACGGTAAGTTCGTTACCGACCTTGATGGAGTAGCGAGAGTTCTCGATCGTCATCCTGCACAATGTGACGAGTTAGGCAGGAATGTCAAAACTAGACATGGCGTTGTATAGTTTGTCTCTATGCACACTGTCATATGCGGCCTTAAAGTCGACAAATAGGTGGTGGGTGTCGATCTGCATCTCTTGGGTTTTTTCGAGGATCTGCCGTACTGTGGAAATTTGATCGATGGTGGACTTCCCAGGCCTGAAACCGCACATGTTGTGGACGAATGCTTTCAGGGGCCCAAGCAGAACGGCAGAGAAGATCTTGTAGACGATGTTAAGGAGACTTATCCCCTGATAGTTGGAGCAGTCAAAGCAGTCTCCTTTCTTGTGGATCGGGCAAACGATACTAAGATTCCACTCGTCAGGCATAATTTCTTCCGACCATATCCTACAGATGAGCTGATGCATGCGCCTAACCAGATCATCTCCAGCTGCTTTAAGCAGTTCCGCGGACAATCCGTCCGCACCAGTAGCTTTGCTCGACTTCAGTCTCGATATCGCAACCTTGACTTCGTCTAGATCGGGGCAATGGAATTCTCTTCCATCGTCGTCCATTGCGTGGAGAGGATTATTCTGCCTGACAGCGGTATTGGTGTCCTCTTCACCGTAAAACAGTCTGCAGAAGTGACCCTTCCAGATTCTCAGTATCGACTGCGACTCTATTATGAGTTGTCCCTCTTCGTTCCGACAGGCCTCTGTCCGATGTTTGTACCCTTTGGATAGTTTTTTCACCCGCTGGTAAAAGTGTCGGACATTATTTTTGCTGTACCACCTCTCCATTTCCTCGATCGCGCGTCTCATACTCATTTTCTTCTTCTTGAGAACCCGGGGCTCTTCTCTTCTTTTAAGTTCGTGGAGCTCACGAACCGCTCTCGTCCTTCTGTAGAGCGTCGGCTTATATGTTGCTAGCTTCGCTGAATGCGCCTGCCGACACTCATTGTCAAATCATGGGTTTTTACTAGGTTGCATTTTAAAACCCAACACATCAGAGGCTGCTTCTCTGATGGCGTTTTGACAAAGGTTCCACTGTTCGTCGATTGTTTCGCCTGGCAGGGTTGGACTCTCTGAGAGCTTAAGAGAGACTCGATCGGTAAAGTTCCCAGCGGTCGATTGCGGTTGTAGGTTTGTAACGTCAAACTGTTTTGGTCTTGCTCTACACCGTTGTACAATCGATATCCGAGTTCTGACCTTGGCTACGAAAAGGTAATGGTCCGAGTCGATGTTAACATCTCAGAACGTTGGGACATCGAGGACACTGGAGGAGTGTCTGACGTCGATCGCAATGTGATCAATCTGGTTGACGATTGATTGACCAGGGGACCGCCAGGTCCCTTTGTGAATGTTGAGGTGAGGGAACCGCGTGATGGCTACAGAGAGGTTTCGCCCCGTCACGAAGTCCAACAGCCTGAGTCCATTGTCGAACGTGTTGTCGTAGCTGGGGCATTGATCGTATGTTCTTTCTAAGAGATCATAAAAGTCATCCTTGCTATAATCGTCTTTGTCATCCGTTTTGGCGTGGGCGCAAATTAGGCTGTTGTTGCCGAATGTTGCCTTGATGCGGATTATTGTGAGACTTGAGCTTTAGATACATAAGTGAACGCAACACAAGTCACAACAAACTTCTTGCCTAAGTCTGCCTCGAACAAAAGAAACCGCATCCAAACAAGCGCTGCCTTCGCTCCTTGTTACAATCGCTGTAATATATGTCGCAGTTTTTCATCCTCTTTTTGCCCGGCCCATCCCATCGCACCTTCTGGATGGCGGTGAGGGCAGCCTTATAGGCTTCTAGGACCCCCGCAAGTTCATCGGCTGCACGTGGTCTGTTAAGTGACAGCATATTCCAATTGCAGAACCGAAAATCGTTGTCCTCGTTTCGTTGTCCGTGGACGTAACAGTAGGGTCATCCGTATACGAGGCTTGTTGCCGTTTCTGAACTTGTGTGTGTTTTACACGGTGGGGAAGTTAACCCCACGCGAAACCCCCGAACCTGGAGAACCGGGTTCTAGTTTAAGCCCCCGGAGCATGGGTCGCTGCATACATTGGTTCACCTCTACGCGGCTGCATTAGAGGTGATCCAGAGGGCACCGCGAGGAGGCTGTGTGTCAACTTGACCAGTGCATTTACAGGGATCGTTGCTGGCATCTCGCCAAATTGAGAGCAATCAACAACTCTGGATGTACAGGCCCATGCCCTCCACTATATGGAAATATGTACGTTAAAACGATCATTTCACAATAAGCCTCTGTGGTCATATCTCTTACTGGCAAAAATTTCAATATCAAATCAAGAAAAACCATTACACACCCACCATATGGTCACCGAACGTTTCCCCTTCTCACTGAATTTCATGTTCGTTTCATATTTAGCAAAACATGTCTTTGGAATGGTGGCTGCCATCTAGTGCGAACTCTTTTCATTTTGTTGCATTTTTATCGATGGAACTTTGCGAGCGATGCTTCCTGGTAGACAACTTTACTGTAATCTTTTCCGATCAGTTGGGGCACTGTCTATGCTGTTAACATCCGCAACTGTTATATGCTGCAACTGTTATATGTTATCATTTCTCCTCAAAAGGCTTTGATTATCATCCAGACCCTGTGAGTTTGTTAGCAGCTTATCTTCTGCATGACAAGGGGAACAAAACAGGCCTCGGATACCGCGTACAAGCCTATTGTTGTGCATTATGTGAGCATTTGGTGGATGGATGGTAGATAGGCACATGTAGCATCTCATCGCCCACAGGAAAGGATCTCGAGCTAGTGGAAGGAGTTGCCGAGTATCGTTTAGATATTGTGGGCATCTTTTAAGAGAACAGAGGGGAGTTTAAAAATTTGGTTGAACATAGGTGCAGGGTGGGAGTTGCATCATAAATGACTGCACAGGTCGAAGTGGAAGTACTCACAAGTGGGAATACTCACAGGTCCAACATCGGCCTTAGTGCAGGTGTATGCATCAAATCTAGAGTAAGAGTTCGTGGTTTCTCTGGACAAAGTTGTTGCGGCCCTAGAAAGGGGAGCTGAAATGAATTCCTATGAGTGATTTCAATACTCACGTTGGCTTCGATCTAACAACGCGAACGGAGAGGTGTTGGACTTCTGCTGTGCAGATGGCATGTGCATAATGAACACTTTCTGTACATACAAAGGCATTCATAAAAACAATTGGTACCGTCAGAGTCTTCGTCAGAATTCGTTGATAGTTCTCTTTGTGGTATATTCGAGTATTAAACGGATGGTATGAGATGAACTTGTGCTGAGGGGGGTTGAACTGTCAACTGATAATAATAATAATATTTCCTTATTTCATCTACCCATTTTTTTTACAGTATAATTGAAATATAATGTCTTCATAAGTACATACCATACATTGACAATTATTAATTTTTTATAAATTGACAACATTTAATATAATTGACTAATAACATTATATAATTGAACAAATAACAAATCGAAAATAAGAAATATATAAGTATGTACTTAAAATAAAGTACATATTGTAAATAAATAATACCTAACAATAATTAAACAATGAATAAGAAATAAATAAATAATAAATAAATAACAAATATAAAATAAATAAATAAACAAAAGGTAATAACTAATTAGTACACAAATTTTGTTATAATTCAGGTATTGATTTTTTAAAAGTCGATCTTTCATCACATAGTTCTACTATTGCACAAACAGAATTGAAATTACATATACACCTAATAAAGGTTCATGTCTTCGTAGAAGTAACAGATTCGAAGATCGACGACTTCTTACCGGGGCAACATGTTGAAGAATATGAGGACAATTAATACACTTCATCTGTTTTCTAGTGTATCTAATGCAATCAGTGCAAACCTTGTTGAATATGACGGCGCACAATTATGGTTCCATTTCATTCGTTTTATAACGAATCTTGTAAAGGGCTTTGGAACCCTTTCTAAACTTAAAACATGTTTTAAGTGGACAAGACCCCATTAACAGAGCAGTATTCTAGGTATGGCCGAACAAGAGACATGTAGGCAGAATTAAGTGCATATGGATTTGAGAATTCGATATGATATACGCTTAAAAAAGCTAAGCATTGAGTTGTCTTTGGAAACCAAGTATTCTATGTGAAAAACAATAGACGACAAAACATGGTAAACAGAAAATGTGTTACATTTATTTACGTTTAAGGCTATCTGATTGAAGTCACACCATTTAACTATCTTGTCTAAATCATTTTGAATACTTTAATAGTCTTTTGCGTTTGTAATCCGAAGACAAATCTTGAGGTCATCAGCGTACATCAAACAATTAACATTACTAAACATTGAAGGAATGTAAATGACCAACGAAATGACTGCCTTTGGGCATACCGGATATCACACTGATATTTCTCGACAGACAACTATCAATTATAACACATTGAACTTTATTTTGGAGATAATTCGAAATCCAGTTGAGAAGCATTTAGTGAATTCCAAATGACTTAAGTTTGCTTAACAAAATTGCATTGCAAACTGTGCCAAATGCTTTCTGGAATCGCTGAATATCTCATTGACTTGATATCCTGACTCTAATGAATCAAAAAGATACTTAGTAATTAGAGCCAAGTTAGTTATCTGATCCTGGGGTCTTATACGCTGAACCTCATTGAGAGAGTTCCTTTTCTGACAAAAACCAAGAGTGGTTAAACGCATTCGGCGGAAAAAACTACAGAACAGGAGATCACACGGCGCATAGAGAGAACAGAATTGCTTGTTTTAAAACACCTGGAATTCAAAAAGCCATTAGAGAAAAGTAGAGAACCTACAGAGACTAGATTCTCTTGGGGGATTCTGCTTTTCGTGGCCAGTATTGAAGAGCAGTCTGGGAAGGAGTTCGGATAGAACCTGGAAATCAACTGCAGATTTGCGAAAAAAGTAATCTGTCAATCTATTCGTCGACTCAGTGTAAGGAAATTAAACATCGTATTAGTCAAATCGAAGGATGTTGTGTTGCTTTCCAATGATGGTAATATTGTACGGAGATGGAGAGAGCACTTTTCGAGGCTGCTCAAACTGAGGTCACTGAGGGTCCCATGGTCTTGAGTAGGGCGGAGAAGACACCACCGGTGGAGGAAATCACTGTGGCGATTGAATGGCAACAAGTGCCGGTGTGGACGAAATCCGTCCATAAATGCTTAATGAAATGGGTAAAGAGCGTTAGAGAACGTAAAGAGAGTTTTATGGCTCCCTTGCGTCATATAGGTGACCCGGGAGCGCGGCGAGACACCTAGAGATAGGCCAACAGGGATGATTGTTTCACTTTTCAAAAAGGGAGTAAAAGAGAATGCTTTAACTACAGGACAATTTTGGTGATATATTTAATAGTACTGTTATTCATTTTAAGTATTCCAGTTGTTATATTTAGATTCCGTTAAACTTTAGTTTTAGAATGTTTGAATGATAAGTGATTCTTTCTTTCTTATTAATTTTTTAATGCTTTCTGAACTATCGTTTATAAATAAAATAAACATGAGTAAGCCTGGGACCGATCCTTGGGGTACACCTGTTAGCAGGAGTAAACTCGAGGAATTTTTATTTCCGTAAACAACAAATTGTATTCTTTTTCGCAGATACGATAATAAAAGCCTATTCATCAAAAGAAAGTATGATTCCTTAGTTCGCGTGGTGGAATGGAATGGTTGAAAGAATTAAATGCTTTTGAGATAAATCCTATTACTGATGCAATGTCGTTATTAAGTCCGAAACTTAAAGCATCAATTATTTTTAAGAGGACTACAGATAAGATCTCAACTATTTGAAATTATTTTTTCGAATACTTTGCTTAGAAATTTGAAGAAGTCAGAATTCGACATATGTATATTCACTGTATTCGTTTTCAACATTTTCTGTTCAATCTGTACTTCTTTCAAATCACACCACGACTGTAACATACATATTTACACATGTAACAAGATCTGCCAAGCCTAACTTAGCAACTCTCTCGATTACTCGGTTTTAGTTCGTAGACGTGAGAACATCTTCCAAAAGATAAGTACGGCAATAGTGATTAGTAGCGTATGTGCGTCGACCCCAACCTCGACGTCGTAGGTTCGACAAGAGGTTACATTTCACGGCATTTTCAAACCTCTTTCGAGTCACTGACAATGCTCAAAGAGTATTTCCTGTCTAGAAAAACTTCTCAAATTTGACCCGTTCGGAGGTGGCGTTTCCTTCCACTCGAGAACAATAGTGCGCACAGCACGAGTGGTTGCTGAGAAACTAGTCCCTGGCCCTCTACGACCAGTGTTGTTGTTTCAATTGCGTCTCTTTTCAAATGGAAGGGTAGCAATTGGCCTATGTTCAGATCTGTTAGCTTTGGGGAGTGGAATAATCCTACCGACTTT
Organism: Eristalis arbustorum; assembly: GCA_916610145.1. Lineage (NCBI taxonomy): Eukaryota > Metazoa > Arthropoda > Insecta > Diptera > Syrphidae > Eristalis > Eristalis arbustorum. Next base: position 57,483,908 of record OU744318.1, read on the forward strand.
CTATCGAAGAGAAAAAAACCTGTTGCAATGATGATATTAAATATGTTTACATACGACAGGTAACAGACTCTTTATAAAAGTGTTATCCAAATCATCAAGTTCAACTGCCTTAAATTTGATAGACCGCTTTGTTTGGCCTGCGCGAACGTAATCAACATATTGTAACGAAATAGATGTTACAGCGTTTGACGTGTTCGAATATAAAAGGTTGAAATCGATTTCGGTTCCTGGCAGTGTGGACATCATCTGCAACTCTAGGTTTTGTGGAGCAGACTCTAACTTCTGTTATTGCTTTTCAAAATTCTGCTCTGGATTTATTTGGTCTAAATTTACTTTAATAGTATATAATTTTGCATAAGAGAGTTACATTATTTCGTGCGCTTATATATTGATTAAAGATGAATTCACACACTTCACTTAGTTAAAGAAGGTCGGGAGTTGCAATCATGCTTCTAATATGATCATCGAAATAAGGAAGAACTAAGCTCTTTACTGTTTTGATTTTTAGCGAAATTTGTTTTTCGATCACTTCACATACATATCAAAGGTTCCAACAAGTCGTGAAAAGAAAAGCCTGGAAAAGCTATCTGAATATTATGGCATATAAGCTCATTTTGAGATACTAGGCATACTAGAATAAAAAAAAGTCCTTGCCATTACTTACTTACTTACTTTAGGTGGGGCTACAGTCCGGGGTGGACCTGGGCCTCAACCAACAAGCGTCTGCAGCCAGCACGATCTTTAGCTAGCTGTCTCCTGTTTCGCACGCATAGTTGGTTGAGGTTTTTTATTAAGTTTTTTTTACAAAGTTATATCTGTCTGCCGTGACGTTCTGACCAAGACGTTGGTGTTGGGTGTCCTTTCTCGTTGACAGCATATTTTTGGTCTTACCCTCGTTTACGGCTAAACCCATCTTCGCGGCCTCCGTTGCAATACTCACAAAAGCGCCTTTGACATCACGCTGCGTTCTTCCGATAATGTCAGTATCGTCGGCATATGCGAGTAGTTGGACTGACTTTTGAAAGATTGTTCCTCTGGTGTTGGCGTTCGAGTTTAAAACAATTCTTTCAGAACGATGTTGAAAAAGTCGCATGACAGCGCGTCGCCTTGTCTGAATCTTTTTTTGACATCAAAGGTCTCGGTTAGGTCTTTACCGACCTTGATGGAGCAGTGTGCACTCTCCATCGCCGTCCTACACAAACGGATGAGTTTGGTAGGGATGCCAAAACTAGACATTGCTCAGTATAGCTCGTCTCTATAAATGCTATCATACGCGGCCTTAAAATCGATGAACAGGTGGTGGGTATCGATTTGTTGCTCCTGGGTTTTCTCCAAAATCTGCCGAAGTGTGAATATTTTTATGGGTTCACTGGTATGGACTGACCAAGTTATTGACGAATCTAAAGCCATTCGTTCACACAGTACGGCAGATAAGATCTTATAGGCGATGTTAAGGAGACTTATCCCCTGATAGTTTGCGCAGTCAAATGGGTCTCATTTCTTGTGGATCGGGCAAACAATGCTCAGGTTCCATTCATCGGGTATGTTTTCATCCGACCATATTTTACAGATGAGTTGGTGCATGCACCTAACCAAATCATCGCCTGCGGCTTTAAAAAGCTCGGAGGGTAGGCCGTCAGCTCCAGCAGCCTTGTTGGATTTCAGTTTAGATATAGCAATCCTCACTTCATCCGGGTCGGGTGGACGGAATTGTTGATCTTCATCGTCCCTTTCATTGGAGTTGAATGACTCGTCCTGCCTGACAGCGGAATTTGGTTCTTCGTCGCCGTTATACAGTCTGCAGAAATGGTTTCTCCATATTCTCAGCATCGACTGTGACTCTACTACGATGTTCCCTTGATCATCCTTACAGGCTTCGGTTCGGAGTTTATAACCTTGACTGGTTGACTTTACACTTTGGTAAAACTTCCTTACCTCATTCCTGCAGTAATATCCCTCTATTCTGCCGATCGCGCGCTTCTCTTGCTCCTTCTTTTTTATCCTAAGAAGCCGGTGTTCGTCTGTCCTCTTCTGCTCGTAGAGCTCCCGAGCAGCTCTTGTCCTTCTTTGCAGTGTCGCTTTGTATGCTTCTTGCTTGGCTGCATTCGCCTGCCGACACTCATTGTCAAACCAGGAGTATCGTTGTGGTGGCGGATTGAAACCCTGCACATTGGAGGCGGCATCTCTGATGGCTTCTTGGCAACGCTGCCACTGATCTTCAATACATGATGTTGGCGGCGTAGGATTTCTTAAGAAGTTAAGGGAGACACGATCGGAAATGTATTAGGCAATATCTTGCGATTGTAGCCGACTGACGTTGAACTTCCTCACAGTATTACTTTGCCTTGGCGGTGTTCGGGATATTCGCAACCTTACATTGGCTACTACAAGGTGGTGGTCCGAGTCAATGTTGGCACCTCGGAACGTGCGGACATTTATAATACAGGAGGAGTACCTTGCGTCGATCGCAATATGATCAATCTGATTGATGGTTGATTGATCAGGAGATCGCCATGTTAATTTGTGAATGTCGAGATGTGGGAATTTGGTATTGGCTACTACAACATTTCGCCCCACAGCAAGGTCGATCAGCCTACATCCGTTATCGGATATGGTGTCGTGTAGGCTGTGTTTCCCGACGTATATGATGTTCTCTCTTCCTAGCGTTGCATTAAGATCGCCAAGAACAATTTTAATGTCGTAGCTAGGGCATTGCTCATACGTTTTGTCCAGGAGCTCATAGAACCTGTCTTTGGTTACGTCATTTATCTTCTCTGTGGGGGCATGTGCGCATATAAGGCTAGTGTTGGCAAATTTAGCCTGGATGCGAACTGTCGTGAGGCGTTCGTTCACGGACCTGAACGATAAGACTTCTTGCCTAAGTCTGCACCTAACGACAAATCCACATCCAAATAGGCGCTGTTTTTGTTGCTTGTAGTAATCACCGTAATATATATCACAGTTTTTCATCCTTCTTTTGCACGGTCCATCCCATCGCACTTCTTGGATGGCCGTTATGCCTGCTTTGCAGCAGTCTAGGGCTTCCGCTAATTGTTCGGCTGCACGTGGCCTATAAAGGGACCTTACATTCCACGTACAGATCCGAAGGTCGTTGTCCGTATATCGTTTGCAGGGTTCGTAATCAGTAAAATCATCCGTTTCCGAGACTTGTTGCTGCTTCGTAACTATAGTTTTTTGTGTGGGCGGGCAGATACCCCAACGGCACAACCCCCAACCTGGAGGGCCAGTTCCTTTTTTGTAACCCCTATAACAAGAGGTCGCACTTATAAGTTGGGCAGGTTAAGCTCGGGTGATGTACCCGATGGCTACCACTTGGAGGTAAAATAAGCACTTTTGGTGTGTAGTAAAAGTTGCAACACTGGGCATCGCCAGTTTGACGCCAGTCAGTGCCTACCCGATTCCCACAGCACCCAGCCATCATCCTTGCCATTACAACAACGTTCTTGTTTTTGTTGAAATTCAAGTTTAGGCCTCCGCACAAAACTACTTCGGAATAGGAAGCTCCTAGCCCCTCTAATACGTTTCTTACATGAGTGAAACAAGCTGCACTCGATCCCATATGTCTGGGACAAACTAGAAAATGTGAATGTATAGACAAAACGATTTGGTGTTGAAAAAAGAATACTTTCTCGACACCGGGTTCAACGTTAAGGGCATCTGAAGCAGTATTCTCATTTTTCATTTACCTCTGAAAGTAATCTCTAATGCATACTTAACTTTTTTTGTATTCACTCAATGCATTCCATCTTCGCTCTGACTAAAATTTCGGGATCAATCAACTATGACAATATCGAAATCCATTTTTATCCCCACTCAACTTATATTCACTCCGCCCATTGCGTGTATTTATTTCAACCCCACTTATTTCCTATTTGAATGAGATAAGCAACCGGTTCATTAATCCAATTCCCAGTGTCCTTCAAGTCGAAGAATTCTTCAATAATGTTCAGCACATTCTGCCCTACTCCAGAGTAATATATTTCGATTCCCATCTCTTTATCAAACGATTGGCTTCCCGTTTGGATCACACCTTTCCGAAGCAATGGCGGTATCTGTTACCCCTATTTAACTGCTCAGTCGTGCGTGCCAATTCACTTTCATGTTAGTCAACATATAGAGGTGCACAAACCTAAATATATCTGACTTTAAACAGAGTTCAGTTGGGGTGTACTTTGCACATTCCCTTGTTGACCTACTCCCGCAGTTTTTCCCCATCTCCCATGTCCCTTTCGATTCTAATTTGCTTTCACCTTCTGAGAGTTAATTTTCGATTCCCTTTCCCAGTGGCTTATCGATGACATGTCAACTCCAACGCAGAACCAAGGAAGACATCATTTAAAATTGATCCACGCGGAATTCCCTCTACTGCTTCGGGATATCTCCAAAATACTATTTCATTGTCTTCCGTAGCTTCGCAGAATGTGTTCGTCGATGACTATTTCCTCAGGGATGAGTAGAGTGGGACTCTGTAGCACTTGGTGCAGGTGCAAGCATGTGTGGGATGATACAGTTTTCTATTTCCGCTTGGATGAGTATTTTCATGTCATTGGCTCCCAATTGTTCGAAAAGAGGTGTGAGTAGGGGAGTTTATGTTCTGGAAATTTTCCTCTGATACTGACAAATTGGATGAATTGGGTTACTCGTTTACCCGTAGATTGATGTTAGCGATGGCATCTTATTTTACACTGCAGACAGCTTTTATTGTGAAATGAACAGCTTCCAGGGATTGACAATATTAGTAATGAACTAAACATTTATTCGGTCACTTATGCTGGACAATGGCTAATGAACTCAATTATATTTACTTATGTGTGTAGACTGCTTATACACTTCAATCATTATTTACCAAATTCATCTTCATAGGGAGGACATACATACTAACAAATGTTTGCAGCAAGAACAGCAGGTGCTCCATGGCCGTTTAGCACCCTTCAACACGAATACATGTCCGTATGAATGATGCCCTAGAATTATTGTGATTATAATCCAGAACAGAAATAATGACGTGTGGTGGACGCATCATCCATACAAATCCACAAACACCACACAGTCGGAAGTCATCCACATCCGTGCCGTTGTAGTCACAAATGTCAACTCGTTCGTATCGCCAAGTGGCATAAGCAATTAGCTCCAACGACCTCATGAATCAATTAAATTCGTTTGTGGTGGATTTAGGGGATATATCAAAATGGCGTGCCAGGGGTCGATCTCATTCGGCTTGGTTGCCGCCATTCGCCTTCAAGCATATCACAGTGTTGTAGTTAGATATTTATAGGGGATATCTTCTAGAAAAGTTGCCATAAGAAACTCTGCACATTATCAAGCAGTGAGACTCCCTAGCGGAAAGACTTATGGCACTTCATTTTGTTCAGACTACGTGCAGGGAATAGGATTGATAATTTTTCCCTCACTGCAATGTTGGCGGACTTTCCTCATTGACGGTGATGTGCTTTGGCGGAACATATTTCCTGCACACATCGGGTTTAGATGAGTTCCTCACTGGTGCACCAGGGTGCCTTGATGAAGGGAAGGATCCATGCAATTTGTATGAAGTGAATTACGTAATCCCTTTCCGTCAGTTCTGGGTTTAACTATTTAATTTTTGTTGCAAGCGCAGATCCACACAACGGCAACGGAACATGTAACAGGTTAAATGGAAGGGATACTCCCGTCTTAGATGGGATTTGTTTGGTGAAACTTTTAGTGATTAATGGCTCTGAAGGAGATTGAAATCTTCTTCAAGCTGAGTGAAATAAACAGACACGATGAACAAGTACACGGGTTACCTTAAGGAAAAACTGCTGAAACGTCATTCAGCTACGTGTTCGAATGATTAATCTGTAGAATCAGATTCGCCAGCCTTGATGATGTTGGGTGGTAACTGTCTGGCCGATTGATGCAAAGCCTGAAGTTACAATTCATAGAAATTGGAAGAATTGGAGATTTTCGTATTTAAAAAATTATGGGCTCTCAATAAGTAGGGCTACATCCAACGTACAGTCACTGTCATTAATATTCGGTTTTTTCTTCGAATGTGGGAAAAATTGCATTAACAGGTCAAAACCAAATGGTTTTTAACCAATTTTTGTTCATTTTATTAGCAATTTTTTGAACAAAAATCGTTTCATTAAGAACATTAAAACAAATATTACGCCTTCTTTTATAGTCAATAGTGACTGAGAATATTGCAGTTGCTTATGATTGAGGTAGGGCTATTTTGTAGCCACTCGGCTGTTTAACCCTTTTACATTTTTTCGTTCGGCACACAGTAGATCGAATAATGTGCTATCCACATTCAACCAACAGCTGATTTACAATCTTAGGTCCACTAAAACGGCTGTTATCTTCGATTTTTCTAATAATTATGCATTTTCGTGCCGTGATAATTTGAACCGACTTACGATGTCAACGGCACTGTAAGGCTTCAAGTCCATTTTTGCGCAATTTAATTATGCTACACTGTTTAAATGCTGACTTAACACCAACTCCCGTTTTCAAGGCTGTGTGTTTTCAAGTGTTATTACTTTTGCGATCCATATTATTTTGCTTGGCACTTGAGGCCTATTAACAAATAATGGTATTATATATATATTCAATCTTAACTATAAAGCAGAAAGTTTGTGTGCAAGAATCATTTTAAAATTTAGATGCTGAATGTGACAATTTTTAAGTCAGTATGACATACAGTTCGAAAGTAACGTGCACTTTTTAAACGGGAATAAAATTCTCAAAATATGGGTGATTGCATTGATTCGGTATGAAACCATTTCAATTGCGTAGTCGTGGATATCAACCATCCGTCTCAATCGAACATATACGAGCGACTGAATGAGTCACCAAACGAAAACGAAACAAACATTTTCGCACTCTTCTAAATCATTAAATTTTGCTGAAGTGTTCGAACTTCTGAACGGATTACCCGATTTAGATAACAGTTCAGAGCTGGACTATTTACATAATGTGTTACCAGATAAGCTAATTTTTTCATGGTTCACGAAGTTGACTTCAATTTGCACAACAAGTGAACATCGCGCGCAGGTACATAGATGGGATTGCCAAGAACTTTTTTTTTATGAATCGCTTGATATTTAAATTCTTGTCTGATGATGACGATGTTTCTGAAATAAAAAATGTAGTCTACAAACAAGTTTTATAATAAAAAAGAATAAAAAATTAAATTTTCGTGGCGTTTTACTATTTTAAACACATTTCTTCGGGATATTTTGAAAACAAAACTATATATTCGCTACAGGTAAAGTACCAGTAAAATAGACAAACCCGGGCAAAGCCGGGTACGAAATATAGTCGATCATATGAATCTGACCATGGATCTATGATTTTAGCTGCAAAAAGAAATTCAGATAAAAAAACGAATATTAATGAAGGTGGCCCGTGGCGTTGTGGGTATGTGCGTCGACCCCAACCCTGACGTCGTAGGTTCGATTCCGGCTCTGTGCGACGAAAACAATATTCGCGACCCCACCTCTTTCGAGTCACTGATAATGCTCAAAGAGTACTTTCCTGTCTAGAAAAAGCTTCTCAAACAAAGCTAGTAGTAGGTTCCTTCCACTCGTGTGAGAACAATAGCACGCACAACACGAGTAGTTGCTGAGAAGCTAGGCCCTAGCCCCCTACGGGCTGTAGCGCCACCCATATTATTATTATTGTTATTATATTTTTTTCGAGTTTACTGAGTATCTCGTGGTAATGGCAAATGATTTTTATTCAAAAAATTGCTTATTTCGAAGAAACCGAGGAAAACCCGATTATGAATGACAGTGACTGTACGTGATGCAATTTTCAGCAGCGAAAAAGAGACCTTCTAGTGACCACGATGACTTCGTTACGTACACATGGATAATTTTGATCATCAAAACCAAGTTTGCTTTTTAAGTATTATAATCCCATTATTTCAACAGTGTTTTCTGAAATAGGTACTGCTTCACCCTCGGATTCTAAGTTTTTATGCCATAGATGCAAAAAAAAGAAAATATTTTCTTCAATATATATTTTAAATCCTGATTAGTGCCACAGGCACCTAAGAACGTCAGACGTCTTGGAAAGAGAATAGGAACAAGCAGAAAAAGCGCTTCCGCTTAGATCTTATTTAAGGCGTCGAAATTATCTAATCAGGCTTCACAGAAAACCTGTGACAGAGATGGTACTTTGGGCAGAAAACATATTTTCTATCTAAAATTTTAAAGTTTCTACAACTCCGAAGCGGAAAATATGCTATTGATGGAACCAAAGTTGTTCCTGCTAGCAAGAAAAACCATTTGATCAGCGTTTGGTTTCGGGTGTTCCTCAAGTACCATCAGTAAGTAGCTTAGCTATATTCTCCAACTCTCTACCACCAACAGGCGTAGTCACTTGCATAACCTTATTTAATAGTTTTGTAGAATAATTTCGCTTAGTCTTTCATTTAGTTCGGACTAGATCTAATTATCTCGTCCTACGCCTACCAAGCGGCAGCTTGCCCGATGAAATCGCATTCAGAACCCACTTTAGAGGTTGTGATGACTGGTCCATATTTGCTTAGTAGTAAAACAATAGCCCTATCCTATAAAGTAAAAAGATGTGATTGAAAAATAACCGATGACTTCATTGAAAAAAAACCTTTAGTATAAACAATCACACGAATTTATGAATTTCAATCGACTGTTTTGGTACAGTAATGACTACGAGCATTTGGTTGATTATTCTGATTTTTCGTCCGACATAAGCACGCAATGATTGGCAATGGTGGGTAACGTACCATACCTTCCTAGCAAAACATCAAATTAAATCTACTATTAATTGATTTATCTGGTATCGTTTTATTGCGTCGTTTTACCATTCATAACGAGTAAAGCCATTTATCTTCATCTACGATCTTGATCGGAGTTCAACTCAAATGAGCCTTATAATAAATATTAACCCGTCAGTTGCTTCCGAAAACCAGTGGAAATGAGATCAGGAATATTGCTGCTAGTCATTGTATGCTGTCTAACCGCAGAGATCGAGTGTCGGGTATATTCTATTTAATTAACAGACTTCTACATCACTGCATATCACTTTTTTATTCTGCAGCGCTCCTTTGTAATCCACTTGAAAAATACTGAGTGCGCTGCCAATCCAGACTTTGTCAACCTCACAGAGTGCTCAATCAAGGAAGTCAACTCAGTTCCCACAATATTTCTGAATGCCGTTCTTATGAAGGAGCTCAGAAACTTCACTTACGGCATGAAAATAATTGTACACAGAGATCAAGGAGACTTGGTCATGTTCAATGCCAAAGAAATGGATGGGTGTGCCTTTCTTAGTGATGCGGTAAATATTCCATTTTTGAAAATCATTCACAAGGAGTTTGGAAAGTACTCAAACCTTCCAAAAAAATGTCCTGTAAAAAAGGTAAGTACATGTGCCAACTAACATCACCGTCAATTGTAACGTTCATGTTATCCAGGGAACCTCCATCAATGTTCACGGACTAAGGGTTGATCCCGAAAATTTTCCCACCTACGTGCCTGAAACAAAGTTCTCCAGTATTGGTTACACGAGGACGGATACTACGACCATCTTCAACATAAACGTCACGGGAATATGCGAGGCTAGAAGAAAGTTTTTCAATATATCAATTTTCAAAAAGAATGGGTCCATGGCTTAAATTGTACTGTTTATTTTGTGAAAAGCCATCTGCAATCCAATTCTATCGCAGGAATCTAGAGTCTCATTCAAAGATTCCGCCTCGGTGAAATCTGCCCTAAGTCAACGTCATCATCATTTGCCCACAACAAACAGGGATCCCAGAAACGAAGTTCTGCGGTGTATTAGGATGTAATTTTATTTTTTGAATAAATTCAGTTCTAGTTTGGGTGTTTCTTGATGGCGTTTTTGTTCTTATCGTGGGTGGCCGGGCATTGTTCTTCCGCGATGCAGACTGCAAATGCTATGCCAAGCACAATGTGGGTGGAAAGAATTTATGTCTTAAGGGTCCGACAGGGACATTGGTTAGGTGGCCTTGTTGACGTTGAAGATAACTAGAGGGTTCAAGAAAAAAAATGCATTGTGCTGGGTTTAGCTGTGAGAAGTTTTGTGATAACTTAGTTGTTGGGTGGAGACCTTTGTTGTGTTCGCAAGAACAAAACCTAGAGAAGAAGCAAAATGCTTGCAGATTGATGAAGGTAAGAAGTTGGAATGCATATTTTCCGGAAAGAAGGGGAGAGTACCAAGGTATCCACAAGAAACCTGACAGCATTCAAAAATTTGCAGCGATTTATGACCTGTACTTCGTTTGTGTTTTTGGGGAAGACAAAAGAGCCCAAACCGGTTTAATTAACATAAATGCGTATAAAGGTGTTAATAAAAGTTTGTCTCATTGTAAGAGATGTCTTAATTGTGTCGGAAGGATCAGGGTCGTATGTACCTTTGTTTGATCTGTTGTAGGCAACCAGATGGGTAGATAGGAAGTTTTCCCTTCAAGGAATATATGATGAATATTCTTATTCAATGCATTCTCACAAATGGACAAACCCTCTTTTGAATGGACAAAATCTAGACTAAGAAACGTATTTGCAGCCGAAATAATAAATAAAAGAAATGTGGCACGTGATACAATTCGGACTTGGAAATTTATACCGTGGTGTGCAAGTAAATCGCTTGAATGATCTCACCTGACTTTCTGGTCTTAGATCCGCTGGTAAATTATTCAACAACTTAAAACCATTATTAGTTACTGCATTTGGGGCATGTTCTCAGTAATGAGAAAAGAAATTTATTTTTTCGGAAAAATTTAAGTCGTGGACATTATTTCTTTTTCTTCTTTGTGTGGCGCTACAGTCCGGGGTGGACCTGGGCCTCAACCAACATGCCTCTCCAACTAGCGCGATCCCTGGCTAGCTGTCTCTAGTTTCGCACACCAAGTTGGTTGAGGTCCTTCTCCACTTGGGTGCGCCACCTTAAACGCGGGCGTCCTCTGTTGCGTTGCCCGACAGGTTCGGATTCGAAGATTCTTCGGGCCGGAGCTGTGGTGTCCATACGCTCTACATGACCTAGCCACCGTAGGCGTTGGATCCGTAGACGCCTAACTAGGCTCATGTCGCTGTACAGCCCGTACAGTTCGTGATTGAATCTTCTCCTCCAGAACCCGTCAACACAAACAGGACCAAAGATCGTGCGTAGAACTTTTCTCTCAAAGAGACCAAGGACTTCTTCATCCGCTTTCGAGATTGTCCATGCCTCCGCGCCGTATAGCAGGACTGGGATGATCAGAGTCTTATATAGAGTCAACTTGGTTCTTCGAGAGAGGGCTCTATTACTCAATTGCCTCTTGAGCCCGAAGAAACAGCGGTTGGCAAGAGTTATCCAACGCTTGATCTCGGTACTGATGTTATTAGTACAGTTTACATATACAATTATATCTTGTGCAACATAATTGTTGCACAAGTAAACTGTGAACTGTGGACATTATTTACATATACAATTATGTTGCACAAGATATAATACACACAAGATAGCCAGGTAGCATTCAGTTTTTTTATTTTAAGGACAAAAATAAGTACACAACAGTTCCTTTTTTGTCACTTAACCAAGTCAATATATTTAACATATTTCAGTAGGCATTAGCCAGTGGCGCTTTAAAATTAATCTCCTTTTCCTATTTTGTAATTTTTCTTTTTCAATCATTGTATCATTAGCTAAATGTATAAAAGCGGAACAATATCCAAATTGTTTAATGATACTATTATAAGTAACGGGTGGTTCAATTTTAAGGGCTGATGTTAAATGTGAACCACATCTAAGCATTAGGTTTTTTACTGCATTTCATTTGACATTTTTGACAATTTGAACCATGGAAAGATAAAGACTAGCATTTACATGTTCACAAGGTGCAATTGACGCAAGAACTAAAGCCTCTTGACCATTTCAAGCGTCGTCAATGTTCATAATCGTGGCAAGAAATGGCAACAGTGGATGATCAAATTTCGAAGAAAATCATCTTCAGTGATGAGGAACATATTCACCTCAGTGGGTACGTCAATAAGCAGAATTGCCACATTTGGGCGAATGATAATCCAAGAGTGATTGTCGAAAAACCAATGCACCCACAAATAGGAACTGTTTGGTGCGGTGTAAGGGCGGTATTTTTTCCAAAATTAGGCCAGGCAGACGTTTAATGTGAATGCTTCTCGCTATCGTGAAATGATAACGAACTTTTAATGGACCGAATCGGAAGATATTAATGTGAACGATATGTGGTCACAACAGGATGGTGCCACTTGCCATACAGCTAACGAAACAATGGCTCCGTTGAGAGACAAATTCAATCGCCATGTTTACTCAAGTGGTGGCGATGTCAATTGACAGCTTAGATCATGTAATTTGACACCCTTGGAACACCCTTTCTTTGGGGTTATTCGAAAGAAAAAGTGTGCGTCGATAAGCCAGCAAGAATTGAAGAGCTAAAGGATGAGATATTTCGACACATTAACGCCGACGATATTTTGTTCTATGCATAATTAAACCATACCAATATTGTCATAATAAAAATAAATGACAATAATTTTCTAAATATGGTAATTTGTGTTTTATTCAAAATCAACATAGGACCTTAAAATAGAACCACTTTTATTTACAACGCTGGCAAGTGATATTCTTCTAAAAAATACCTGCCAAAAAAATAATTATTAAAGTTGAAAATTGTGTCGAATATAGTTCCTAAATTCTTAATCTCATTTACATTTTTTTTTAATTGTGTTTTCTATTTGAATATTCATATTTGCCTGCCATTTATACACATGCATTTAGTTTTATCACCATTTATACTCAGTTTGTTCACTTGAAGCCAGTGTTTTAACAATATTAAGGTTATGATTTATTTCAACAACACGTCAATCAATATTATCACATGAAAAGTAGAATAGACAATCATCTTCAAACAGTTGCACAGTCTTCGACTTCACCGCAATAGGCATTTCTTTAATATAAGGGATAAACAATAAAGCACCCAAAACCGATCATTGTGGGACAGCCAAAATAACATATACTGCACTAGACATTATATATAGCCGTGTTTTTTCATCGCTATAGATAGGGTAGTGAAGTAAAAGAAACGCAGTTGGTTTATTTTTTTATATCTGAATGTAATTGATTGTGCTAGTGCTCATACTTCACTAATTTGAATTAAAAAAATAGAGCAAAGAGTAGAGTAAGACCACAAAAAGGGGGGATAAGGATTATCCCTTAATTCCATGCTAAGGAACATGTCAGGCTCAAAACATTTGTTGCAAGAGAGGCACTGAAATGGAACGATGAGTACTTTTATTTTAGTTGTGTATATTGACAAATATTTGTCGTATCTATTCATTTCAAAAGTATTTAAAGGTGATGAAAGTTACATCATGGCACCATAAATAATAATACCATATAGATGTACGGATGTAAACTCTCCTGAAGATGGATATAGTAAAAAAATACTCACAAGGAAGAATAATAGTATATAGATTTATTATGACACCGGTAACTTTACAACAATCCTGAAAAAGTTACTAAAATAATCAAAGTTTTGGCCGAACTGCCCAATATCGCACTTCATCATGGAATTGAATTGAATTAGATGAAGCAGTAAAAACATAAGGAGACTTTTCAGTTGATAGTGAATAAGCCTATGCTTTAAATAACGAAGGTAGCCATGTTCGAAAACAACTGATTTTACATCAAGTAAGTTTCAAGCAACATTGTATGTAGATAAAATATATATAAGAACACAATTAACACCAATTCGATTCCTTTAAACTAGAAAAAGGGACCTATGTCATTCGACCCATATTGAAGTTATGCGTTTTAAAATTTAAAAGTATTGATGTCTATAGCATGTCTTTTTGTAATATCTAATAAAATAGTTATAGTTTTAATTAACACACATATTTTTTGTTATCTACTTATAAGGATATAAATAAACATACAATACACAATTTACGTAGAGAGACGACGAGGGCCATTTGACCCGTGTATACTACATTTGGTGCTTCGTACTCAGCAACGCCTCCGAAGAATCAGCTAGTTCTTCAACACAACCACAATTCCGATACAGCCGTCAGTTGAGCGTGAGGTAAAAGGCGGTAAGGCGTTATGTGTGCGATATTTGGTAAAAATCCATTAGGAGGAAAATGTTAACAGTCAAAAGCAATCATTTGTCGTAACTTATGTAAGGAAAAAATATCAAAGTTTACATTTTTATTGCTTGGGAGAGAGAGAGAGACACCTGCCGTCTTTTTACTTAAGAAGGTTTTTCAATTTTTCTAGAAAGAAATGGTAAATAACTGTAAAACTACAGAGTTGTTCTGTCCCTCTGCTTATTTTCTTTGTTTCGATTGGAAAGGACTACTTTACAAGTCCTTATTTGTGTTGTTTTGCATTGTAGTTAACATCTTTATGTTGCTTTTAAACTGGGAAGTTGTCTTCTGATATGCTCTAATACTAAATAATATCCTTTGTCATGTTTTTGAAATCATCTGATTGCTGTTGTACAATTTTTAGGCGAATATGCCTTGAACCTCCACGACCTCCACGATTTGGATCTACTCAATCATCATACCATCATACCCTTTTCTGGTAGTCTATCTAAGTGTTAAGGTAACTTCCAAACTTAATTCATGTAACACTCTTCTTCAAGCATATCAAATTACATAGCCGTTTTTATATTTGTAAAATGTAAAATGTCTAAGATGTGAGGTCATCCGCCGTTGGTGTTAATTTCCTTTTTGGTTGAAATTAAACACGGAGGGCTCTATCTTCTACAAGTCCGTCCAGCTGGTGGGAATTCACTGCAATTGCGGAACAGGTGAAACGAGCTGGTCTCATGGTCAACGAGTACGAGACAAAATATATGCTGTCGAGCAAAAAACGATTCGCCGTACACCACCTAGGCTGCAGCATAACAATCGACAGCTACAATTCCGAGGTAAGAAAGGAGTTTGTTTACCATGCGACATAAGCAGACTTTTCTTCTACCTTCTTTTTATGTAAACATTAATTATTTTATAAATTAAACAATTTGTTTCTCAAATCAAATTTGTTATTTAAGTATGTACTTATTTTCTTTGTTTTCACCGTTACCAGAAAATTCAATTAAAATGATCTACCGCTATTTTCTGATAGATTTCTATCAAATAGAAAGAACAACGATACTGATAGCAACTCGCAATACGCCGAAAAAATTCTATTCGAAATTATATTATGATACGATTCGAATTCCGCAATACCGTCAGTTGAATTTATTTCTATTCGCACTTAATTTTATTGGAAATAGACACATGTAATAAGAAAGCAATCAGAATTTATTTGAGGGTCACACCGAAAGACTTTCCAATATTTCAAACTTAATATTTAAAATTGCACACACTGACAATTCTTAATGAGTATTCCTGTCTAGAAAAAGTTTCTCAAACTTAGCCGTTAGGAGACGGCGTAAAGCTGTAGGGCTCCTCCACTCATGATAGAAAGAAGCACGCACAACATGAGTGGTTGTATATTATTATTATTATTCCTAGGTTACAGACAATCTATAGACTAGCAACTGTGTTTTCTATTGAATTCAAGCTGTGTCAATGTTCGTGAACGCTGAACCGGCAATATAATTCATATTTTCTGTATATTTAAATTTCGAACGTCACTCCCTACCATAGAAAATAGTTATTTTATTCTTGTTTCTTTCGAAATAATCAATCTTTTTTACGCACACGTTCTCTATGCTTGAACTCCCAATCTCTACAAATTCGCTTCACGATGCTTCAGGTCGTGCACTTAAAGTCACCTCAAGTGTATCCACAACAAGTAAGCAGACATAAGAGCATGTCGTATGCCAATGTAAAGTGATAAGGAATTTGAACGAGGGTCTCCTTTGAGAGAATGCGACAATCTCTGCACGTAGCTGTTTCTAGAATACCGACGATGCTGGTGATTATCGTGTTAAATTTACATTCAAAAGGAATAAGGTGGGTTGGGAGGCGATAAATTCAATTATCATGGCTTCATGCGGAGGGCTTTGATTGCCTTTTTTCGTCTTCCCGAAAAGGCTCTATTTCATTTTATGAGGGTGAGGAGAAGGTTAACTAATTGACGGCATTAATTTATGCCAAGATTAGGCTATTATGAAGATAATTTGATTACATGACAGCGTGAGCAAAAGCACATTCGTGTGCCTCACTTCGATAAATGTCAAAGACACTCCCGGGGTGTTAAACAAGAGCCACAACATCCTCCAGACGGATGATGAATTATTGCGGCGAACTGGTGGTTAGGTCGGGTGAATTTGTGTCCTGTGGTGTGCGATAGATGGATACACACTAATTACTCTTTGGAAAGTATTTTGATTTTACCACAGATCTGAGATAATTTCCCAAAGTAACTTATCATATCCACAGGAAATTAAAATTGTCCTTGAGTGATTAATGATTTGATCAATTTCCTTTAGTTTGTCATTTTGAATAAATATCGTAGAAGGGGGTGTTATTAACAATTTGTTGGATTTTTCTCACTATGACTCAATTAAAAGCTGAATTTGTCTCTCTAACTCTTTCGGTACGTTTTCTACAAGGAATGAATTACACAGTAATTGAAACTGTAGTATATCAACTGATAAGTCCCCATCATATGTAAAATCATATGAACATTGTTAAGATTGAAAAGCAAAATGATTATATGTACATAAAACCCAGCTGCTTCTTCTCATAGCTGTCCAATTGGAAGCACGAGCTTGTTATTGTAGCAGGCTAGCAAATTAATATTTTATGTAATGTGGGAGTGGGGGCCAGTGGCATTATGGGTATGTGCGCCGACACCAACGCACTTGAACCTACTTGTCTAGGTTCGATACGGGGCACGCGCTGACAATGCACAAAGAGTAGAGAGGGGACATGGCGGTCCGCAGATCAATATACCGTCAACCAGATTGATCACGTTGCGATCGATGTCAGACACTCCTCCAGTATTCTTGATTTCCGAACGTTCCGAGGGGCCAATGTTGACTCGGGCCATTTAGTTGTTGTAGCCATGATAAGATTCAGGATATCAAGAGAACAACAGAGTCGAGAAAGTGGACTGCTGTCGAAGTGGACTGCTAGGATCTTTGTCGACCGAGTCTCCCAGGAACTCTCTGTAAGTTCCACGCTGCCTGCAGATACAATAAAAGAAGAATGGAAACGTTGTCAAGAAGCCTGACGAGGAGTGCAGGTAGGCGCATGCAGCCAAGCAGGAGGCCTACAAGGCAACGCTGCATCGAACAACGAGCGCTGTTCGTGAGCTCCGCGAACAGAAGAGAAGCGAAGTGAACCGGTTTCTCAGAAGAAAAAAGAAAGAGCAAGAGAAGCGCGTGGTCGTGGAAATGAAGAGGTGTTAAGGCAGGAATAACATCCGAAAGTTTTATCAAAGCGTGAACAATTATCCAATGGTTATAAAACTTGTATAGAAGCCTGTAGGGATGAAAATGGATATCAGTGCGGTTTCAGGCCTGGGAAGTCCACTATCGATCAAATCTTCACATTACTGCAGATCCTCGAAAAAAACCCAAGATATGCAGATCGACACCCACCACCTATTTGTCGATTTCAAGGCGGTATATGACGAGCTATACAGCGCCATGTCTAGTTTTGACATTCCTGCCAACCTCGTCAGGTCTTGTGATTTCTTCAACATCGTCCTATAGAAGATCGTGAGAAGCTCACACGCCAACACTAGACGATCTGCCAGAAGTCCGTGCAACTGTTAGCCTACGCCGATGACATTCACGTGATTGGCAGAACTCAGCGAGCAGTAAGTGAGGCTTTTGCTAACATTGAGACGGAAGCGGCTAAAATGGGTCTGGCGGTGAATGAGAACAAATTGAAGTATATGCTATCCTCAAAAGAGGACATGCAACATCGACTTCTTTGACTGGGCGTCACAATGGGCAGCTATAACTTCGAAGTATTCAAAGACTTCACTGACCTCGGCTCCGGAGTAAACTGTACTAACAGCATCAGTAGCGAGATCAAGCGTAGGATAACTCTTGTCAATCGTTGTTTCTTAGGGCTAAAGAGGCAATTGAGTAATAGAGCCATCTCCCGAAGAACCATGTTGACCCTATACAGGACACTGATCATCCCAGTCCTGCTATACGACGCGGAGGCATGGACAATTTAATAGATTGATTTTGTATATGTCCTATATCCTTATTTACCAATTGCAGGGAGTTTGTAGGGAATTTCAAAAATAGATTTATAGGCATGTTAAATTGAAAGTCCAAATTAAATAATTGTATTTTTGATTTCCTTTCTTGCTTCCTTCCATGCTTCAATCATCAAAATCTTCTGAAGTCGACAAGCATAGAAAGCACTCACTGTAGATTTCGACAACAGCAAATAAACTGTTCGCCAAACGACCCAACAACAACTCACTAACCAATTCGAACGTTTTTTTAAGTAAACACATTTCATTCGAACATTATATCCTTATCTGGAATTAATTCTTTTGGAATTAGAAACCGAAACCCGAATGTAACAAAAAAGTTCGACTTAAGAATATAACATCACTTATCAAGTATTTTTCCACCGTCATTAAAACGAACGCAAGTAGCTAGAATCCGTGGCAATAAGAAACGACTGTAGCGTTTTTCTAAAGTGGATGTGATGCATAAAATACCAAAAACATATTTTTACATCGATAGATTGTGTACAGAAAGTGTCAGTAAATGACGAACATGGAGAACCTATCCTGTGTACCAAGGCACACTGGCATCCAATTTCCATATTGTACAACGACTTTCACAGAAGCGGAGGCGAGAAGTAACCAAAAACGAACCTAGTATAGTACCTAGTCTAAGAGCTGCAGGACTTGAGTGATGTTGAACGGAAGAAAACTCTTAAGTTCTGCATAAGAATCTTCATTATTTTAGGGATAGGAATAAACGAAGGTGTCACTATAGATAAAAATCCTCAGGAATCAGTGCAAGACCGCAAGAATGCGGATGTACGTGCGAGGCATATACCTAGTTAAGCGCCAACCCTCAAGATGGCTAGGTCATGTAAGGCGGATGGACAATACAGCTCATTTTCAGAAATAAGTTTGGTTCTTTGAACCGATGGAGTTCGGAAAAGAAGAAGAATAGAAACTTAAATCGACTACGGGAACTGATAAAACCAGTAATAGCAATTATAACACGTTTGCCATTTTTATGCCCATATCCGGATATGGATCCTGGATGACTCCTACTACAGCACTATATACAACAGAAAAAACATCCCTGTTTATAGTCACTAACATTTTAACCCACATCATCCTACCGATAAATTATGAATACCCACTACTATCATAGTAGGCTTTGCATTTTTTTTCAAATTTCTGTCACGTTATCCAGTTTGTCCATCTTTAAGAATTTAGTATTTTTCGTGCAAATTTAAGATTGTTTTTGTTTTTCTTATCGAAATATTATAGTTTTAAGAAAATTGAGAATGTGCAGCAAAAAGTATGTAATATATTACGTACTCATTTATGCGCAGATAATTTCTTGTATTGTTTATATTATGTTATATTATTTTTCAATGAAGTTAATATTTCTTATGTTATTGCGCTTGAAAGATTACTGTGACACAATGTATCAGTAGGAGTATTCAATTGACGAATTTTCGCAATTTCTTGACACCGAAGTATGGGATTTGATAACCCATCAAACCAATGCTTACGCAGCGCAGAAGAATTTGGTTAAAAACGTAACTCTAGCGGAAATGAAGAGCTTTGTTGGAAGTCTTTCGCTTAGCGGTTACAATGGATGCGATAACAATAATCTTGAAAGCAGTGATAAGTTCGCCAAAGTAAGGTCTTTATTTGATTTGCTGAGTAATAAGTTTCTTAAGTTTGCCCCACTAAAAACTGCATATAGTGTCGAGGAAACCATGGTGCCATACTTTGGTCGCCTTAGCACAAAACAATTTATGCAGAAGAAACCTGTTAGATGGGGATTTAGGGTAGGTGCAACTATCAATGGCAACAAAGTTTGGTTTGATTCTTATCAAAAAAAAAGTCGACTATGAATGATTTTTACAACGGATACCCACTTGGCTCGAAGGTAGCTCTAAATTCTTGCGAACGTCTATGTATGGATAGACCATGCAATCTTGACTGCCGAATTTCTTTCGACAACTTTTTTACGTCTATCGAACTTTTGGACGAATAAAGTTCGAGAAATATTTCGGCTAAAAGGGGCTTCTATGATTATGCTACAATCGAAAATGGAACAGTTGTACTTATTCAATGGAATGATAACAGTGAGCTCCACATTGCCTTCAACATAGTGCCGGCTCTACCCACACAAATGGCCAACCGATTCAGTAAATCGAATAAGAAATATATTACCATAGAACAGCCGAAAGCTATAAGTAGTTACAATAAGGAAATAGGAGGGGTAGATCGATCAGATCAGAACATAAGCCTTTACAGGTGTGAGATTCCAAGAATTTGCATAGAAATGGCAGTTACTAATGCATGGCAACTAAACAAGTTTAGTTGGGGAAAGCTTGACCAGATAGATTTCCGTCGTCGCATTGTTCTAAGTCTTATAGAAAAAAATCGTAACCCTTTCAAGAAGACATCATCTTCCTCATCTGCTGTAAAAAATCTTGCTGCTAGATACAACCAAATGAATCACATTATAATAAAGAAAGGTAAACGGACACGCTGCAGTGTATGTCACCAAAATGCACCATCAAAATGTAATAAATGCGATGTTGCATTGCACTTTTATTACTTTTATATATATCATACAAGAGAATAATTTATTTTCAAATATAAGATGTATGTAAATCTTTTTGACTTTTTTATTTTTTCTTGGAGAAAAATATTTTCAGACACAATAATCCTACTGTGACATAATGTCACACATCTCAAAATTTCACTTTTCAGGATAGTGTTTGCTAAACTTAATAAAAAATAAAATATCCGCTGAGTAAGACCAATATCAACTACTTATATGAGGCAAATATTAAGAAAAAGAAACAAAAATTACCCGGAGTTTGTGGGTTACAACCGATTCCTTTCTATTTTTTATCAATCTTGTTGACAAACTTGAAAGGCTGCTGCGGCCAAATTTGGATCCGTATCCGTAGATGGATATAATTTCTACACAATGAGAAGAGCATGATTTTACCTTCCAATAAACAAAATAGGTTTTCATGTATTTCCACAAACATTAAAACACAGCACACAAGAGATGGGTTTAATTACGTTCCTTGTATAAGAAATTTTATATATCAGAACTCCATTTGCAGAATCTTAAAATTTGTTATATAAGGCATATATTTTTTTTTCTAAAAACAAAGGCCTTAGTTGCATTCAGTGCGATCATTTTTATCCAAGAAATTGCATGGTTTATACCAATTTATAACCGCTTAGTTTTGCGTAGACAATTTTGAAACTCAAACAGTATTCACCAAGGCTTATTTTGTTAGTACCTATCCTTTAGACAAATTATCGAAGGCTTCTTTAAGGATTTTTGATTTATTTCTTTTTATTTTAGATCTTAAAGAGTATACCAAAAAATGATAAACAAAGACATACATCGTTTCTTAATATACTTCGAAAGAAGACATGTAGGCTCTTGTTGAAAATATGTTTCAACATTTTAGTAAATAATTTTTTGACTTTGAGGGACTGAAGGGACTGCCTTGCCATAAGCCCTGATTATCTAGGAGTACCAAAAATAAGATTTATACAATTATATGACTTTTTCCAAAGAACTTCTTTTCGCTTTCAATGGGCGTGTCGTAGACTATAAATTTAATTACTCGCTCCATAGATATCTGATACATTGACTTCCAAATCGATTCGCGTGGCAGCTTAATAGATGACTCTCGAACCAGCCCAACTTGCCTTGTCCTCTGTATTGGCATAACAACTGCAATTCATTAAAACCTCACCAATTGAGCTGATGTTGCTCATACTCTCCTGGCTGCAATTGGATATGTACATGTATTTAAGACCTTTCTCGTACTCCACGCAGTCCTACCCATAATGTCACCGTTACAAGTATTTTAAACGTGGTCGCTTGTATGCGAATCGGAAAACCACTGCATAATTAACATACTCATTAAATTTGAATCACCAGTCAACTGTCATCTGACGGTTCCGGCCAAAAATGCTACTTAAACCAAGTCGTCAACGTCTACTCAATTACCTGTGTCATCAAGGGTAAAATCGTATGCATTATCAAAATTTTGCAGAGAAACCTGCATGGAAATGTAATGGAGAAAAAAGTTTCCTGCACAAAAATCCAAAAAAAAAAGTTTTTTGGTCACGAAAATTAAACATGTACTATCTCTGGGGACGGAGACCATGCGGTTGGAATCACTTGTGCACCTCGCCTTGTATGTGAAATTGAACAGTTCAAATACACCTGTTCGACGCTATCAATTATCCATGCAGATTTCTCCTCCATCTCCATCGGAGCACGGAGTTCAGCAATAACGTGGCCCAGCCATATGCCCTAGGTTGGCAGACAGATCCATATACTCGTGTATGTGCGAACGTACAGACATACATTTTCGGTTGCACTTAGCCCTTTAACCTGTCCCTCCTACAATTCCGCAACCTTCGTGTGCAACAAGGAAACCTGCGAGGAGTCATGAACTGAACAAGAATCCAGTTGCACCTGTGCATAAGAGTCGCACATAACTACATACGTACATAAAATGACAAAAAAAGTGATTTAAAAAAAAGCAAAGAAATGAAAACAGAAGACTTTTTTGAGATAGACACGGAACAGACACATTGGCTGTAGAGGGGGTAGAGTGAAATTCAATTGATCAGGATTACGTTTGATGTAAGGCGCATTAGAAAAACATGCAACTGCTGGCAAAATAGTGAATTTCATTCCCGCCCGAGATGAAAAATTGAATTTATTTTGCATTTGAAGGGCAAATTCAGACGTCCATGCATTCGATTGCAAGAATTGTAAGTCAATAGAGGATTTACTGATTCACGACGGAAGGGATTTGTCCTAAATGCTTTGAAAGTTTTGTGTACGAGTTTGACAGTTACTCGTGTATAAATACATTATCCGAAATAACTGAAAAGGAATGTAATTCGTAAGTGACGTTCTTATCTGTTCTGGAATATAAGTGATTTGCAGTAAGATATAGGAGAGAGAACGAACTCTTATTTGGATTCATTTAGCTTGTGGAAACACAAAGACTTTCCATGGTTTGCGCGGCTTTAGAGAAAGGCGAAAACAAGATGCAAGCTCCATAAGCGCTCTGATTGGCCGCTCACTAGATAGATGTTGGTGTACGGCTCGTGCAGAAGTTGAATATTATTTTCCAAATGTCCTCAATCCAAATTGTACATTCAACATTTCCCCCGAAGAGGGATTGCTTCATCCTTTTGTAACTGTCTACGCCTCGAGGTCGTGTTGCAGAATAAGGAAGATCATGCTGAATAGACTCCTGGAAGATCGACCATCTTCTGACTTAGCCATGCTTAGAACATTTCTAAGATCAGCGAAATATCAAAATTAGAGTCGTTTCTAAATACGCGGATGATCAATATCGTGGGTTCAACGAATAGGTCACGGAAGTGAGTGTCAGTATCCAATTCCTCGTTGATTAATGGATAGGGCGATACAAGCGAGCGATTTATCTCTGTTCTCCAGCGAACCTCGGATTTTTGAACAAATATGTCATTTAGAATAATAATTAAATTCATTCAAGCAAATGTAACATATTTTGTCAATGAATACGAACAAGTTCAGTCGGTTAATGAAAGAGAAAATAATTTATTTATTAGAAACGAAAAACAACAGAACTCATTCGTGTATTATACATACGTACATACTTTGTACAATACAAAATTAATGATATTGGGATATTACCTAGAGTTTAATTGCACATAGGTTACAATATTGCATATAGACAGGTGAATGTTGGCTTAAAAAGTGTTCAGTTCTTCGTCACCTTTGACGCAGACATCTTTTCAAGTAAATAAGATTACAAGTCAATCTTTCAACTACCATTACATGTTATAAAGCAGAAAGTGTGTCTGTCTGATACACAAAGGCTTCGGAACTGCTAAGGGCTCTGAAATTTTCAACAAAAATCGATTTAAAATTAAGATGCCGAAATGGTCACACCATTTAGTCGCTACGACGTACGGTTCGAAAGTTACAACTATTTTACATAAACATAGCTGTGTGTGTGCCCACACGTTTTACTTCTCTGCTTCGGGAGTGATGTTTCAACTAAACCATTAATTTTGTTTCAATTTTATATCAAACTTCTGTACGTATCAGCAGATTTTGATCAAATTGATGCGTCACAATATAGGGTAAGGGCACCAGTAACCAGTCACCTAACACAGCTACATTGAGGCTGTGAAACTAATTCATCTAATTATGTACGCCACTGTTATAAGGCTTGATCAATTACGGATTATCTTTAGTATTCAATAAAAAAAACACTAGTTTCAAATATTTACTCCAATTTTTTTCATTTTCTTTTAAAAATAGAAAATTTTCACCAATACCCGGCCACTAAAATTCAGTACCCGACTACTTTTGGTTAATATCCGACAACTTGACTTTTTTTGCAAAAAAATGTTGAACATTCATTTTCAGATGTTGCAGAAGGGATCAATGGAAAGACAAAAGACGCCTGAAAGGTTGTAGGAATTAGTCCTGGAAGTTAAGCTTTGATCAGCAACCGCATTCGAAGGAAGCGATCTTGTTCGGTGTTTCGAGACGATTTTTGTTTCGCTATTTCTAAAAGTTCCCTTTTTTCGACTTCTGTAGGCTGAAGTTTTCAGTTCTCAAGCATATCTGGAATAGATGGATTTTGAGAAAAAACAGTTTTTACGTGGAGGACTAGACTTTGCTAAATCAATTTGCGAGTTTATAATATGTCTATTTTCTGGTACAGTCTCAAGCCACACAACTTTACCATATAACTTATTCTGCGAAGTAGTCTTCTGCACATTCCATTCTGAAGACGATTATCTTTGGAATTTGATTCATGACATTCATTCAAGACATGCATTTCCAATGCCGCCCACATTAATATTTTAATAAAACCAGTGACTGTTAGTGATACATCCTAATCCATCCATATTTTCTAATTGAAAACAATGAATTTATATATTGCTGGATCTTGTGATCACTTATTTTGTTGTTGATTATATACAAAAGCAAGAAAACCATGTTTGTTTATCCATAAGAAAAAAACACTGACACTAACTTCTTGTTTTAATTACTTTCCCTAGAATTTCTAACTCTAAAACGCTCTTTTTATGTTCATCAGAACTTCATACAGTAAATATTTTTTTGAGAGTGAGCCTCTAAGAGTAGATCTGTCAAGCTCTAAGGAAATATTAAACGTACCTGAAATTGTAGTCACAATTCATTTGACTACGAAAAATGTTAAGTTTTCTTCATATTGGAAGTTTAGTAGAAAGTGGCCGGAGACTAGTGACGGGCCGGGTACTGGTAAACTTACCCTAGGCCATTTTTTTTTCTTGTTTACTGAACTTTGACTTCTATTCGCACAAAACAATCCACATCGCACGCAGGTAGTCAGGTTTTAAAAGAACCAGTTCCTGTATGAATCGCTTGACATACATATTCTGTATGTATGAACTAAAACAAGCCCTTTCCTGCAAACTCGAACATAGCCAAAGTTTAGACCAACCAACCAAAAAATTACTGTTTTTGTTTTTGGCAATTTGTGTGGTCTTCCTTTGAGGAACGTGAATGAGTAATAGCTTACATCTGGCAGGCGCCTACATATATCAACAATTTTCTTAATGTTACTGCGTTTGAGCCGCTTCGCTATGCTTCGGGATTTTAAATGCTTATTTTGCTTATACCCAATCGTAGTCCCAATGTTCATAAAGTCGAAACCTAAAAAAATCATTTTATGCCGGATCAGGAAACCTACTACCATAAGGATACTAAAACATCCAAAACGTTAGCCTTAACTGAAGAAAATTACATTTTTTAAGTAAACATAGCTTATTTGGAAATAAAATTGTATTCCCGGACTCTGCGGTTGCAACAAGTTTCTTGTGAATACATATTTTGCCCCAACTATCCCCAGCAGGATTTTACAGATATGAAAGTTCAAAGGACATAATTCTGAAACTCCCTTGAAGGTGAAGAATTTCAGTGAAATGCTTATACAAACACAATTTTCCCCTTCCCATTTTTGTGATTCGTGAAGTGTCCTCTAAATTTATACGAATTCCTTCGACAACAAAACGTTCTTTGCGGAAATATAAATTCCTTTCCCTCACTGCTTGTTTGGGGCTCTCCTCAAGCATTTTTTTATGTTTCCCCTAACCCATATATATTATTCATGGCCATTCCATGGGATGAGTCCTTGGCAAACACACTACGGCAACAGGAGCAACTGAGTCTGAACAAATATAATATACTCGTACAGTTGTTGCTACATTTCCACTTGACCCCTTCACTGCACATCTTGGGATCGTTTCTGCATTTCTTACGATGCAGATGCAAATGACTGAATGTCGGAGGAGTGCATGAATGGGCAAATAAATGTGGCAAAAAGGAAAAAAGCTAAATCAGTCGTTGAAATATTGAGTGGAAGGACTTTTCCACACACTTGACACTGTTGAAACTTTCCGGCCGTTGCTGTTGATTTCTGTTTACGAATGCATGTGAAACTGCTATATGTATGTACGCATTTGTTGTTTTATTTATTTGTGCCGATACTCACATGCAAAACAGGATCTTAAGATCGAAGGATGCAAGACCCGCTGCATTGCAGCATGATTTGGCATGCTGCATGGGATGGCTTTGCCCAAAAAATGTTTGGCTGCCCGTTGGACACTCACATCTGTATCCAATAGTGCATTGGACAGCGAAACAACGAGCTGGGACGGAGTGTTTCTTGTGAATAGAACCCGTGCAACTGAATAAAGTGCAACTCAGAAATAAGATGTCACAAGGGTATCTATCGCTTTCGGAAAGGGTGCAATCGGTGCAATAGGATACAAAACGAAGCAGATGCAGTAAAATGATTTCCCCGGTCCATTACATTGGGATTGTACGGATGGAAGGATGCGCACATGCTGAGGGACCGAAATATGTACATATGGAATGTGTGTAATCTTGTAGTTCTACTAACATTTTCAGAACTTTCGTCGAATACAGACGTAACAAACGTGTGTGCAATCGAATTGAGAATTCTGTTTGCATTATCCAAGGAGAGGTCATAGTCGTGGAGAGATACGTAAGCCAAGCACTGATTGAAGGGACAAAGATGAAAGATTAGTAGCATACCGTCTTAAAGAAAACTGAACAAAGTACAGTCTGCGTGTGTTTATACGCTGGCGCTTCTAGGTTTGATTCCCGAACTAAGCAAATTGAACGGATTAATCTTTTGGAAGTCGCTTACAAGGAGAAAATGTTTCTCAAATTTCGCTATAGGTCAGTTCCAGTTGAGAAAAGTAACACTCACCATGCGATTTTCTGTTGCAAAAGCAAAATGGTGCTGTCACCCTATTTGTTTTTGTTTTTGTTTCGATTTGCAGACAAATTCGTCTCACCTTGCGAAGTTTAGAGAATGAGTACGCTTTTTGGGCAACTAACCAGACACATTGTGCTTTGTGGGCAGTAGACACAAATACCGAATCAGCCACCATTAGCTAAATCAACAAGTAAAGTCGTTATGGTAAATGTGTTACCATCAATGGTCTCAGATATAGAGCGATATTGAGAAGAGCTAGTCGGTGATATTTGTCATGTGCAGCACTCGTTGTTAAAAAGTTGTTATCTGACGGTAAGTATTCGATTCCCTCGGGTAACGTCAAGCATTTAGGCTACAACAAGTCAACAGCCTTGAAAGTCAACAGTCGAAGCCGACATTGAAATGAACTCGGACCGGAAGCTTGCAATTGAAATGCTGTCCTATTGCATACATGATGACATGAATGTTGTTTACTTGAAACTCTTAACACTATTTGTGTGGTACTAATGGGACCTCTGTTGCAATTTTGACATAGTAAGTCATTTGAGAGGCCAAATGAGGTAAATGCGCTAATATCCGGACAGTTGACATAAATCTAAGCTTTGGCTTCTTATTTTGTAACTAAGATCCAGAAAATGATTTGGATATATAAATAATTCAGATAATTTCTAAAGAGACGGTAAAACTCAAACATTTTTATTATTGTGGATTATTGTTTTTTTTTTCATCCAGATTGCGCGTGAGATTGAGTTTCAGAAGTAGCTGTTTTCCTTAACAATTGTCTCGATAGGGAACATTTGTTGTGAACGAGCCGTTATACTTGTGAAAGTGATGATTTGCGGAAAGCATACATTTTTTCTTTTCATTTGAAGAAAAATGCTGCAGAGTCGCATCGAATGCTTGTCGAGGCATATGGAGATCATGCTCTATCAGAAGCAACATACAAAAGATGGTTTCAACGGTTCAGAAATAATGATTCTGATGTGAGAAATGAAGAACGTGGAAGATTACCAAACAATTTTTAAGACGCCGAATTGCAAACTTTTTGGATGGAGATGACACTTTGAGTCAACAGCAAATGGCAGCAATGTTAAATGTTGCACAACAAACAATTTGTGACCGTTTAAAAGCTATGGGAAAGATCCAAAAGTGTGGAAAATGGGTGCCACATGAATTGAATGAAAGACAGATGGAAAACCGAAAAAAACACTTGTGAAATTTTGCTCCAAAGACACGTAAGAAAATCAGTTTTGCATCGGATTGTTACTGACGATGAAAAATGGATTTATTTTAAGAATCCTAAACGGAACAAATCATGGGTTAATCCGGGACAACCATCAACATCGACTGCAAAACCAGATCGATTCGGCAAGAAGACAATGCCGTGTGTTTGGTGGGACCCGAAAGGTGTGGTGTACCACGAGCTCCTAAAACCTGGTGAAACCGTTAATACTGATCACTACCGACAACAGATGATCAATTTGAACCATGCATTGATCGAGAAACGACCAGAATTGGCCAGAAGACACAGTAAGGTAAATTTGCTCCATGACTATGCACCTGCACACAAAGCAAAACCGGTTCAGGCTACAATCAAAACACTTGGCTTGGAGCAGCTACCCTACCCGCCGTATTCACCAGACTTGGCTCCTTCCGACTACCATTTGTTTTCATCGATGGGACACGCATTGACTGAGCAGCACTTCGATTCCTGCGAAGAAGTCGAAAACTGGGTGTCTGATTGGTTTGCTTTAAAAGACGAACATATTTATTGGTGTAGTATTCACAAATTGTTTCTGTTCAAAATGTGTAGAAAACAATGGCCAATACTTTGAATAAAATGTATTTACTTTCCCATTAATAATTAGTGTTTTATTTTCAAAAAGACTCGAGGTAATCACTCGAAGTGCTTAGAAGTCATTCGAATGATTAGTAGTCATTCGAGAGATTAGCAGTCATTCGAGTGATTGATTAAGAATCGAGATGTTCCCGAGATGTTGTAATAATCGATTATCATTCGAGATATCATTCGAATGCGCCCATAACTAGTATTAACTACCCACAAAGCTCCTCACCACGTAGATACCATTTGTTTCCGACACAAGTTTAATTCCAAAAAATCCTGTTCACACGGGAATTTACTTCCTTCCTATAATTTCGTGCTTCGTAGCTAATTCTCCCAAGAAACATTCTTATTTTCTTCCAAAGAATTAGAATTCAGTTCAATTTAAGATCTGCAATCCAAAATCTTCGAACCCAATTACTTAGTGGACCAGAATTTATTAAAAAAGCTCACCAGTTTCATTAAATTCACCCACGGAGAATTCCCAAAAACCAAAAGATCTTGTCCACTCGAACAAGAAGATGTAGCTATTAAACCGCTTATAGTGCAGAACAGAGGAGCTGATTGGCTATTCCCTCCTAAATGGAAATTTGAATTTTTCGTTCTTCCATCCATGATAGGATTGTCCTACTTTATCTCTTAAGCTGATTTATGTCGATTTTTCTCTGTGAGTTTTCTCGCTGTGGGTGTTGCTTTTTTTTCACCCCAGAGCATGTTCTTTGATTTATCGAAAGATTGTCAAAGCAAAATATTCGATCCTTCCGTAATAAATTTCCAACTTGTTCATCTATTCATTCCACAAAATGTTGTGTGTCCTTTGTCTTGCGATTAAATATGAGATCGATAAAGAACGTTGCCATTCATTGATGCTGATGCCAAAAAAAAGAGATACTTGGCACCGCTTTTGCTTCCGCATAAATGCCAGTGAACATACATATCTACATGCATACACATTGTGAAACTTCACATCGCCTGCAAAGAAGGACGATGATATATTACGTTTTTCCATCAAAGGAGGAAACATTGTGACAGTTTTTTTGATTCCATCACCTGATACCGCCAGCAATGTCCACGCGACACGAACAGCACATCACTGAAAGCCTAGAATGGGTTAGACAGGATATCCCTTCGTGACATAGGACGCATGCGATATGGATAATAAAAACAGTAGTTCCGCCAGCCTGCAACAGGATATGCCTTAGGGCCTTCCTCGACATAACTAGGGTTACATGTGTGCCGAAGGAGATCTCCGGTCACTGTGTTGCGTATGTTGATATATGAAATGACGGTACAGCACGAGTGAGTTTTTCCTTATTCCAACACGTGTCCTGTTGCTATTAAAATTCATACAGCACGATATCCATGCCACCTGTATTGTATCCCTTTTACCAAACGAAACCCAAGAAGCATCCTCCTTTCGCAAAAAAAAAGTCTCGACCCTCCATTCAAATAGGGCAGTTATTTATGACTGAATACAAATTAGTTATTTATGTCAACCGAACAATGCGCACTGAATTTTCGGGCACCAAGTCTGCCTCCACGTTGTCGGAAATAATCTTGGTGGGGTGAATTTATTCTGCTGAATAATTTCACCAATTACGGAAGTATATCAATCATGATGGATAATAATGGGGCACAAAGCCGGCGCGCCGAGTGTCTGTGGTAGCGGGTGTCCGAAAACCTTGCTAACGTCTTCTAGAAACCTAATTAGAACATCTTATCCTAACATCTCATCTAATTGCAATCAAATTTCATCTGACAATCCAACGAACTGATAAATTCCTGTCCTTGAGGGTGAATGAACTATTATTCAACTCATCCCCGTCACACAATTGAAAGACGGAGCGAAGCGTCTTTCCGTTTCGCCTGAGATAAAAGCACCAGTCACAATGACTCCATTAGTCCTGAGTACCGAAAAATTGTGCATAAACTCGATAACAAAAACGCGACGCTAAATTAATTTCAAAATAATTTCGAAAATCTTATCTTCTCTCCCACCAGCGCGCCATTACTCTGTCTATGCCGAGCTCTGCGGAGGTATACCGGCCGACTGTACTACACCTCTGCACATCTGAAGATTTGCCGGGAAGATTAGAAAACGAGAAAATTCAATAAAGATACGGCAATTTTAATTTAATCACTCGCTGACAATCGACATTGAGCGTGAGAGCTCTGCGCGCCTGTCGTAGGCGTTTCGTGAAGCTTTAGGACCTGTCACAACGATGGCAGTAGCTTTGCTTTGGTAATTGTTTGCTTGAAAAAAATAACGAAAAATAACATTGCGAGGCGAGTGCTCTATTGGAAGGAGTGAAATCTTGATGACGATGAGTATTGCCTCTGTTATATCCTTGTAGCAATGTTCTGCTCATCCAGTTGTGTTCTTTTGTAACAACGGCTGTTGCGGTTCCCTTTGTTGCTGCCTGTCGGAGTCTTTTTGGGGATTAGGAACGATAAGTAATCCTGACAGATATCCAGGTATGTCGTATATGTGTACACATGTACGTTCGTGTGTATGCGCACGACTTGACTTTGCAGGATAAAGAGAAATGCAAATTTAATTTGTTTGGAGTCTACCTGCTCACGTGGTAAGTATTTTGCAAAATGTTTCTTCTTTGTTCGCCCCGAGCATGGTTTGGGGTTAACTTTTGTAATTTATGTGAATTTAGATGATATTCGTTAACTTGACTCTGAATGGCTAAAGAGAATGGAAGCAGCAAGGGCGGCGGGGCGGTGACTTGCATGGCAAAACATGTGAATGTGCCTAAATCTTTTTGCTTTCCACTTTTTTTCTCCCCTGAACAACAGATGGCTGCTGTTTTGACATGGTGTATTTAATTAGATGTTTGAAAAGGAATTCGTGTTGGCTGGTGCAAGGGGTGCGTGGGGTTTTAATTCGATGATATTGCGAAATAAAAAACAACATGATTTTGCTGAATAAACAAAGCGAGAGAATGCAATAATTGGAATTTAAATTAAAAAGCACTCGTAAAAAGAATGTTTTTCGTGCGCCCGCTTGAGCAATTGTACACGGTCTGGATATTGGAGAGAAAATTTATATATCTGCCGCAATTTGGAAAAAGCCTAGAATGTTACTATCCACGTGAATTGGTTTCCAAAGGTTATTCGTAATACCGTCATGGAATTCTGTGACTGTATATTATCCTTAGCAAGTGCTCACTTCTTTACATCATATATTTCATTTATTGATGCGGTTAATGTATGTAGTCACATCCTTTACATCTCGTGATTGAACAGGTCTTTGTCAATGCAGGGGTCACTCGTTTTTCTCTCTGACTGAGGGACAGTAAGAAGTTTGAAAATAGTCCATTAACAGGTTGCACTTGTTAGTATGTCGAGACGCTTAGCACAGAATCCTAAATGTTCTTCGTACCGGGAATTAGACGTTGGCCACTACCCATATCTTCAAGCTAGGCTTCCCTTCTGCCATATGGAGCACTGTTAATAAATCAAAACAAAATAATTTCGTGTTTATTATTTCTTTCTTAAGTTTGCAAGATAATAGATTATCGAATCTTGTTGCGATTAAATATATCTTCTCTCATAGATAGATGTGCTTATTCTTCTTCCGTTGGCTCTTCTGCATTCTAGACGTTGGTTCAAAATGGCCTTAGTTGGTGTGGTAGAGAGAGAGGGACCTTACGTTACGAGTGTTTGTATGAAGGATTGTCATTCTTAGTAATGTAGGGTAATCAAGCAAACCAGTTACAATTTGATGCACAAAGAGCATCTCAGCGACTTCACGACGTTTTCATAGGTAGTCAAAAGCTGTCGGTATGGGAGACCACGTGAGTCAAAACGACTGAATCTGCATTGATGATGATGCCAGATGTTGCTGTCAACAAAGTATAGGTCTAACCAGAATGCCTTTCAATATACTACTCCTCTTATGGATTGTTTGTTGATAATGGTTCAGAATTCATCGATACTTGATCCAGTTGTTGATGTTTTACGGGGAGTTCGTCATTTTAAATACACCATTTAAAGAAAGCCGTAAGGATGCTAAAAATTGCTCCAGAACTCCATGGAAGACTATGGAAAAATGTTTTCGTGGCTCAGGAATTGAATTTAGCTCACCAAAAATTGGATAAGAAAATCGATCGGCCAAATATACCCTAGTCTTTTCCCAAAAATTATTTCCAAACAGCCCTTTTCATTCGGTAACTAGAGGCACTTATGATGTATCTTGAAGAGCGGCTTGAGAGAGAATAATAATATATATATAATATGGGTGGCGCTACAGCCCGTAGGGGGCCAAGGCCTAGCTTCTCAGCACTCACTCGTGTTGTGCGTGCTATTGTTCTCTCACGTGTGGAAGGGACCTACAGTTTTATGCCGACTCCGAACGGCCATGTTTGAGAAGCTTTTTCTAGACAGGAAATACTCTTTGAGCTTTGTTAGTGACTCGAAAGAGGTGGGGTCGTGAAAATTGTTTTCGTCGCTCAGGGCTTGAATCGAACCTACTACGCCGAGGTTGGGGTTGACGCACATACCCAAAACGCCACGGGCCACCAATATGGGAATGAATATTGCTTATTCCAATCAATTCCAAGAAGCAGACTGTAAAACAAGTTAATCAAAAATACAGCTATTTTTGACAATTTTCTCGCGGAGTCAACTATGTGGTGTAGCCACAATTAAATGCATTCGATTGAATATACAAATATCTGCGAGGTCTTAAAACACGTTTAATCAACTTATCAATACTTACTTACTTACTTATCAGGCAAACGAACCATGAAGGGTCTGAGCCTGAGCAATTGCTGCTTTCCATCGGTGACGGTCCTGGGCACGCTGCTTCCAGTCATCAAGGCCAAGCTGTCTTGCATCCGCGATGACTTGGTCTTTGTACCGGAGGTTCGGTCTTCCTCTCCTTCTCGAACCAGGAGGCTCGGATTCGAAGACCCTCATTGCTGGAGCGTTGTTGTTCATTCGCTCGATGTGGCCGAGCCAGTGTAGTCGACGGATTTTTGCCTTCCGGACTACATCCACATCCTTGTACAGCTCGTAGAGTTCGCGGTTGTGTCTTCTCCTCCATTCGCCTTCCTCGCAGACGGGACCATATATCCGACGCAGAATTTTTCTTTCGAATGCACCAAGAATCAGCTCTGCAGCCTTACTTAATGTCCAGCTTTCGGCTCCATAAAGTAGGACTGGCAGGATAAGGGTTTTGTAGAGCATGACTTTGGTCCTCCGAGTCAGGAGTTTCAAGCCCAGTTGTTTTGATAGACCGAAGTAGCATCGGTTGCCAAGGCCGATTCTACGTCGGATCTCCACTACGATGTCATTCGTGGAGTTTACATTTGCCCCGAGGTAGACAAACTCCTTTACTACCGCGAAATTGTAGCTGTCGATTGTGACGTTTTGGCCTAGGTGGTGTACGACGGATGGTTTTTTGCTCGACAGCATATATTTTGTCTCGTCCTCGTTGACCTTAAGACCAGCTCGTTTCGCCTATTGCCGTGAAAGCATTAACTATGGCAAGTTGGGACCGCGCGATAATGTCGATGTCATCAGCGTATCCCAACAGCTGGACTGACTTGTAGAAGATAGTGCCGTCCGTGTTGACTTTTGCCCGCCGCACTATCTTCTCCAGTACCAAATTGAAGAAATCACACGACAGCGCATCTCGTTGCCGAAATCCGGTGCAGGTTTCGAACGGTTCAGAGGTTTTTGAACCGAACTGCACGGTGCATCGCGTATGTGTTAGCGTGGTGCGACACAACCGGATCAGTTTTCCCGAGAACCCGAACTCGGCCATCGCTTCGAATAGCTCATTGAGATGAATGCTGTCGTATGCGGCTTTAAAATCGATGAACAGATGGTGAGTATCGATTTGAAACTCGCTGGTCTTCTCCAGGATCTGCCTTAGTGTGAAGATTTGGTCTATAGTCGATTTGCCGGGCCGGAAGCCGCACTGGTGCGTGCCGATTAGTGCGGTGCAAAACGGCTTTAGACGTTTACACAGCACGCATGATAGGATCTTGTAGGCGACATTGAACAGGGATATACCTCTGTAGTTCATGCAGGAGGCAGGATCGCCGTCGTCGGGCATGCTTTCATCTTCCCAAATTCGCCAAATGATTTGGTGCATGCTCCCTACCATTACATTGCCCCCAGCTTTGAAAAGCTCCGATGGTAAGCCATCTGAGCCTGCGGCTTTGTTGTTCTTCAGCCTTTTAATGGCTGTACCGACTTGTTCAAAGCTAGGTGGGAGGACTTCTTCGTCGACTGGAGTTGAGATTTCCTGGTTCCCTATCACTTTCTCCTGGTCAGGCCCACTAAGCAGCTATTGGAAGTGCTGCTTAAACACATCCACTATTCCCTGTGGGTCCGCAACCAGGTTACCCTCGCAATTTTGAAGAGCCTGGGTGCCTTTCCTAAAGCCTGTTGCCAGGCCCGTATTATTTGCTTGTCCCTAGACCCTTCGATATCCTTGAGCTGGGAGGTTGCGAGAGACCTTTTCTTCAGGCGTAGAAGCTTTTTCTACTCGCGTCTTCTAGCCCGGTACTCCTCTTGCGCTGCTCTTGTTTTCCTTTGCAGCGCTTTTTGGTATGCCCCGTCGGTTGCACTTTTTTCCTGCTCACACTCGCCATCATACCACGGGTTTCTTGTCGGAGTTGGTAGGTAGCATAAGGTAGTTTCCGATACCTCTTTGATGTCCGAGCGGCAATGCAAACACATCTCATTGGCACTTGACGCAGGCATACCGGAGAGAATCTCACTTAATTGCTCTTCGTAGGATCTGGCAATCTCGAGTGTGCTCAGG
Source organism: Eristalis arbustorum (assembly GCA_916610145.1). Classification (NCBI taxonomy): domain Eukaryota; kingdom Metazoa; phylum Arthropoda; class Insecta; order Diptera; family Syrphidae; genus Eristalis; species Eristalis arbustorum. Next base: position 57,520,044 of record OU744318.1, read on the forward strand.
CGCCCAATGTCAAAAGTTCTCTTTATCGTCTGGTGCAGCTTTCTGACATTGGAAAGTCGAGCTCTGAATCTTGCTGCAACAAGAAAATGGTCAGAGTCGACGCTTGCTCCCCTGAATGTTCGGACATTCAGGATATTTTACGCGTGTCTTTCGTCAGTAAACACATGGTCGATTTGGTTGGCGGTTCGACCATCCGGGAATCGCCAGGTTGCTGTGTGGATTTTATTGCGAGGGAACCTTGTGCTACTTATGACCATACTACGTGCTGTGGCAAAGTCTCTGAGTCGGAAGCCGTTATCTGTTGTCGTGTCGTGGAGGCTGTGCTTTCCGATCACTCCGGCAGAGATGTTTTCCTTAGCGATTTTAGCATTGAAGTCTCCGAGTACGATTTTGACATCGTACTCCGGACAGGCTCCGTAGGCACCGTCCAAGAGGTCGTAAAAATCCTCTTTGACAGAGTCTTCAGCTTCGTCGGTAGGGGCGTGTGCACATATGAGGCTGATGTTGTAGAATCTGCCCTGGCTGGGAACCCCCGGGCGATCGCTTATCGGATTAAAGTCGATGGCCTTCGACCTTAACCGCTTTCCCACGACGAAAAAACAAAAAAAAAACCTTTTATGACATCTGTAATATATGTCGCACTTTTTCTTTTTCATAATCTCTTGTCCTATCCAGCGTATTTCCTGGAGCGCAGTAATATCCGCTTAATACTGCGTGAGGATATTTTCTAGTTTTTGTACGGTCCCTAGAGTGTAGAGTGTTCTTACATTCCAGGAGCACACTCGCAAATCTAAGTCCTTTTTCGCGCCATGTCGTCGTTGGGGTTCCGTCCGTTCTTCCGAGGCTGCTTGCTCTTCCGTTACAGTTTTTTTTTTTTTCGTGTTTGGGTTGTTAGCCCTCCGCACAACCGCCGAGTTAACGCTGCATGCATTGGTTCACCTCACAACGGGTGTTGTGAGAGCTATCCAGGGGTGCTCTATCCCTTACCATTGAATAGTCTATAAAGAAAAACAAGCAAACATTGATTTGTTTTTTTCATAGCGATTTGGTAACATTACCTTAGTAAATCTTCAAGCAAATGAAAGTCACTTATTCTCCATTGTATATGCTTATTTTCCCCAAATGTAATGCATCGCCAGTGGTGACTTTAAGATAGTTAGAGTTTCAGGATCTTGATTCGCAAATCTAATGACAGCCGTCTACGATGATGGAAAATTTGTGGTGAAAAATGTTGCGTTCCCACTTCCCACTGAACATTAGTCTTTCAAGAAGCGCCTTTGCTACTTAACTTTTCAAGTCTCTTATTGCAATCCTAAAGGGTTGATGGCGTAAAAGACGATGAATGATTGGTGGTGTAAGATCTGTAGCGTGAAATTGTACGGCTGGAGAAAATGGAAAATAAATGGATGAGATCTGGCTAAGATATGATAGCAGTTGTTTAGTAATTAAAAAGTAATTCAGCACGTATTTAAGAGCTGTATGCTTTTACGGTTCGGTTAGAATTGCTCAGGCTATCTTTTTTGAAGAATGCAGCACTGAAATCGCCAAAAAATTCACCGTTTATTGGCCGATTTGCAGCAAACTCACTATGGGTAGTACTGGACCAGGTTTCTGAGAGGAAGGTTAGATTATTTCGGGCAGTGCTCGAAAAAAACTCTCAACCTTTTGAAAGGTTTTAAACTAATATGTCTTATTGAGTTAATAACCGATTTCCATAATTGTTTCGCTCTTAGTCGGAGCGAAAGTTTTTTTTATATCTGGTCAATCAGTGACATTTACACGATTAGTAATGTGAATAGTCATTTCAATGTTAACAAGCGTTAAAAAAAAGTTCAGGCATGCAGAGGCAAGTAAATATGACAGCCAAAAGATCAAATAATTCTGTGAAATTTCTTTCAGGAGACCACAGTAAAACTGAAGTGCAATAGTCGTTATGTGAAGTTAAGTGGGCATAATTTAATCCCAGCTCTTCAAGATGCCATCCCTTCTACATCAATTGGTCAAGTTAACGTAACACCGACACAAAGATATGACTCACTTCTTAGCTTTACTAAGATAGCATTAAAAAAAAATACAAATAAACAAATCGAAGCAGTGACATGAATCGAATCAGCGAGATGGTATCAAATATGTACGCAGGTTTGCCATTAGACACCAATACTCCTTCATTTTTCATCAATAAATGCTAAAATCTCCATATATTCTTAAACTCGCAGACCGTCGACCCAATTAACTGTCAAAAGAACCTGTTCTTTTTTAAACTATTTTTTAAGCCAGAAAATGTATAGCTTAAGTTCAGAGACCCTTGAGATTTTTCTTTAGTAAATGGAAATCCTATATTAAATATTAAAAATCTATGGATAAAGCATTTTTATTCTTCTTATTTTTATGCATGTATGTGAGACAAATACAATAACTTAATTCTATATGATACATATGATTTATTCTCGAGGAGGTTAACGACGAATATGACTATTCTATCTATTAATAAAATATGGCAACCTATGAGTGGTATATTTCCAATTAAAAAAAGTTCCGAGCAAAGAGCGAAAAATTGGGTATATTTAAATATATCCCAGCGCTAGACCTAAGTTTTAATGGCCAATACAATATCTGTCAGTCAGAAACCATTGATTACGGCATAAGCCGAACTAAATCCAAGTCGGTTTCATTTAATGGCCAGTTCGGGAACCAATGCGCCCCGACATTGTACTTGAAGTTAAAAATCGGATGCGAAAATAAAGGCGGTGACCCAAAACTGGAAACAGGTAAAACTGAAAAAAGCTAAGACAGTCCTACTTGCTCCACCAAACCTTCAGCATAGTCCTCACTCATCCGATAACATATTCTGTTGCATTTGAAAATAATCAAACAGCTTGTGAAACAAGTTAGAAGCATCGTTTAATGCATAAGAACTTCTAATAGATCCCAGTTTTATCCTTAAGTATAACCCAGATAAGAGCCGTACCATTTGGTATCTTATTCGGTTAAGTATTCGACGTAACTTTGAAGTATTCAAACACTTCATCTACCTTTCTTTCAAGAACAATACGAACCAAATAAGGTTTCTGTTGACGAAAATAACATAATGACTAAGATAAAGCCGATGCTTTCGACAAGATTATTGAGTCTGAAGGACAACTTTGTTCTAAAGGGTAATTTTTTAAAAGCTGTGGGAAAGTTTTTAAAAAAAAAAACACATAAAATTCAGAAAAATGCATGATCTTTATTTGAAACGATAGTACGGTCTGTATAATTTAATGTTTGAAGATAATTTCATGCAAATGTTGAACGTGACTGGTCCATCCATTTAGTCCAATGTTGGCATACTCCTTCCAACATTTTGGCCGGCATCTCACGAATTCAATGCGTCAATTGAAGCGAGCTTGTCTGTATAGACATGAGCTTTAACATCACCCACAAAAAATTGCTGAACACAATGAACAACAACACATAAATTAGGGTTTTTAACTAGATTAGTCTAACTGCTATAACCTACCCCAATTAAGTGAAAAACTTGACAGTCAGGTTTCACTATATTCTGAGTTCAGTATATGGCTATTTTCGTCCATTCTTCAGACTAACGCCGGAACTAATTTTCACAACTTTCCAAACTTTTTAATCACGCTAGACTACATGTCAAAGCGCTAAATTATAAGAGAGTTTGTTCGTGACACCCATTCAACCCTTTGACTTCAAGACACTTTAATTTACCATCAATATACACTTCCCTCTGGCGATAAATGAGTCTCAACTCAAGGACAAACTTTAAATTACACTGATGTACATTTTAGAAAAGATTTGTCTCTCACGGTCAGTTTTACGTAGCTTGGCCTCGCCCACAAGCTCAGTAATATTAGATCCACCCAATAATGAGACAAGCCACGTGCTTCATACAGGCAAGCACTTAATAGTTTTCATTCCTACGGCGTAATACTTTTCACGCGATGAAAGTGAATGCGTACACTTTTAACCGTCAGGCATGGACAACTGCTCGGGGACACATAAATTGTTAAATTGATATTATTGATTAAGATTTTACATACCCCTTTCTTTGGGTATAATTATTTGTTTAGAAGAGCCAGAGGCAAACACACTCGGCGAACCAAAGCCTAACCACACACCCCCATCCAATCGAGCCCGTGTGACAAGGTAAGCCTTTCAAAGACGTAATCATGAATATTATGGCCGCCATGGGTAGCCACAAATCAAAGGTCAAATTCAAAGACCACAATCAGTGGACAGAATCTAATTTGCATAAACTAGCTGTGGCCAATGATACATACCTCTTCACTGAAATCCATCAAACCTGCAGTTCAAACGGTGACAGCAAACACACAGTCTGGCATTTCCTGTTAATTTGGGTTTCATTGCCGCCGCCCAAATCGGCTTTTGCTGCTCCTTATTGGAATTTGACGGGTGGGGAGTAACCATTGGACCAACACTGAACTCGAATAGATACCTCAATTTATTTGATTTACGCTAACACTTTGTATTACAGCCTCATGAAGAAGATTAATTGCTAGGATTTGATTTATGAATCCTTTTGGTGAAAGACGAGTATGCTTGACGATTCTAATTCAACTTTTGTGTGTGTAACAGTAGCGTAGAAATTATTGGACATTAAATTGTGGAAACAGACCGTCCACATGGGGCCGAAAAAGGATTGTTTGCTCCAACCAAGAGAACCACACGCAATCACTGACACGCAACCGAAACCATTTGTCATCCTCATATTGAGAATTCTGAATGGGTGAGCAAGTGTCAGAATGGAGTGCATTGGCCGCTGCTAACTTTCTCTTTGAAGCTGACGTGTTAAACGCGTACACATACCCATGTGAACACGATGTCAAACAATGGAAATCTGAATGAAATTATTCCAGCAGGATATCCAACATTCTTTATATTCTTATATTCTTATATATATATATGTACACAAATATTTTGTTGAAATGGTCGTAAGTTTGACTCCGCATTCCTACCCCGCCATTCTTCAGATGACGACTGTCAGTAGTTTTCCAGGCTTCATTTCAAATTGACCAAAGTAATTTTTGCACATCCTTCCAAGACCGCATCGGCGGCTAAGGAGTGCTGGGCAATATTAAAATAGAGCAGAATCTGAATTCCATTAAAGGAGTGCTCTACACTCGGCGACGCTCAGATTGTTTTCCGGTTGCTTGCCGTCTTCCCACATCAACTGACGCAAGAGATCACAACTGCAATGTATATGTGTGAATAGAAAATACATTGTTCCACTGAATTCAAATCGACAGCCACAACTGATACAGACAGATCTATGTAGAGTGGCTCCTATTTTTAATGTGCAAGTTCTCCTCTGTCCCGCACAAATATAAAAAAAACAATCTCCGGCCATTTCAAAACCTTCCAAAACTTTAAAGGTCATCATAGTGTACAGTCTAGAGAGCACTTGCTGTTGCATTGAAATCGCATTGGAGACATGAAAAAGGGCACAGAAGAAAAAAAGTGGAAAGAAAACTATCGAAGTAAACTTTTCCAATAAAAACTCCTTTACGGTTGATAAAAGAAAATCCTTTCGGTCACAACCGAGGATGTCGCCCCGTAAAGCAGCGAAGTGAAGTGGATTGGGTTTACGGTTTCTCAGAACTTTCACAATGCCAGGTCATTCAGTGCTGCAGGATGTTGAGATTGGCATTGATTGCAGGGATCACGGCGAACATTACAAGTGACACTTTGAATTGGTTGACTTTGAATTTCGCTTTGATTTCTACCTAGGTTATTATTCCACGAACTGTTAGTTATACTTTTCTGTAGACACCCACTTGAGTGCGCTTGAAAGGGAGTGTACTAGACAATGAACAACTTTGTTTTTAAAACTGATTCCTATTTGTGTGTATTTTTTGAAACAATTCGTATTGATTGCATTGTTAAAAAACCCACAGCTCACGAACCAGATGATATTCAGTCAAAGTTAATATTTCAGTGAAAGAGAATATTCTCATTCATCAAACATTTATGATAACTTGAAGATATGTGTGTCGGTATCTATTTGGCAATCCTGCACAATTCAGTACAATGAACCAGCATAATGCGGTCGCAATGTCTGGTGCACAATTCGCGAAATCGAGTGAACAATGCTCAGTCATTCCACTGGAATATATAAGCCCAACTCGTGTCATTTTATGCGGGAGTTGAATGTGGGTGCATTTATTTCGGGACAGTAATTAATTAATGGTCTTTAGTTGGCATTTGTCGGTACTCTTTTCTTTGTATCTGGGAATTATTACTTTCTGTGTACATTGGTTAATAGGTTTTTTGGAATGGAAGTCTTTCAGCATTCGTACAAATTTTGATTAAATGACAATGATCTGTGTGCCTGTTAATGACGCTGTTCGTCTGACTTGAAAGTTAATTAGAGCAGCTGTCAGGATTCACTTTTAAAATGTCTTCACAAAGGACAAGGGACAAAGAACATACAACAGAAGCGATTACTGCCGTCTAATAATTGTCTGATGTAATTCATATAAATTAGCCGATATAGCAATATAATTATTCTTATATAATGAATAAGGCCACATGAGTGGTGTAGCTTAGGGAGTGGGAGCACTACTTCTAGGTATGTAATGAGCTGACTAAAAATAAATAGGAAACATCCTCGTAAATATCCATTAACTTCGAACTCGTGTATCGGTTACTGAGTGGACACTTATTACATGAGTAAACATCATTGTTAGCTACATGGGGTCTAGGGTTGAGTTGTTTTTTTATTCACTGCGTAACAATCTTGATGCATTGTGGAAAGAGAAAGAGACTATGTACTTTACTTGTACTTGTATTTCCGGGAAATTCTCGGAATAACTGTTACGTGGGGTCGTCAAGGTATTAGGGGCATTGATTTGACCAAGGAGCAATATATTGTTTTATGAGATATTTATAAATATTTATAAGGAAAAATCAGTGTTGGTAGTGCTATCAGATCTGTCTTTGCCTAACTTTATCTATTTACTGTTATGAGAACAGCGCATAACACGGTTCACATGAGTAGCGACATCGATTCCAAACGCAATTGGATGCAGCTACAGCTCTTCCTTAAGAAAATCCTCCGGTACCGATGAATCCCGGCCAGAAATACTTAATGCAGTGTGTAGAGAGGAGTTCAGCACTCTAGTGTCATTAGTGAGTCTTCTTCGCAATTTTGCAATGCATTGAAAAATTTGCAATGTTGGTAGTACATGTAGGGCAATAAATGACACGCACAATACGAGTGGTTGTTGCAGACACGCAATAGGTCCTCTAAGGGCTTTAGGCCCTTCCATAAATTGGAAGTGGTCCGTGTCATTGTGGATATGTGCGTTGACTCCAAGCTCGACGTCTTAGGTCCGATCCTTGGTCTGAAAACCACTCGTGAGAGAACAATAGCACGCACAACACGAGTGGTTGCTAAGAAGCTGAGACCATCAAAATGTTTTCGGAGGACCGAGATTTGGACGTATTTGAAGATTTTGAATTAATTTCACTTCCAAACGTATACAAACAGCGATCGAATTCATTAGAAGAGCTAGAGGAGGAAGAATTTTATTCGGGGAACAGGTTCGGTATAATTACGGTTAATTTTTTTATTAAAGTGCTGTATGTGCATGAAAGGCGAACGCATCGTGGACTGACGATTCCAACGGATCTACAGCTGCTGGTAGCATTGGATTTTTTTGAAAGAAATATCCACCAGTGTGATGCTGGTAAAAATTACTAAACAGTGAACTAATAAAAATAATATGGGTGGCGCTACAGCCCATAAAGGGCCAGGGCCTAGCTTCTCAGCAACCACTCGTGTTGTGCGTGCTATTGTTCTCTCAAGAGTGGAAGGGACCTACAGTTTTACGCCGAATCCGAACGGCCAAGCTTTTTCTAGACCGGAAATACTCTTTGAGCATTATCAGTGACTCGAAAAAGGTGGGGTCGTGAAAATTATTTTTGTTGCCCAGAGCTGGAATCGAACCTACGACATCGAGGTTGGGGTCGACGCACATACCCACAACGCCACGGGCCACCACAGTGAACTGGTAGCTTTTTATTGACATGTACATCTGCACGTTTGTGCTTTCAGGAGCTTTACAATTTCCAAATTTCCAAAATTTCCGCTCACAGCGGTAGAGTTAAATGAAAAAAAAAACAGACATTTTATAGGATTGCTCGTTTTCCAAAGGTTATTGGAGTGCTAGATTGTACGCATGTGCAAGTTAAACGCTCAACTTAGGTTGTGGGACCTGTAATGGCTGGCCATTAAATTAATCGGAAGGGATTCGACGCCCGATGAAATATTATTGATATCGTTGCAAGGTCCCGTGGTACCAAGCATGACTCTATCATATGGAATAGTTGCATCTTAAAATATAAACTGTGATCAGCTGTAAGTATTCATCGAGGTATTTTTTTTAGTGATGCTGGCTACCCTTGTTCAAATAATTTACTAACGCCAATCAGAAATCCTTTCAATCGGAAAGAAGAACTGTACAACAATAGACATACAGCAACAAGTAAAATTAATTGCCTAAACGGACAATTGAAGTCGGTTTGGGTCGATTTTAGAAAGACTACGCGTACATTTAAACATTGCAAGTAACGTGATTGTTGCTGTTGCAGTTCTGCACAACATTGCCAAGGAACGTAATATTCCTTTCGTCGAAAATGAAGAAGTAACCACTCCCACCCATCAACAACCACACTCTGAAAATCTCAACGAACTTGTTGAAATAAATGGGAGAGCATTCAGATATGATTTCATAAATAGATTTCTTTGAATTCATATCACAGAATAATTAACATAATTAGAATAATAAAAAAAAAATGCTTATATTACGGCAGATCGTCGAAAAAACTCAAGAGATGCAGATCGACACCCACCACCTATTTGTTGACTTTAAGGCCGCATATGACAGTGTGCATAGAGACGAGCTTTACAACGCCATGTCTAGTTATGACATTCCTGCCAAACTCGTCAGATTGTGCAGGATGACGATGGAGAAATCTCGCTGCTCCATCAAGGTCGGTAACAAACTCACCGAGACCTTCAATGACAAAAAAGGTTTCAGGCAAGGCGACGCGCTGTCATGTGATTTTTTCTACATTGTACTTGAGAAGATCGTGCAAAACTCACAGGCCAAAAGTCCGTTCAACTGCTAGCATACGCGGACGACATTGACGTGATTGGCCGAACTCAGCGAGCCGTCAATGAGGCGTTTGCTTGTTTTGAAACGGACGCGGCAAAAATGGGTTTAGTGGTGAATGAGGCAAAACATTGTATATGCTGTCATCAAGAAAGGACAAACAACATCGACGACTCGGTGAGAACGTCACATTGGCACCTACAACTTCGAGGTAGTAATGGACTTCATCTACCTTGGCTCCCAAGTTAATATTGCGAACAACATCAGTACCGAGATTAAACACAGAATAACTCTTGCCAACCGCTGTTTCTTTGGGCTCAAGAGGCAATTGAGTAGCAGAGCCCTCTCCCGAAAGACCAAGCTCACATTATATAAGACCTTGATCATCCCTGTCCTGCTGTGTGGCGCGGAAGCTTGGACTATCTCAAGAGCGGATGAAGACGCACTTGGTCTCTTCGAGAGAAAAGTTCTGCGTTCAATCTTCTGTCCTGTTTGCGTTGAAGGTTCTTGTAGAAGAAGATTCAACCTCGAATTGTACGGGCTGTACAGCGACATGAGTGTAGTCAGGCGTCTACGTATTCAACCCTTAAGATGGCTAGACCATGTTGAGCGCATGGACAACACTGCTCCAGCCCGAAGAGACTCCGAACCAGTGGGACAACGAAATAGAGGACGACCAGGGAACCGATGGCGCACTCAAGTGGAGAAGTAGCTCAACCAACTTGGCGTGCTAAATGGAGGCAGCTGGCTAAAGATCGTGCCAGCTGGAGAGGATTGTTGACCAAGGCTCAGGTTCACCCCGGACTGTAGCGCCACACGAATAAGAAGAACAAAAACAATAAACAAACATTGAAATAACAATCAATATCACATTATTTTCTTTTTTTGCCATTAATTCTTCATGGAATTCTCGCTGGTGTGTAAATTGGTCCTCTAAAAGTTTAATTCGCAAAGAGTGCAATTGTTTCCGGTGCTCCAGCTCTAATAAATGAAGCTCCGTTGCGTGAGACCTTTTCCAATTATATTTTGCCTCAAACTGCAAGGGGTTGGCCCGTCAGCGGTAATGTTAACTACAGCATCCGCATTTATTCCAACATCTTCATATGGAGACAAAAGGTTACCGGCGTTTTTGGGACTAATAACTGCGGGAGTTTGTGGAATACTTGATTCAAAGGCAACGATGGCAGGAGATTCTTAAGCGCCAATTATATATATGGTATGTGCAGAAAATATCCAGTATGGCATTGCTGTCGATGAGGATGTTATCATATACCAAGTCATCAGCAATCTTGGCTTGCGCAAGGACATCTGAAGCATTGACAACTGGTACGGTAACGCAGTTTACAGATTTCACGTAAAATATTTTGACATTTGGGTTTGTTCGATGATATTACTTTACAATAACGCTTTTAAGCAGATACTAGATATGCACAGGCATATATATGTCTATGAGTAACGTAAAGTTAAAGTCGGCTTTTTGATTAAGAGGCGGCTATTACTAAAGTCGACTTTAAGCACTATTAATGAGCTTACTATGAATTAGCTCCATTATTATTATTATGTATTATAAGAAGATCTTCTTGTCCACAATTATGGTCAAGTTTTCGCTGGAAAGTAGTATTAATTTGAAATAAAAAGTTAGTATTTTATTTAACAATATTAGGTACGTACATGAGTATATTCGCAAAAAAATAAATACTATGTACATAATATAACAGAGTTGTTGACAAATTTGAAATTTTAGAAAAACATAAAAAAAGACAACTTACTATGGAGTTCACTAGTGTTTTGTCTTTGAGTATTTAATTATACTGCTCTCCTTTATGACAAAAAAAAAATACTTATAACGTTCGTAGAATATGTGATTAAACATGACATACATTTAACTCTGATTGAATATGCGAACAAGAATTATGTATATTATAATTTGGAAGGTACAGGAGCCATCACGGCCCCATACATATATACCTATAATGCACTGTCCTTGTTGAGGTGGAGGGTGATATATGGAAGCGGAGTGTACCTATAAAGCTAACTATCGCATATCGCTGGACGAGATAGGCGAATAGTTTGTAATTCGCCTGTTCAGAGTATTAGGACGAAGAGACATCATGGGAAACTGCGAAGCAACAAACTCGCTAAAATCGAAACAGAACTACCAGTTGATGAAATCACTTGTGAAATATGTACTCCTTTAGCTATCTTCAAGTTACAGCTCAACCTTCTTAACAAACAAAAAGTAAGTGTCAGATGAGAAAGATTTGCAACATGCGAAACCTCCCAGCAAACCTGGGCCAACATTCATCCTCAATTATCTGACAGCTAAGAGATCCAAAATTAGTACTGCAGTGGCTAATCCAGACACAGGCTTTTAGGTTACGCAGACTAGCTCTATTCTCAACTGTCTAGATGAAGAAGAGAGAGACGAACTCGCCTCTATAAGGAATCCCACCACGCTTCCACTTTTCCGATTATGTAAGTGACCTCAACAAGACAACAGTAAAATTAATAGTGAAGTTCACTGACTGTCGTAGAAAACCCCCTAAATTCCCTTGACCCATATGGCAGTACAACGGGCTTACTTTGTCCTAAGTGCACCCTATAATACCACTCTAAACCTAACGAAACCAACATCTGTAACATTTTAACAGTCCGAAGTATAGAATAGATTAGGTTACAGTTAATTAAAGCATGTCATCGTTATGCGTATATATTCTGTCTTGATGTGATTACGAATTGCGATTGTGAAATATCATGGGGTGAATCAAGTCTGTCTTCCAAAAAATCGCAGGAGCTGTGAAAAATGTACAGACTGATGTCCGAATGATCACATTACCCTCAGCCAGTCTATATTTTTCGCAAACTGTCTGCATATTCGGAAAACTCAAACTTTGCAAAGCAGGTGAAACGTCAAAGCCTTATAATTTTAAAGCTTTCAACGTTTACAAACAGACTATGAGTTTTCTTCTCCATGAGCATTTTGAACATAACTCTTAACAAATTGATGACAGGCACATTAATTAGTTGTATTCTTTACTTTCACCTTTCTTCTTTGCACATTTCCTTTCCCGAAACAAACATCGTCCACAAAGTCTGCAAATGGAAAAAAAGGATGATATTGCTGTTTGTTAATTGAAGAGATATTGAATCTTTTGCTTTATCGTATGTATTTTACATTTTTATTGTGGCATAAATTGTACAATTGATTGTTTACAAAGCTTTTATGCAGATATTTGATTATTATAATTAATCTTACATCTACAAAATAATACAATTTGTCTATTACATTGTTATCGTATGCATTTTCGATATTTTCGCATCATTTGCTCAAAGCTTGCGTTTCAGAAACTTCATGAAACTCGTTAATTTGAAAACCCCACTTATATGAAAAATGCAATCTGTCCCCAAGCACATTTTCACAAATTTAATGCAAACTGATCCACTTAATTAAAACCCCGCCTAATTAAAAAAAAAAAGATATTTGCAAGTGAATATCTGAAAATTGGTTTTATTTCACATGGAAAAGACACCGCTAAGATGAAAATATGTCTCAAGGTAAAACGGAAGAATAGGATTTAAGTGCCCATTGTTCATCAAGTTTCGCTTTGAAGTTTCACATCTCGTAGTGACAAATAACTGTACTGACAGCACATTTCCTGATTGTTTTCATATCCAAACAAAAATGTATCTAATATGTACTGCACGTCAAAACATTGGCTAGTAATGATACTTATTTTAAAATTTGTGGGTGCTAAATGTAATATCAAAAATCGCAGAGGCATACATTCTTAGTCAATCTTAAAAAAAAACAAGGATATATAAAAAATGGGATTCCAAACGCAATGTTGCTGTAGGGAACTAGAATTCATTTATAAAACGCGTACGTGCTCACAGTGGGGTGGACAAATGAATTTGAATTCACTAAATTATTTATCTAAATGAAATAATTTTTAAATTATCTGAGGTCTGCTTAAATACAAAGCCCGGTTAATTGAAACCAACATTCCGGTTTTTCGTTATTTCATTTAAACTGGTTCTAAACGGGTTCTTAAAAGAAAAACAGTAATGTCGACACAAGTGATGTCAATAAAGTCCATTCCTCAACATCTTTCATCAAATTCATTCTGACATCGCTCACAGCAAACAGTTAAATACCCCTATTTGGTATTTCCGCTTTAACGAGTCCAATGCATGTGTTACAAATATCCAAACATTGTCATATTGAACTCATTCGTCGTTATATTCGGCCGAACGTCAGAATTCATTAATTCCCAGCACCGGCATCTTAACCTGTTAACCTCACTTGGCATGCTTGAGCGGAGTCACTCACTCGTAGAGTGAGACTGGTCATGTGCCCATTGACATGGTTGCATACACAACAATTGTTCTGCCGGTGGCTTTCGAAATGACAACAACATTCAGATTTTCATTTGACTTTCAGAACGACTCTAGTTGTGGTTGCCGCTCGGCGGTGGGGGAGGTTATGGTCGTTTTGATTTATATGTTGACAGACGGTTGTATCCTTGGGCTTTATGACTGCGTTACGCCTTCTGATTCTTGGTGTACCCACAGTTACGAATGCATTGATTGATGTTTGTAAGGCTTCATGTCAGAATGTGGTTGAACACATAACTGTGCGGCGGGGGTGTAGACATGATTAATAGCAAATCGATGAGTAGTCGTGTGACTTTACATGATTCTTGTTTTCGAATGCGTTTCTTGACGTGTACCCCAAGCTTGATGTAATCAATTTGCTCGAGGATCTGTGTCTCCAATTCACTAGAATGTATATGGTATGTGTTATTTAATTGTATTACACTCCCAGAGGTGACAGAACCATATATATCATTTTTTAATACTAGTGTCTCCGGCGAGATAATTTCAATCAGAAGTAACTACGTTGCTTCATCAAATAAAAATTTAACTTTTTGGGGTCTACATTACTGATTGTACGGAAATCATATAATAATAATGTGTAGGAGTTCTAATGAAAATGAAGGGCACACTTGTTGAGAGAAAATAACAGACTCCTTTATTTCATTTCCTTGACATGATTTTATAGACATCATACGCACTTCAAGTGTAGAGTTGTCGGTACAATCATCTCACCATTATGGCTTGAACGACAGAAAGGTTTGTATGGTTTTAAAATAATTTCGTCCACAAATGTTCTCTAGTTTTTATCGACGAGGTCTTGAACATATACCAAAAAATATAGAAAATAATTCCTCTTGCCGACCATTTAATGTTCATTTTGATAGACAGCGTACGTCAATGTGCTTGTTGCGTCGCACAGTTTGTTATTTATTTTGCACATCTAGTGCAACTTTATACCTGCTGCGCTTGATATAAGTTACTTATACCTATACATTAAAAACAATTCTGAAATTCAAAGTTTTTGATACGTGGTCATATGTGGTCAGTGATAGGGGCTTTATACCCCACACCATCCACCCGACATTAACCTAACAACTTAGAGACAACTGAATCGATTTTGTTCAAATCTTTGACAGTGTGCTCTGAAATGTTGGTAGATTAATAAAATCATGAAGCAGATACTGCCTTTAACAGGGCAGTTTCTGGGCGCCTCGAAAGATATAGATCTGATGAGAGTAAAAACCTGTTTACCTTATCTCTTGTAGTATTTATTCTAAAAGAGTTTCGTCAAAAATGCTCTCGACATTGTTTATGAATGCTTTCATGCATATGGTACCATGCGTAATCCGCTAGATGTATGTTTGTTGTTCCGTTGGTTTCGATGAAATTAGCGAATCATATCAAGGGTGTTGCCTCATCTTAGCATTAAGATAAATGTTCGCTCAGTGTTACCGTCATTTGCATTGCCTTCTGTTCTGTTTTGTATTGCTTTCTAGTCAAATTTCATTCCGAAAACATCCTACTGATGAGAAAATGACTTAATTTTGTATGCTCCACTACAGTTTAGCACCACTGTAGTTCTGTTACATGTTACAATAGTTACCCCTTTTAAAAATAGTGCAATAATAGCCAAACAATAATTCGACGCGACATGTGGAAATGAGAATACAAAAGTTCATTGCAGCAGCAAGCTGCTGGCCCCAAAAAAGAAATTTTGCTTAGCCGAGACAATTTGGGGCAGCGACTGGATTCTAATAGACAAAACCAAAGTGAACATTTTCGGCCACACAGGCACTCCGGTTTAGCACATTTTTATTGTGAGGACGTAATCTGTTGCGCTGTCCCAATGGCTCGGTATCAAAGACTCTTCGGGCCGGAGCTGTGGTGTCCATCCGCTCCACATGACCTAGCCATCTTAAGCGTTGGATCCGAAGACGCTTAACTAGATGCATGCCTTCTCCTCCAAACGCCATCAACGCAAACAGGAACTTTTCTCTCAAAACAACCAAGAGCTTCTTCATCCGCTTTCAATAGCGTCCATGTCTCTGCGCTATAGAGCAGGATTGGGATGATGAGAGTTTTATGCAAAGTCAACTTGGTGTTTCGAGAGCTGGCTCTGTTATTCAATTGCCTCTTGAGCCCAAAGAAGCAGCGATTGGCAAGAGTAATTCTGCGCTTGATCTAGGAGCCTAGGTAGACGAAGTCCTTGACTACCTCAAAGTTTCTGCTGCCCAATATGACGCTCTGTCCGAGACGGCGATGTTGTGCCTCCTTCCGTGATGACAGCATGTAATTTGTTTTGCCCTGGTTAACCGCTAGACTCAATTTAGCCGCTTCCGCTTTAATGCCAGCAAACGCCTCATTGACAGCTCGCTGCGTTCGTCCAATCACGTCAATGTCGTCCGCGTGGGCTAGCAGTTGAACAGATTTTTGGAAGATCGTGCCTCTAGTATTGCAGTGTGAGTTTTGCACGACCTTCTCAAGTACAATGTTGAAAAAATCACATGACAGCGCTTCGCCTTGCTTAAACCCTTTTTTGACATTGAAGGTCTCGGTGAGTTCGTTACCGACCTTGATGGAGCAGCGAGTTTTCTCCATCGTCATCCTGCACAATCTGACGAGTTTGGTAGGAAAGTCAAAACTAGACATGGCGCTGTATAGCTCGTCTCTATGCATATTGTCATATACGGCCGTAAAGTTGACAAATAGGTGGTGGGTGTCGATCTGCATCTCTTGGGTTTTTTCGAGGATCTGCCGTTATGTGAAAATTTGATCGATAGTGAAGTTCCCAGGCCTGAAACCGCACTGATAGGGACCTATCATGTTGGTGACTAATGGTTTCAGGCGCCCACACAGAAAGGCAGAGAAGATCCTGTAGGCGATGTTAAGAAGACTAATCCCCCAATAGTTGGCGCAGTCAAAGGGATCTCATTTGTTGTGGATCGGGCAAACGATACTAAGATTCCACTCATCGGGCATGCTTTCCTCCGACCATATCTTACAGATGAGCTGGTGCATGCGCCCAAACAGGTCGTCTCCAGCTGCTTTAAACAGTTCCGCGAACAGTCCCTCGCTCCAGCAACTTTGTTCGACTTCAGTTTAGATATCGCTATCTCGACTTCGTCTAAGTCGGGGGGACGGTATTCGTGTTCATCATCGTCCAAATTGAGTGAAACATTCTGCCTGACAGCGGAATTTGTGTCGTCATCGCCGTTTAACAGTCTACAGAAATGATTTCTTCAAACTCTCAGTATCGACTGCGATTCTACTACTAGTTGTCCATTTTCGTCCCTGTAGGCTTCGTTCCGCGCTTCTCATGTTCATTATTTCTCTTTCAGAGAAGCCGGTGCTCTTCCCTTCTCATCAGTTCGTAGAGCTCACGAACAGTCCTCGTTGTTTGATGTAGCGTTGCCTTGTAAGCCTCCTGCTTGGCTGCATGTACCCTGCACTGTGCCTGCACTCGTCGTCAAACCATGGGTTCCTCCTGGGAGGTGTTGTAAGACCCAGACTCGGTCGGCAAAGTTGGTACATTAGATGTGCAGAATAACACACGACATGTCCTGGAGGTAGTCTGCACGACGCATGTTTTCTCAAGTCATAGGTCTGGACAAGAGCATAATGATCCAATGCATAAAACTGATGGACAATGATGAGCGGTGTACTCGTGCATTGTGGCCTCAAACGACGTTTGTGCCTGAAAAAGATATTCGCTTGAAGCCGAAATCTCAGGACCAGAGCCTCACAGAAATATTCTTTTTTTGCTCCAGAATTACTTGACTACCATTAAAGGACGTGAATTAACGACATAACTTTAAGACTTCAAGGTACAAATGTACAGTTTAATGACTTGCACGAAAAATGTGCCCTACACCCCATCTCTGATCAACAAACAAAGAGCCCTCAATTCCTTTCGGCCACCCATTGTTTTCTTAGCACAGAGTCATGAATGCAAATGAATTCAGTAATTGAAAAGTCAGAGAAAAAAACCAATGTGACTGCGTTCAGTAACATTCAAAGCCGGAAAATCCAAATCGAATCTGTGTCTCCTGGTCCACTTTGTTCTCACATGTTCAATGGTATTCAAAGTTTCATGCAGTTCTAATTACCATGCGACAGCAGTTGAATTGCCGGTCTGACGATAGAAATTCCAGGACAGCATACCTTTAGTGTAGCGAGTTGCACTGACAAATTGAAAAATATATACCCTGGGGGCTGGCTGCCAAACTGCGAAAAATACCCTAGAGTACAAAATTGATGAGTCTCTGCAGCGCGTAGGCATGATGCTCGGCGCAGTCCTTCCATTGTTTCAGACCAATTCTGTTTGTTGTGTAGCAATCCGACCAAATTTAGGACAAATCCGTATCGAATGCGGAACTTACGTAAGACTGGCTGCGTCTGTGCGAGAGGAGGATACTGAGGTTGGTGTACGCCACAATCAGGACTACGATTTGGCTGTTGTAACTGCCGAGTGAGAATAGAGATGCGATGTGCAAAATTAATTCATTTCCTGAATATCACTTGAGCAGCTACATGTGGTACACTGCATGCAGACTGTCATTACTGTTCGATGCCGAATGGATGTCGTCTGCGGCTTGGATTAGTAATGTGGTTATGCTATGAACTGGAATTATTTAATTAATTATTCTAATCTTCCGTGCAGTGAATTTCATATAGCGCTTTCCTGCCGAAAGAGATTCACTTTACAAATTCAATATCGAATTGGTCTTTACATGTGCACGAATTGAACTTATGAATTTCCATATTTTGCTCTGAACTCATACTGTTGAGTGCGTGCACAAAAGAGCGCAAATTTCCAAAGGCTAACATGGTTTGAAACTCCTGACCTTCTTTAACAGCATCGATTTTCTAGGAAAACGTACAAATATGGATTAAGACTTTAATGTGAAGGTGAACATTCGTGCATTTATGGCGTTTGGTTTTTCATGCGAAATCAAAACACACTCAAACCAACTCAATATGTAAATGCGGAAGTATTATTCGAAACTGTGGCCAGTTATTATTGGAGCTAAAGTACAACATCAAGTGATATAATAATAATTTTGAATCGGTGAGAAGTAGAAGTGTAGTATGGGCCGCGTTGTTCATATCGAATCTTATGATCTGAATACAAAAAAGTATGCTTGTTTATGATGTAAATTCATGAATAATATTTTTGTTTGTCCACCCTGACGCTAAGCAAATAAATCAGTTATTTCTGTTAACAAGTAATATGCTATAGTAAAAATATAGTCAATATTTCCAGACAATTCTGAAGAAGGTTTCCAAGGACAACCCCTTCCACTTGACAGATTATAAAGGACAAGCAAGCAAACAAACATTGATTTCTATTTATAGAGATGTGCAGCCGTCGCATATTATTAAGTGGCATTTTTGAATAAATTATGACAAGCAATTTAGATTTTAGAAGCAATTTAGAATCGGAATGTGCAGCTTTTCTACCATCCAAATATTGCATTATTACGCTGTGAAAGCGTTTGAGTTCATATTTATGAAATTCCACCTGGAACGTCAAAGAAAGAAAAACATCTTCATCAGCGACATTGCAGGTATACCATAATTTTCAGTATTATCTTGTTCTAACTATTATCTACAGCAGCTACTACTACTTCGTGAATAGAAAAAAATTCTCAAGCCTGCTTACAAAGAATTCTGAACTTAGTTACTAAGGACATCTGTGCTCTTTGTCTTACGGATCAAGAGTCAATTGTTCTTGACAATCTTACTTGCTTGTCAGACCGCCGACCCATGGACGATACGAGCCTAAGTAGTGTCTGCTTTCCATCGCTGACGGTCTAGGCCATACTGCATCCAGTCATCAAGACCAATTTGTTATATATCCGCGATGCCTTGATAACAATAATGGAGGTTTTATCATCCTTTCCATATCGAACCAAGAAGCTCGGACTCGGACTCGGAAGACCCTCTTGGAGCATTGGTGTTCATGGGCTCGATGTGGCCGATCCAGTGTAGTCGACGGACTTTCGCCTTCCGGTCTACATCCACATCCTAGCGCAGCTCGTAGAGTTTGCGGTTGTGTCTTCTCTTCCACTCATCCTCCTCACAGACGGGACAAAAGATATGATTCAAATTTTTCCTTCGAAGGCCTGCAATTTTTCTTATCGCCCGTTTCGTCCGTCCGCTTACCGTCCGTTTCAACTCCGTAAAGCAGGACAAGTAAAATAAGAGTCTTATGGAGCATGATTCTGCTCCAAACATTGGACTGTGGAGTTCTGAATCTTGCTGGCACGAGAAAAAGATCAGAGTTCACGTTTGCCCATGAATGCTTGCACATCTAGGATATTTGACTCGTGTCTTCTGTCAATAAACACATGGTCGATTTGGTTGGCGGTTCGACCATCCGGGGATCACCAGGTTGCTGTGTGGATTCTGTTAAGAGGGAACCTTGTGCTGCTCATAACCAAATTAAGTGCTGTCGCAAAGTCAGTGATATGGAAGTCGTTATCTGGTGTCGTTTCGTGGAGGCTGTGCTTTCCGATCACTCCGCAAAAGAGGACCGTGTGCACATATGAGGCTGATGTTATAGAATGTGCGAGGCAAACGTTTATCGGTCGATGTCGATGACCTTCAGCCTTAACCGTTTTCCCACGACGAATACGCATTCAAATGTGTGCAACATTTTGTGCGAGCTCTGATATATATGTGCCGCACTCTTTCGTTTTTACCATCCCTTGTCCTAACCAGCGTATTTCCTGAAGCGCAGAACCGTGCCTGAGTATATTTTTCAGTTTTTGAGCGGCTCGTGCTCTTACAATTCAAGAGCACAATCGCGAATCGTTGTCCTTTTTCCCACCGTGTCGTCGTTGTAGGTCACCGAGGCATCTTGCTTCCTCGTTGCCAGTGGGTTTTTTTTGTTCCGTTGGGGCGTTGTTTTTTTACCACTCCTTATTAAACTGTTTCTCAGAAATAATCATGTGGCTCGTGCCACGTCGTTGGTACACCAAGACGTTATACTTTTTATTTCATGCCTCTGATGCCGAGATGTAAGATAATTTGAAATTGATCGACTGATTAAAATTGTGCCATTTGCTTTACTTTATTGCGATTTTTCAAGGCAATGCATACCAGGAATAGCAGTTATTAATTGGTTCAACTGAATAGGTGCTAATGACAAAAATACTTCAATTGATTACGTAATTTAATGATAATTTCAAATATCCCCATATAGGGTGCGTACCTTCTGGGTCATGATGTCGGCTTAAAAACCGCTCGTCTTCTCCCAAATCCTGGCCATAATTGTTAAATCTCCTACCTCCGTCAAAATGTGCATGCCCGTTGAGGGCTTAAAGGTAGCTTCTTCTGAAGTCCTCACCTTTTGCATATTTGTCACTATTAATAACTCGCCTTACTTTTGAAGTTCTAGCAGAAACACCTGACTTATTTTTCAAGCTGGATCGCAACAGTTTTATATACATACTAGATTTCGTACCTGGCTTTGCCCGCGTTTTTTTCGTCAATAGGTACTTTACGGAAATTGCAGTTTTTTTCTCAACCATTTACACACAACGTGGAGGGATATCAAGCGATTCATAAAAAATGTTTTTGGAAATCCCATATATGTACCTGCGCGCGATGTTCACTTGTTGTGCAAATTGAAGTCAAACTTCATGAACCATAAACAAAAATAACCTATCTTGTAACACATTATGAAATTAGTCTAGCTCTGACATTTTATCTAAGTCTTCTAATCCGTTCAGAAGTGCAATATTCACAGTTTGAGCAAAATTGAATGATTTGTGTTTAGCTGTGTATATGCATAGATAGTTTGGGTATGACAATATAAGAAAAGTGCGAAAATGTTTAGTGTCTCCTTTTCGTTTGGTGACTCAGGCAGTGGTTCGTATATGTTCGATTGAGACGTAGAAAAAATATTAATGGTTGCACCAAAGCAAAATATGAAAAATGTGTGTGTATACCATATATGGAAGTTACAGCACACTGGGGGATTGTTGACTACGACTACCACCCTTATTTTGAGAATTTTATTCCCCTGTAAAAAATGCTCGTAACGTTGTCACATTCAGCATCTAAATTTTAGAATGATTTTTGTTGAAAATTTTAGAGTTCTGCG
The DNA here is from genome assembly GCA_916610145.1 of Eristalis arbustorum. NCBI lineage: Eukaryota > Metazoa > Arthropoda > Insecta > Diptera > Syrphidae > Eristalis > Eristalis arbustorum. The sequence goes on from OU744318.1 coordinate 57,541,674, forward strand.
TCGTATTTATTTATAAAGGCCGATTTTTTAAAAGCTATAGGAAAGTTACGCATAAAATTCAAAAAAATGCATAAAATCTTCATTTGAATCGACAGTACGGTCCATTTAATTTAATTCTTGAAGATTATTTCATGGAAATTTTGACCTTGACTGCGCCTCAAAAGGTCCATCCGCTTAGTCCAATTTTGTCATACTCTTTCCAACATTTCGGCCGGCATCTCACAAATAAATGCTTTAATGCATTTTGATAATAAAATTCAATAATTTGCAGGCGTTGTTCGTTTGTAAGACGATTCATGGTTAAATTATAGACCAAACTAAAGATGTTTGATAGTGAAACGAGAGTCAGCTGTTTAAACCAGTGTTGCCAAAAAGATAATAGCTAAAAAATCATAAGAAATCATAATCATAAGATTAAAATTGCTTATCTGTCAGCTGTTGTTTTGGCCGTTTTGTAACACCACATTAAAACTTCGACGAAAACGTTTGACAATAGCATGCCCGCTTGGTCCTTCTTCCCTTAACACAACGATTTTACACTATTCCAAACACGAAGCTTTTTTGTTTCACCCATTTTTGTTCCGATTTTTGATTAAGTGTTCTGAAGCGGAGTGCATGCAGAATTACATACTCTTGTTTTTATAAGAACAAATATTTAAGTCGCAGTCATGTTCAATTTGTTGTTTAAAAATAGATGGTATATATAAGATAATTCAAGATTCCTTTTACCAATTCTGCTTTTCTTATGGCACCAAATTAAGAAGCGGTTATTCAAGCGTAAGATTCCCAGAATTCCTGGTGAGGCTTGATATTATCCAACTCTTCTTAACTATATAACTTACTATGCTCGAATGCTGACTAACGTCAGCGAAAAAAAAAAACACTTTTAGATAATTTTTCTTAATTACCACTGATTCTTACATGTCGACTGTCATCGCCCACTCCCTATCATTCACCGCGTATCAAACGTTCTCTCTCCGCATCGGTATTACGTAGAAGTAGTGCTACACTGGCAAGATATCGTACTGGATTGTATCCAATCTGTATATTTGGCGACATGTTTCGTGGCAGAGCGAGACGAAATCAAACCTGCATGTTACTGTTCAGACTTACCGAGGCAAACTTGTGTGCAACATCATCATGAATATTTGAAGAAAAAGATGCTGCAGAGGTACAAGAAACTCGTGACGTTGGTATGCCTGCATTCAGAATTATTGGGGTAAACATCAAGGATATCAACACATCTCAATGTGTTTCTTTGCAAAACTAAACCCTCAATTAAATCCCGTAGAGTGCTTAAATGATTCACAGTCTTCAACTAGGGACGAAGTCAGAAATAACTACATTTAAATATATACACCACGCATGCTTACATTCCCAGCATGCAGTCCTTATTTCGAACGACAACTGGGGAAATACTTAAGAAGAAATTACCGAGAAGTCTAAACGTTACCTTCAAGAGTTAAATATATGCGACTTGTTTCGCTTAACTCCTCATGCGTGCTCTTCATATTATCCGAAGGCAACGTTACACATTCCTTACAACTGAAAAAAAAAGCTATTCAGGAATGTAAGCTGGTGAATCTGGGCTAAGTGATGATGATGTCCCATCCTGTTGAGCCAATTAGAATATGTCCTTTAGGGTTGGTTGGGTTTTGTATGTCTACCACACTTGGCCTACTCAGTACTCACATGGGGGAAAGTGCTGTGCTGAACGATGGGGTGTATGATGAGGGGTATGAGCGATGAATGTACAGTCCGTTGAAAATATCCGTGCGATTCAAAAGGGGACACACAATTTTCCAATTAAAATTGAGGTTAACCCATCGACGCAAGGTTTCACTTGAAAAAGTGGGATATTTATCCGGAAAACAAAATCCCACAACCTCAATCGCCATTCCAGAAATTCTATACTTACTTTCTTCGACCCCCACATGGGTAAGTGTAAAATGGTTTGCGGAATACTGGCTAACTCTAGGCACATAACAATACCCTTGAGAATTGTTTTCTACACCCCTTCGTTTGAGAATTTAATCGAATGAAAACCAGAAACTTTGGCGATGGAGTGCGGAAATACGATTTCCATCGAAATGGAGATGGTAGATGGCTGGAGGGTGTTACCCTCCCAAGGATTCCGAGACAAAACACGAAATCATTTTCTCAATTTTCCTCCTTGTTTCACTTCGTATACATTGACTCGCTGATTTCGATGGCACGATATCATATCAACCCTTTTCATGTCATTGAACATAAGCTTTTCATTTAGAAGCATGGGAGGTGATCAAAGGATAGTGGGTTGTGGGTATGCCTCAAAAAGAGATATGTTGCTGCAGGGACGACGAAAGAATCCTCCATAAGCCTGCAGGGTTTTTATTTTCGCGAGTATATCTTGTATTTTATTTTCCGATGGGTATACTTCAGTCTTGAAGGCATCGCAGCTATTCACGTCATCCTGCAGCCACAAAAACAGTCGTTCTCTGTAGAACTTGAAGTGGTGCCTCAGGAAGTCAGAATATACATAAATTCTTCATTCCCAATTTTTAATCAAAGGGAAGTTGGCCCCATTGTATGAACCGCTTCTGTCCTAGACACGTGGCATTGCCTCCACGAAACCGGCCGCCTGTTCGTTCAAATATTTCCCACATCCTGGTTGTCTAGGCACGTGATTTACCCTCAAACAGAACCCCTCAGAGATTCCAATCGGAAATTTGTGCGAGCAAATCGGCCCGGAGGGGATATAGCTATAACAATTATTAATAATACATACATTTCTTTTTCGTGAGCACTTCTCCTTGAAGAGAACACAGCGTATCTATATGCATACAATTGTGTAGCGACCTCAGGTGGGATACGGTTTGGCGAATGAATCACGAGAATTGGATTTTTCCACATCTGAAATTTTTGGATGTGCAGACGAGCTCCTCTTGACTGAGATTTCCATAGACTCTGTGGTATAGATTGAATTAAATTCAATCGATTTACAGTACGAGAAAAGTGATCCTTTCCATTGAGATGAAAATGAAGCGCAAACAAATACAAAATAAGTGTACTCACTTTTTCGGGGATATGCAGAGATGCGGTTTATAGGTGAGCTTCCGTGCACGCTTTTCTATGGTTCGATTAGAGCGGTTATTGCGGTAGCTATTGAGATTGCATACAAACACACTATCTCATCTACATCGATTATGCTTTTGGAAGCTTGATCCATTGAAACTGATTGAAGTGAATGTTTGATTGCATAGCTTTACGTTATCCTACGACCATAACGGTCTTTTTTAATCGAGTTGGATTGGGTTTTCGCTTTGTTAGACCTTTGAAACTGCATTGAGAATAGCAATTTCACGATCCCAACGTGAAACCCCGACTTGAATAAGGGTAACCACTGCAATTTCGAAAAATTAAACTCATGGTCGAAGCATCGGTATAATGTGGAAGCACATGTTCTTCTTGAAGCGATCTTGTATGCATTTTGTTTTTCGTCACATGAATGGAATCACGATTCAAAAGCTATTCTGAGTGGTGTTTGGCTTACATTCAATGGGCCTTTGGGATAGGAAATACAGTTCCATAAATTATACAAATTGTAGACGGAGTCAATGCGCACAGGGGTGTGCCAGAAAATTAAAGAGGTTATGAGTTAGAATCCGAACGCAGCATGAATGTTCTCCGAATATCATGTGCTGTGTCACATTCAGCACGATTTTAATTAACTTGTAGATGTTCTTCTGGTATAAGTCTTTCCAGGATGCCAAGCATCGACGTCCTAAGTTCGATCGCTGCACTGTGCGACAAAAAATAATTTTCACGGTTCCACCTCTTCACTGATATTCACTGATAATGCTCAAAAAAGGATTTCCTGTCTAGAAAATTCTTCCCAAACTTGTCCGTTCGGAGTCAGCATAAAACTGTAGGTCCCTTTCACTCGTGAACAATAGCACGCACAACACTAGTGGTTGTTGAGATGCTTGGCCCCAGCCCTCTACGGGCGGTAGCGCCGTACTATTTTTTGTATGAGACTTTGGACATGAACAACCGTCCGACAGCAAAGGGACGCCACATGAAATCGCTGTCTTCGGTGTAATACTTGCCTTTATATGGATAAAACTTGCTTAATGAACACTGTTCGTAGACTCTCCATAGAATTCGCAATGCAAGTATTTTATTACAAAAAATACATTTTTGGCTTCCAAAGTACGGCTTAAATGATTTTCACGGTTCTACCTCTCTTCAAGAAGTATTAACTGTCTAGGTAGAAAATGCCACAAAAAGTTCGGTGAAAGTGTAGCACAACACTACATTTCGTTGTAGAAGCTAGACCCTACTAGGCTCAAGCACATACATATTCATGTATTTATTATCTATTCACGTTTTTATATGTACTTTATTTAGCTCCTACTTTTGGTGTAAATAAAAAGGCAGCCGTTCCTTCCATTTGCTTGGAAAAATGATTTGAAATTATGGCACGAATGAGATAACTTTGCCGCCATAAATTGATAACTGTTTTGGTAGAGGGTTGCACAAATTGATTTTTTTTACTATTATGTCTCTTACTCCCGTTAATGAGGTAGGGGCAGTTTGAAAAAAACTATATAACTAACAAAACAACTGCAGTACTAACAATGATGTACTCTACTGGTGTACCTTCGATGCTTCGTGGGATTGAGGGCGTTAAACATTCTTGCCGCAGGTTGGCAGGTCCTTCCTCGTTCGGGGTAGTTGCTTTTCTTCTGTAAGGCGCCTATGTAACCAATGATGCTTGAGAATGACAGACCACTAAGAGTTACTCTACATCCCTGCTTAAAGTCATCTATATCCTCTCTAGCGTACTGTTTAAACATCAAATTGATGAAATTGACTCTTACGAGTGAAAGGGACCTATAGTTGTATGCCGACTCCGAACGGCCCAGTTTGAGAAGCCTTTTCTAGACAGGAAATACCCTTTGAAAATTGACAGTAACTCAAAAGTGGTGGCGCCGTGAAAATATATTTTGTTGCACAAACAAAGTATCGAACCTACCACGTCGATGTTGGGGTTGACGCACAACATCCACAACACCACTATATTCACACATGTATGTATTATAATATCGGAAATTCGGTTAACACAATGATTTCTGCAGGATATGCAACATCTGATTTTTGAATCAGATCCGCGAGATATCGCAATGTGCATGAATTACCCACTTTGCCCAAAAGAACACGATGAAGTAATCTAAGGAGAAGCCATTATGACAAGAAAACCCTAAATCCTACTACTTTCCACCATAGACGACAGTTTTTTTAGAATTCTTCAACAAAACAATTACATATATGGTACACATACTTCCGAACACCATATTCCGAAATGTTCATTTTGTAAACTGCAGGGAAACTCTGTATTGTTGGTCCCGCAGTCTAGCGATTAAAACTTTACTTCTGTTTAATATCCTTAACTTGCACTCAGACAGTGAACTCATATGGCATATCTACTACGGATGCGGGGATGTGGTAGCATTTCAAGAACTCAAACATTTTTGCTAAATGCATCCTCTCTGAGGTATTGCAAATCTTGGCAGAACAGCAAATTTGCCGATTACTCAGAGCTTACCTCTTTCATCCCCCTCGTTTACCGAATTTCTATTTATCACAGGGTAATGTCTATGTTTTCTGACTCGGAGTTTGCTTGCATTGGAAACCCGAGCAACCAGTCCTTTATACCACGTTGCATGCGTCGTCCATTGAATCCTAATTCTGTCTTTTTTCCTTGGCCCTCGTACAAATTTGCCAACATAAATCCTAACACGTAGTCAGACTGACATGAAGACTAATGAGGACATATGGATCTTTGTTGTGTACATTCTGGGTCTCCGTGAAGAGTCCTCTATCTGCTCAGTGCATCAAGCACACAGTGGATCCTTCTTCGATGATGTGTTCTGCATTGTTGCAATCGAATTGTTTGGTAGCCAATTTGCTCAGTATTCAACGTGGTGCTCATAGAAAAATGCTCCCAGTTTGCTTGTCTATCTATATGACACACTCACATACGCTGTTGCTTTAGAACGACGACGGAAGGATACGTCACGTTGATGTCCTTGAAATTATGTTTTTGTGTGGGTTTGTGTGCAAAACTGTTACAGCAAACAAGTACATCGCATCGTACATGATGAAAAATCGCCAGGTGTGTCTATCTGTGGCCTCCTACACTATAGGTTGTTCAGGAGTTCTGACATTTATGTGAAATGTAGGTCAATGGTTTCAGCTGGATTATGCAAATGCAGATTGAGAAGTGAGGTAATGAACTACTCGAGATGTTAGACAGTTTCAGGGCCCCATTCTGGTTTTGAAGTGGAATGGAATTTTTAATCCTTCCCTACAAAAAATGATGAAATAAGCAAGGGAATTCTTCCCTCATAGCTCTTCATCGGCTCAAAAATATGCCGAATGAATTTCTATTTTTAAACTAGAAATGAATGCCTGCAGGAATACATATATTTATAACATGCATCACCTGAAATTTAATTGAAGCTTAAGTGTTCAGTGCACTGTTCAATGAAGGAGGCACTTGTAGCGTATTGCTTTATCCAACATGAGTGCATGTTAGTTGATGTAGAGAGAGTTTCCGGTCGGATCGGAAGACTGTTAGCTTCGCTTCTCAATATATAGATACTACCTTGTACATTGCAGTCGGCGAACATGAAGTGAATGTCGATTTGTGATTCTAATTGATTGATTATCTGCAATTGATTCCGCCACCAGTGATCGTGTGGTTTCGATAATTCCCAGAAATTCAAATGCTTGTATTTCAAATAATCTGAAAGAGAGCTGTACCTACTAAATGGACTTGTGTGATATTTTCCTCGTGCTTTGTTGTGTCATGTCTACGTAAGGTGTCTGGATGACTTTGCGATTTGTGAATTGGTGATAAGGACAGGAAGTCAGAGCGTATAAAGGGTGATTTTTTAGCTATTATCTTTTTGGCAACACTGGTTTAAGCAGCTGACTCACGTTTCGTGTTTTGTTTCACTGTCAAACACCTTCCGTTTGGTCTATGACTTAATCATGAATCGTCTTACAAACGAACAACGCTTGCAAATTGTTGAATTTTATTATCAAAATGCGTGCTCTGTTAAGAAAGTTCATCGCGCTTCCATGTTATGAAACTAGACTATTTTTTGTGGAGCTATGCTTAAGCTCATGTCTATACCGACAAGAACGCTTTAATTGACGCATTGGAAGACAACATTGAAGCATTTATTCGCGAGATAACGGCCGAAATGTTAGAAAGAGTATGCCAAAATTGGTCTAAGCGGATGGACCATTTGGGGGGCAGTCAAGGTCAACATTTGCATGAAATAATCCCAAAACATTAAATTATATGAACCGTACTATCGATTTAAGTAAAGATTTCATGAATTTTTCCTGAATTTTATGTGTTTTTTTCTTTTTTGAAAAAGTTTAATATAGCTTTCAAAAAATCACCGCTTACTTCATCATTGTTATTGCTGATTGGCCTCTGTAATAATAATTATTATTAAATCAAGAAGTCAAACATTTTAAGCGTCCGGAATCAAGAAACATCATCTTTACATTTTGGTCTGAAAATAGAACAAATTAAGTAAAGTTTAGGACCGTGTTCTGATACTCAACTTAGCGGTATAAGTTCCACTTCACAAGTTAAGTTATACTGCAAGATTCGAAACGTAGAGACTGATATGTAGCATAACTTAAGCGATATGCTTAATAATGGATCATGAGGCTTTAAGTTACATTTATATACCGGCAGTGACAAAATCATCATATGAATTCCAATATTATAGCATGAAGTTAATATTACTAAATTTATTCAAAAATTATGAGAAAGTGATTGAATTCAGGAAAAAAGGGCCTTTTGTCATATCTAAATGTTTTCATATCTTTTACGATCTTCGTTTTGTAAACAGTTTCGGCTAATCAAGTAAATAACCTTGATTTTTGGTAGCAGATATAATCCTTTCAACAGAACATTTACATGAACATCAATATCAAAGAAATAATTCGATGGTAATTATAATGAAATTACTTCCCACATTAAAATTGTACATGACTAAAGTTTATTTGCAGAAAGCATTGTTAATTTTTGAGGGATACACGTAAACATCTATTTTCAAGAAACACACTGCGTGACAGGCAAACGTTGAAAGATCCTCTGCGCATCTTCACAGATGGATGAAAGACAAACGAAGGGTGGGTGCGGGTGTCTATTCCCAAGATCTTAACATTGCTATCCCCCTGAAGCTCCCTGATCACTGTAGCGTTTGTCAAGCCGAAACCATAGCGATTAAGAAGCCGTTGCCATGGTTAAAATACAACGTGATATCAACAAGGTATGTCACCATCTGTTCCAAAAGTCAGGCCGCTGTAAAATCCCTGGACAAAGTTACGTTCTACTCAAAAACATCTCTAAATTGCAGGCTATCTCTTGACTAGATGGCTTAGCTAACATTCACCTCATGTGGGTGCCGGGACACTGTGGCATACCAGGAAACTGTGAAGCCGATGAACTCGCCAGGTGTGGTACAACCTCATATCTATCAATAGCAGGGGTACCACCATAAACGCAGATCGCTACACCCTACCATCATCTTAAGATTCACACAATTAAAACCACCAATGGCAAATGACTAGAAGGCACCACCTGCCTTAAAACAAATGAAATCTGGCCATCACTTAACCTAAAACGGTCAGTCGGGTTACTGAGACTCAGTAAGCACTCATTAAGCACCCTCATTGGAGTCACAGCCGGGCACTGTGCTGGACGGGTGCACGATATAATTAATTTTTCAGGAGCTGCATGGATGAAGAGGAGGAAGAAAACACTCATCACATGCTCTGCTCCTGTAGTGCTGTGGCTAGTCGTAGGTTCTAACACCTAGGAGCCTATTACTTCAACAACCGCAATGAGCCAAACAGCTCCAGCATAGACAAGTAAAATCGCTTCACTAGAGGCACCAACTGGTTCCAGTTTAAGGAGAAGTAAATTCGCGTGGTATCACAATGGGCATACCCTGACCTAAGTGTGACTGCCCTTTAGCAGTAGCACTTAGCAACTTAACTTACTGTTTTATCAAAAATTATACACGTAATCACAATTAATATGTCCAATAAAAGCGTTCGATGACTGGATAGTGACAAAATGAAACTCAATACATCACCATTTTTATACACATTCTTATTAACTCATAGGTGGTGGCCCGTGGCGTTGTGGGTATGTGCGTCGACCCCAACCTCGACGTCGTAGGTTCGATTCCTGCTCTGTGCTACGAAAACAATTTTCACGACCCCACCTATTTCGAGTGACTGACAATGCTCAAAGAGTATTTCTTATCTAGAAAAAGCTTCTCAAACAAAGCCTTTCGGATTTGGCATTAAACTGTAGATTTCTTATACTCGTGAGAGAATAATAGCACGCACAACACGAGTGGTGGCTGAGAAGCTATGATCTGGCCTTACGGGGCTGTAGCGCCACCCATATTATTATTATTATTACCAACTTAAAGAGCACATTGCTTAAGCTTAGCTAGACTTAAATGGCCACATATAGTTTATAACACTTTTCTTTGCTTCCTTTCAGGGTCACAATTATAACACTTTTATCACTTTCTACTGTCCTGCTTCGGCATTCTTTCTAGTAAACTCTATCGTCCTCTGTCTGTGGAAATTTCCTATGGGCACTCATGTATGTTCATACATTGTTGATTATGTATAACTTCCCGATGGCGCCGGCGCGGCGCTGTGTCGTCCGCATGCAACACAACACCACCAATGGAATTTGCTCTCCAGCACGCTTTATAGGTGATTTGTCTCCATGTCACAATATGAAATTACATCCCGAATTGAACTATCGAAATTGCAAGAGCCAAAAGACATTTTTTTCTTTTCATATTTTCTTTCCTATCTGTGCCATCATTGGCGCCGTTAGAGAAGCCCAAAAGAAAATTCACACTGACGCATGAAAATCAAAAAAAATACACATTTGATATAGAAGCAGTTTATTGCGTTTGAACGAAAACTGGATCTAGTTAAGCTTGACTTAAAGAGTTAAAGTTTAACTTAAGGCTTGTGCATCTTAGCTATGATGCGGATTTAAGAATATTATCAGTAGCCAACGGCCCTAGTAGTAATTTAATGGACAAGACGAGTACTGCAAGGGAATTCATATAAGAACTTAAAGCGAATCTGCTTGCATGTATGTTTCGACAAAACTTCCTTGGCTTTGAGTGAAACAATGCAAAACACAATTACAGTTTATTTATTCAATACAATTTTAAAGAGTTCAAGTTAAAGATAGATTTATGAATACATATGTCATAACTTCATTACATTATGAATATAAAAAGCCCTTACCTAAAGGGTAGTTAAGGGCCGACGTTGGTTTTGAATAAAACACAAATTATATAGGAAATGTTTGTCATTTAGTTTTATTAGGATAATATTGGCATAGGTCAATTATGTATGGAACAAAATATCGGTCGGATGGCCGCCGCGATCTCGGCTGCACATCGCCATCCAATGCTAAAAATTTTCTATGACACTTAAGCATAATGGGCTTATGTACACAGGGCAAAGTTGCTGACTGCACCCAACTTGGTAGGATGCCAGCGCGATCCCTGCTTGTGCATAAGTCAAGTTGACATACAGCCTCCTCGTGGCGCCCCTGGATAGCCATCACAACAACTGTTGTGTGGTCAATCTAATGTATGCAGCGATCCCCCTCTGCCGGAGGGTCAAATAATGGGCCTGGCCTACCAATTGTAGGTAGGATATGGACGGATACAAAGTTGACGACCCCAGCAAACGATCAAAGGACAATGATTTTCGGTTCTGCTGTGGAATGTGAGGTCCCTGAACAGACCACGTGCAGCCCTGGACAGCTACAAGGCAGATGTCACCGCCATCCAGGAGATGCGATGGGATGAGCCGGGCAAAAGGAAGATGAGAAACTGCGACATCTACTACGGTGATTGCTACAAAGAGGGAAGGCGCGCTTATTTGGATGCGGATTCGTTGTTCGAGGCAGACTTAGGCAAAAAGTCTTAAGCTTTGATTATATCAACGAGCGCCATATAATAATCCGCATCTAGGCTAAATTCGGGAACATCAGCCTGATTTGCGCACACGCCCCGACGGAGGAGAAGGATGACGATAGCAAGGATGACTTCTATGATCTCCTAGAATGAACATACGATCGATGCCCCAGCTATGATACCAAGATCGTTCTTGGAGATTTCAACGCACAGTTGGGCAAGGAAGAAATCTTTGCTAGAATCATCGGAAACGGACTCAGATTGGTAGATTTCGACTCGCGTCGTAACCTCTCAGTGATGATCACGCGGTTCCCACACCTCAACATCCATAAGGGGACCTGGCGGTCTCCTGATCAATCAACCGTCAACCAGATTGATCACGTTGCGATCGACGTCAGACACTCCTCCAATATTCTCGATGTCCGAACGTTCCGAGGAGCCAACATCGACTCGGACCATTTCCTTGTTGTAGCCAAGGTAAGGATGAGGATATCGAGAGAAGTACGGAGTCGAGAAAGAACACTACGGCTTAACGTCGGAAAGCTACAATCGCAACTGACCGCAAGGAACTTTGCCGACCGAGTCACCCTGAAACTCTCTGAAAGTTCGACGCTACCTGCACATTCAATAGAAGAAGAATGGAAACGTTGTCAAAAAGCCATCAAAGAAGCTGCCACTGATGTGCTGGGTTTCACGAGACCACCCAGAAGGAACCCATGGTTTGACGACGGGTGCAGGCAGGTACATGCAGCCAAGCGGGAGGCCTACAGTCGATGCTGAGAATTTGGAAAAATCATTTCTGTAGACTGTTAAAAAGCGATGACGACACAAATTCCGCTGTCAGGCAGAATGTTTCACTCAATTTGGACGATGATGAACACGAATGGAATCTCAGCGTCGTTTGTCCGGTCCATAAGAAAAGAGACCCCTTTGACTGCGCCAACTATCGAGGGATCAGCCTCCTTAACATCGCTTACAAGATACTCTTTGCCGTTCTGTGTGAACGCCTGAAACCCGGTCGGTAACGAACTCACCGAGACCTTCAATGTCAAAAAAGGTTTAAGGCAAGGCGACGCGCTGTTATGTGACTTTTCAACATTGTACTTGAGCGACATTGGTGGTGCAAAACTCACACGGCAATACTAGAGGCACGATCTTAGAAAAGTCCGTTCAACTGCTTGCTTACGCGGACGACATTGACGTGATTGGACGAACACAGCGAGCCGTCAATGAGGCGTTTGCTGGCATTGAAGCGGAAGCGGCCAATCGCTGCTCCTTTGGGCTCAAGAGGCAATTGAGTAACAGAACCATCTCTCGAAACACCAAATTGACCTTGTATTAAACCCTGATCATCCCAGTCCTGCTCTATAGCGCAGAGACATGGACGCTATTGAAAGCGGATGAAGAAGCTCTTGGTTGTTTTGAGAGAAAAGTTCCTGTTTGCGTTTATGGCGTTTGGAGGAGAAGGTTCAACCGGCTTGCATCTAGTTAAGCGTTTTCGGATCCAACGCTTAAGATGGCTTGGTCATGTGGAGCGGATGGACACCACAGCTCCGGCCCGAAGAGTCTTCAAAACCGAGCCATTGGAACAGCGCAACAGAGGACGTCCTCGAACCAGATGGCTCACACAAGAGGAAAAGGACCTCAACCAACTTGGTGTGCGCAACTAGAGGCAGCTGGCGAAAGATCGTGCTGGCTGGAGAGGCACGTTGGTTGAGGCCCAGGTCCACCCCAGACTGTAGCGCCAATCAAAGAAGAAGAAGACTTAAGCATAATTGAGGTCCCTTAATGTGCCGAATCATCTCATCCCATAGCTCTTGAATTGTTGCTGGCTTATCGACGTACACCTTATCTTTCAAATAACCCCAAAGATAAAAATCCAACGGTGTCAAATCACATGATCATGGCGGCCAATTGACATCGCCACCATGTGAGATAACACTGCGATTGAATTTGTCACGCAAAGAGCTTTTGTTTTGGTAGCTGTGTGGCAAGTGACACCTGTTGAAACCACATATCCTCCACATTCATATCTTCCAATTCGGTCCATAAAACGTCATTTCACGATATCGAACACCATTCAGAGTAACTGCCTGACCGGCCTCATTTTGGAAAAAATACGGCCCGATGATGCCGCAGCCTATAAAACGCACCAAACAGTCACTCTTTGTGGGTGCATTGGTTTTTCGACAATCACGATTGGACTATCATTCCCCCAAATGCGGCAATTCTGGTTATTGACGAATCCACTAAGGTAAAAATGGACCTCATCACTGAAGATGATTTTCTTCGAAAATTGATCATTCACTCCCCATTTTCACCACCATTCTAAACATTGACGACGCTTGAAATAGTACACTTGTAAACGTAAATACAAGTCTTTATGCATAATGTTGATCAGCGACGAGCGTGAGAGATACAATTGTTGGGCACGACGACGAGTTGAGGTAGACGGCTCTTCAGCCACACTATCGCGGACAGCAACAAGATGTTCTGCATTACGAGCTGTACAAGCAGGCACAGGTGTTTTCACATCTCCTACAGACCCGCTTTGCTAAAATTTTGCACGATTTTGGACGATTAGATTGACCGAAAATATCACGAAGTGCACTATGTGCATTTTGATTTGAACGCTCATTTTCATAAAAAGCCTGGATAACTTTAACGCGTTTTCGATTGTGTTTCTTTCCATGGTCCAAATCGAGTCAGTCTGAAATTGAGAAATGCAGAAAAACTTGACGCTTAGGTGTGGTTCACATTCAACATCGGCACTTAAAATTTAACCAGCCTTTACATGAAAATTAAGTGTGTGTTGAGGAGTGCATTCAAATTGAATATTCTGGGCCCTAATGATGTATACGAATTAAAAAAGTCGAAAAAACATTCATTACTTCTATGCCCATAATCAGTAGGAATGCAATTCAATGAAAATCAACTTCTAACGTACCTTATAAAATTAAAAATGCTTGAGCGGTAACATTGCCGAGTCTACACAAAGCATAAAACTATGCTCTGAACGTTTTTTCCTCAACATTATATTCAGTATATGTTTTTGTACAATCAACAAGGGTTGAATTTTAGAGATATATGTACCACTCCAATAAGTTAAACCATATCGTAAATTAGATTTTGCAAGTCCATACTAAATTGTTTCTAATAACCTGGGAGAGCAACCCTAAGTGAATGCATTCTGACCGATGAAGTATGAATACTTCAGTTTAGTTCGCTGTCAAACTCCAGTCTCAGAGACTTAACCAACGCTCCATTCATCCTACAACACAGACCGCATTTACGTGATTAAAACGATACTTTCATGAGCTTATAAGGCACTACTCTGTTATTTATATTGCGAACTATTTCAATGTGCACAATTTGTATTAGATTCGATAGAATCCAATACGATCGAACGCCTTTTTTTTTCGTCAATATACACAAATGTCATCTGTGGATAATGGCTGATTATTAAGGGGTTAGCTTAAGTGGCAGCAGACAGCATTAATTTTTATTAGCCTCAAATTCCCATTTGGAAAGGCACTCGTCGCAAGCGAATTTATGTTGCTCCAGCCATTCATGACGATTCGTCCTTTTCTACTGATGGACTTCTTCTTGGAAAGGTACCAAAAAATTGGAAAAAAAGATTATTCACTGGATTTGTAATTGAAGCAGTTTTTCAAAAGTATTGTGGAATTTTACGAATTGTGTCCGTTGATTTCAAACAATCAAGTACTTTAATAGCTACAAGGCATGACCATCTGGGTACGTCTTACGGTAGAATGGAAGTTCACCTATATGAGAGATGTATGTATGTTATGGAATCTGTGAGTGAACTTGCTTCTAAATACACACGAATGGCTTCGTCTCAAAAGTCATTGGGGTTTGGATTTTCATTGCAAATTAGCGTGGGAGCAAAGCTGACTTCTTAACATTATAGATAATATCCATAATCCCTACAGTGTCGTGTCCCTTTTCGATTTTGGACTTTAGAGCTACCTTGAGGAATTTGATAATCTTCTTAGATGAAATGTTCTTACGAAGGTAATTCCCTTCATTATTTTATATCTCTTAGTACCAGATTTTTATCTTAGATTCTTGCCGATAACCCATTCAAAAAGGAGCTCGATGCATTAGAGACGGCACCTCGGTAACGCTACAACATTTTGTAAGTAGCCGTGTTTAACATTGCCATGTTGATTATTTATTTATTTATATATCTCTGCACGTGCAAGCATAAACACTTTATATGAAGGCTATTTCCGTTTTTTTTTCTTCAAACAACACTAGCAGATGCTTGAAATGTGTAAACCCTAACAATAACATTGCAGAATCTCTGTACTGAAAATAGTTCGATCTACCTGATATCAGATTAAGACATTCGGTAAATAGGTATTCCATTGTTTCCTTTAATCCGCCACTAGATATTCTTTATTCATATGCACTATTTTAGTTGTATTCCAGAGATATCATTATTCGTAAGTAGTTCCTCGTGCCGTCATCAGTTGCGCCCACTATCCTCCTATTTTTACTTGAAATCCCTACAAGCGTACCATCAAGGCCATCATGAAAATATAATTAATAGCCAATTCGATCAATCAAATATTCTCCACGGCGTAATACGCTCCATATTACAACGCCCTCATTTCCAGATTCCCACTCCCGCCCCACATTCGTCTTCAAAAATTATCCTCAGGCTAACAAGGGCCCACATTTTCCGACCTCGAATGAACAGCAACACATTTTTTTGATCTCAAACTCTAACAAATAGCCTACCGTCGTGGTCTCTGTCTGGCGTTTGGCAAGGCCTTCCCCTCCCCCTCCCGTTCCCTTATCCGTTTGACCAATTTTCTTTCCTCTTCTGCCTCAGTTTTCCAATTAATTTCAACTTTAAATGGATGGAATTTCAGAAGAAACCCCCATGTTCGCTAGGCCACGCCGCAAAGAAAGGTCAGAAGAGCGGCAAAAAGTTATGGCTACTGTTGTTTAGCTCCAAGGGATTTAATGAGTTCCTTCCTGCGTGTCTTGGTCTGAATGTGTGTGGCGCTGAGAGGAATTTTTGGAAAATTGCAAATTGGCCATTTATTTCATCAAAAAATAGGCAAAACCAAGAGCAGAGAAAAAAAAAACAAACTGATTCGCCGCTCTATACTGCCCGACTCGGTCTGACTCTGTAGACAATCAAATTTAAAGCGAATTACTGCGGGAGTCCTTCACTTACATTCGCCGCTTGGCCGGGAAGTCGGTGGATCGAATATCCTTGAGAAACACTTTCGCTTTCTAGGGTAAACTGAGGCCGTCACATAATACTCAGAAAATGACCCATTCCGCATAAATTGTTGGGGAGCAACGCCGAACACAATCTGTCTGTTTGACAGAAGGATACATCTTGAGTAGCATATCCTAGATACTTGCCGCTTTATATCCAATTATGTAGATTTTCTCAGCAAAACCATTTTCGTGGGTTAATGGCTTTATTTGAATATCGCGCCATAATTTTCTGTTTTATTTTTCAACGTCGCAATGGGGGTGTTGTTGTCGAAATTGAAATGAAATTGTCAAAGTTTCAATTTATATGAAAAGAAGAGAAAATGAGTGTTTGAGTGTTTGAGTGGAATAGGCTTGGAAATGGTTCGGAAAATCGTCTACCGGTCCACTGAGTCGGAATCTGATGGCATCTTCTTTGTTTCGAATACAAATGGACGCAATTAGGAATATTGCGGCTGTTGCTGAAAGGGACAGAAAGGTCGGCATGACGTTGTGAGTATCTCCGAACTTGTTTGGAACCAAAAACCACTATCGTATTCGCTTATGAATTTGGTTTGTGTATTGAGAAGCTTTCACGGAATGAGCAATATTAATGACGCACTCCACGGCTGCCTTGCGAGAAGACGCACGATTGTGATTATAATGTGTTATAAGTGATGAGGAGACGTTGGGGGTGTTGTTGGCGTTGAGAGACAAAGTGAAAGCTAAAGGTCATGGATTTGCTAAGGGTGTATGACGCATATCCTCAACGGCAGCCAAGGATGAACGACATGTTGGGCATATTTTGATCAACTAATATGTGCGTGGGTTAAGGACATCGTATTCGTCGTTCCGTAAGTAGATTATCATGCCACTTGACATTGTCTACAACCGCGATAGTATTTACTTATGAAGAATACGTTGAATTGTGATGTTAATAATATTCTGTCAAAATGAATGTGATTCGAAATTGCAATTACATTTGCTGTGTCTCGATAATACACCACGCTTCTGGTATTACTATTAAGGCAAATCCCAGAGAACATATAAACAAATTCTAAATTTGCTTCTCGATCAACATAAGTAACCGACACCGACAGATTGGATATAATTTTATCACTTAAACAAGTGCTAGAAATACTATAATTATTATATTACTATTCAATTTGGAGGAAAATACAGATAAAAAGAGTACGATTTAAGGAAACAAATATATATAAGAAATGAAAAAATGTATAAAAGGCATTACAATATAAACAGGGACTAAACTGTCTTAAATAATTTTATATGTTCACACAGAAATAAAAAAGGGATGAATGAATAGACACATCACAAATTAGAATACCATGCATAAATAAATAGATAAATGTATAAATATAGATAATATGAATAAATAACTTACTCAGATATATATAATAAATAAAACATTTTAAAAGAAACACAAATTAATAGATGAATGTGTAAACAATTCATTTTCTATTCATTTACATACGAAATCCGCAAGATAAATAAACATATTTTTAATTTACTAGTTCAGTCACAAGTCTATATAACAAGCTATGTTGAAGTTGAGGAAAAACTTGATATTCTTTGTATTTTGTTATTGATTAGTTCAATATTCGGTCTAGGGTGAAGATATGCGGTCGAGTAATGCCAGGACAGATTTAACATCATTGCAAGTAATTTGTTTTGTGACACCTTTAACTTTGTAAAAATCATCATCGGCATCCATACAACAAAATGGCACGAAAGATCACTTTATGGGTAATGATTTTGTTTTCCATAGTTAGGGAAGACTACCGGCTTATAGATTTCTTTTTATGTGCTCGCTAAAGGTCAGCTAAGTTTCAATATACTTACATGACTAAATATTTGATGCAATTTTGCCAATAGACCTCGACTTCGTTAGTTCGTAAGCTGCCAGTAGGTAGTACACAAGGTTCCTTGTTTCTTGTGAAAAAGATTGCTTGTATTTTTTCCTCATTTAGATTTATTTTCCATTTATTACAAAATATAATCATTGCATTGTTGAGATTATTCTCTTTGGATGGTAAACGACTAACAAAGGCCTCGTAGGGGAAGCATCTCGCAATAGGTGCTGGTCCGCTAAATAACGAGAATAAAAAATATATATAAAATAAAAAAAAATATTAGTAAGCCCTACTCCTACCTCCTCGTGGTGCCGTCTGGGAATTTATCCTAGATTTGCCAACGGAACGCTAAGACTCTCTCGGACTCCTTTCAGGAAGGGTCACAAAACGCCAGATTGTGAAATGAATGTGGAACGCGTGTTCACCCGGTATAATTTGGACATTCTTGGACTGAGTGGGATAAGGTGGTTGGACGCGGGCGATTTCATCTCGCCAACTAAAAGCACTGTAATGCTCTACTCTGGTAAGCCAACTGGTAGTGCGCGCAGATCTGGAGTAGGACTGTTGTTAACTCCGGCTGCACGAAGCAGTCTCATATCATGGAAACTTCACAGCGACAGGTTTCAGAGTGGAGTAAGGAAAATAACCATCATAAAGTGTATGCTTCGACAGAAGACTCCAATGAGGATGAAAAGGGCAACTTCTACAGTCAGTTAGATTCTGCCGTCAACTAAACGCCTAATAGCGATATCGTAATTGTGATGGGAGATCTCAATGCCAAAGTAGGCAGCGACAACACTATGCTTAAACAAGTAATGGGAAAAAATGGCGTTGGAGACCGCAATGACAACTGCGAACGGTTTGTGGCCTCCTCAACGTCAACCGCGTAGACATTGCTGGTAAGTTGTTTGAGCAGGTCAGCTTGGTATCAACTGATAGGCAGCGAACAACCAACCGGTTCGATTACATTGCGATAAGCAGCCGCTTTAGAAATTGCCCTTTAGATTTCTTAAACAGACGTGGTGCCGAAATCATCAACTATTGATAACTTATAGACGACTTTGTACTGCAGCCGTCAATAGCATGTAATAGCTGTAATTTGCTCCATTCCAGGTACAATATCGACATTAACAGATTAGTGACCATCTTGCCTTAGAAGCAGAAGCAATCAACAGCTGTAGACAGCAAAGAGTGGATGACCATTGGTATCATGTGAAAAATGCTTTGCGACTGGAACACGCACATGTGCCGTTAAAAGACAGAAACACCATTGTACATGGCTTACAGCTGATACCTGGAGACGGATCAATGGGCGTATAGCAATAAAATTTCGATTTGCATCAGCCTTAGGAGTAGAGAAAACCGAACTAGAAGCCTAATACCGAGTGAAGAAGAAAGAAGTGCAGCGATCGAACAGAAAGTCTTTGACTAATTTACATTATTACGCAGGGCAATGAAAATTAATCATTTTATTTACCAACCCATCGTTCCAAAGGGTCCCAAAGTCTTGTTTAATATCTAATATAACCATACCTGTGAAACTTCCTACTTTGCGGTTATGTTTAATAAGCTCTCATATTCGTAGCTCTTGATTGGATATACTATGATCGGGTCGAAAACTAAATAATTCATCTAAATATACACCTCTATCACAGATAATTTTGGTCGGAATCTGATGTATTCCATGGAAACGAATAATCCTTTCAATGAAACGAGGTTTTAATGTTTCAATTCTTTCAATCTGCTGAGGGCTGTAGTTCTGTTAAAATTGTTCTAGATTCCTCGAAGCTACAATCCAGTCCACTATCTTAAAGATGTTTATTTTTGCATTTACTTCATATGATAATATACACTTGTACTCGACATTAATACCGTTAACCAAAAGGCAAACCAATTTCATCCCAACATCAAACACGATGCCAAGTGTTTATAACGGCCAACCTGTTGAGGACAAAAGCCATTGTTTGCTTGCCATTTAGTCCTCTCCGCATTTTCAAGAAATTTGAATTTTCTTCGCGTTAATTAAAAAACTTTTATCGCGACTCGACTCGAGATACCCAGGCCAGCACTGTCTGTTTCATCCGAACAAAGAGCCCGCTTTATTGAATGAAATAATTTGATGCAAAATCCATAAACAAAAGGAACAATCATCTGCTCTGATAAGCATTCCTGTTTCCAGCTCCAAGCATGATTAGCACCGAATGTTGCATGAAAATTAAGAACAACCATTATGGCCACGAAATTGCCTATTAGCATTTCACTTCACTTTCCACTGGTGGCTCTAGCTCATTTGGAAAATCACCTTCGATCTGTTTGGGGTTAAAATTTCAAATTAAAAATGAGAGTGGAACGAAAGAAAAATATCAGCAACCACGAAGTGAAAACTTTTCAAACAAACAAGGTCTTTTCAATGTCCTGCTGTCGTCCATTAACCGTCATTGCGAAGTGAAAAGAATTCAAAACTTTTTCCATTTCGACCATTTGGCTGCGGAGACCATCATTGCGACAGCAACAATACCTTATCCAGAGGAAGGTATTTAATGTCCTTTTTCGTGGAGTAGTGTGAGGCACTCGGTGAGCTCTAGTCACGTAGGCTATTTCGGAGGCGAATCAGGTTGGCAGGTGTCAATTGTGGCTTTGCTGATGAGTGAGATGGTCTGCTACGAAGAGCTGTTGGCTTGTGTCTTGGACCAGACGGAGCTAATCATATCCGTCACTTGATGAGAACATCAACCTATCCGTGTTGTTTCTTTGTTTCCTTCTCTCGAACACAATTAGGGTCTCATTATGCGTGCCATGCCTCGGTTAGGCCCTTCTAAAGCTGATTCTCAAGTTGAACTCAGGAATAAATTACTGATGCGAAGGCAAGACTATTTCGCCTTAACGACAGACCTCTCCATTAATGTTAAACGCAGGTGTCCCAATCAAGTAAACTTATTTGCGTAGCACAAGTGGCTCTTGATGAATACCTGCGGTGGGTAACTCATATAAGTTTTTTTTTCAATATAATAATAATTTTTTGTAATTATTATTATATATGAAATCTATTATACTAGATAGACCGCCCGGAGTAGAATTTAATGTTTCAACTTCAATAACTGAATGTAATGTTGAATAGGGCAAGTGACGACGGATAAAAATACATTTATTCGGAAAAGATCTTATATTGTTCAGATTGCTGCCATGAATATTCCCCGTAAAAGGTTCTCATGCAAAAAATATTCATGAAACCATATTTTGTCAGCCCAATCACATCCTGAGAATGAGGTAAGTGAAAATGGAATCATCTGTTAAATGAGGGAAAGCAACTTTAGATTCGTTACCGACTGTTCCGTTTTTCGGTATTAATTATGTTCGCTGTGCGAATCCTTTATTGTGCAGTTTGGGAACAAACCATGAATTAAGAAAAGTAATATGCTGGTAGCTCTCTCGGGGTATATACCATACATAAAAGGTATTCATGAAATTGGAAATCAAAAAGACTGGTGTATCTTATGATGAAGTTTAATAAATCTGAAAGTATCAATATTGGGGCTTCAACTGTAAGGTAAATATATGCCCATGTTGTCACTGAAAGTTTAAGCAACTCTTTTGGTTTATACTTCATTTCACCGATGTATTCGATTTCACAATTTCGGCTATACCTTTAACTGGGTTTAATTTGTTGCTTAAGTTAAACGAGAGCACTTATTTACTTACTTGCCAGTCCGCAGAAAGGTCTGAACCTGAGCAGTGCTGCCTTCCATCGGTGACGGTACCCTGCTTCCCGCCATCAATACCAAGCTGTCCGCTGTCCGCGATGCTTGGTCAATACGGGAGGTTCGGTCTTCCTCTCCTTCTGGAACCAGGAGGCTCGGAATCGAAAATTCTCTTAGGTGGAGCGTTGGCGTCCACGCGCTCGATGTGGCCGAGCAAGTTTAGTCGACGGATTCTTGCCTTCCGGACTACATCCAAATACTGGCACACCCCGTGGAGTTCACGTGTCTTCTTCTCCATTCACCTTGCTCGCAGAGGGAACCGAATATCAATAGAGCAAGGCTCGCCAAAATAAGAGTCTTGTATAGCATGATTTTGGTCTTTCGAGAAAGGATTTTTGTTCTCAGTTGTTTTAGCAACCCGAAGTAACATCGATTGCCAAGGGTAGCTCTAGGTCGGATCTTCACTGAGACGCCGTTTGTGCAGTTTACGTTTACCCCGAGGTAGGCAAACTCCTTTTCTGCATCGAAATTGTAACTCACAATTGAGATATTCTGTCCTAGGTAGTGTGTGACGGAACGTTTCTATGTCGACTGCATCTATTTTATTTTGTCCTATTGAGCTTAGTCATTAAACGAGAGTACGCTGTTGGTTAAACTTAAGTTTAGCACATCAGCCATCTTGTTTCGCTCTCATTTTATCTCTTTCGTACTATTTTCTCTCTGAATTCACTGTTCGGTAATAAAAATGGTTGACAGACGAGCTAAAAAATTGAAAAGGAATACACAGAACTCGTCCGGTTTCACATTGAAATTTGAACTCCAGTTTAGTGGATCTTCGTCTGTGTAAAGTAATCGGAAAAAATCTGGTAGCACTTTGAATTCTGTGGAAACATGGAACCGGAACATCCAGTTAGCGGAGCGGGACATCAAAGCTCAAGGATCAAAGCTGGGACCATGGCTATGGTGTAAGTCATCTTAAAGTCAGACATATTAAGTCCAGCCGATACAGCGAAATGTCGTCACATCAATGTCACGACGAATCACAGCACAGAGAATCAAAAGTAATGAACTACAACTAACCCACTAATTGGTATATCCGAATAAATGCGGAAATGTCGCCAACGAATGTGTGTATTCGTCTATTTATGAAAGTGAGATTACAATCCTCTCACTAATTGGGTAAGAGGGGTAATGAATATAGTCGAACCTCTAAAATTCAAATGGCCACGGGAACCAATATTTTTCAGAAATTTGGTTTGAATTATAGAAAATTCGATTTAAGGATGTTCCAATTTCAGAGGCTTGGCTGTATTTCCATGTCCAATGTTCCTATTGTGGTAGGCATAGTTTCTTATTGAAGACACAGGCTTACGCTGATTTTTTACACTGACATCAACATATGAATAAATCGAGGAATACATATATTTCTACAATGGGATATTAGTATCCGACATTCTCTTGGATGTAGTAGGAACTGAGAATAATCGATTCGATTCGATTATTATTCGATTGTTTTCTGATGAGACCGATAAATCGACAATCGAATTCAAATTTTAACAATTGCCAATGTATTCGATTGTGGATTTCATTCACAATCCCCATCGCTAATGCAGATCACTAACAGAATGTCAGAGCATCACGATTGTGCTTACCAATAACACCAACAGATAAGGTAATGAATCTCGGCATTAACTTCACCAAGAAACAGAAACAACCACTCGAAGCTGACAATCGAAAAAGGCTAGATTTAGATTTCATTGCACATATCCGCTCATGCGAAAACACAACGGACTATGCCAGAATACGTAGTTGCTACTCTATAAGCAGCTTCTTGAGTATCTTAGTATATTAGTTGACTATGTTTTTGTTTTTAATATGCACGTGCTCAAGGTGTTGTTAATACCCTTAATTGTCCGCGGTCAAGACACAGTACGGGCCGAAAGTATAGAGGAAGAGATGGAAAGGAGGTACCTGTACACATTGGTCTTAAATATCTGCGGATTGTATTCTGTGGGAAATATTTGGCTGGGATTAGCATTTCATATTCGCGGCTGAAGATCGAGTCTCTATATTTAATTTTGCGTCCGAAAGCAAGCATAAGGGTAAACTGATGGGCATTCCTGGCGAGCCGTATATTGTAGGTAAGGCAGTTGGTAGTACGTTGGTTGTGTCTAGCCAGACTAATGAACCCTCGATATTGTTGTCTCCTATAAGTTTAATCGACCGCTTTTGGATGAAAGGTGCAAGGAGGCAAGGGCTGCAGATCAGATATGAGCGTTGATTTTCTATGGCATACTATATCTAAGGCATGCATGAAAAAGCTTTCGATCTTCGAGAGGAATATACTCCGAATATGCACCGGTATCACATTACATATGACAGGGACCGCCAGAAGTACCCCACCAACATGAGACTCTACGAACAAGCCCCCATCGTCAAAGCATCCCAATCACCCAAACATGACTATCAGAGACCTGAGAAGTTCGATCTCCGGACAATAATTTCTCAACCCGTTGGATCTGCTAAATGAGCAACGGACTGTATCACTTCTATCAAAGTACACGCTATCGCGGCTATATAAGCCCTACACCACCACTCCTTCCCGAGTAGACCAACAAGGAATTGAAGACCTCGATATCAAAGACCTTGACAATAGATAAAAAATTTTAAATATTTTGATTGACAACATTGAAAATCGTGTAAGCATTGTATATCCGTTGGGCACCAATTGTTAAGCCAATGCCTATTTCGCTAGATTCAACTTTTAGAATGCAAGACCTTGTTTATATAAATTGAATTAAATTGCGTTGAACCAGGACTTTGCAGACAAGTAGAAACGCATTTCGTGGATGGTTCTCTGAAAGTTACACCGCTAAATACATTGCAGATGGCTGTTCCCAGATCATCTCCAGCAGCTATGTGGTCCAGGCGTCTGATTCATCTACACAAAGACGTTTGTAAACCTTATAAAAAATAAGTGTCAATCAATATTTAAGAGAATTAATTCAGTATTGTATAATTATATAATAAATATTATATAATATAATTGAATAGAATTGTTGAGTACCTACTTGAGGATTTGTAGAGCACTGAATGAATTAATTAAAGAAAGCATATTAAGAACCTTTGGTACTATCAAAAGGATTCGCAAATAAATAAATGTACATAATTATTTTTCGGGTTTGCTTATTACTAAATTATTCTAGAATTCAGAGAAAAAAATCCGGTAGGGAATTTCCTTTTCGGGTCTGATTGAAAGGTTTTGGTGTGGAACGAAAAAAGTTTTTAGTTTTTTGTAATTTTTGACATATGTTGTAGTTGCGCAAGAATGAGGAACGGCTAATTTCTTGACACTCGACTGTTTAACCCTTCTGATTTTATTTGTCCGCAAGCTGTAGATTCAATAACATGCTTTCCACATTCAACCAACAGCTGGCATACAATCTTAAGTCATCTAAAACGGCTGATGTCTTTATTTTGTCTAATAATTATGAGGTCTTCGCGCTGTGATGCTTTGTGGGACTGGCATTTTTGCTTCTTGACTCGACACGCCCTAGGTTCCTAATTCGTCTTACGATGTCATCAACCACATTAGGCTTCATGTCCAATGTTTTCGTCTTATTCATTATATGTTTCACTGTTTTAGTGCTGGCTTAACATCAACTCTCGTTTTTAAGCGAAGTGTCAATTTTATTATGTTTAGCATTTAAGGATGGTTTTCAACAAACTATTTACAAATAATGGTACAGGAATTATATTCTCAAGCCATCATAAGAATCTGAGCATTCTAACCGCAAAATGAAATGCAAGTAAAAAACCGAATATTCACACCCAGCAGTCCACAAATGAATAAATATAGTAAAACTAATAGAAACTTGACACAGGTGTTATTAATATATTGTAATGACATCTGACATCGAAAGCCTGAATCGTAGCATCATAGCATTAATTAAATCAGATCAAGTGCATTTGCATACGAAACCATTTGATATCTTGTCTCTGTCTGAGACTTGATTTAATGATATCAATAAATATCTACTGCGTGTATTAAAATTAACATTGGAACAATGTATGACAATTGTTGTATAGTCGTATTTGTCTACGATGACGACTAATCGATAGTTCAAAATTTCATACACGTCACAGGCTCTGTTGTTCAACCAGGAAATTTCCATATTTACCATCGCATAACCCTGAAGGCATCAGTAAAGCTCAGGAAGAGAGATATGATTACAAAAGTGTACCCACTCACCGGAAGTTGCCAATCACAAGTTCAAATATTTTCCGTCCAATCGATTCTTTGGAAACTCTGTGCACTTCCTCAATAAAAAAACTAACACCATACGGTCCAACAGGTGAGCACATTATCCATGCATAATAAGAGAGATAGGGGGAGAGACTGTGAACTGTATCTCGAAAGCAGAAGCTGTTGGATACACCGAAGAGTTCGTAGCTCGCTTGATACTCTTAAGCAATTAAATTGCTCTGCTTATGACGCCAGATTTCCTCCTGCATGTCCGAGGTGAGTGAAAGTTACACCCGAAGCCATTTTTGCCACAAAGCAATCAGATCTCAAATCTGAGTGGTGTTTACATTCAATTCATACTATCTGCTTAAATTAACGTCAAATCAAAAAAACTGTGCATGTGTAAATTAATACCTATTGGTATGCTAACGAAGAAATGTAGTTAGAAAATCGAGTAATTGAATAACTATTAATTAACTTTGATGTATGACATCCCTGTAGCGATTTCATCAAGCTCCACAGGTTACAGAAGGTTTTTGTTGAATCGTGCTCATACGTACACACGTCATTTCCCGGTCGTCGCCCGCCGTATAAACCTCTCAGATAGTTACCTACAGTTGATTTCTTCGGCTCACGACATAACTGAAACAATGAGAACATAATTCACCACTCGCCTTGGTGAACATTTATAGATTCAAGGGGCCACCAGTATCACCCACAACACGGTGTACAGATACACAATAGTAATGGATGTCGTGAGATACTCCCAACGCGGCCACCATCTAAATCAGACGTCCAGGGCAATTTCCACTCTTGTTTTTTTTTGCTTCCTCTTCTAGACGCTTTGTCTTTTCTTTTTCTTCTTTTGAGTCCAGACGGCGATTATGGTGGCGGTTGGTTACGTTCACGTGCAGCTTGACCAAGTCAATGGTATATGCTTGCTCCGTTCAGGCGGCGGACTTAATGAGACAGTCGGGTGTCAGTGGCATTTTTATGCGACTGTCGAACGAGCATACTAAATCACCATGCCAGAGGGATATCTTTATGCACTCATGAGATGACCTTTTTCCTTCCTGCGAAATCGAATGAAGTCTGAGTTTGCCGACACATCCGATCATTGGCCTACTATCGTCTGGCGGTTACAGCGTCGGTGGCAGCGTAGACAATTTTTCCATTAAGCTAATGTAATCCGCTTGTGCGAAACGTTACGCTGATAACTTAATCAACGCCTTGGATGTCAAGCCGTGTCTGATGTGACTATTTTTTTTAGTTGTAGTACGATTATTCGTTAATGCCAGAGGTACAAAGATAGATGTACATATATGGAATTACGGGCATAGTAAGCGTCCTGCACGTCCACTGATTGTTGGCCGATGTAGACATTGTAGGTGGATGCAACATTATTATAAATACCATATACACATGGTAAGTGAATTTATTTGTCAAAATAGTATATAGATAAAGTTTGAATGAACATGTTACATACAGTGGTGGCCACATAATTTGAAACCACAAATAACTGAAGATATTTTTTACGGCTTTATTGAGTTAAGTTGTCGGTTTTAGTGATCTTTATAGTCTACTACACAAAAACATTTTTTGGAATAATTCGCTAAGAATACTGCAAATTAAAAATAAATACGTTATCTTAATAACATTAGGGGTCTACTTCCATACTTTATGTATCAAATTGTGAAGACATTCATTTTTAAGAAGTGTAGGTGAAAACATCTCAGAGAGAATCCAAATATCAAGAAAGTATGGGAACGCGATTAAACCAAATGCGTAACTTATTGTATTTTTTTTGAGCTTGTTGCGTTCTTTATGTCGTCAGAGTTGACATACGTCAATAGATACAGCAAAACATGTGAATTAAAAAAAAGAGGATTGGAATTCCATTTGGTTTCTAGTCTTACGAACTACTAATTCAAAAAATAACAAAGAACGTAAAAACGTAAACGTAAACTATAACTTTAAGATAACTGCCAAAACTAGACTCGAGTTTTTGACACAACACTTGATTTGGCAGAAAACCCACAAACAATCCAAATCTACTCACAGAATTTTCTTGGGCTAAAAAGGACAGGGTGAGGACATTTTCAAGACACCGCACATTTGACATAAAACTCATATTTTTGTCGTGCTGGAACAAACTTTTCTAGATTTATGTTGTTTTGTACTGTTCAGGAGCAGACCTTAAATTTTTCCATATAATCAGAAGCAAAACACACACACATGTTATTTCATTTTCATTTTTTCATTTTCATTCATTTACTGATTTTATATCGCTGTACCTTAAGAATAATACATGTATTCTTTTGATAGTACAGGAATAATTCAATTAAGCATACGATTTTAAATGACGTGTTTTAAATTCTATACAATTATTATTAATGTTGGAAAAGTGTATGTTTGCAAAAATTATTTTAAATGACTGCGCACAAATGCTACAAAAAGGAACAAAAGCAGAAATTTTGGGGAATTATTTCAGTTCGGACGAGAGAAATGGGAGAAACAAGCGTTACAAAATTGTCTGTACTCGGTCTTTGACCGTACCTGTGAAGGTAGGTGATTCCAGAGATGGATGGCGTGAATGAAGAAGTTCCTGAGTGACATTAAACAAGTATGAATGGAGAGCCTTAAGGTAATGTTACGACTCGATCGACAGAAAGTGATCTTTGACAGAAAGAAAAGATGGTTCGGCTGTTACTTGTGAATAATTTTGAAGAATAATATGCAAAATCTGTAGCTTAACAATGCTTCTAATTCGCAACCTAGGAGAATGCGACGTTTTTCAGAGACATGTTCATACCTGCGTAGGTTAAAAACATACCTTGTAGTGGCATTGATTGTTCTTGTCAACTTTTGGGAAGAAGAGTAATCACAGTCAGCGAACAATTCGGATGCAGATGTCAATATTGGCACTATGAGTGCTCTGGCAAGTTTAAGTTTCATACTGAGAGGGAGAATATATTTGCTGATAGATAGGCCTCTTAGGGGATATATATCTTGGAAACTAAGCTATCGATGTGGTCAGTCCATGTCAATTCACTATTCAACACTATTCCAAGGTTTTTTACACATGTAACATATTCTATTATCGTGGAGTTGAGTTCTATTGGCGGGAAATTAGATAGAGAAGGGGATTGTTTCGAGATCGGGATTGCTTTTGTTTTGTCAGGATTGAGCATTAGACAGTTGTAGGTAGCCCAATTTGCTATAGAGCTCAGATCCTCATTTATTTTTGCAACTGAATCTTCAACCATACCTTGTGGGAAGCTTAGGTAGATTTACACATCGTCTGCATAGATATGGAAGTTACAGTAGGACAATACCGTTGGAAGGTAATTTATAAACATTGAGAATAACAATGGACCGAGAATAGAACCTTGAGGGACACCACAATGTACATCACAAAAAGATGAAAGTCTGGAATTATGGCAAACGGCTTGGACTCGGTTAGTAAGATAAGAGAAATTTAATTTATTAGTGGGATTACAAAAATTTAATTGCGTGGACAGTTTGTGACAGAGTATAGTTGGGTCAACACTGTCGAATGCTTTCGAGAAGTCCAGTAAGGTTAGTATGGTTGCTTTGTCTTCGTCAATAGCTCTTCGAATTTCGTCCGTCACCTTTAACAATACTGTGACACAGCTATGTCATTTCCGAAAACCTGACTGTTGGGTTTAAGAGGTTGTGTTGCTCTAGGTAATTTTTTATATCTTACATATTCAAACACTTTTTACAAAAACGGAAGAATAGCAATGGGTCTGTATTCGATTGGATTGGTTCTTTTGGGTATAGGGATTATTTTAGCTTTCTTCCATTGTATTGGCTAAGTTGATGTCATGATTATTGTGTTAATAATATGTGTTATGTGAGGGACTATTCTTGGAAGCAGGACTTTAATTAAGTCTGCGTGAATATTGTCGAGGCCATCGCACTTCGACTTGATCGAGAACACCGCGGAACCGACTGTGTAGGAATTAACTCTACCCAATTCAAATGCATTTGCTAGAGTGTTGTTTGGAAGTGTTAAAGACATCCTTTCGGATGCTCTCGGCATAGTAGAAGCGAATTGAATATTGAAGCTATCAGGATTTATGTCATCATCGTTAATCCTTTTCTTTGTTTTGCTCAGTCCAATATCGCGAACCTGTTTCCATAAGAACCTGGAAGATCGGTCGTTATTGAATTTTGTTTTGTAATACCAGATCTTAGCCGATCTTATCATCAACGTGACATCGTTTCTGCAGTTTTTATATGCATTATGCATTTCCGGTCAACAGAATCTTCTCCATCGTCTGAAAAGAAAGTCCCTCTTTCTTATCGCGAGAAGAATTTGATCTGTTAGCCACGGAGATGTTTCGCTTCTAATGACAATTTATTCCCAATAACAGCACAATATCTATTCTGGCGCTACAGCCTGTAGAGGGCCAATGACTTCCTTCTCAGTAACCGCTCGTGTTGAGCGTGCTATTGTTGCCTCACGATTGGAAAGGACCTACATGCTTTATGCCGGCGGCCAAGTTTGAGAAGCTTTTTCTAGACAGAAAATAGTCTCTGACGGTCTTGACGGTTTTATGATATCCTTAATGTTTTCGAAGAGCTCCTCGGAATTTTTTGATGTTCTTGTTTTTAAAGCTCTCTTCATATATGTAAAGGACATTTGTTTAAATTTTTTAATCCAGATCCTTCCAGAAGTACTTAAAACTAACCAACTAAAGAACTCTTGTTTTGACTAAACAATGCAGGGCTATTTGGCATAAATAAATGGAGCCTTCTTATATCTGCAGATGTAAAAAAAGATTTCGTTTGGAAACATCTAAGCCCAGAAGAAGATCTAAATTTATGCAAATAGAAAAGCTCAGAGATACAAAAACCGACATGAGTAAATAGAATCACGACTTGGTTACTGAAATATAGATGTCGAACGTACATACCCCTTCAATATAATATGAGAAATAGGAGACGTCCCTTTTCAATTAAAGAAATCCCTAATATTTCCGATTCACCAAAAAGGAGATTTAACAAACCCAAAAAACTATCGCGGAATATCTTTTACATCCTGCAAATCTTTATGCCACTTTCAAGCAATCGCCTTAGTGAGTAGATCAATGAAAATAAGAAGCTTAAGAATTTTAAGAAGTATTGTGAAAACATTTTATTGGAAACTTGTTGTATTTCTTGTGAAACTTAAGGCGACACTTGACGCTGTGACACTGCTTAAATCTTAAAGATATACAACGCGGGAATTCCCACTTATTTCGGAAGGATTATAGAAAATTTGCACGAGGAAAATATCAACAGTTTGGATTGGAAAGAAGCGTCTTATTGTTGGCAACAACGGATTACAACTGGGTTGCTATTTCAGTCCATATCAGGCATAATAGTCAAGGCGCTGTTGTTCGCGGACGTTCTTCTTCTGCTTGCACATTCACTTAAGACTTTGCAACTCATGATCAATCTTAGCACGTTCAGCAGATTGTGGAAATTAAGCCAATCCAAAGTGATGATCAGGCAGCTGTTTGAACAGTCAGAAACGAGAACTGCCATTTAAACAAGAAACGGATCGGAGTTGCAGGAGCCTACAAGTACCCCAGAGTTATAATAACAAGTAGTCTGAATAATTGCAAAGGTCTTATGCGAAAAGATGTTTTCACTCGCAAGGAATACGGCATATCATATAGTAATTATTGGAACCGGATTATTGCAGCTATTTATTAAAACACTCTGTTAAATGTCTTGAATATGCCTTAAATAGCGTAGTTCATATTTCAGACAATACGTCTGTGGTTTGAGAAATTAACGAAACTTGTTGACAGTTATTAAGATCACCCAACGCTTCAACAACAGAAGACTTGTGGTGAACGTTCGACCTAATCGCTAAAGTGGGTGATCAATATAGGATTGACTGTATCGATTATTAACCACGCTACTTCATCCGTCCACCGCGAGACCTGCAGTATAATGAGTAGTATAAAGGATATCCATACAATTATCTTGGCAGTATTTAAAATGAGAAAATAGCTACATACCCCATCTGAATGATTAACAAGTTATTTGTAGTCCTTGTAACTTTGTCAGTAACAGAAGGCGTCATACGGTTCACTGAAATTTGTCGTGTGCTAAAAGTACTCAGACGATCTATCTGTGGCAGAGATCAGAAGACGTCAACTGAAACTGGCAGCGATATTTAGTTGCGAAGAAGATGTAACCCAACTTCACAATTTTATTATGAAAGCAAAAAACAAAAGAAGCCAAACGTAATAAAAATATTATATCACGGACCAAAGTTAATTTCCTTTATTTTCCTGTAAATTTGACTTATTCAAATCTCTCCATCTGAAGGGATCAGTAAACAGAACGAATTTTTAAAATAACAACAAAAATTATAAAAAACTTATAGCACAACGACATAAATTAAATGATTTCACATTTTTAAATTGAAAAAAATATGTTTGTCCTATGTTTTCACAAGGAAATGTGATACGTGGTTTCTTTTTGTGTGAACACAGTTTAGTTGGAACACTGGATAACGCGAACAGACTTTTTTCTGCTTTACATCTTTAAAGCGTAAACAATTCATAAACTCTTGCTTCAGGTTAACAGTAAACTGTTTGAGCAAGATGCAATTTTTCGCGAAATTCTTTATTCTTGAAACAATACTTTGTCTGTTGCAGTTTCAGGTTTGTTGCACGTTAGTCCGTATCAGTTTGTTCCTCGTTGTTCCTTACATCCTTGCCATCGTAAGTTTCGTTACGGTTTTGGTTTCTCTCTGCGTCAACATGTCCTCAAAGAATCTCAATGTTTTGTCACTTAGGAACCAGTGGGTAGTGGTTCCAATGTAAAATAAAAAAGAGTAAAATCTAAAGAGTGTAAACAGCACATTTGTTTGTTTCAAATCTAAATAAAACATCCATAAATGGGACGAAGATAAAAAAGACTATAGTGTAACTCAGGGTAGCAATATCATAAGTGATAAGGAATGTTATGCCAACGGTCAGCTTTGACGATGAGCCATTGTGGCACTATCACACTCAATGTTTGAACCATTGAAAAATTAGTAGTTTTAAAGCAATACTTATAAAACATCCATCGTATCACTTTCATTTATCGAAAGAGCTATCGGTTACCACTACCGATAGAGTTGAATGTTTCTATTCTGAACATTGTTGAACAAAGCTTGTCACAAAAAAAAAATTAAACACAGCGTACATTGCAGTTTCTTCTGGTTATTTTTTTTAATGTGTAATGTGGTAATTGCAATTAAAGTGAATCTAGAAAATGGATAAGTAAGTATTTTATTCACACTTCACCACGTAGGTTGAAAATATACCCTGAACTTTTTTTAAGATTTATCATTAAAACTGGAAACATTTGTAATGAAGAGCCAATCTGTCTTTAAACAAACATTTTAATAGTGAGAAATTAATTCTGATTTATTCCGAATTTGATGAAGAATTCTAGTGACTACTAGGAATGGAAGTTCTTATGGAAGAAGAAAAAAAATCGAACAATATAAAAAGAAGAAGGCAAATCTTTTGAGTACAAACAAAATCAATCCAATATAGGTTGCATCATTTTTTCTAGATAAACACCAAATCGACAACTTCGTGCAGATGTGTTGGATGAATTCAATCGGCTAGAATTTCAAAAATTAAGCCAATTTGCAGAATATGCAATGAAGCCATCAGACAAAACAAACAGAATCTCCAACTCCACGGGAAAAGTCAATTTCATTTCAAGAAAAGATAAAATGCTGGGAAGTGTTCTCAAAATTGTCAATATTTATTGAAATTGAAAAAAACCCATTGTGTTTTGGTACATTTCCGTTTGTGACGTCTAAAGCTTTAAGATGATAACTTTTTGCAATAGTGGCACGTTAAAAACAAATTCCGGCAACGTTGATGAAGGTGTGCTGAACCTATCAAAAGAAAAAGAAATTAAACGTTATGAAAAAGATCTGAGAATGCTTTCGGAGTTAAAGCAAGAACCAATGACTTATTTTTTTCATTAAACTTCGTATCGTTCATTTCCATGCTCAGTTAACATTTTTATTTTATGTTATTTTTCAAGGGCAATCCAGTTTCTCTTAAGATTAAGTAAATGAAATAAATATACATTTTAGTAACATGATTTGCTGAAGGTAATATAAAATAATATGGGTGGCGCTACAGCCCATATGTTGTGCGTGCTATTGTTCTCACACGAGTGGAAGGAACCTACAGTTTTATGCCGACTCCGAACGGCCAAATTTGAGAAGCTCTTACTAGACAGGAAATACTCTTTGAGCATTGTCAGTGACTCGAAAGATGTGGGGCCTACCTACGACGTCGAGGTTGGGGTCGACGCATAAACCTACAATGCCACAGGCCACCATTTGCTGAAGATAAGGCGTTTTAAAATGAAAATCTACAATGGGATTATAATAATAATAATAATATGATATGGGTGGTGATAAACCTCATAGAGGGCTAGGGATTACCACGTTCTTTTATTAAAATGTATGCTTCTCCAACGTAAATTATCCCACCAAAGTAAACTACATTGGCTTTTCACTGTACACGTTATTTAGAGTCTATTGCTATTGTTATATTTTTAGAAGTAAGGATACTAGATTGCCTTTCAAGAATAAAATTTTATTTTATATAGGTTGTCAGTGAAAATATATGTGCAAAATGAAAGAAAAGTTTGGCTTTTGCAATAAGGTCCAGATAAAATTAAACGAATACGCTATTACTTGAAAAGAATAATTAATTGTATAGGTATGGTTTGAAAACCAAAAATACAGACTCCTGGTATTAGTTTCTACATAGTTGTCTTCGCTGGTTCCAATAATTGAATTGGAAAAAGTAAAACAGTTTTGTTTATGAGTTCCCTTGACATACTTGCAAGTCAGTTCTGTACATATTTTTTTTTAATCTAAAAGAAATTATGTCAAGACTGCATAGATTTAAAAAATATCGATGTAAATGTAAAAGCAAATGTCTTTACCACTGTAATTCAATATGCATTTTTCATATCCTTGATGGATTCCATTTGATCATCCTAAACGAAGGCATCGATGAGATAGTTAGAAACAAAGGACTTCAGACGGTAGTGATGAAGTTCTATCCCCCGTTCAATTAACGCTTCCCTCCGGACAGGCGTCTCCTTGGGAAAGGATTTTCATTCAAGTAAAAAGGATAAGAGACTTACCCGCACTTTGCGAAATTGATTTTGACTTTTCCTCTCACTCCCTTCTCGTATTCCCACCATTCATGATCTGCACGTTCAGGAGTTTAGTTGAACGCTAGTCCAGAACAATGAGCGAGTATACTTTGAAAATTAATTTTTCAAATCTAAAAGCAACGTGTTGAAGGACATTT
Source organism: Eristalis arbustorum (assembly GCA_916610145.1). NCBI lineage: Eukaryota > Metazoa > Arthropoda > Insecta > Diptera > Syrphidae > Eristalis > Eristalis arbustorum. The sequence goes on from OU744318.1 coordinate 57,577,140, forward strand.
ACGTTCTTAGAATTCTCTTAAAAGTTTTTATTTGCATTTCGTAAAGCACTGAGTATATTCATAAACCACTCCACGGTCACATTGCATCCGGAGTGCTACAAGTTCCGGCCAACGCCGCTCTCATGCATACCCAATGAGACAGTTATGTGTTTCTGTTTGATTTAGAAGCAACTTACGCTATGCATCAGCCCACTCACTTAGTGGGGCATGTGTACAAGGGCCTGTATGCCCCGCAATTTCAGTTTTTTTTCTTATTGCCACTAAGTATGTCCTTCCTAGCTCGTCTCAAATTGTGCTCGACACAAGTCACTGTGTGCGCGGACTGACAAATGAATGCAGTCGTAGACATAAACGAAGTGGATAACCTCCGCACTATTTTGCTGCAAGGATGTCTTTACATCCATGTGAATAACGTGTAGCGTCCACAAGGACTGCAAATGCATAAGTGCGGCTGAGCATAATGTCGACGTCGTCGACGTGTTGTTGTGGCTCTTGCTTTGTATTTTTGTATGTTATTTTTCCTCTTTTTTTGCAGAAAATGTTTGTATTGTTCTGGTTCACGGTTGTGGTTCGTTGTGTTTTTGTGCGCTTTACCACACATATGTACGTACGGTTTTCTTTTGAAAGCGTTTGTGATGCACTTAAGTTATGGTCTACGGTTGGTAATGGCACTTCTGCTTCATGCCAATGAATTATAATTGATGGAAATTTCATGAGAGTTGAAGAGGGTAAAAAGGATAGGAGAGCGTGAATACGAGTGTGTCCTTGAATATGAAACGACGTCCTTCATACTTCTGACGGGATGTGAGGTGAGTGAGCAGCTTGGTAATTGCGTCTTCAAAAGTGTGCACTTTACATAAATTTGACATTTTGAAGAACTAGTTATGAAGGCATTGTTTCGGATTTTTGAGACATACAACGATTACACACATCTAGTCCGTACCACTGGAGTGTTGTATATTTATATGCGTATATTATTTCTTGAAACCGTTCACTCATGCTTGCTAAAGTACGGGTGTACATAGTTCGAAAAATATGTTACAGAAGATAATTTTGAAATTTTGCGTAGCACGTCATATGCGAATTCAAATAATTTAGTGAACTCAAGTGAATGTGTCATAAAATTGTATCTACGTTATGGAGCGAAAAGTAAGGGATTAAAAATGTGTTGTCGTTGCAGTTCTAAAGACAGACAACTGCGTATTATACACAATTCAAAGGACCAGCCAAAAACCACTGTTTGAACTCTCAACCCAACGAAAACTAAACTGTATTGCATTAATCTGGAAAATAGATATTGTGGTAGTAACCAACTGCCTTAATACACTTCAGTGGAGTTCACAACTAAATTCAGTCAACCAACCTTACACCATCTGCATGATAAAGGACTCCAGCTACGTAGATGGCTGCATCCAGTAAGCTGGACATTTCCTGTTCTCTCGACTCGCTCATACATTAAAACTATCTCGATTTCTTCAGCATTTCTTGCGGCAACAACATCGTCATATTTTGGTCCACTAAAGGTGTCTCGGGGTGAGAAAAGTCTTCCAAGACACTCGATCTTCCCATCGACTCTACCTCATCAGTCACCTCATCAGTTCAACCGCCTCGTCCTTGGTCTTTAAAACGACATTTGTGCCGAGTGTCCAAACCAGTAGCTGCTCGACATTGAATTTCCCTTGCATTGCCGTGTGTCTCACCCTATCATGGCGAGTAACTCCAACAACTGCACGAAGAGACCTCATATCGGCAGTTTATATTCGCGATTTTATTCTTTCGGTAATCACGCAAATTTCATAACCATAGGTGAGAATTGGAGCAAATACTGAGCTCGGCTTTTTTGATTACAGATCTTTTAAACTGTTTCAATACTGATAAAGCCAGGCCAATCCTACTAAAACGCTTGGCATTAATCGTCCCATCACTCGATAAACAGATCTCGAGATGCTTGAAATTCTCCACTCTCATGTAGCATGTCTTCAACATGCGTTCTGGAAATTACCATAACCTCTGGGGGGATGTGGACATAACCAACTCATCTACAAGGAGCATATGACTTACCCTTAAATCTCCCATTGTGATTCCTCACTTCGGCTGCTCACCTCACCTGCAAATATTCGCGAAATGATTACTTTCAACTCCAACATTGTCAACCTAACGCCTACTTTCATAGAATTTTATATTTTTTTATATGTCCTCATAACTCTCTATTGAACTGAATATTTTAACAGCCAGGCTTTCCATCATATTTTATCTATACCGCAGATAAGACAAGTGCGAATCGTTTATTTTAACCAACGTTGTTTACTTAGATCTGTCTAATATATTTATAAGACGTTCTTCCCATTATTGCCCTAGATAATTACTTACAACAATAATACTAACAAGTTTAGGCCAAGGACCTCTGATTTTAGGCTATGAACCTCTGATTTGTCCACGTTAACCATCATCTCAGCATCTGCACATACGGTCATAAATCTATCGAGTGAGTGCTGTTAGTAGAGCCGTTTAGATGGTAAAGGACCAAGCTTGCTTCGTATAAGACATTGTCAGACATGGATAACATCAAAAGCAGACGAGGTCTCTTCGAAAAAATAGGGTGCGCGTTATCTTCGTCTCTGCTTACTTTAATGGCGTCTACCGGATATCGCGATAGCTAGAGAAGGATATGGGCCTAGTTTGTATAGCAACCACCTTGTTCTTTCTATTGTATTGCTGTGCTCACGAGGGGCGAACTAAACAATGTGAAGTAATGTGGTTTTCTTTTAAAAATATATGTTCAATATCCATGGAGTTGGTCTACGTGAGACAAGCTATTATCATGAACTTTGCAATGCTAATGAATGGAGCTTGAATCTGTATCCTAATTTATTAGCTAGCGGCTATTGTAGATTGCAAACTCAATTGGAAAATGGGCATTATAAATGTAAACTACCTTTTAGGGTAGTTTCACAAAAGATGCTTGGATCAATTTACTATTCATTGGTCAATTACCTGATGCAATGCACAATGTTCTGATGGGAAGTGCTTAGGTCAACAATCAACATGCCACCTTATGAAAATACAGAAAAAAAAGAATCAGAGCTATCCTCTCGAAACTCAGACAGGAGACATTCTGGCCACTAATCACTCTATAATGAAGCGCTATGTATGCAAGTGTGTAACTAAGCCACACCTATACTGAGTATGAACGACGAAACCCTTTGAAGTTATCGGTTCCATTGGCGGAGTGGATTGGTGTATTGCTCACACTTTTTTCTTGCAAATTCTATGTTCGAATCTGAATTTAATTAATCTTTCATTTTTCTAGGGAATACCTTTGCTTCTCGTTTTGTGATATTCCTCCTGTCTTATGACAGGCTTTTCTTCCAGACAGGCTTCTTCTTATGAAAAGCTTAAAGCTTTAAATGTAATATTCTAATATGAAAAAATTGCAGGTGATATTACCTACTGACAAAATAATCTTGTTATCCCAACAGCGAGTGGTTTATGTTTTAAACTTTAATGTTTTATAAATTACTTTATTTATGTTTTGAAATTTTACATGTACCATTTAAAATAGTTCTGTCGCAAAAAAGGTAATTTAAGGCAATTGCGTTTCCGTCTAATGATTGAAGGTAAAAAAGTAGATTTATTTTAAAGAATTATAAAAATAAAAAAATATTTTAAAGTCATGACAGACTCTATGTATATTTTTTAATATGTTTATATTTTATGAACTCAGTTAGAATATTATTTCCATAACCGTAACCAGCTTCATTAAATTTGACAAATCAAGACCAGTTAATTCCATTTAAAACAATTTTCGTTTGATCCATTTTAGTGAACACATTTTTTCATTTCATTTCATGGGGCATATTGTCAAGAAGTGAAAAGTGCCTTCCTTAGCTTTCAGTTACATATTGTGCAAAGATTTGATGTGGTTTTCTTAAAAGGAGCAGCATTTAGATCCAGCATCTTGCATCTTGTCCTAAATCAAGTTTTTTTTTGTACTGTAAACATTTGTTAAAGTAGTTGTATATACATAAAGCATAGTTAAGTTCAGGATATATTACTCTGTTCAATGAAGATGTTGGTTCCAGATTGCATTTATTCCTATATAAAATGTCAAAAGCTACCATAATCTCGTAGAGTTGGTGCTTTAGTATCATCGAATCATATACTGCATATCTAAGCTAGCACTACACTTTTCTGCCAATGCTGCCCAAACTTTTACCCATTCCACTCGCTTCCTGAGGGTATATTTTGTGAGAATAGGTTGTAATATATAGTCAAAATGCAGCTTTAGTGTGAAATTGAACACACTTGTTAACAGAAGACGAAATACTTTTCTACTTCGTCATATTATTTTTGTTGTCCCAAGTTTGAGAACTATAGACAACACGGCTCGCATAACTTCTTCAAAAACTCGATATTTTGCAGATAGTGGTAATTCTTTTGTACTTAAAATAATATTCCATGAGGTGTTTTGGGAATTTTGTCTGTTCTTCTTGTTTTAAAACTATTATATTGAGTCAAGACCATCAAATACCCACACATACTGTCCCTTGAATAAGGGCGGGCATGATCTTCTTCCTTAGCTTGTCCTATAACATTTTTATTACTTGTCTTACTCATCAGAAAAAAGGAGTTGTAGTGCACGTTGATCAGAGAATTGTTATTTAGATTAAGTAACCATTGTTAATTGATTATAGGAGCCTAAACGAAAAATTAGATGTTGCAGCGCAGCCGAGGTGAGGAATGTTTCGCATTGCGAGAGTTGAGGGTAATCACCTGATCTTTGCAGAGCATTTGGTTACCCTGACATCCTCCCAGTCGAAACTGCAGCGCTCACTCGCTCCATTTATGACCGTATATGCGGAAGCTGAGATGGAAGTTAATGTCGAAAATCAGATGTTTTAGTAATTTGCAGAACGATTGTTCAATGCACTCTACAAGTGAGTGGAGTCCTACTAAAGAAAGTGGAGAAATTCAAGTGTCTCGAGTCTATTTCACGAGTGATGGGAAATCAATGTCGAGCAGCTAAATCTTTGAACGGAAAGAGCTATGCGACGATGATTTTTAAACGTGGCACGAATGTGGCCTTAATCATGTCCTTCGAGTCATACCTTAAACGCGCAGTACTCCTGATACGTTAGAGTTGATGACGGTGGATCGAGTGGCCTGGAGATCTCTAGTGCATGCCCTTTTTTGGACCATGCGGATCAGATGATGATGATGATGAAAATCAGCTGGTTTAAACAACTGACAATTCTTTAATGGCCTTCAATTACAATTTAGTAAATTAACTATGAAACTTAATTTTCTCGATACCCTTAATCACTGGGACTTGTGTGCAGTAATCGAGGTCCGCTAGAAATTAAATTAATATTTTTCAATTTACGGACAATTTCCTAGAAATCTCTATTTTATTAATCGTTGTATGGGAATTCGTTTAAGGCTACCAGGTCTATGTTTTACCTCCACCTCTTTGTAACATTTTGGCAGTTGCGTTAGTATATACATACGTCTTTACTACCCGAAAAACGCTTTACAAGATATACACACAGAAGTCAAGAAAATGGTTTTTAAAATACACAACGGTATCGTTAAGAAAAATTTGAAAAGGAAGAAACGCTTACTTTGTGGACTACATTTAATACATAACTGTTTGTCATCTCTTTACGCTCTCAAATGTTTTAAGTTTCCTTAATAGTTTTGCCTGGCATAACATTTCTATACAACTTCCAGTCTCCAAATGCAGGAAATATTCTGCGCACACTCCCAGAGACCTTCCAATACAACATTATACTGGGAAAATTCTACCCACTGGCGAACTGAATTTATGAGAAGGATAAAGGTGAAATGCTTTCGGTTAAAGTCTCCAGTAATTCCTTGTCGACAGAACCAACCGGCTGCGAACGCGGATCTGTCCTTTTAAAACGCGTGTGAATGCTTGAAGATTGTGTGTCCCCATGTGATTCCAAGAGAGACACCAGGGTGTCATCTTTCAAAATTTCTCAAGTTCAAAAATTGATAAGATCCAAAATTTACTAGAGAATTATGTTAATGTCCTTACCCTAGTCAATGGTTCTCATAAATTTTGTTCACTGTGTCACTGATAAATGTTGCCGTTTCAAACAAATTGTGGCTTCGTTGTGTTTTTGTATCATATGTGTTCATTCCACGGCAGTTTTAATATGCAATTCAAGTGAAATATGAAAGAAGTGTAAATCATGCGAGTGGCATAAAAGTGTTCGTTCTGCCCTTGGAATAACCTGGCTCCGATTTGCTATGCATCAACAAGGATAAGGATACGACCAACTTGGAGAAACAAATCAAAAACAAATTATAAAAAAGGTATGCATCAGCCTTACCTGAAACGATTTAAGGTAAAAGCAGATGCCAATATGCATGCATATGTGATGATGCTTACATGTTCAGGATATACTTTTCTGTATATTTTTATTTACGTGCGAAAACGTGTAAATATGTGGTTGAATATGCAAGGATTTCAAGTCGTCGGTCTCTCCTTCTACTTTTGTCAAGATTGCTATCAACATTAGGATGTTTATTTACCCAAAGAAAATTGAGTCACTTCTCCGTCGCCTTTGGCTGTGATCTTTGAGTATACTGCAAAGAAGTTGATAATGCTTTCAAGTAAAGGCAAAATTCTAAACTTGCCAATGGGCATCCTGCAAGCAGGCCGTAATTACTATAATAAAATTTAGTATTCCCTTAAAGGCTTTCTCGGAGGAGTTGGCTGTGGTAATGGCTTTAAGTCCAGGTACTGTTTTGCATCTAATTAATAATTCATGGCAGAATACTTAGGCTTTATTAGATCAGAAACTTTTGGGAGGGAAATTATTTCCGGTTCCTCTGGAATCAGGTGGTTATTCTGTGGTTTTCAAATGAACGGGAAGCAATTAATATTCTGTTCTAATCTCCAAAGTTCTTAAAATGTATTTAAAATTTTTGCTTTGATGGAATAGCGATGTAATATTAAGGATCACCCCAACTTTTCCCAAGGCTTGATTTTAATTACTATGGGAAAATGTTGAATAATGATAATTTAATTCAATTTCCGCTCTGGTAATAGTGACAGTCAACCACGTAGACGTTGACAAAACGGCTTTGGTATTTGTGTAATGTTATTTATATACTATGTACCGTTGATTGTGCTTCACAAATTTAACCTTGGTATGTGGTTTATTTGATACGTAATTTGAGAATTCTCGAGCCCACTTAACTGGATGCAACACGACTTGCGGTGAGCAAAACCTTAGAATGGTAATTTTGTAAGATATTCCACTATGGTACGATAGCCGTTTTCAAGTCATATATGAAAATAAATTAAGGTGACAAACCTTTTAAACCATGAGCTATATTGATTTAACTCTTTCCTACCTATTTTATTATGAAGTTCAATACATTTAAAGATATGAGCATCTCCATTTGTTTAATAAATCATCATATTATAAGCGCATATATTTCTCAAACAGATCAGAACACGGTAGTGAACTCATTGCAGGACTTTTCTTTTTATTTGCTTTTGATTGTGGGTACTCCAAGACAAGAGCCATTAAAAAACTTAAAGTTTTGTTGCGAGACATAAAAAGAATTTTTAAGAACTGTTATGGTAAGGCTTGTTCAAAAGTATTTTCGTATATAAGTATTTATTTATAAGTACATTTATTCGCATATGTGTATCTTTTCGTCACATAAGCAGCCATGACATCGCCAAGGAACCAAACATTCTCCATCAAACGGTTTTGAAGCATTTAAAAAAGGCTGGCTGTTTGAAAATGAGTTGAAATTTGTTTAGAAATACGAAAAGACTTTTTCGACTTCCCATTATATATAATATGGGTAGTGCTACAGCCCGTAGAGGGCCAGGGCCTAGCTTCTCAGCAACCACTCGCGTTGTACATGCTATTCTTCCTTCAAGAGTGGAAGTGATCTCCAGTTTTACGCCTACTTCGACTGGCCATGCTTGATAAGCTTTTTCAAGACAGGAAATACTTTTTGAGCATTGTCAGTGAATCGAAGAGGTTTGGCCCTGAATTTTTTTTTGTTTTTCGCTCAGATCATGGATTGATCGACATCATGCTTCAAGTCGACGCATTTACTCACAACGCCAAGGGCCATAAGTAATTCAGCTAATTACGTACGCCTATGGTTATATTCAGTATTCAATAATAAATGCAATTTTCATATACTTACTCCACATTTTTTTAAATATCAATTTATTTTTTAAAGGCATAGGGAATTTTCGCCAATACCAAGCCATTAAAAAATCAGTAGACTTCACTTTTTTTCGGACTTTCTTTGGAAAATGTCAAGCCTAGCAGATGAAATTAAACGCATTTACTGGGTAAAATGTTGAAATTGAACATGCAATTCCAGTAGTTGCGGAAGGGATCGTTGAAAAAACGAAAGACGCCGGAAAGTTAGCAAAGATTGTGCTTGGAAGTGAAGCTATATGATTTGATCAACAACCTTTTAATGCGGTTGTTGAATATAGCTTCAGACAGTAGCAGTGGGGCATCATCGTTCTTCACTTGGAACTCTTTATGAGTGTATCTTATATTGAAGACCCTAATAACTTCTTGTTGTAATTGAAATTGTATTCAAAGATGGCAGGAAACCCATCTTCTTCGGTATTTCTAGGAGCTATTTGCATGTTGGTGGATCTGAGGCCACACAACTTGGCCATATAACCTGTTGTGCTAAGTAGTCTTTGGCACATTACATTCTGAAGCCCATTTTCTTTTAACTTTCACTTAAATTGTTTTTTCTAATATCATTTAGATCAAGTTATATTAATTTATGTCGCGAAAGGTCTTACCGTTATTGTCTAGCGGCTTCCAGACTTATTTGCTACAAAAAGGCATTCATTTCCGATGCCGCCCTGTGAATAAAAATAAATGGTATCCAATATGTGACCACCATATTATTTCGTAACGAAAACATTGAATTCATATATTCTTTGGACTTGTGTGTTATTAATAAGAATACACACTAAACCAAGTTTGTATATTCACAAAAAATTTAAACTTACTCTTTTGTCTGTAACTTTTGTTGAAAAATCAAATTCTAAAACGCACTTTTTGCGTTCGCCTGAACATCACAGAATAAATAGAGCCTCCAAGAGTAAATCTGTTAAAATGTATCAAGGTATTCATTTTCTCAATACTCGACGTTTAGTAGAGAGTGGGCGGAGACTATCGACTGCCTTGTTTTGATACGGACCCTACATATATTTGATCTGATATCTAAGGTGCTTACTGTTGCAATGTTTCATGGTGTGGAACTGTCCATGTTTGGAAGTGATTTCATTAATTGTAATGTTCCATGCTCCATGACACATAAATTATTTTTGTATTTTTTGGTGAAATGATGATGTTTAATATTTAAGTTTACTGACACCTGTCAGATAATATATTGCTCTAGAAAAATAGCTCTAATAAGGTTTGGATATTTAACAAATATCTACAAAACCATGTAAGACGGATATTAACATTAAGTGTGGGCTCCAATGATCAGAGTAAAAAAACAACTAAAATTAGAGTTGACAGTTTATGACTGTTATTGTCAGTGTATTTGTTTCTGCTGTTTTAGTACGCAGCTATCTGCTTAAGTCTCTACCTTAACTCAAATTAATTGCTCAGTATAAAATTTTTAATATATATTATGTTCAATGGCGTTTTAAATAGATCCCTAAAGGACCTAAGTAAACATTTTAATAGTTTCGATGTCTTGAAATGAAACTTGACTACCCACAATCTACCATATAAGGATCAATTGCTTATAAGTCGTGAGATTTGCTTACATTGCAGAATTTGTACTTCAACCAGCCGAATTTGTATCGTTTGTTTTATTCCAAATTCCAGTTAACCTATGTAGGTTTCCACAGATGCATTATTCATATTCATGTTACCAGGGATAGTCCCAGAATTTCTCCAAATTTACTGGTTAAATTTTTAATGTAATTTGCTTACACAATCCTTCTATGACTATATAATACTTCCAGGATATATAGGCTTATAAAGAAATATGTCTTCTCAGAAATATGAGACGAAACATTCTCCATGGCATAACATCTTCTTGTATTTGAATGACATGGTTTATAAGAGTAAAAGTGGTTATGTCATAGACCTTCATTTTTACGCAATAATCTGGAACAAACTACCGCCATAGCAACATGTTCAAGTCTTAATTCACTTTCAGTTAATTGTGATGTGCAAGGAATTATTGTTGCCATTGTCACTATTACGTTAAGAAAAAGTCAATTCTTGGCATGCGTTTTGGGCCGGTAGAATCATTAAAATTGTAATATGCTGATTATTAGAACTTACATACACCTAATTCTTTTTTTACACGGTTTTTTCTGGAACCAATCTACCGTGTAAAAACAGAATCAGGTGTACTTACATTTCGTAATTAGTAATTATGAATTTGTAAAACTGCTATTACTAATTTGAATTGTTTGTAATTATGTTTTGGTTGGTTTCTGTAAACTAGAGGAAAATATTTGAAGACATCGATCCGAAATACGGCCCCATGTAAATATTCCGACAGATTACTAATGTGAACACCCATGAAACTATTTAACAAGATCATGCTTAAATGCATATCAAGCCGCTTCAACATAGGTCTGTATATATATTTTGTTTATGAAATTTGAGCTTGTTACTATTAAAAGTTTTTGTGTACTTATCAAAATAAGTTAATTTAACAATAATTTCTCTAATGAGACCCACAGCACCATCGATCGAGTTGACTGCGAAAGTCGATTTCTTGCTAATAATTATCGCAGTAGTGGAGACTAGATTTCCCAGTGATCAAAATCTAGTTTTAAAACTTGAAAGAAATTACTGAAGATATATCCATCTTCGGCCTTTTTCCCCCTATTCAACAAGAGAGAGAGAAATGTGAGAGTAGTGGAAATCCCTTGCATTTCACATATGCTCCTACAACATTCGTCAATTCACCCCAGTATGGTGGCTGACTTGTCAATCCACCACAATATAGCGGCCGATTCATCAATTTTTGTGAGAAAATTTGTGGGAAGTTGACCACAACCATGTTCTATTGTTCGAAGAATATTCAGTGAGTTCATGTTTTAATGATAGGATTGTGTGAATGAAAACGTAATGCCACGTATTACTTACATCAACATTTTGCATCCATTTAATCCATGAATGTAATATAAAGCCTATTTCTATATCATACGTAAGAAAGAAGTCGAAAATTTCTTCGAAATCTAATAAAAAGAAAGATATGAGAGAGACATAAAAAGAAATGCCCAGATATTGAACAATTTCTAGCTCAGAAAAATAATATCCAATATTTGGAAGTAAATTTCACCAAACGCAGATATATAAGGGAATATAATATTTTATTGATTAATGCAAATGTTTTTAAAATATACATTTACCTGTACATAAGTGTCGCGCGAATGCATTTTAAAGATATTGTTCATTTGAGCAAAGACCATACATTCAGCTGTTTTTTTAAATTTATTTCATTGGTATTACCCCAGGTCTGCAGACGGCAACTTCTATAAACTGGGCCTTCATTGATTTACCTCGTGAACATACGCTTAGTTCGTTCGTTTATTCCTCCTTGGTGTGATAAATATTTAACGCAGAAATTTGGAAAATGTCGAGCGAATTTGCAAATAAGACCTCCAATCCACCGCAGTACTACGTTGCGGAAGAGGATCAGCTGTTCTCGAGAGTATTATACTATACGTATTCACAGAAACGAAGCAAAAATCGCTTAAAAAACGCTGTCAGATAAAATCAAGGAGCAAGAGAAGAAGATGGTTATCTCTATAAGGTCATCCAATCAGGAAATTCATAAAACCCCTGGACATTCTAAACTGATCATAAGCTTAAAGAGATGTGGGAAATATTGATTCGGCAGTACATAAAGCACACCAAGCCGACACTTCTAACCTAACAGAAAATGTACATGGAGCCTAAAACGCTTGTGTCTACCGTATCGTGAAGATATTATTTCATTTTTATAAATTCTGAAGTCAGAATCAGTTTTTATGTATCGATAGTTTTTTTTTTATTCATAGCTGTTGTAAGCCTATACTCCTTGGTCAAGAAATTATTTTATTTCAAAGTACAAGCTGCCGAGATAAGATTTCTTCATGAATTGTGTTGTCATTTCTCACTCGGCTTGTTTGAATGAGAAACACTGTAGTGTGCGAGAAGCTCAATGTTAAGCAGGTCTTCTACCGACGGAAAAAAGAAAAGAGGTGGTTGGTGGTTGGTGGTTGTACTAGGTTGGTTTCACTTCGACAAACACATACCCTGATGATCCTGCTGCCGTTACGGAGGATCAAGTGGTGTGGGATATCTTTTCCCCTTCAACCCCTTCATGTGGGTCAGCACATGAGGATGATGACGGTTATTTTACATTAACATAATTCTAAAGTGTGCCCCAATGTCTAGCTATATGTCTGATTGCGTCAGTAAATCTATACACTTTTAAATATCAGTGGCGGTCGTTGTCTCCGATCTGACAGTTAACATAGAGAAGTTTCCATAGTTTTCTGACACCTCTTAATAATTTTCAATCATTTCCGAATAAGAGTTAGACACAAACTTAAGAGGTTTGTTTAGACTGTTGTCGGAAAACTTCGTGTCCTAACTCTTAGAGTGCACTTTTAGGTACAATTTTATTTCATAGGGTAAAAGACGTACAATGTTGGTCGCATTACATAAAATTCCTGATTTAAGCAGACCAAATTATTTTCATGTCATTCTTTAAGGTTATCAATATATTTTCTTTTAAAGAAATGCAATTATTCCAAGAGCTTATCAAGGGAACTTCTAAATCCTTTGTTGTCCTGGCGATGATGATACTTTCATTTCGAATACACCAAGAAATATGACAATGCCCCTAACATTTGCTTATCATACGGCAAAAAATATCATTTCATAAACGTACAGTCAGTGTGAGCTTGCAAAAGAAATAAATCATCACTTGTGTAAGGTTACGCAACACCAACGAAGGGAATTCAATTTTCGAACAACTCTGTCATACCTTGGTTATTTGTAAGGATGAAGCAATCTGATATCATCAATTACGGCCTCCCACAATGATGGCAAAATAAGACTTGATATATGTGTGAACACACTTAAGAGTCGAGTTTCACATAATTCCACACTCGGTGTCGATATCGAGAAATCAATCAATTCTGAATTGATAACTCTAAACCGTATTACGTACCCAAGTATACAGAGAAAATACGATTCGAATGCTTAGGCAAATTTATGCCAATTTTCTCACATTTCTTGTGAAGCAAATGTTGAACCCTTTTGTCAGGCACATTTGGTAGGATTAATTTCATCATATTGTGCACTCAATTGCAATTTGGTTTTTATGCTATGATATTGGAAAGTGCGAAGATTTGTAACTTACTACAAACCACGAACAATAAATAAACAGACTGACTTTCTTAATCTATTTGCAACTTAATTTGTGTACACTTCGGTTTGGGTTCGTTGAATGGCTTATTGTTTTCCCCATATTCTCAAGCTTTGTTGATACTAGACAGAAATGTTGCTTTGCGTGGTTGAACGGGGGTCTACTGCTATCCCCTAACTGTTTTGTATTTGTGAAATGTGCCTCAGAAATGCTGGCTTGTCGAACGTGTCGCTACCATTTCATTATAAAAACTGAGAGCGTCTACTCTTGTAAAAGACCTCCTCGCGAACGCTAAAAGGGTAATAGCTGTCTTCATGTGGCTTTTAAGCTAACTTATGCATTATGCGTATAATGCATTAACTTATTATTATCTTTTCAGTGCTGAAACACACTCCGTACCAAATATAATGTTTATCTTCTCGAAAAAAATGTGTGACATGAAATGCACAGATTTTCCTATCGTGGACTTTAGAATATTTCTATACACCTTTAGTGAAGTAATAAGACACAATTATTTTTTAATGGAATCTAGTAATTGTAACGTGTTTTCTATTACCTTATACAATAAACAACAATAAGGTACATAGTTTTCACTTGCTCTAGTACGAGACTCATTAATTAATTCCAATCAACGTGCAATTATGACATAATTAGACGCTGCTATTGGAGATTAGCAAATCAGCTTAATCACACTGATGGTACAGCATATAGCAAATTCTATTCATTGGAAGTTTATGCGACGTTATTGTACATAATACCATACACATTAGATATCTTTGATATGCACACGTAGTCTTGTACAACCATTTAATTCATTTTTAAATAATTTCGTCTACAGTGATTTACCTGAACCCCAGTAAAAGTGGAATATTGGTAAATATATTAGATTTCAATCCTTGGTATGTGTGAATGAAAATATAGTTTGCATATTTGTATGGAAATTTTCTTTAATGGAACTAGGTATTAAACATTCTTATAATATATGCTTACAATGACTATTGTTTGCGACACTCAAATATTGCAATTGTCGAAGTTCATCTGGTACTACTGTAGGGATTTGATGCCATGGACGGTGAATTTTGATAGTGTAAAAACTAACACTATAGGAGATTGAAATAGGAAAAAACCCCTCGAGGCTCCTTTGCATCGTTTTCATCGGAAAATGTCTGTTTTTTAAATCGCTTTTAATAAGTCTATGATCGATAGCAAAAACGACTATGTCTTGGAGCAAGGAAAAGTAAATTACATAAAACTAGATAGCATAAGAGATGAACATAATAAGAACCAAGGAATTAGTGTAAGAACCAAAGGTTTGCTGTGAATTAATAGGTAGATAGATAGATATTTATTGTTTCATATGTTTGATTGACACAGCTTGTACAGAGATACAATAGTACAATTTTATCTTACTACTGAAAAATATATATTTGAGCTAATTGCATTCGCTTGTCTAAAGTAGATTCGAAGAAAAAATATGAAAAAAAAACTTTAAAGAAAGATTTACATTTTATGAATATTTGAGATTAAAATAAATAAATAAGGTAATAAATAAACAAATATATAAGTTAAAGTGGTGTAAGCCGAGTAACTATTGTACTGTCGACAAGTAGACATTTCGAGAATCGAAATGTCATTAAGATCTTCAATTCATCTTCAATTCAACTTATATATTTGGACTTGAATATCGACAGTAAAATCGTTGTTACAAAACCCAGGTTTTGTTCTGTCCCAGTCCCAGTCCCAGAATTTTGTTCTGCGATATTTGCAGTTTTTCAATGTATGTTTTGGCAAAGTTACACCAACATGTGGCAGTTCGGAAAAGAAGGAACGTCAGCTGTGAATATTTTTAAATAGTATTGGTGCCACAACAGAGCCTTGAGGACACCAGCAGGTACAAATTTAGGGGGAAAAGACTAAATCGACAAACGAAACCCAAAACGTTCTAGCGCTTATAGATTAGACCATCACACCAAACAGACTCAAATGCTTAACAATTAATAATATGATTTCGTCCGTGGCGTTGTGATGCGTCTACCCCAACCTCGACGTCGTAGGTTCGATTCCTGTTCATTGCGACAAAAATAAATAGGCCACCTACTTCGACTCACTGACAATGCTCAAAGAGTATTTCCTGTCTACAAAAAGGTTCTCAAACAAGGCCGTTCAGAGTCCAGTGGTAGCTGAAAATTTTAGATAACACAATTTCAATTTTTTTGTGGATTTCGTATTTATAACTGGGTATTTTGAGGTCCGGATGTTTGTCTTTGTTATGCGTGCGTTGACGTTCGCAGTGAAGGGTAGTACCTATCACAATACACCTGCCTCGATTTCACATAAGTTTGAATGTTCGTCACGTAGAAGAGTTGATTGTCCAAGTAACTTTTGCTGAGTAGGCTGTAGTCTGGGAGCATTGCCTTGAGTTCAAATAGTTATTTTTTGTGCCATACTCTATCGAATGCTCTTGCAACGTCGAAATAAACTGCTTCTTAGTCGTTTTGGTCGTTCAAGTCGTTTAGAATTTTGCTTGTTACTCGATGGATCTTTTGAATAGTAGAATGATTTTGTCGAAACCCAATCTGGTTGTCAGGAAAGACATATTTCCTCAAAAGGAGTTTTTGCGAATATTTTCGAAACTACCGGGAGTAGACCAATTCGCCTATAAGATGAGATTGTACCCTTTTTACCATACCCAGGCGTTTCTTACATATTTCATATTTCCGCTATCGAAGTCATCATAAAAATTAATATAAATGTTTTGTGGAACCTGTCGGAATACATAACGAATAAATTGCTTATTTGCCGCTACAGGCCGGGGTAAAGGAGGCCTCAACCGTCAACAACAACAGGACCAACGTTTACCACAGGACTATTTTCTGGAAGAAGCCAATTACTTTTTCATCCGCTTTTGAGATTCCTATTCCGAACTTCGCTTATAGCCTTAACTTATAATGTCTATTGAAGAGCAGTTGCGGAGGCAGATGAGACAGCTTATTGCTTTTTCCAATTTACTCTAAGAAATACGTAGAGCGCCGATGATTAGATGTCCAAGCAGGCTGTAGTTAGTAAATTAGCAAAAATACGTAATATAATAAATAATTTCTTTACAATTTTCTCGACTTCGTATTACAATCAAAATAATATGCATTCTAATGAAACGCGATGTCAAAGCAAGTGAAAACCTTCTGTCCTTTTGTATTCTCTGCTCTTATAGGGTCCCCCATTCCAGCTATTACTTGCACCGCAGAGCGAAAAGTAAAAACTTGGCTTCGATTAGGGATGACGGAGACTAGACTTGATGCCATTTCAGAGTCTACAAAGGACAAACAAAAACACAAGCATTGATTTTTTAATCTAATGAAAGGATTTTGTAACAATACATTAATGAAAAAAGAGGAAAAAAGTCTGCCCCTCCCCTGGAATATTGTTCGCATGCGCCTATGTCCGCATTACGATTAATAGCCATGTCGGATTACAGGGGTTGCCAGGATATTTCTTAGTTCTTAATGTCGACGGATCGATCTTCTGTTCAGTAGGTGAAAGAATTATTAATTAAAGTGGGAATATAATAATCATAATAAGTGAATTTGTCTCACTTAACAGCTTGTGCTTGCAAGAATTTATTGCAAAACGCGTGACCTCAGAAAATGTACTATTTTCTTAGTAGACTTGAGCATCTAATTCGCACATTTTGTATATTTTACATTTTCTTCAAATCAATTTTTATCCACCCTTAAGACGATTTCGGTCATAAACAAAGTTAAAAACGTCACACTATCTTTCAAAAGCAGCGACTATATTTATATCTCAATGATTTGTTATTCAGCCTCTACGAACACTTTCGTTTGGGTTCCCAACACTGATTAAAACACCAAAATTATGTGCCGTTTTTTATAGTAAACCACTTTCAGCTAAAGCTATGTTTGCATAGTTTCCTTGTATGTAGTTTACAGGTACTATGAATGAAATTTGATACAACGGAGCAGTGAATAAAATCGCATATAAAGTGAACACAGTAGCTCCATTGTGCATCCTTCATAAACTTTGGCTTTCTAATAAGAAATTTGATAATCCCCTCAATAAGATAATTTAAAATTTGAATAGGCAAGAGACTGTCTCCTTGAGTCCTACTTTCCTTCCCTGTTCGGCAGTCTGTGTGTTGCCGCATATAGTGGTAGTTGTATGGAAAATGTGGCCAGTGACTGGTATACACATTGTCCTTGGATCAGGTTGCCTTCCCTTTGTTTCAACGTAAACATGCTTAAAAGCTTATCCCTCCCCCACCAAAGAACCTTCAAATCTGAAGTATTTATTGAACTCCGAGGCACATGACAAATAGCACATGCCTTTGAAAATGTACTCGTTAAGTCACGCAATGACAATCATTTTTATGGTGACCTCTTATACCACTTAACTATCTTATTGCATGACCACATTCAATCCGAAATTCTCTCACCCATCAATTATGTACAGGCGAGACACCATACCACTGTTGCAGCAATCCCAGAATATTGAATTGATTTGGTATGTGCTGCCCCAATTATCTTCCAAGTCATTTCAACAGCTCTTCTTCTAATGAAATATATGGTTTCGAGTGTGTTTCGGCCCGTCTGTAAGATGCTCATCGGAGTAGGAGGCGTTCGATTGTGCATACTCGTTGAATGTACCTAATCAAATTATCCCTGTCAAGAGCACGTAGTACTCTTTGACAGTTTTCCATAGGAATCGCTCATCTTTCTTGAGGGTCTACTAAATTAATTAAGACTCCTCGGAGATACAGCTTCAATGGAAATTGTATTATGTGGAGACTAGTGCCTAATCAAACTTAGATATTCCATTTCACCTCAAAAGAACATAAGGGCGTCAAGGAGAATTTCTTATTATCCCTAATCCATTTTAGACACATACACAAACGCTCCAGCTTCTGGTATTGTGGGGCTGTGGATGTATGCTATCTCGAGAAAAGAGGTGGTACTCGTAGGTTGTTAGTTTTCGATTCTGCTTGTTAAGCAGAATTTAATATTGAAGATACAAGAACAAAAGGTGGTGCCTATGTTTATCTTAACCAGCAAGCACACACCAGAAGAGGGAACAAAAGAACACGACAAATAAAGGACATCGACCTTTTTTTACGGTGCTGCTTATTGAGCTGTAGATAACACGAGGATAAAGGGAACGAAACGAAGCAAGTAACATGGTTATTGGACAGCTCTTTGCTTAAAAAATACAAATGGCTTCAAGGTTTATTTGTCTTTCGGTGAAATTTCCACTCAAACAAAGACGATGACGACAGAAGCAAGAATATTGTGTCATTTCTCAGCTGCTTGGCTGTCCATTTTCGTGGAAATAGGAAACTTTTTTTCTCTGTTGACTGGTAACGTTCTCGTTGATGTGTTGCCTGTGTGCGTAAAGTCATTAAAGTAACTGAAACTTTTTATGCAAACAGGCGACAACTACGACAATGGCGAATTCGGCAAGTACGACAAAGTTGTCGGACACCGTTTGGCTGCCTCAGATAGGTTCTCCTTGCACAGTTGTGTGATTTATTCAAAACTTATGTTGCATGCAAGTGAAAGGAAATTTTTGTTTAGTTTTAAAAGTTATACCCTGATTACCATTTTGGGGCTAGACGATATAACTACATCGCCGCGCTGTCTCTCGGATTTCAGTTCCGCATTCTTCCAGTTGTGGAGATAGTGTACGTTTTTTTATGTTTCAAGTTTAGCGAAAGGGATCTTTGAAAATATCAGTTGGGGTATTCTCGGACCACAAGGGATTTACTTCGGGAAAAGAATTAGTTGGACTTGCATCGGAAAAGTTGGTAGCGAAGTTGTTTCTTGGTACAGCGCACAACATGATCAGCTAACAAACTTGTTTGAGCTGAATTCTCATGTTAAGGTCAACTAGAACGCACTGCCTTTCCAATGTGTCGCAGATCTCCGCTAATGTGCCCTTAATCTAGTTTCTATGGAAATGGAGAGAAAAGTCAGCATAGACTTGTTCGGGAAAGAGCTAAACTGAATAGAGTTGCGAAGTGAGGAAGTCGAATCTTCTATGTTATGCTAAGTGTATCATTTTTGACTCAGGGGCAATATTGGGGGTGATTATGAAAGAGAGCTGTACGACTAAAAAGAGAAGAAGTAGATCGGTTGTTTATAGACGAATGGGGAATAAGCTTTAGGCATGCATAGTAGCGGGTAGATTGGTTCGATCTAGACGAGATCACACACAGGACAACATATTAACTTGTGTTGAGCAGCTTGATTAAGATGAATTTGGGTCAGGAAGTGAGGTTACAGGTTTGTCATATATGAAATTGGATCTCACGATGGATAGGATATTTTGTGACATGGCGATTTGAAATTCGTTTGGATGAGTGTTGTTGTTTGACCTTTTGCAGAATTTCACTAACAAGTCTCTTTTCAAGAATGGCACGCATCTAAGTCAAAACGTCTGTATCGAAATCAATTTTAGTTGTGTTCAATCGATCGTATAATCCTGAGACTGGTATCAATTTATCTGCGTGAAAATATTTAAAAATGGCTTGTGAGGTACTCGAGTCGAACTTCAATTGAATTTGAAATTTCGCTTCACCACCGATTTCAATAATAATCATACTGACAATATCGATGATTCTACAGCCTGATGTGGACTTGCGTCTAGCTTGGGTCGGCCCACTCGTGAGTCATTGTTCTTTTAAGAGTCGTCTACAGCTTCATGCCGACGGCGAGATTTGGGAAGATTTTACCCAACACTTTGTATACCTTAAACATTGTCAGTAATTCGAAAGACTTCGAGCCGTACAGTAGCCGTACAGCCGTACAGTACAAAATGGTCGGTGTCAAATCACATGATTTTGGCGGCCAATTGACATCACCACCACGTGAGATAACACTGCCTTTGAATTTGTCTCGCAAAAGCGCCATAATGTCGTCAGCTGTGTGGCAAGAAAGAGCATGAGATGCGCGCGGTCGTGGAGATGGAGAGGTGTTACGACAGGAAGGAGGTCCGAAAGTCTTACCAAAAGGTAAAACAAGTATCAGGAAGATATAGACCTCGGACCGAAGCCTGCAGGGACGAAAATGGACAACTAGCAGTAGAATCGCAGTCGATGCTGAGAATTTGGAAAAATCATTTCTGTAGACTGTCATCATGTCATCATTTCCGAAACGGCGATGTTTCATTTTCAAATTCCGCTATCAGGCAGAATGTTTCACTCAATTTGGACGATGATGAACACGAATTCCGTCCCCCCGACTTAGACGAAGTCAAGATAGCGATATCTAGACTGAAGTCGAACACAGCTGCTAGAGCGGACGGATTGTCCGCGGAACTGTTTAAAGCAGCTGGAGATGACCTGGTTGGGCGCATGCACCAGCTCATCTGTAAGATATGGTCGGAGGAAAGCATGCCCGACGAGTGGAATCTCAGCGTCGTTTGTCCGGTCCACAAGAAAGGAGACCCCTTTGACTGCGCCAACTATCGATTGATCATACTCCTTAACATAGCGTACGAGATACTCTCTGCGGTTTTGTGTGAACACCTGAAAACCTTTGTCAACAACCTGATAGGTCCTTATCAGCACGGTTTCAGACCAGGAAAGTCCACAATATACAAAATATTTACACTTCGGCAGATCCTGGAAAAGACTCAAGAGATGCAGACCGAAGCCCACCATCTATTTGTCGATTTCAAGGCCGCATATGACAGCGTGCACAGAGACGAGCTATACAGCGCCTTGTCTAGTTTTGAAATTCCTGCCAAACTCGTCAGCTTGTGCAAAATGACTAAGGAGAACTCTCGCTGCTCTATCAAGGTCGGTAACGAACACACCGAGACCTTCAATGTCGAAAAAGGTTTTAGGCAAGGCGAAACGCTGTCATGTGACTTCTTTAACATCATACTTGAGGAGATCGTGCGAAACTCAAACGTCAACACCAGAGGCACGATCTTCCAAAAGTCCGTTCAACTGCTTGCTTACGCGGATGACATTGACGTGATTGGACGAACACAGAGAGCCGTCAATGAGGCGTTTGCTGGCATTGAAGCGGAAGCGGCTAAAATGGGTTTAGCGATAAGCCAGGGAAAAACAAAGTACATGCTGTCATCACGGAAGGACGCACAACATCGACGTCTCGGACAGAGCGTCATATTGGGCAGCAGAAACTTTGAGGTAGTCAAGGACTTCGTCTACCTAGGCTCTGAAGTAAATAGGGACAATAACACCAGTACCGAGATCAAGCGCAGAATTACTCTTGCCAATCGCTGCTTCTTTGGGCTCAAGAGGCAATTGAGTAACAGAGCCATCTCTCGAAACACCAATTTGACCTTGTATAAAACCCTGATCATCCCAGTTCGCTCTATGGCGCAGAGACATGGACGCTATTGAAAGCGGATGAAGAAGCTCTTGGTTGTTTTGAGAGAAAAGTTCTGCGTACGATCTTTGGTCCTGTTTGCGTTGATGGCGTTTGGAGGAGAAGGATCAACTACGAACTCTACGGGCTGTACAGTGGCATGCGCCTAGTTAAGCGTCTTCGGATCCAACGCTTAAGATGGCTAGGTCATTTAGAGCGGATGGACACCACAGCTCAGGCCCGAAGAGTCTTCAAAACCGAGCGATTGGAACAGCGCAACAGAGGACCACACAAGTGGAAAAGGACCTCAACCAACTTGGTGTGCGCAACTAGAGTCAGCTGGCGAAAGATCGTGCTATCTGGAGAGGCATGTTGGTTGAGGCCCAGGTCCACCCCGGACTGTAGCGCCAATCAAAGAAGAAGAAGTGTGGCAAGTGGCAAAACCCTGACCACATATCGTCCACATTCATATCTTCGACCTTTACGCGATAGTGAACACCATTCACAGTAACTTTACCGGCCTCATTTTGGAAAAAACACAGCCCGATGATGCCGCCAGTCTATAAACCGCACCAAACAGTCCCTCTTTGTGGGTGCATTGGTTTTTCGACTGAAGTTGATTTTCTTCGAAAATTGATTATCCACTCCCCATTTTCACCACCATTCTGACCATTAACGACGCTTGAAGTGGTACAGAGGCTTTAGTTCTTGAGTCAATTGCACCTTTTAAACGTGTAAATGCAAGTCTTTATGCACAATGTTCATCAGTGACGAGTGTGAGAGGTGCAATTGTTGGGCACGACGACGAGGTTAGGTCGCGGCTCTTCAGCCACACTATCGCGAACAGCAGCAAGATGTTCTGCATTACGAGCTGTACGAGCATGCACAGGTGTTTTCACATCTCCTACAGACCCGCTTTGTTAAAATTTTGCACGATTTTTCCGATTGTACGCACAATTGACCGAAATACAAACCGACCAGAATGATTTTAGCGATTTTATTCCAAAATTACATACGGCTCTAAAAAACACTATATGCTTAACTTACCTCCACGCTTTGTTGTTTTTTTATTTTAACACAAAACAAAAATGCTTTTAGGCTGAACTTCTAAATTGTATATCTAAGTTAGCTTTAACCACCTACCAAATGACTACCATCTAAAATTGGCCTATTGGAATATCAATTTCATGGGCTGTTCACTTAATAGCTGATTAACATATGGAATCAACCCGTTTCTATATCCGGCACAATTCGACTCACTATCCTGCATTCAATGACAGGAAATTGTGTTTAAAATGCCTTTTAAATTTGTTCCTTAAGCTCCTTTCGTTGTGTTAAGTTTCCTTATGTTCATACAAATTATCCTAAACGCCCGAATGTTCCTTAACTACCCGCAAATTGGCACCAGCCCTGGAAGCTATACGAAATGCTAATCAAATATTTACCCCCCTTTCGGAGTTCAAACAAGCACGCCAAAGGATTTCCGTTTCAATAATTTCTATTCGATAATTTGTGTTCCTCGGGGTTTGTTCAGAACTGCCGAATTCCAGTGATTCCCGGCTGAAAAGCGAAACAATGAATATTTCCTGCAGCACAGTAAAATGACACGAACTCTCTCGCTGTGTACACGTGCTCCATTAAATTCCTTCCGACCATGAATATTTTCGATGAAACCTTGAAATAACTAATTTTAAAGTGGGTTATTGCTTATTTGAGGGAGGGAGAAACTTTCGCTTGCCTTTGTGAAATTAGTGTTGTTGTATGTGGGCACAAGTATTTCCAACTTCGATTCAACTTCTGAGAAATTTTCCAGTAAAGTGCGTTTTGTTCAATGTATCTGCTGGGTCACGACAATGGGTATTATGATAGTCGCTGATGTAACCGATGTACGTTCCATTATTTTATGTCTTTTTAAAAGTTACGTAAGTTACTGTATGCAATTGAATTTATTAAATAGGCAATTATGACTATATAAAGTTGCGATTTTTGCCTCATTTTTTCAAGAAAAACAAATGCACTTTCTTAATCAGACACATTGTAAATTTATTTTTAATTTCTTGCAAAGAACTTAGAGTTAAGATTACACTTTCGGAGCTCTGTCAATGATTGGTGCTCTGAGTGAAGAGGGTTTATTATGCTTTAAAATAGCAGGTTGTATGTTCAATGTAGAACACCTTCCCTTAACTTCTATAATTGTGTTTCGTTAATAAACTTCACTGGAACCGAAAAGTGATGTGGGTCCAAGTTAAATACTTTCATCTAAGATGTCTCATAACGCTTTTGGAGTTTTTTTTAAAAACAAACAAAGGCAAACATTTAGCCGCAATCTTGCGCAGAGACGCTGTTTCAGAATTATTAAATTGATCTTGTAAAAATTCCGCAGGCACTAGTGTGCAAAGAGTGCTTCGCATATTGTGATAGAGAGTCTGTCTTATCCCAAGCGAAAACTACAAAGATATCGCGTACAGCGCAATGTAATCTTCGTATAAAGCCTTGTAAGGTCCTGTAATTCGAACAATATATGCACCTGGAAACACTTTTAAAAGTTATAATGTGTATAATAACGTACAACCACATACTTTAAGTCCTTACGAATAACATTCACACAACAAGTGTTTGTACGATCAATGGAACTTCAAGTAACTGGGTGGTGGAGTAAGCAGGACAATTGTAGATTTTCAGGCTAATTGTAGTCCTGAAGTGACTGACTGAGACTTGGAAAGCGGTGATAACTAGACCGATTAAGTTCTTATGAAGCGTCATCAACTTCAGACCACATTGTCCTCTGTAAGCTTCAATTTGTTATTGCACAACAATAATTATACTCCAAATGAACTACTTAAAAACGCACACAGCAGTCCACTTTGTAACTGAATTTTTCCAATAGAAATAATCTGAGAGAAAAGTGCTTAAAAAATTCACCAAATATTTACCACGATGAAAAGTGAATTATATTTTCGCATATGAAAGCGTGCGTCAAACAGATAATATAAGGTAAGACCCGTACAGAGGACCAATTTGTTCTAACCAACCACAAGGCAGATATTTCAAAACCCGAATTTTTTCGGGTTAGTACAATTTTTTACTCTTTTTTGGCTTTGGGGTGATGTTGGAGAAGAGTCATGCAACATGATACGTGTAGTGTGTGTTTATGGAGAGCGTTCTACTGCATTTAATTTGAAAGATGGCGACTGACAAGGGCGTGTCTTCGAACAAATTGTCCCTTGTTCGTGCAGGTGTAAGAAACACACAAGCATTTTATTTATATGCTGATATTAAGATATTAATTTTGCGTTCTTATATTGATACATAGTTCAAATGTAGAATTTTTAAAGGTATCTCAGTAGGAATCGTATTATATGGAGATCACGCCACTGTCACGCACTCACCTTTTTGGCGTAGACCCAGAAAGTTCCGGTCTAGCACAGCATTGTCGCATCAACCTCATCACACGCTATACACATTTCAGATCGTTTGACCCGAGTGCCAGGAATTAAGTCATATATTGAAAATAGCGGTGATAATAACTCAGATAGTTAGGAAATTGTTTACCTCGGGGCGAAATGACATCTTAGTGGAGATGCAACGAGGAATCGCACTTTCGTAATCTACTTAATTTTGCCAAAGAACTCGAACACCTGAGTCTCTTATTTTTCTAGTCCTGGTGCAAAAATCAGGATAACAAGTAATGAGGCTTTCTCTTATAAGAAGAAACTATACCCGAATATACCCGAACTTTTCATAATTAGAGTCAGACATTTTTCGATACAAGGCCATAAGACAATTTCTGTGAACATAGCTGTTCGGAGTCGCTATAAGACTGCAAGTCTCTGGCCTTTTTCGTCCTACACCCCGGGTTGAACCTGTGCCTCAGCGAACAAACCTGTCCAGCTGCCACAATCCTTAGCCAGCTGCCTCCAATTTCGTACTCCAAGTTGGTTGAGGTCCTTCTCCACTTGAGAGTGGCATCGTGGGTTTGTGGTCGTCCTCTATTGCGTTGTCCCGCTGGTTCGGAGTCGAAGAGTCTTCGGGCTGAAGCAGTGTTATCCATGCGCACAACATGGCCTAGCCATCTTAGGCCTTGAATACGTGCACGCCTGACTAGACTCATGTCGCTGTACAGCCCGTACAACTCGCGGTTGAATCATCTTTTCCAGAAACCTTCAACGCAAACAGGACTAAAGATTGAACGCAGACCTTTTCTCTCAAAGAGACCAAGTGCGTCTTCATCCGTTCTTGAGATAGTCCAAGCTTCCGCGCCATACAGCAGGACAGGGATGATCAATGTCTTATATAATGAGAGCTTTGTCTTTCGGGAGATTGCTCTACTACTCAATTGCCTGGTCGCACGTGGTAAGAAAGTAGCACAATCAACTTCTGATGTGAAAGATAGGCCCAGATTCACCTCGCGCCACGCATGTTATAACACTCCTATTAGAAGTTCGAATTTACGAATAAATTTTCATTCAGTGCACGTCATTCAACATA
This sequence comes from Eristalis arbustorum, assembly GCA_916610145.1. Classification (NCBI taxonomy): domain Eukaryota; kingdom Metazoa; phylum Arthropoda; class Insecta; order Diptera; family Syrphidae; genus Eristalis; species Eristalis arbustorum. Next base: position 57,603,407 of record OU744318.1, read on the forward strand.
CGTCATCGGATGGATTTACAAGAAATAATAAACGAATGTGTTAATTTTTCCTCACCCATCTTCTTTTTTGCGCAGCTGATATGTTCCCACAATCTACATTCCTTTTTTTGTATTTATGAATGGATTAATTAACATAAATTTTCACGCCAATGGCTTGGTGTGAGATACACATTATTTTTCACCACTTACATAATGATATCGGTTATTACAATATTTATGACTTAAATCAAATTGTTTTTGCCTGTAAAGGGACCCTTTAAGTGGACGTGACAAGAATTACCCAGAAACACGGAAAGATATATAAGGACAACAAGATTCACAGACGATATAAACATCGATACGTCTCAGTTCAGTTACATCCTGGGCTTCCAATTATACAAAACCTCAGTGAATGTGTTATATTAAAATTTGATATACTGCATGCAAATTTAATTATTTCCGTAGTCAATTTTGAAATCCATTGTAAATGTTACATTCTGGCAGCGCTGAGCACTTTCTGCGATATGTGAGAAAACCTCCATTATTCGTGAGCTCCCCATTTTGTAATTATTTGAACAAATTATGATTCCGAATTGACTTCCATTTATAACGCGACACATTGAGTGAATGACAACCCAGTGACAAATTGACATTCATGTCAAAAGTGAGTGTCACATCAAAGAGCACCTTGTAAATGGTGTCATAACCTGGCGAACATACTAAAGAGTTAATTACTTTCGTGCACTCGCTCGTGTGGTTTCATTAAACTAACATGCGTCAAAGGGAAATCCCTTACGATCCCGGTTAATCCCTTTGTAATCCACATAATATGCACACATCATGTTAATTTAAATTATTTTTTTGATATAAAATATTTTATTATCCACTCATTAAAAAAATTGAAGCATAATTATCTCAGTCGTATCGCGCATAATGGGTACTTTCAATGGGCACATAACCTAGGTTACGTGTCACGCTCTCACCAGCCAGCACAGACTGTCGCTTGCAACACATCAACATTCGAGAACAAGCACATTCGTAATCAGCCTTCCCTAATCTAATTGAAAGGGATCAGGACGAAAATAAAAAGCCAACACCGAATATTTAATAGAACGTGTAACCCTTGTTTTACATTTTGGCTTCATCTCATGTATTTTGGCTGTGAAGTCGTCTATGATATCTGAGAAACCACTCCGACATGCCAAAATAAAAAAGCAGCATTTCAAACGTCAGATACGAATTGAACCCCTCGTGTGAAGCTCTGCCCGTCTACTCCGTACTACAATCCACTTCCAGACAGTCCCGACAAGGATGTGGGAATATGTATCGCACAATTCTTTAGCTTGCTGAAAATTGAGTTTAATAAAAATTTACATAATGATAAACATTGCGCACACACATCCTCGGGAAGACCTGAAACTTAATCCGGGGTGGAGGAACGGTGTAATTACGAATTCAAGGATAGCACACTCCGTGCTGCCTTATTCAATTATCCTTATTGTTTTGCTGTCGCTGTGGGGAATGTTAGATGGATGTTTTTTTTTTGTTGTGTTTTTAAGAGGAAAATTGAAAAAAATATCGACGGGTGAGGGGGGAATTCAATAAGAGAGAAAGGTCTGGGAGAATTGTGTGAACTGTGTGGTTGGGTGGGCACCCAGTAAATGGGAGGGCTTTGGAAATCGAATCAGAGATCTGTTCTGCAACCACACCCAAATGGTAATGACAGAATGTCATTAGAGCAAAGTACACTGATGAGAAAAGGTTTCTCCCATTTTCGGTTTATTCTGTAATGTGCACTTAAGGGAAATCTTTGACTGCTTGGTAAAAGCTGATGACATAAAATCAATTATCTGGAAATGAATGGTAGCAATACGAAAGGAAAGGTGCTGAAAGTTCTGTGGAAAATGGATAGAAACGCAAGAAATTGGATGACCACATTAACATCGGATGGAGCAGTGTCTGCATTTTATTGTGCCCCCTATGGTGCATAGCAGTATAGGTGGTAAGTAGATTTCAGAAAATTAAACAAGCGAATGTACCGGATAAGTACTTTAATCTAGTAACTTGAATTTGAGGTTAACAATTAATCCGATTGACATTCAAGTCTAAGTGTGGTCATGGGGATGCTTTAGTATTATCTAATATTGTGAAGGGCTTACCCAATAACTCCATTTTGTTCAAATATGTTTTTTGCTTGTTATAGCTACACAAGTGTTTCTTCGTTAAAAAAATATATGCTCACAAACATACTGCATTATGATGTACATGAAGAAATAGATTAACAGTACATAAAATTATACTTAGACTGTTATATGTAGTCGGGTAAGTGTTCACTTAGACAAACAAGTTGGGAGCCTAGATGCACTTAAAACAAAGCAGTTCATTTGACTTTTACTGTTCTTACTATTGGCCAGTTCGTTCACTTTGCAAAATTAGGGCCGAGAGTTATTCATACAGAGTTTCAGATCACTGTAAAGCAGTAGATGTGTGCAAGAGAGCAGAAACTCCCGGCAGGCTGATTATGAAATCACTTCGAGTTTATGAGCGTACTAAAATATGTATGATATTTTCGCGTTTTGAGTTATCGATCCTCGGCGAACTTTTAAGCTCTAGACATTTGCAATTTTGTTATTGTATATATCCTTAGAATATGGTTGGTTGTACTGTGAACGATAGGAGATGGATCTTTTCTTAGAGAGAGACATTGTACGATACTAGGATGGCTTGCAAGTTCATTGCTCACACATTCCATGACAAGACAATCGACCGTTAAGGAATCGTTTTCAGTAACATTTATTAGGGACATACTTAGGGCTTGGCTGTAAGAACAGAACCACGTTGTTCTTGAGCCCATATAGCGCCGTTTTGATGATTGGAATTTGCAAGACAAGGCAACCTACACACGCCCACTTCTGATTGACTGACTTTCGAGTTCGATGAGCTACAGTTACCGGCGATCGGGGACTTTGCGGAGGAAATTTTCTTCTTTGAGAAAGTTGATTGACCGATACCGAGGACAGTCCTCCATGGAAAAATACGTCTAGTGTAGTCCCTACACTATCCCTACCAGTATACAGCAGAGGATATTTTCCTGAACTTGCCTGGCTGTTGAGTTTCCGTCTTGTTATCATCTTGCTCTGAATAATAAGGCCTAGTGAAGGCCTTTGTGAAGTTGCCAGCTTAAATTTAGATAAATTCAGTCTAAGAAAAGACTGATACATTCAGCTCATTGACAAGTCCATTATCCAAACCGTTTGAGATATTTTACAGACTTCGTTAGTATGGCCTTCGCTGGCACGTTTGCATCATTCATTGGGCCCAATTTTTAACCACTCGGCCACACAAATCGCCCCAAGCGACGGCTATTTCGCGCTTAATGTTGTCTCTGAGCGGCTTGTTGACAGAAGCCAATGACTTAACGTAGCGCCACAGAAAATAGTCAATCGGCTTTAAATCGCACGAACAGGGCGGCCAATCGCCTGCTTCATTTCTTGAGATAACACCCTCATCATGCATGATATTCAATAAATCGATTATAACGTGTGCTATGTGGCTTGTGACACCAGAAAGAAGTAACACGATTGTTATCGTCAGCGAAAAAATGTGGCCCGGCATGCAAACCGCATCACATAGTTATTTTTTGTGGATAAAGTGGTGATTCAAGCATATGTGGATTTTCACCCGACCAATAAGGCATATTTTGCTTACTGATGACCCGAAAACTGAAGTTAACGGTCTTAAAGCTGCGTGCACCGACTCGGAACTTCCGTAGAACTTTTTTTTTTTAATTTACAGACGGTGCTAGTTCGTGTACCTATTGCTACCGAAGAAAACGGACTTTTATTTGAATCCCTTGAACTTTTGGAATACCGAAGTCTTCCTTGAATTAATGAGAGTAACTTGAGGGGATTCAGTCCTATCGAAATCCACATATGTAGGTCTATCCACGTTCAAAAAAATCTGCTTAAGCGAAAACAAAAAAGAAAATTCTTAACCCGGGTTTTCTGTAAAGCGAATGCCGATAACTGAAAACAAATTTCAGTTAGGCGGATCTCGGAGAAGTGGAAAATAAAATTCACTCAACCCGAATTCAATTGTTTCCTCAATTTTGTTGATTTTTGATTTAGAGCTAGAATTTCCGATACTTAAACAATGTGAATAATCTGAGTTCAATTTGTAACTAAGCAATACAACAAATATTATTTAAAATTGATCTGTGAACATTTGCTAATTTGCTAATTTAAAATAAGTTTTCTTAATTTTTGCAATATTTATAAATAATTTGCTTTGTTACAAGAAAACAAGAAATTAACTGTTCTCTTCGATTTTAAAATAAAATCTAAAATGTTCACTATCGCAATGCGACAGTGTGCGTCGCCTTTCCAGCCACCAGATTGTGAAGTGAAGTTACACAATCATGGGCTTGAAACATAAATAGTTCTTGCGACAACGTACATATCCTGACAAACGGCTCTTTGGGTTTGGCTCTAAGCCGATAGGATCTCAGTTAGTGTTATGCTAACACGTATATTTGCTGCTTCGCACGCAAGTCGCTCCGTATGAAACGTAACCCGAAACGTGACAAGGAACATGGATGGGAAATGTTACAATAGATTCAGTATTAACTTGATATTATGCACAGACTTTAGCAACAAAATAAAATCAGAAGGCAATGTGCAAAATTGTGCATGTCATTGCAATAGAAATAGGTTCTCCAGTGGTGTGTTAACATGTCATTATTTTCCTAAATTATTGTAGTGTATCTCTTTGGCTAAAACATAGTACGTTCTCTTGTAGAAAGGAAGAGAGGTAAACAAATGAACAAAGCGTACGTTCACGCGGTAAATAAATGAAGCTTCTGTTTATAGGAGTTTCTGTCTGCAGCACTAGGGTGATGAATAAATGAATAAACAGAAATATGTATGGTTTTTGCTCACATATGAATAATATCTAAGTTACTTCAAAATGTTTGCAACTATTTTTCTGGGTAAGTCTTAGTTTCAACATATGGGAATCAACAATTTAGAATTTTTAATTCTTTAACTTTTTTTCGAAAATATGAATGAATGCTTCAAGAGTAACTTTATTTCTCGCGTATCACATAAGTAGACTTTTTATTGAATTGATGCGAAATATTCCTGTTAATATCCACAATCCTACCATTAAAAACATTACCCAACTGAACACTCTAGGAACAATTATACATGGTTACGGTCAGCTTCACACGTTTTTCTCGAAAAATTGATGAATCTTCCGATATATTGTGGTGGATTGACGAATCGGCCACCATACTGGAGTGAATTGACGAATTTTGTAAAAGTATAGGTGAAGTCCCTCTCTTTTGTTGACTTGGGGAAAATCTCTTTCTTCATTTATTTCTGCTTACTACTATTCCTCTAGTGATATGATGTGGAGTGGATATACAAATTCCTGGTACATGGCATTCTTCTTCTTCTTCTTCTACTTCTTCTTCTTCTTCTTCTTCTTCTTCTTGTGGTGCTGCAGTCCGGGGTGAACCTGGGCCCCGGTCAACAATCCTCTCCAGCTGACACGATCCATATATATAATTCAATAAGTTAATAAGTTAACCAACGAATTTCGCACTCCAAGTTGGTTGAGGCCCTTTTCCACTTGAGAGTGTCATCGGATTCATGGTCGTCCTCTATTGCGTTGTCCCGCTGGTTCGGAGTTGAAGACTCTTCGGGCTGGAGCAGCGTTATCCATGCGCACAATACGGCCTAGCCATCTTAGGCGTTGAATCCGTAGACGCCTGACTGGACTCATGTCGCTGTACAGCCCGTACAACTCGCGGTTGAATCATCTTTTCCAGAAACCTTCAACGCAAACAGGACTAAAGATTGAACGCAGACCTTTTCTCTCAAAGAGACCAAGTGCGTCTTCATCCGCTCTTTAGATAGTCCACGCTTCCGCGCCGTACAGCAGGACAGGGATGATCAAGGTCTTATATAATGTGAGCTTGGTCTTCCGGGAGAGGGCTCTACTACTCAATTGCCTCTTGAGCCCAAAGAAACAGCGGTTGGCAAGAGTTATTCTGCGTTTAAGCTCGGTACTGATGTTGTTCGCACTATTAACTTGGGAGCCAATGTAGATGAAGTCCTTTACTACCTCGAAGTTGTAGCTGCCTATGTTGACGTTCTGACCGAGCCGTCGATGTTGTGTGTCCTTTCTTGATGACAGCATATACTTTGTTTTGCCCTTATTCACCGCTAAACATTTTCCGTTTCAATTCAAGCAAACCCTTCACTGACGGTTCGCTGAGTTCGGCCAATCACGTCAATGTCGTCCGCGTATGCTAGCAATTGAACGGAATTTTAAAGATAGTGCCTCTAGTATTGGCGTGTGAGTCTTGCACAACCTTCTCAAGTACAATGTTAAAAATTCAAATGACAGCGTGTCTCCTTGCCTAAAACCTTTTTTGACATTGAAGGTCTCGGTGAGTTCGTTACCGACCTTGATGGAGCAACGAAAGTTCTCCACCGTCATCCTGCATAATCTGACGAGTTTGGCAGGAATGTCAAAACTAGCCATAGCGTTGTATAGCTCGTCTCTATGCACACTCTCATATGCGGCCTTAAAGTCGACAAGTACAAGCAGTGACGATTTGCATCTCTTGGGTTTTTTTTTTCGAGGATCTGCCGTTATGTGAAATTTTGATCGATAATGGACTTCCCACGCCTGAAACCGCATTAATAGGGACCTATCATGTTGTTGACTAATGGTTTCAGGCGCTCACACAAAACGGCAGAGAAGATCTTGATGGATGTTAAGGAGACTATTCCTCGATAGTTGGCCCAGTCAAAAGGGGCCCCTTTCTTGAGGATCGGGCAAACGATACTAAGATTCCTCTCGTCGGGCATGCTTTCCTCCGACCATATCCTATAGATGAGCTGGTGCGCCCAACCAAATCATCTCCAGCTGCTTTAAACAGTTCCGCGGACAATCCGTCCGCTCCAGAAGTTTTGTTCGACTTCAGTCTTGATATCGCTACCTTGACTTCGTCTAGATCGGGGGACGGAATTCTCTTCTATCGTCGTCCATTGCGTGGAGTGGGACATTCTGCCTGACAGCGGTATTGTGGCCTCGTCTTCTTCGCACAGTCTGCAGAATTGATCCTTCCAGATTCTCAATATTGACTGCGACTCTAAACTTTCGGACATTATTTCTGCCGTACCACCTCTCCATTTCCTCGATCGCGCGCTTCTCATGCTCCTTCTTTTTCTTTTTGAGAAGCCGGTGCTCTTCCCTTCTTTTAAGTTCGTAGAACTCACTAACCGATGTTGTCCTTCTATCCAGCGTCACCTTATATGCTGCTAGCTTCGCTGAATGCTCCTGCCGACACTCATTGTCAAGCCATGGGTTTTATGGCGTTTTGCCAACGGTTCTACTGTTCGTCGATTGTTTAGCCTGGCAAGGTTGGACTCTGTGAGAGCTTCAGGGAGACTCGATCGGCCCAGCGGTCGATTGCGATTGTAGATATCCAACGTCAAACTGTTTTGGTCTCGCTCTACTCCGTTGTACAATCGATATCCGACTTCTGACTTTGGCTACAACAAGGTGATGGTCCGAGTCGATGTTAGCACCTCGGAACGTTCGAACATCGAGGACACTGGAGGCGTGTCTGACGTCGAACGCAATGTGATGAACCTAGTTAACGGTGAACTGATCAGGGGACCGCTCGGTTCCCTTGTGAATGTTGAGGTGAGGGAACCGCGTGCTGGCTACAATGATGTTTCGCCCCGTCACTAAGTCCAACAGCCTGAGCCCATTGTCGGACGTGTTGTCATGTAGGCTGTAGCCGACGACACTAGCGAGGATTTCTTCCTTGCCCAGCCTTGCATTAAAATCTCCTAGAAGGATCTTCGTGTCGTAGCTGGGGCATTGAGCGTATGTTCTTTCTAGGAGATCATATAAATCATCCTTGCTATCATCGTCTCTGTCCTCCGTTGGGGCGTGGGCGCAAATTAGGCTGATGTTGCCAAGTGTCGCCTTGATGCAGATTGTTGTGATGCGCTCGCTTATGTATCTAAAACTTAAGACTTCTTGCGTAGGTCTGCCTCGAACAACAAAATCGCATCCAAACAAGCGCTTCCATCGCTCTAATATATGTCGCAGTTTTTCATCTTCTTTTTTCCCGGCCCATCTCATCGCCCCTCCTGGATGTCTGTATATGACATCAAAAAAGCCAAATTCACAGTCCTCAGAAATTTGGCATTAAAAACTAATCACCAGCATTAGATGAAGATTAAGTGCTTGTAAATGATTCGTCTATAGAACTTTGTGTATGTACCATCGTCGTGTCTTTTCACATTTCTTTGGGTCATCTGAACAAAGTTTTGAAAAATGTGTTTAAAAATGAGTCCAACTGTACTAAATAAATTTTTTATTTTCAAAAACGATTGCTATTGTGTTGTTCTCTCACGCAATACATAATTTAAATGACCGTCATCTGGTACGCTGTCTTTTTATGTCGCCAGCATCACTTTCTCGCGCATTAAATCAAAATGTATATCTTGCGTCCACTGTACATCGCTCATAATATTACATTATAGACTTGCTTATTTCACTTTGAAACAGTATGAAGGTCGAATTTTGCCAGAGGTTATTCGGTTATAAAACAGATCACAGGGCTTCCTAACGAACAGAACATTTCTGAGAGCCAAAAAATGCTTTTGCCGGTTTGATAAACTTCATTATCAAGATCCCTGCATTTGAACAGGAATGCTTCTGTGAGCATCTGAATACCCCTTGTCCTCGTGCCTTTGTTTTTTTTAAACCACACTTGCAGGTTCGCAAAAAAAATAATCATAAAAGTGAACATAAAAACAACACAGCCTGAAAGAGTATTCCTTGCAAAGACAGATAAATTAATGCCTAAAAACACAGGAAAACATGAAAGAATCCTGGCGGCTTTGTTTTTCTTTCTTGTGTATCAGCAGTAGCTTTGTGTATATAGACCAACATACTCTGTGCAATACGTATCATTGTCTGTTGAAATGAAGAGAAAAACACAAAAAAAACCCTGTGCACAAGTGGTATTCACTTGAAGTTGGTTTTCAACCAGAGGATATAACGGAGGGTTTTATTTATTTTTCATCAAACAAAACGAACATCAAGCGCTTTTTCATCAGCTGCTGTGTGTTTTTTTGTTAATTGAATTCTATATTCGGAGTTGTGGATATCTTTTTCGGTTTCACTGACAGAGCAACATTTTAATCAAATAAAAAAATACAAATTTTTTCAAGCCAAATTGCATTCTTCAACTAGGGGTGAAGAATATAATTACCAAGCACATTGATGTACACGTTTTCATTTTTCAGGCAGTTAAACTTTAGAGAAGTGGACATACAGGCCATCTGGTGCTTTTTGTTTTTTTGACTCCTCAGCTCAGTAATGATTCTCAATAAAACGCCGTTTTACTGAGTTCCATTCTTATTCCAAAAGTTGGTACATGTGCTTACGTCCATTGCATTAGGTGTCAAAACACTCTAAGTGAACTTTTGAAATTTCATTCTCAAAAGCAAAGAAAATATACAAATAATGAGTAGCCAAACAAGTCATATGAATAGTTTGATACGTTCTAAATGTACTAGTAATATCAACAAGTAAGCACAAGTGCCAAATAATCGATTGATACCAACATATAATAAACAAATAGTTTCCTCTGGCACCATCTATGAATGAGATTTTTCAACGTGTCCTAGTCAATAATGACAGTGAAATTTTACTGAGTAGTTTTTACTCAGAATCAGACTCAATTCACTGAAGTATGAACATTTTTTTCGAAAATGAAGTTGTTCACCGACGTCTTTTTCTTAATGGATTGAAGACAACAATTTGGATAACCTCTGGTTTAGACAACTCAAGGCACAATGTATGTTTTACAGGTTAGGTCTGCTTATGCCTGCTCCGTGCGACAAAAATAATTTTTTCGGCCCCACCTCTTTTGAGTCACTGATTTTCTGTCTAGAAAAAAATTCTCAAGCTTGGTCGTTCGGAGTCGCCATAAGACTGTAAGTCCTTTCCACCCGTGAGAGAACAATAGCACGCACAACACAAGTGGTTGCTGAAAAGCTAGGCCCATATGGAGGCCATCCCAACCATATTAGATTATTATATCATAATCCGTGAGCTATAACCCAAAACTACCAACACTTATTTGGTGTAGCTACTGTTCGGGTTGAAAATCCGTTTCAATTATCAAGTCTTCAACCAGTATGGTCCATAGCTAGTGGCCTGCAGTTAAGTACTCCAAGCCGGTTGAGGTATTGTGCGCGCAATATAAAATACAATACAATATAATGTATTCGCATGGGACCAGAAAAACACTGATTGAAAATAAAGCCAGCCACATTTGAATTAAAAATATCGTCTTGCTTATATTTTTGTAACAGTTGCGACATAACATTCAGTACCCATTCATTGCGATCTGTAATTTCGCCACACAAAGACTTCTGAAAAATGCTATGTCGTTTGTTGAATGTATCCAACTTGGCAATATCTTTTTTTTTTTGTTTGTTTTTTTGTTAATTATTTTTCATGAGAAACAATAATTTCGGCAGCGACATCCTACTTTGTTCACTTACTGTCAAAATTTAAAGAAGACTGACACATGGTTTTGATTAACTTACGGTCGACATTTGTGTTTATGTTAAAACGTTTTGAAATGCGAAAATAATATAAAAAAATGTCCAAATAGAAAATTTATTTAAATAATCACTATATGAACACTCATTATAAGGAGATAAAAATAGACTTAAAATAAGACCAGAAAGCAGTGTCTTCGAAATTAGTTCATTATACGAAGTTTAATTATTTACAAGTTCGTCGAACTCCCCGACTGAACTACTAACTAATATTTTGCACACGCCGAACAATAATATGTCTTATTTTTTTCTCCAAAACACACATAAACAACAACAACCCCAAAAGTCTGTGTACAAGAAAATTTGAGAAATTGAAAAAAACTAATAGTTTTGTTATGTTTCTTAATCCCAGAATAACTGCTTAGCAACTAAACTTGATGAAGGGAAAGGTTCTCTAAAACTGTATCTGTTGATACAATAAGAAAAATCTTAGAATAAATGGAGTGCCATAGCTAAGTTGGCCATAAGAAGCCAAACATTTCAGATGGCAATAAACTGAATCGCACGGTTTTTGCAAATGATCTTGATAACATGTCATCGAATCTGTGTAGCAAATATATTTATGTTTTTAGTGTTGCATAACATTGACTTATTGTTTCCCAATTTCTCTATCCAATACAACAGATCAATCTCTTCGCAAAGATGTCAGCAGTAATCGAAACATTATTACTTCGCTACTCTACAATAACGTAAAGTGAATATATGACACAAAAACAACCATTTCCAATGTAAACAATTAAACGCCATCACAATAACGCGCAACCCAACAAACAATGTCAGCAACGGGTTCCTTTTGTTTGCTGAATTTTCGAACTTATTTGATATATCTGTGTTGCTATTTGCTTATCATGGTCGCCGCCGGTAGCAGAGTAGTGAACGGACTCAAATGCTATTGTAACCCAAAAGAATGTGATGTTATTCGTTCTCTCGACTGTCCTGGTAAGGGTATGGTGCTTTGGGATCCATGCAAGTAAGAATATTTCCTATTGTTAGCGTTGCAGTCACCAATAACATTTGCATGTGTGTTTTTCCAGATGCTGCAGAATGTGTGCGAAAACACTGGGCGAAACTTGTGGCGGACCAGGGGGGTTCTCAGGAACATGTGAGCCTCCTCTACAATGTGTGGCAACGCTACCTATAACAAGTGGACTGGGTATTTGCATGGGTGAGTTTAATTTTACCTTGCTAAGCATTTGCATTATTACGACACTCATTCATGATCAATTTTTGTATTCAAATAAAACTCCTTGAGTAGATGTAGTGAGGCCTTGATATGTAAATTAAAGAAGTTCTAGCTAAAACGTCCGCGAGTAACGTATTGGAATAGTTTGAGTTTAAGTTCCGTGTTGGGTCTTTACCACAATTGTAGTGGATCTACTTTTATTGCGAAATCTTCGAACCTAATAAATATATTACACAAAGTTAAAAATAGACCACACATGTGAATTCTTTCTTTTTATGCCATTTATTTCTGAAATTCCAAGGAAAATATGTACAAAAGTGACAAGGTAGTGTCATATTAGACGAGTGTGTTATAATAATGCGAACGCAAAGGAAATTGAGTAGCCTTCTGTTTGGTTTATGAGTGCACCGTTGACGTAGTCATATTTTCTTCGAAATCGACCACTCTTTTAAAATGTCAGTCCTAACACAGTTTAAGTTACTAAGGAATTGAATCCACCTTCAGTTGAAGAAATCCATGTGCAATGAAGAAGGTTTACATAACTACACGAATACTGTATTCATTTATATGTAGACGTTCTAACAAACTACTCTTTTTCAAAACTATTTTTCAAGCTGTTATATTTTATGGGTCTCCTGTCTGGGGTAAATGTGCAAATAGTCACTTACGTAAGCTTCAGACAACACAAAATAAACTGCTTAAATTGATTCTGGATTTGTCATGGCTTTTTTCCAACATTGAAATGATAGCACAAAGTATTGAAAAAATTAGGTTGAAATACAATACTTCGTGTTTATCTTCTGACAATGTTTACATCTCAAATCTGGCTTTGTGCATATTTTCTGTATTTATTTACTTATTTGTTTATTTATCTATATAGTTGTTTCTTATTTTCAAATTTATTTATATATTTATTTTTGTGTTTATACATTTATTTATTTATTTATTAAATTAATAATCTATTTATTTATTTACGTATATGTTTATTAAGCAATATATTTATTTATTTATTCACTTATTTATCACTATTTATTGCAACAGCTGCAAAACTCGCTTCAGTACCAATTTACAATAGAACCATTGTTACATGACTTAGTTTAGCAACTTCTTCTCTCTTCCCTCCAATATGTATTGCTTTTTCTCTCGTTTTAATGAAGGTTTTTTGTGGCTTTTCCTTCTAAATTTGAAAAAAATATGTGATATTATTTTAAGCAATTGTATTTATATTATCGTAGTAAGGTACTTTTACCATATCTCTCTAATTCAAAATTTTAAAATTGTATGAATTGTAGACCTTATGCCACAATAAAAGAAATGTTAAATGTTTAAAGCTAAAGATTTTAGACAAGACCAACATGCCTATATTATTGCATACGTTTCTTAACCCGAAATAGCATTTAAGTCGTTTAATAAATGTATATAGCATCAGTTAACACTAGCAAAATTACAACTATAGCAAATTGAATCTAAATAAATCCTTTATGCTTTAAGTTGGCAGATTTTTGAATTTGCTTCGGTCTGCAGTTCCTATCGTCGGACATTTTCATTAAGCAATCAAACAAAATATTCGATGTAGTTAAATACTTTGTCTATCTAGGCTATGGACCAAACTCCGAAATGACCTCACGTAGGATAATTCTGGCCAATCGCTGTGTCCTTAGACTTAGGCGACAATTTTAAAATAAGGCCTTGTATCGGCAAACCAAGCTGTCTGTATATAAGACCTTGATAGTCCCAGTCCTTCTGTACGGCAAAGAAGCATGTACAATACGACATGAGGCCGAAGAGATGCTAGGTTGTTTCCAAAGGAAAATTCTTCGAATTATATTCGGTCCCCTTTACAATGACATTGGCCTAGTCAAACGAATTTGATTGTCTCGACTCAGATGGCTAGAACATGTAGAGAGAATAGACACTAACCCTCCGGATGGGAGGGTTCGAGGCCAACCCTGAGGGACAACGTGGCAAAGGAAGACCTCACCTCCGATGCCGTAATCAGCTGGAAAGAGCTCTTCATTAGCTGGGTATACGAAACTTTAGCTACTAAGCCCAAGATCGCGCTAGTTGGAAAGGAATCGTGACTGAGCGCCACTCAAAGAAGAAGAAGAAGTATCAAACAAATTTAAAACCGTACCGACATTTAATGTTATCTAATTTATTGAAATTATTGTATATTTATTGAATAACATCCGATTTGGTGGAAAAGGAAAGGCTTAATTCTTAATATAATCCGTAAACGCGTCATTGATTTATTTTTTAATTTGTTTTGGCTCATTTTTGCATCATAGCGTCATAGAGAGATAGATAGTTAACAGAGGTAAGCCGGGACCGTGCTTATGCTCCAGTGTTAAGGGTTAGGAATTCTATGCGTAACGGACCCAAACACTTAGCTTCCCTTAGGTCGTGGATTTTATCTCTATCGAGAGATCATCTTTATTATTCAGTGCATCGTTTCCTAGAAATTTATTACTCGCATTTCCGAGGGAAACACTTGTTGGATCAAGTTTTTTCAGACAGTTGCAGTCGAAGGTACTTTCTCTATTTTTTAGAGCATTCACAGTATTTATAGAGAAAACACAAATTTACATAGCAGAGGCGTGCATTGAGCATTGCAATGACGTTGAACTTTGATGCACTATTTCATATCTCTCTCCTTTCATGTCAAGAGCCGACTTCATAAAAACACGTTTGGATCATTTAGTTGACAAGTTCATTCTGCTCCAAAGACCAGTTTTTTTGGTTATTCCTGGTACCTGATGCAGAAAATTTTAACTTTTGGCTTTGAATTGTTAATTTGTAAAACCCATACGTTGCAGTAGCTGTGCATTTTGCTTAGTGAAGGGTGATAGTGTTAATATTTATATATCTCCTTTTAATCACTGGAGAGCTTTGGTTTTTGCACTTGAAATGGAATTATATTTTTTAGACATGGGCCTGTGCATCCAGGGCAAAGTTGTTGATTGCTCTCAACTTGGCGAGATGCCAGCAACGATCCCTGTAAGTGCACAGGTCAAGTTGACATACAGCCTCCTCGCGGCGCCCTCTGGATAACCTCTACTGCAGCCGCTTAGAGGTGAACCAATGTATGCAGCGACCCCTTGTCCGGGGGTTTAAACCAGGACCCGGTCCTCCAGGTTCGGGGGTTTCGCGTGGGGTTAACTTCCCCACCGTGTAAAACACTCATTAGTTCAGAGACGGCAACAAGCCTCGGATACGGATGACCCTACGGCTGACGACTATGGACAACGAAACAAGGACAACGATTTTCGGTTCTGCACGTGGAATGTGAGGTCACTTAACAGACCACGTGCAGCCGATGAACTTGAGGAGGCCCTAGAAGCCTATAAGGCTGACATCACCGCCATCCAGGAGGTGCGATGGGATGGGCAGGGCAAAAAGAGGATGAAAAACTGCGATATATACTACGGCGATTGCTACAAAGAGCGAAGGCAGCGCTTGTTTGGATGCGGTTTTGTTGTTCGAGGCAGACTTAGGCAAGAAGTCTTAAGCTTTAGATACATAAGCGAACGCCTCACAACAACTCGCATCAAGGCAACATTTGGCAACATCAGAATAATTTGCGCCTCTAACAACCTTTTTTAACTGCAAAAAAGCCATTGGATGCAAATGGGGCTTTCAACCACGCATCCCTCACAGGCCGCCATAAAAGCCCTGGACAATGTCATGTTTTACTCAAAAAGATCCCTTACTTGCAGGCTGTCTCTTAAAGATATGGCTGAGCAATTTAATATTCACCACATGTGGGTGTCGGGACACATACCAGGAAACTACAACGCCGATTAACTCGCCAGGGCTACCATCTTCCTTGCCGATCGCTACAGCCTATCATCTTTTGAAGATTCAGACAATGAAAACCACCAATGACAAATGGCTCGAAGGCACCACCTTCCTGGCCATCACTTAACCTCCTTCATGAGTGCTTAACCTGCTTGAAGCAGGTGAAGGACTCTCATGGGAGTCATAACCGGACACTGTGCAATTGGCACTCATGCTCGAAGTATGGGTGCCCGATATAATGACTTTTGCAGAAACTGCATGAATGAAGAGGAGGAAGAAAACACTCATCACCTTCTCTGCTCCTGCAGTCCTCTGTTGTGCTCCCTCTAGTCCAAGGTTCCTACACCTAGGGGCCTACTACTTCAGCAGCCACAATGAGCTGAACAGCGCCATCATAGGGCAGCTAAATCGCTTCTCTAGAAGCACCAAGTGGTTCCAGTATTAGGACAAGTCAATCCCGTGGTATCAGCGTGACCGCCAGAGTAGTGAAAGGGTGTTTGTTGTGAAAAGCAGTGAAAATAATTTCAATCTAGAATTTGTCCTTGTTTTAAAGATATCGGATTTTAACAAATCCGAAAAATTAACTAAAACTTATCAGAACGAATAAAATGTTGAGTTTTAGAAAACTCACACCAAATCTTGTGGTTGGCCTTTTTCTACTTCGTCCTCATCATCCATTGCATTCTGTAAGCCTAAGCATGAGTCTATACCTAAATTAACTGTTTTTATTTCGCTTATGTTTTTGAGCAGCTTAATTTGAATTTGAGATTTTTCCCAGCGTTAATTGCTGTCACTTATCACAACACATTTTGCGAGTTCGAAATATTCATCGGTAAGGTAGTCTACCCGCCGATTTCCACGATCCATATGGCAAGTGAACATGAAACCACGATTGGGATGAATATGAGACTTTTCATAAAGTGAAATTGAAAATCAATTTTTGACTTAAGTTGTTAACACTTCCTTGCCGATTTCATTAGCGGATACTGCGAAAAGTGAAAATAGAAGTTTCTGTATTAAATACATTGCATTGCTTTGATGATTTCACACAAAGTGCAATGGACCTCTAATTGATGACGATCTTTGGCACACCGCCTCCAGTCGTCAAGACCGGGTGTTTGGTCTCCTATTTTGGTTCCCCTATTTTCGAAGCTGGATGCTGGCTCTATGTGGCAAACTAATGCAATCGAGGAAATTTTTGATATCCGCACTACATTAAAATCTTGATACAGATCGTATAGTTTACGGTTGTGTCTTTCCCCTGTTTCCCTTCCACGAAAATTGGATCATATATTGAACTTAAAATTTTTCTTTCTACACTAGAAACTGGGCCGTTAACTAGTACGCGCTTATGAGTGCGGCGCACAGAAAAAAAGTACGGAACTATTGGTTTTGTTGCAATTTATCCTTTTGTTGTGTGTGTATTGTGCCTTTATTGAACCTACATTAGGAAATATTAGCAAATTTGTATGCTCTATTGTACGCACACGAAACGTAACGAATTATTTTCAAAACTAAGCATTATTATTATTATTAGATATATTAATCTTAGCGGTGGCCCGTGGTGCTGTGGGTATGAGCGTCGACCCAAACCTCGACGTCGTATGTTCGATTCCTGCTCTGTGCGACGAAAACAAAGCTTCTCAAACAAAGCCGTTCTGATTCGGCATAAAGGAAAACACTCACAAAAAGGCCATGGCCCCCTATGGAATGTAGCGCCGTTTTTTTTTTTTGTAGTATATTAATTTAAGCAAGCACTATCTGGAATTGAAATAATCATTGCAGAAATTGTAACTTAATTAGAAGTTATTAATAGCATTTTTCTGAATTTTATGTTTTTTTTTTTGTGAAAAACTTTCCTATTGCTTTTAAAATATTACCCTGTACATATTTCCATTAATGCATTGTTCCAACAGCAACGATTATTTGATTCTCAGATAGAATAATTCAATCCCATTTCTGCTTCATTTTATAATTGCCCCTCCCGTTTCATCATTCAACTGTGTCTGTTGGGGATTTGTAAGGCCACCGCACTCATTTGGTCATCCGATTGTGTGGTAGAAACTATATCATTGTTTCACATACTCAAATATACTGAAACGAAATTATGTTCCAGACCCTTAATCATTTTTCAAACGTTAAGTGAAGGCTTGGGTTCGCATTCCATTATGCATGGTCGACTAACAATTGATGACAAGAGATAAATCCGGCATGAATGAGCTTATCCTATACCAGGCCACTTGTATCCTGTATAGCTCGCCCTACGAAGAAGAACATCTATATTCAAAATCATATCCATGGTCAAACAAATTCATTGATTCCAAGCATCAGACATATTGTATGCCCATGGCATATGAGTTATCTGTCGTTGTGAATGACATTAGAATTCGGAAGTATTTGAAAACTCGAAATCGACTTCAAGTAGTAATTTGTCAAATTAAACACTCAATTTATTGACGTCAGTGTTGGTGCATATGTATTTCGTAGACATATTCATATCTCCTAACCATAATCAAGGGACCTTTTTGTGAGTGTTTTCCTTTGAGTCAGTGTATGTATCTGACCAACACTTTATGCTGTGTCCATAGCATGTTTTAAGCAGCCACAAGTCATCTTGGAGATGGTTATGTGAATCCCGTTCTGTCACCTGCGTTACAGTTAAAAGTCCTTCGGGTGTTTCTCTTCTCTTGTGGATATTATTGAGGTAAATAATGAACGACTGAGTTGATTATACGGGTGATTCCTCTAAATTAATTCTGAACTTACATGCTCTCTTTTACCCTACGTTCCCTGTAGCGTGTACATAATTTCTTAAATTAAATTTCCCACAACAGACTTAGCATTCTAATTAACTTGAGGCAGGCATAATAAGCCGATGGTTACACTTTTTATATGCTCGAGTTGTGAACGTGTGTCACCGATTATTTAGGCATCAGCCCGCCGCATTTCTTATGACATTCCGGTTGTAATATTTGCAACACAACGACACCAAAAGAATTTGATTCGACGGACTGCTACGTTACTGGGTTGAGCAAGAAAATGAACAAGTTACAAGGAGTTTGTAGAATGTGAACAAAATAGTGAGGATTTGCTTATCAAATTGGACGAGTTTTCTTTGTCAGGATGAATCTGCCAGCCTTTCATGAACAATCAAACGTTAACTTTCCATACGAGTATATTTTCCTGGATATGATTAATTCAACGAATGTAAGACAAATAAATCCGGGCGAAAACTCACTTCTAAGAATCCTAGATTTAATGCTTGTTTGTATTGATGAGGATTTATGATAATGTTCATTATGCACCATTTCCTCTTTTGAACAATTGGTTCACAGGCAAATAAATATTAATTCATCTTTAGATAATTATCTTAAATCATAAGGTATTTTGATTTTTAAGAACCAATTAGGTATATTGAAGTAAGTAATGGCGAGCGAGTGGTGGCCTGTGGCGTTGTGGGTATGTGTGTCGATCCCAAACTCCACGTCTTAGGTTCGATTACTGGTCTGTACAAACACAATTTCAACGACCCCATCTCTTTCGAGTCACTGACAATGCTCAAAGAGAGTCTCCTGTCAAGGAAAAGCTTCTTACACAAAGCTGTTCAGATTCGACAACAAAACTGGTTGCTGAAAGTTAGGCCCTCTACGGACCGTAGCGCCACCAATTTTATATTATATATATATTATTACAATCACAAACGTAAATTGACTTATATTTCAAGAATGTTAACTTAACATGTGTGGATATGTAATCGTTTTGTTGAAATTCTCAAATAAAGTTTCGTGACATTCGTTCCTCTGTCTCGGAAGCGTTTTTTTGTAAGCCTCCATAGTACAATAGACAATTAAACTAGATTCAATTTAAAAACCGCAAGAAGAATTTATGTAAGAACTTCTAAATTTCAAGTAATCATTCGTGAAGAATTATTTTTGCGATAGAAAGTAGTATCAATCACGACAGCAAATAGTTTTGGATATTTATTAACACCAAAAGGAAATCGATTGATATACCTTTTGGTGTTATATGCATTATTAAAAAATAGAGTTAGATAACATGAATGCAAATTTTTTTCATTCTATTTTCTGCGATTCAAACTTCAAGCATTAGTGCTACTTGTTCATGAGAATGGAAAATTCATTCCTGATTCCAATCCATAAATTAGGCTCTCATAATAACGTTGAAAACTATTGGCTTGAGTGTATGGGGAAGAGAAACCTGGAATTCATCATGCTAGAACATATTTCGAATGCCCAAACAGTCTTATATCGGCTCAGTCAACGTCTACAAATCTGTCGATTTACTCATCCTTGAGCTGGAAAACAACACGAAGTTGATGCAATCCATACTGATTTTAGTAAAGTATTTAACTCTGTAAACCACTTTTTCTTGAACTCCTGAATTCTGAATTCCTCCGTTGGGTTCCATCTTTGCTAATAAACCGCACATTGTGAGTAGGAATTGAAAATTCATTATTCAAGAAAATTAATTGTGTCTCGGTGGTTCCGCTCCTTTCTATAATATCCATTAACGACATTACTTTTTAAATTAAATACATTTTTAAATAAAATGCTTATTATTCGCATATCAATGACTGCATAACACTTCAATCTGATATTGATAACGTCTGGGTGTAATAATAACAGTCTATTTCGAAATCTTCACAAAAGTCAATCAATTACTGTTTCTACATCAGCCTTCCTAACCAATTTTCAGGACCTTTTTAATACTAACCCTGAACTACTCATTTTAGACGATTATTTTTATTTAGACGATTATTTTATTTTTTTTTCTTCACCTCATCGCGTATAAATAAGACTGGCTGATTCCCTCCAACAAGCTCTCTCCCTAGTGTGGCCACTTTACATTTTTGCCCTCTAGTGTTGCCACTTACAATATTTATTATAAATCTTTTCCTTGTCTTTTTACATCATTTTCATTTCACTCACATATAAATTATATAGTACTTAAAGCCAATCCAGCAATCGGCTTCATTAGGCGTTATACTAAAGCACTCACTGATCCATTCGCCTCATTGTCCTTTAAAGTATCTATTGTCTGGCCCTGTTTTTAATATGCTGTTGTTATATGGAATCCTTATCTTGTCACACATAGCCTCCAGCTCCAGCTGCGCACGTTGGTCGAGGTCCTTTTCCACTTGTGTGCGCCATCTAGTGCGAGGACGTCCTCTGTTGCGCTGTCCCAATGGCTTGGTGTCGAAGACTATTCGGGCCGAAGCTGTGGTGACCATCCGCTCTACATGACCTAGCCATCTTAAGCATTGGATAGGAAGACGCTTGACTAGGTGCATGCCGCTGTGCAGCCCGTATAGTTGGTGGTTGAACCTTCTCCTCCAAACGCCATCAACGCAAACAGGACCAAGGATTGCAAGCAGAAATTTTCTCTCAAAACAACCAAGAGCTTCTTCATCGGCTTTCAATTGCGTCCATGTCTCTGCGCAATAGAGCAGGGGGTGGGCAGAGTTTTATACAAAGTCAACAACTGTCAACAAACAACTGGTACTCAATTGCCTCTTGAGCCCAAAGAAACAGCGATTGGCTGTTTAGCTCGTCTCTATGAACGCTGTCATATGCGGCCTTGAAATCGACAAATAGGTGGTGGGTGTCGATCTGCACATCTTAAGTTTTTTTTCCAGGACCTGCCGAAGTTTGAATATTTGGTCTATTGTGGACTGTCCTCTGAAACCCCATTTATAGCGACCTATCATGTTGTTGACAAATGGTTTCAGGCGTTCACATAAAACGACAGAAAGTATTTTTTATGAGATGTTGAGTAGGCTGGTCGCTCGATAATTGGCGCAGTCAAAGGGGTCCCCTTTCTTATGAACCGGACAAACGACGCTGAGATTCCACTTATCGGGCAAGCTTTTCTCCAACCATATCCTACAGACGTGCATGCAGAGCCTATTACGGATATATACAATATCCGGATATATCTGAAGGTGTATTTCAGCACACGAAGGCATACTTATCAATGCAAATGTTCTCAGAATTGTTGTTTGACAATGATGGCTTTTCCACGAAACCTACATTTGGACTTTCACACATATTTCTATGTAATTGTTTTCACATCAGCTCTTCATAGACTACGTAAATTTATACGCTATGCTTTACTGATTCGCACATCCCTCTCATCACTGTCTTGCATTACGAATTAATATCCTCATCCTTGTGCTGTCTTCCCAAGGGTACAATTTCAATTACTCAGACTCAACACTTGAAAGAATTTTATTTTGATATTTTCCCCGACATGAACCTCATTTGGGAG
This sequence comes from Eristalis arbustorum, assembly GCA_916610145.1. Lineage (NCBI taxonomy): Eukaryota > Metazoa > Arthropoda > Insecta > Diptera > Syrphidae > Eristalis > Eristalis arbustorum. The sequence continues at coordinate 57,625,319 of OU744318.1, forward strand.
CGCCAAAGTGACATGAAGGGTTCAGCCACCTTGCCATTCCAAAAAAATCGTAGTATGAATTTGAGAAATTTGATTTCTAATAGGTACGAACGTAGCAGCAGTGATGTAAGTTCTTTCGGCAGGTGAGCTTCGAAATCACCGAAGACGTCAGTGCCAAATTCAATTACCCCAAGGACATTCATTTCGGTGACTTCAACTGCAATTTTCTTTCCTTGTTTTCTCCTGCAAGACTTTCTCTTACCGGAATAAATTCCCGTAGAAGACATTCTATTCAGTTGTCTATTAAACTTGTGACTTGCTGTGTTTCTCATATCTAATAGAACTTACTTTTTAATCATCGATTTAGGGCAAAACACTTTCCCATAAATGGGAATTCCAGAATTCGCAAAGCTGTGTATCTTGTTCTTGATCCCAATAACACTATTAAGCATTCATAAAGCATCTATGCTGCGAGTAATCCTGTTAGGTTACTACGGGTCGTAACCTTCTTGTCATCAAGTTAATAAATTATGAGACCGGGAGAGAGAAAAGTCAATAACGTGCAAAAAATAATGCTTAGGAAGGCAGACACAAGGGGACGCCTGCACAGTACGATTTTATTACATTCCATTCCCTTGGAATGTCGTATGTTGCTGCTTGGGCTGTATCGCTATGCCTTTAATTTACCTTTAATATTTGCCGTCTGAATATGTGAGCACATTGTGTTTGAAAAATTGATTTAATCTAATGAAATTTTTTCTCATTTTCAAATTCATTGCAAGCAGATTGCATTAAAAATTTTATAGGTGTTACGCTTTCGATTTCTTTTAGTTGCGGAAAATAATGAATGTTTGAATTTACATATATGATGGACTAACTCATAAACCACACCGCATTCCACTAACTACGGTTCTATTATAATTTCTTGTACACACATTTGTTTAAATACCGTCAGCAGTACGCATTTCACATTCCAATTCGACATCGCTGTACAAAGGGTCGACGTTCCGATGCACTTCATAGCCATATTAAATCTTGGTTCAGTAGTTAGAGAAGTCCGCAGATATGATAATGCTGTCGACAGTTGTTCAGTACAGGTCTAACAAGAAACACAGTCTCAACAAAAGCCGCATGTCATTATACACTAGACTTGTGTAAAGGAATGTTACGGTGAAAACAATTCTTCAATCCATCAAGCCATTTAGAACAGTCTATAGTCAATATCCAATATAATCAACGAAGAACGATGAGTACATACCAGGTGTATCGGTATACAATAAAACATATTAATGGGAAATTAAAAACATTTTATTCAAAGTATTGGCCATTGTTTTCTACATATTTTGACCACCTTTCTGGCAATTTGTGAATACCACGCCAATAAAGTTGTTCGTCTATTAAAGCAAACCACCCAATTTTCGACTTCTTCGTAGGAATCGAAGTGCTGCTCAGCCAATGCGTGTCCCACCGATGAAAACAAATGGTAGTCGGAAGGAGCCAAGTCTGGTGAATACGGCGAGTGAGGTAGCTGCTCCCAGCCAAGTATTTTGATGGTATCCTGAAAATCCCAGGTGAATTGTCATGGAGCAAAATTACCTTGCCGTCTCTTCTGGCCAATTCTGGTCGTTTTTCGATCAATGCATGGTTCAAATTGATCATTTGTTGTCGGTAGCGATCAGTGTTAACGTTTTCACCATGTTTTAAGAGCTCGTTGTACACCACACCTTTCTGTTCCCACCAAACACACAGCATTGTCTTCTTGCCGAATCGATTTGGTTTTGCAGTCGATGTTGATGGTTGTCCCGGATTAACCCATGATTTTTTCCGTTTAGGATTCTTAAAATAAATCCATTTTTCATCGCCAGTAACAATCCGATGCAAAACCGATTTTCTTACATGTCTTTGAAGCAAAATTTCACAAGTTTGTTTTCGGTTTCCCATCTGTCCTCAATTCAATTTATATAGCAACCATTTTCCACACTTTTTGATCTTTCCCATAGCTTTTAAACGGTCCGAAATTGTTTGTTGTGCAAAATTTAACATTGCTGTCATTGACTTTTGACTCCATTCAATATCGTTTGCAATTCGCCGTCTTCAAACTCTTTTGGTGGTCTTTCACGTTTTTCATTTCTTACATCAAAATCATTATTTCTGAACCATTGAAGCCATCTTTTGCATGTTGCTTCTGATAGAGCATGATCACCATATGCCTCGACAAGCATTCGATGCGACTCTGCAGCACTTTTCTTCAAATGAAAACAAAAAATTAATGCCTTCCGCAAATCATCACTTTCTAGTACAAAATTCGACATTTTCAACACGATGAAAAAATATGATGTCATAGCAAACAAACAAACAAAAATAAGGGCTCGTTCACAAAAAAAGTTCCCTATCGAGGCATTTGTATCTTGGCGCTCATTTCATACCGGTATACCTGGTAATTTTCATAAATCCTAAAATGAATTCACATATGTGTGATGGACGTTGTCGGCTGCGACGCACGAGACTTATATGTCAATTCTGGGAATTGCTTGTACTTCCTACGGAAAAAATACAAACAATTGTGTCTAAAAGTGAATATCTCTCATGCGGAACGTTTTATAATTTCGGTCTATTCGTTTGTCGCTCATTGACATGTTTGTGTTTTTTTTTTCGATAGCTAAGTGGTAATAAATGTCAAAAAAGGACAGAGCTGTCAGATATTTTTGATGTGTTCGGTGACCCTCTTCTGAGTACTAGACTCCAACGATAAAAGTGTCGAGGCTAGGGCAAACCCTTTTTATAGCTCAAAAGCTGGCTTGACTTCAGACAAGAAGGCGAAGTCCTGGACAGAGCCAGATCACGGTGGCTCTGGTATTAATCGTATGTCTTAAAGATTGCAGTTACAGGCTAATACCATACCAAATGGTTTTTAATCCATTCCCTGGTAGTTGATTTCCTTATTTCGTAACTATAAATTTACACGAAAGACTATGAAAAAATTACTTCGAATTCCGTTTTTCAATTTTGATTTCTTTTAGCGGTTACAATTTAAGACATTGACTCATTCTCAGATTTTAAATGTATGAAATTTAAATTCCTACACCATTATTTGTTAATAGTCAGTTAAAAATCATCCTCAAGTGCAATTAAAGAAAATTGGCCGCAGATGAAGGAATGATTGGCTTTAAAAACGAGAATTGGTGCTAAGCCATTATTAAAAGGCGAAGCATTTAACATGGTCGGTGACATCGTAAGACGGTTAAAGGACGAATGCCGTGGCGAGCTAAATAGGCAAAAGAGCCAGTCCCGTAGCGTTGTGGGTATGTGCGTCGGCCCCAACCTCGACGTCGTAGGTTTGATTCCTGCTCTGTGCGACAAAAACAATTTCCACGGCCCCTCCTCTTTCGAGCCACTGACAATGCTCAAAGAGTACTTCCTGACGTGAGAGAACAATAGCACGCACACCACTAGTGGTTGCTGAGAACCGATGCTCTGGCCCTCTACGGGCAGTAGCGCCACCCAAATCGTTATTATTATATAAGATTGTAAGTCAGCTGTTAGTTGAATGTGTAACGTGTTTTTTGAATTTAATATTCGCCGAACAATAAAATAAGACGAATTCAGCGGATTCATATGTGGCGTTAGTTGGTCTTACTCTAGAGTAGATTTCATTGCTGAAAACCAGCCCTTTGCAAGGAGGAGACTCACAGGTCTCAACAGGTTAGTCACAGCGAGCGACGACTACAAGGCCACCAAGGTACCAATCCTACATTCTCCTGTAAATCTGAAATACCTACGAAGAAACGTATATCGATGATAGATTTGCTGTTCATATCACCCCATTGAAATTTTAGCCGTACCCCATTTGTGTCGCGCTCAAGCCAATCATTTATTTTGGAGTAAGGAATTGCTTACTAAGGCTATTGTATCGCGAATCATCGCACGGTCCGAAGCGTTGCTGAGAAAAAGAAAGAGAGAATTAGTAGTGGCGATTATAAGAGACATATTGACAAAAATCAAGCAATAATAAACTAATTTGGACGCATCACATATATTTTCGGTGGCAAATTATCAGTTTTATTTTCTAGTGATTTTTATAGAGACTGTGGACTCTTCATAAGTCGAATTTCTCTTAAAATCTTATTTTTTTTGTTTTCCATTTTTTGGCATTCTCTCCAATTTTTTACGCAAGAAGTCATTCTCTAAGCCAAAGTGTCGTAACTCGAAACAATTTTTATATATGTATGCTGACAATTCGACCTGTGGACAGTCCACAGATTATTTATTAACAGCCGTTTTAATAAACACCAAACACCACTAAAACGTGTTTTAACTCGTAATTTTTATTAATAAGCGCGTAGTAGCTTAACTCACATTTAATAAATCCGGCGTATAGTGAGCAGATGCCGATTTATTACGGTGTTGGTTAAAAAAATCCAAAAGCTGCATTCCGCTACTCTAGACCAATAAATTAGTATGCCTGATCTTAGAACAAAATCTTCATACATTATTCCTGGTCAGCTTGTGGATGTACAATTCGGTGAAGGATTGCCGAGCAGTTAAATATATCGAGTGGACAGCTCATATGGGGTTAAGATACGTTTATTAATAACATAAGCTATCAACCGGATAAGGTCACTACCCGTGTGTTAGCTAAAACATGGGTTAAATAGCGTTTTTTTATTTATACGGCTGTTATGTAAGTGATTAATGAAAGCATTAATCTCAGAACTGCAGAAAAACCAAAATAGGAAAATAAAAGGATTCTAATTTCAAATGTAAATCAATTTCAGATATTCGCAGCGATTCTAACTTCCCAAAGCCTCCCAGATCCCCTCTTACACTCCTTTCTTGCAAATTACCAAGTGACCTTCACTCTTTTTTTCCAGATTCCAACGCCAACAAAACAGAAGGCTCTCAATGCCTATTTCGGAATCATATGCTTTCCACAACACCTTGCTTTCTAAAACCACCCTTGCCATATTGCCACGCTCTACAAGAATGTTGATATATTATATTTTTGTCCGTTTCCCAGGGGAGGAATATAATTTGTCGTTATTTTCAAGACAGAGGGGCTATGTTGCCTTCAGACATGTGCACATAGTCGTATACATGAGTAAAGCTAATTCAGTTTAATGATATGAAAAATTTAATATTGGGAAATGACCTGATAGACATGAATAAGCTCTTACTTAAATCGGTTGGATCGATAACCATCACCATCGAAGAGGGAAAGTGCCTTCAGGCAGCTATTCTGTTATCCGTGTATCAAAGGATTTCCTTCGGAGTGAAACCGAGTTAAATGAAAAGACCATTATTTCCAGCATGACATTAAGGCAAAAGGGATCCCAGATATCCATACAAATACAAACTGATAACGACATTAAGCTGAATGAATGTATTAGCCGGACCCAAGCAGGCTGCTGTGTGATACACAAAACTGGAGTAATGCTAATTTAATCAATGACGTAAATTACCCGTAGAGATCCCTTCAACGCTGTGTTATTTTAAATCATCTTGAAAGCGGCTGGGTAACTTATGTCCGAAACAAATGGATTTTTTATATTAACAATCGTTAGGGTTCGCTTGAATACTCAGGAAATAGTATTCAGGCAACAATGCTTATCGAGAAATATGCGGGGAAGTTCTTGTCGTAGTAATAATTTAGTGTAATTAAAGGAGGTGGATTTTTCAATCTCCGGTACACCAATTGAAGTTAACTTGAGTTTGGTACAGTGCAAATGACCGAATGCATTCACTTTAAAGCTAATTCAGATCTTTTAGATTAGATTTATTTAATTTTAGGCAATAAATAATATAGTAAGGTATAGTAGCATAAATAGAATTGAAAATCGCAAAAAAAAAACGAAAATTGTTCATGAGATTTTATAATCGTATAAAAAGAGTAGTGTTGAATGTCATTTCTATTTACTTCTACAATAAAAACGCAGTTTTGGGTGGAGAGATCCGTAAACTACAAAATGTAATGCAAACAACAAATCTTATCGCCTAGCATGTGGTTTCTTAATCCTAAAACCAATCAGTGCTTAAAACGAAGCTATGTCAGTAAATTGTTAGGTTGACATTAAACTTAGAGCCCAGGTTAGTCTTCCTGGCAGTACTGCTGACACTGCATGCTCTTGCTTCTCTCTCGGACGTCGATGAGTGTTATCTAATTAATGTTGCGGGTAGGAGTTTAAATAATGTCCCGATTTAAGTGATGATTTGCTGCAGCAGTAGCGTTGTAAATCGTAATTGGTGGAAAAAAGAAGCTTGTACCATGTATAACGAGTTCAAAGGCCCTGATATTTCCTTCTGGAATGTCACCAAGCAATATGTGGTCCTTGTTTGAAGAGTGCAATTTGTCATTCTATAACTAATAATAATAATATGGGTGGCGCTACAGCCCATAAAGGGCCAGGGTCTTACTTCTCAGCAACCACTCGTGTTGTGCGTGCTATTGTTCTCACACGAGTGGAAGGGACCTACAGTTTTATGCCGATTCCGAACGGCCAAGTTTGAGAAGCTTTTTCTAGACTGGAAATACTCTTTGAGCATTGTCAGTGACTCGAAAGAGGTGGGGTCGTGAAAATTATTTTTGTCGCTCAGAGCTGGAATCGAACCTACGACATCGAGGTTGGGGTCGACACACATACCCACAACGCCACGGGCCATTCTCAAATTTGCAAAACAAAAAAATCGCAAGTGCTTTAGATAATATCTAGTCTAATTCTCTTGTCTAATCTACCAAGGTCAGAGTAGAACAGATGCACGGTACAGACCATCCTCGTAGCATCTCCCTACCAACATATTGCTTTGATTAATTTAAAAGTTCCCAATAGTTCGCATTCTAAAGCCACTCACTCATGTTGAATAAGAACTGAAATAATTCCCACAGTTGACCAAGTTCAAATCTCTTTGGCAGGAGTAGAAATATTTGTTCGACGTTTGCTTACACATAAGTTATGTGTACCCGCATGTACCCTCCAGCACGGATCTTCACTGCAGTGCACTTATTTGTAGTTTCAAGTGCTATGCGAACCGTGCTTTGTGATAAAAGTTTGCGACTATCTCTGAGAGATATCTTACTTCTTCGGTTTGGAATGGCCAAGCAAGTGCTTGTAAAACAATATCAATTCTTAATCTTAAAGAGCAGTGTGAAGGGTTCTCTGGGGACGAATCAATTCAAATCTCTGTTTGTATTTTTGGAGATGCCAGCACCACGTCTATTTTTACACCTTTCCCAAACCACACGATGAATTCAGAGAGTATACCCAGAAGTATAAAATGAAATCAGAGAAAGAACGTACCTCACAAGGATTAAGCTTATACCATTGGAATTCCCTGAGCTCAAATCTCTATCCCTTTCAAATGGAAAACACTAAAGATAGTGACCTTTTTTGAAGAATAGGAACATATGCCGATGTACCGAGTTTATGCTTTCAAGAAGGTTGAATTGATAAATCCTCTTTGGGGATTAACGAATTGTTATAGGAGCCTCATGTGCGGTTATGCATTATTCCTGGGCTAACCCCATCAAATACGTGTCATACGCAGAGATATAACAGACAATATCCTCTTCCACTTTAATTCGTGTTATTGTATTGAAAACACATCCAGGAGCCCACAAAGTGGGTCCCTTTCAGTCTTACCAGCTTGAAAGGACTCCTCTTTAGTCGGTGAGCTTATCATAAATCAACTTAATCCTTAATCAATTCAATCAGAAACCACCAGAAGTGGTCAGCAAAAGAAAAATTAATGAACTCAACAAAAAAGCAAACACAGTGAACTAAGTGCCCGTCCAAAAAAAAAATGTCCTCTTCCATTTTAACTAACCGCCCTAATGGTCTTGTGTCATCAATGGTTTCTTGGCTCTATTCACTTCCTGCGGAGGATGTGCATTGAATTGCTTGGCAATCGGAAATCGATATTCCTTGTGTGTAGGGGTTTTTTGCTACTTTTTCAATTCACAATATTCGTCTGCTCTCCTTCTTCACCAGGCATCTCTGTGTACAATCTACAATTTCTGCAACATTAGCCGGAAAATGTATTATCCTCTCGTCATCCTGATGGTCCGCCTTACCATTGCCATCTGTGTCCCCCATGTCGTCGTTGCATTTTCAATGAAATTTCTAATTAATTTTCAATTTTTCCTTACACGAACGAGGACCGTTCTTTTCTGGAGTGAATTAATTTTGATGTCCCTGCCAACCTCTTGTATGCTGATATGTCTGTAAGCACATTTTGCAGAGACGATAGCTTAATTTTCAATTAGTCTGGAATTTAATTGCATTAGTAGTTTATTAACTGCTTGATACCGTTGAGGATCTTTTTTCACACGAAATGGCATCTGACATGGGGCATTTTTCCGATTGCAAATCAGTCGCTAATCATTTGATCCGAATTGTCCACACCAGAAGAATTAATTAACAATCCTGGGTTACTCTAAAGTCTTTGGTTCTCCTTCTCCTATTAATAATATAATGGGACCAGTTTCAGAAGCTATTTCTATACAGGAAAAGAGCATTGGCAGTGACTCGAAAAATGTAGGCCATGGAAAATTATTATTATTGTCGCTCAGACCGGAGGATTCGACTCGACGAGGTCGAGGTTTAAGTGCATTGGAGTCGACCCACATAACTACAACGCCACGGGCCACGGGATTCTACTACAGGTGAATAAATCCACAGAGAGGATTACCTCTCTCCAGCACAATATACACAGGGCACTGTTTTTTACCGAATTTGTGTGTGGGTTTCGAAAGACGCAAAATATCGCAAGATATTTTACATAATGTATTTTGTCGAAGGACACCTCATTTGGCCATCAGTGCATGAACCTCTTGGCGATGGTGGTAAGTATAGACTTGAAACTGGTTTCATTTCATGGTTAAGTTGCATCCACGACTTGAATCCACCCATAACAACGATGACGAGAACGTCTCAAAGATTGAAGTGTTGAGTCTTTTTTTTCTAGCTATGAGCCTATCTACGCGGTATCTGGCCAGCTGCATATAATTACGCACAACAAGGATTAAAAACTTTACAATATTTTTTGTAAGCCCGCGTTTACTTACGTTTGATTTTTTAATTTTTCGGAATCGTAAAAAACCTATTAAAATAAAACGCGTGGGTTCGACTTGCTTGCGAATAACAGAATGACATTTATTTTCCGTTTTTTTATGTTCTTGCATTTAAATTTTGTTTTATTTAAATTAAGAGAGGTGCGAAATTCAAATTGTATACCGTATAATTATTGTCCTTTCTGACACATTCACAACAATTTGCAATTATAAATTTAATTTTTAAGATTTTATTTTTTAACATATGTGGTGGTTCTACTAAACATAGGACGTTGACCCTTGTGCCGCCTTGCCCCTTCTACACTGCACCCTAGACCTGGCGTAAGACACGTGTCGTAATGCAACCTAAATGGTTCGTAATAATCGGCCGACTTTCTGCGCATTAAGACTAGACTTTTGTGATCAATGCTCCATGTAAAAACCGGGCAACTTTTTCAAAATAGTGTTCTACCACGTAATTTCTTTTTGAATACAAGAACGGTTGCCAACACTGATTTTACGTTTGGCCTCTTTTCTGTCGGAGACGATGTAGACAAATACAGTACATTCTCGATTTACGTTGCTAATAAAAACAAGGGTAGTGGTGACCGAGGTTGTTGCAAAAACCGCGCTTAAATTTTTTTACGTTGAATTCAAGATGAAAAGCTCAACAAGGAAAATCAACACTATATAACCAATATAAACAATTCTTATTGAATGAAATATAAATAATAATTAAAGAAAACAAAAGGAAATTAATTCATGGAAATAAAGATGTGTTAAATTATTTTTATTATAGAAATATAGAAACATTTGCTGGATTTTTTTTTGTATTTAAGATTCTGTAAAATAGTCATTTCCCCAGCTTTTGAAGACACAAAATTTCTGCAATAGGGACTGAATTCTGTTCTGTTCAGCCCATTGAATTGCAGTATTTACCGCTTTAATTGCATTTTCGGTATTTATTGGGAGCATGAATTTCGACCTCGAATTCACTATCATAATATAATTCGACTTCGTTTAATTTATAATGTTCTGATCTATTGGCTGAAGAATTGCAGTGCAGTTTACCGGAGAACACATGACAACACATGAACAAATCATCCTATCATCACTTCTTAATTCTCCATCTTTTGGATGACAAGGAGTCTTATCCAAAAGCAATATAGCTTTCATTGGAAGACCGAACTCGTACTTAAAAATCGTCGGACCTAAGAGACACAAAAAACGTATCAAAATAAAACCCTACCTTAGCCGCTTTAGTTTTGTTACCTTAGGCATAAATGTCAGTGGAACAAAGAATGCTAATGTCATCCAAGTATTTTCATTTGCCTTATACACAACGGGCATATGTTAAAAATTTTTAAAAGATCGTGGTTTACCTATTAAAAAGAGTTTTACTTTGTGTAAGCTAGAGGCATTGGTGTAGGCGAGAAACGTGGTTCTTTCTTTATTTATCTTTTGGCCAAAAGCTGATGATTCCCTTTAATCTATTAGAGTTTTGTTGGGCATAAGTCGCTAGAACATTCCGAACTCGTCAGCGTTGATGGGGAGTCAAGTCGAGCGTTTCCTTGCAAATTTTCAAAAGGCGAAGTCCGTGTCTCTTTTTAAAATTTTTCACCCAGCCATTGCTCGCCTTATAAGATTTTGGCCTTTCCTTTATTTCGAATGCAATGAGGAAGTCTTTGTCTTGAGGACCTCGCGGGCAATGGGCAAATTTGCTGTCTTTGTTTTAGGAACCACTTGTACAGTGCCTTTTCCATATTCTGGTATTCGCCAGCCTTTAAAGTTATCCTCTCCCCGTTTCCAGGTTCGGTATCAGAAATAAACTTTCTTATTTCGCCCTCTCTTTCTTTTATTCTGTTAATTTTAGATTCACGCACATTGTACTCACGGCATAATAAACGTATGGAAGTTCCTTTCTTAATCTTTTCTAAAATTTCACTCTTTTTCACCAGTTCTCATGGCCGCCCAGAGCTCGCACAATAATAACGTAAACAAAATAAAAAAAAAATACAGTAGATCCTCCCTAAGTCGAAATCTCCCTCCACAATTTTCCATATAAAAAACAGTCTCTAAGACGAACTCACTTTTACTCGAAGCCATTTTTATGTCTCGTGACAATTTGACTTAGTTAGAGTTCACTGCAATAGTTAAATATAAATAAATAATAATAAAATAAAAAAACGACGTAATCATAGACAATAATAAAATATATTCATCACACTGTTCTTTAAGCATCTTTCACCATCCCTCTGCTGCCGTTGACCTTGACTGAAGCAAGCCTTATCGACCGCAACACACCTCCAATTGGTTTCAAAAAGTGAGTTATGGTCTCTGACATAGGCAGCAGCACATCCCTGACCGATGATAAAATATTGTGCGCAAATATTAACACAGGCTGCAGGAACCCATTAAATATCACTGTTAGTATAGGTTTGATCCCATAGTCGGACGTCATCTGTAAGAAGCCCACTATGAAAGACTTCACGACGCTGTATAGTAAAAATCGATAAGCCTGAATGAAGAACGTCATAAAGAATGCCACGCCTATGTGTAGACTTCCGAAAAACTCTGCCCAAAATCTTGTTGCATAGTCTGTTGCTCGCTGAGCCAGTAGCTCCGATATTATTTGCGGTGCGCAATCTGTGGCTCGAAGGTACTCCGCACAGCCATGATCAAATGGGTATATGTCCACGTAGACGGTTGGTGTTTTCAAGTCGGCTTGTGGTAGCTTATGCTTTTTCTTTTGCGTTTGATTTTTATTCAATTTTCGCACTGATTTTTTCAGCTTTCCAAAGAGCGACGTTTCGGGGCGCGGTGAATGTTTTTGGTTTTCACTTTTACTTTCACTCTCAATTAGGCGCTTCATTGAACTGTGCGACGTTTTCGGTCGAATGTGTTTACTCAAGGATGATCTGGGACGCGGGTGTCGTTGTGTTTTTCGATACAATGAAAACTCAATCCTGGCTGGTGTCACCTTTTGAAAGCCGTACTCGTCAATGGTTTTAAGTTGGTACAAGGTTTTTGAATCACCTGATTCAGCATTCTGCAAGATTCGCTCCGATGACGTGCAGTTGTTGACAAAATGTCTGTATCTTCCCCGCAGTAAGGTGGTTTCAGTGTCCGTAGAGCTACTCTGAATGTTGACCGACGTCCGATAGTCGGGTGATGGCAGCTTTGCTGTGACGCCAACATCCACCATTTTTAGAATGCAATTTTCTTCAGTTGGCATTCCTTCAATAAAGCTGTTCATTTGTAATAAATAAATTCGATATTAAAAATAATAACATAAAAAAATTATTAATATTGCTTGACTTAATAAGCTTGCTTGTATCAACGATGTTTTTGACAAAAAAATATGTGAATTAATCAAATTAATAAATGAACACAAGTTTAGTGATGTGGGAGTGTATTTGATTTCAGATGAATGTTATAGGCACCAAAATCTGTGCGCACCTGCGTAGAAGGGTTGAATGCCAGTCTCAGAACGCACAATTTTTCTCTGATTTCGGTAAAATCTATTTGATTAGTTTTCTATTCCATATCCAATAGCATCCAAACGGATCATAATTATATAGGACCAGGGCCAAGCTTCTCAAAAACCAATCATGTTGTGCCTGCTATTGCTCGTGTACGTTTGGAAGGCACCTTCAGTTTTATGCCGGCTTCGAACGGTCAAGCTTGAGAAGCTTTTTTCTAGACAGAAGTAGCACTGTCAGCGACTCGAAAGAGGTGGAGCTGTGAAAATTATTATGTCGCACAGACCAGGTATCGAATTCAAGTACGTTGGGGTCAACGTACATAACCACAATGACACGGGCCATCGAATCAGTAATTTGCGAAAGCTATCGTGCGTTTGATCATTATGCTCAGGTGTCTATACTGCTGGAATCCACGCCGCCAAGTCATCTCGACGTAGATATATTCATTTCAAACATAGTTCGGAGTAAGAGGTGCCTTTGAATTTGAAAGAAGATCTCAAACACCCAAACACAGTGGCCTTTTTATGCCACCTCATACCAAGGCCAAAAGTACATATACTGAATAGCAGTGGAAAAAAGCTTTTCAATAAAGCGACACGCTCTCGTTATACTAAAGACTCATGAACTAACTTCAACTTATATCGCACTCCCTTGCTACCTAATGTCCCTGCAAACATTTCTGCCGAAAAGGAAGAGACAATGCTCGCTCTTTTGCGAATTTCGCCCTTGACGTTATCCGAATATTTTGTGAGTGCTGGGAATTCTATTCAAAGTAACTTCTTCTCTCACTGAGCGCAAGATAGTTGCGCTTGATATTTCTGAAGCATTTGACAGAGTTTGGCATCAACCTCTTTTGCCGAAAATGCGTGCTTATGGTGTTGATGAATCTATGCTTCTATGTATTAGAAACTACCTTTCGAACCGTACAATTCAAGTTGTTTTGGATGGGTTCAAGTCTGATATCCACAAAATAAATGCTGGTGTCCCCCAAGGCTCTGTTCTGTCTCCGGCACCCTTTCTCACTTTAATAAATGAACTTATAATCCAATCCACTCCTTCGCTGATTACAGCACCCTCAGCTTTTTAATTCGTTCCAAAATTCACCACCCTGCCATTCGGATGTTGTATTGGAATGGCAAGTACATTGAATTCCGATCTTGACAGCATAACTAAATGGGGTAAGAACAACAGAGTGGAATTCAATGATTCCAAAACTCAAACCTGTCTGCTGTCTCTAAAGCGAACCCCTGATAATCAGCATTATCCATTAATGGCGCTTGTATCGACGGAACCGGAAAACTTTACATCCTTGGTATGTGCTTCAACACAACACTTGGTTGGAATGCCCACATATTCGAGGTCTCCAAAAATGTTGCGAAATGTTAAGATTTTCGTAATCCATGAAATATTTCACCTCCTCTGATTTGGATTAAATCTATAAGGCGTATATTCGCCCTACATTTGAGTACAGATCAGATATCTGGTCTGGCGCCAAGACTACCCAGGACCTCCTAGACAGAATCCAAAAGCGAGCGATAAAACTTATAGCAGACAACAATATCGAGGGTACATTAGACTCGCTCGCGTCTGTGTTTTATCGCTATTTTAGTAAACGATGCTCAAGTGAGCTAGCCAACTGCATTCTTCCTGTCCTTGAACTCACTCGCAACACACGTCAGTGAAATTTAGAGACTTGTTTTCCAGCCGCACCAGTATTTCCCTTGGACTATAATCCGCAGATGCACAGGTACCTCCTCTCCTCCTCACCCTCTATACCTTCAGCCCATGCTGTATCTTGATCCCGGACAATTAAGGGTATTAATAACCCCTTGAGCACGCGCAAATTTAAAAAACATCAAAGATAGGAGCGTTGGAGATCTTCATAACTTACATGTTATGGCTGCCTTTGGTAAATGGTTCAGATCTTTTTGGGACCAATTCTGACCAACGTACTCAATATATGGCAGCCACTCATACACAGAAAAAAATAGATTCTCTAATTTGGTGCTCACATATTTTCAATTAGTTAATAAATGCCCTTACCCTGGCCCCAAACACAATCCTTTCTGGCATCATATTTCTTCAGATTTAATGTAAAACATGGCTGACTTAATTTCGGCAGTATTAAATAACGACTTACAACCCAATCTTACAAGCCACAGATTTCTTCGCTCGAATGTTCTTTTTCATACACCCGAAAGGGCTTAACGGTGTGGTCAACATTGTTTATCATTCTGGAAAACAGGTCGTAAAGCTCGCGGTTGTAAACTTCACCCCACACCGCGTTCCTCTCGTAAACTCGCTGAACTTATGTCAGAAGCAGTAAACACAAGACACCAGGTTTCTGCTATTATACCCTAGAAAAATCGCAACCCATTGCTTCTTAACACACTGTGACAGGGGTTATCTGCTCTTCGTGAAAACTCTTTGCAACAACTTTTTCCATAGCATGAGCATTGATGCCGGACGACTTTCTCCTTGGAGACTGAACCCATGTATACAGACTCTCCCCTCCATCTGCACACTAACCAACTATGTTTTATCTAATACATAGCCACAAATCTAATGTATTTGTTCTGTCCGCACACACTGCCTGGTGTGGGTGTTACTGGCGAAACTTTTTCCATTTGCCTTTTGTTTCTATGTCTGTCATCTAATTTTTGCTATCAGTCATTCTGACACGCTGGTGCGTAAGCTTCTCAGGGTGAGACAGGAACAAAAGAAATTTAATACACAGCGAATGGTAAAAGTGACACGTATTGTCCTTAAATGAGTGACTGCTCGTTGATTGTCGTTCTTGGACGTAGACATTGCTGTAGGGCGACGGACATCCTTGGCCAGGAAACCTTATGAGCGGTGGTTGGCGGTCTTCAAATTAAATTAATAATAGCAACGAACATGAGCAATGGCAGCTGAAAGATTGTCGACGGAGGCGCACTCACATGAATTACGAAATATACTCTCATTTTTTGCGATGCTCCTTCAACGACGGTTTCTGTTTCGTATTTTTCATTTTATATGAGAAGTTAATGTGGTTCTTATATTTTGGGTGTCGTAAATGGTTATTTTTATTTTTTCTTCTCTTATTTTCAGATCTTCCCTTTTCCACCACAACATATCTTAATTGTACAAATGATCAGACAATACTAATAGAACCTGGATGTGAAATCACAAACAAACGCTGCCAATGTTGGCCTG
This sequence comes from Eristalis arbustorum, assembly GCA_916610145.1. NCBI lineage: Eukaryota > Metazoa > Arthropoda > Insecta > Diptera > Syrphidae > Eristalis > Eristalis arbustorum. The sequence continues at coordinate 57,641,024 of OU744318.1, forward strand.
AGTTGCAACTTTGCAAGGACGATACAAAGCCATCAGATACACGGTGGCACTTTAGAACATTAGAGGTGAGTGTGTTGGCAAAATGACATCACAAAGAAATTGATTGGATTTTTACTTTCATGTACACTCAACAGGACTGTCAACTAAATTTACAAAATTTAATAGAAATCGAAATGGATTTCGATGAAGACTACACAATCTCACCGCAGACTTTCACATACAAGAAGGTGAGAAGGAAGAAGCGATCACTGAGGAAGAGATGGTGAGTTTTTGTTTTTTCTTACGTACACAATTTTGTGATTGACTTGTGGCTTTACGTCAAAAGGCTCCTGCCAATCAAATTGATGCTGACATTTATATATAAAGTGTTGTTTATTTGACATTGACATTAATGTGAAAATCACAGAACGTCAGAACACAACGTAATAATAAAATGTTCATCAATTGCCTTGACTTGAAGTCCCTGAGGACTTTCATGTCAAGTCAATAGCTACAGGAGGGAGGACGTGCTTATTTCTTCTTATTGAAAAATAATGGCTTTATTGGTGGGATATTGCAGTCGTCATGCCAATCAATAGGTTAGGGACGGACACTTGTGCTTCTCGATTGACTTATAAACGTTGACTTGAGCGAATCATCAAAATCTACTAAAATTTTTATAAATATTCTGAGTATGAAGTCATCAATCTCTTGCAGTGTTATGTGCCAAAATAAACGTTGTTTTGATGAACCATTTATTGCACGTTAGTGTTTTTACTGTCCGATTACTTTTGCTACAATAGGGAATTCACGGATGCTACAACGAACAAGCAGCTATAATCGATTTAGATCTACCTGGCTTCGCAAACTTGAGGACCTTTTACATTCACTAATACCTTAGTCACAAGCTAAAACCAGAAGAACCAGGAGAACATTGTCCATAGGTTTTACATGGTCTCTTGAAATCATGAAGACTCTTCAAATCCAAGAAGTCAGTGACTCAGTGTGTTAAAGCAATACAAGAAATATGAATTTCCTTCGAAAGTGGACAGCGCAATTGCTGCTATGCTATTGCTATTCATTCAGAGTTCTTTGTCATACAGCATCAAATATGGCATGAATGGTCCCTATACTAACTCCTTGGGCGAAATTATTCATCGTTATCTTTTGCCTTTATTGTCTTCATTTACTTCATTGATGATAGGGTCAACTTTGTGACCAAGGGTTCACCCAGACGTATCACATACAGTGATTGCGAATTTTTTGGAGGCTTTGCTAGTTTCTAGATTGAGCACAAGAACTACCATAAGTGGCATTACGAGCTTTAGCTCTTCTGCTGTGAACCTTCGTATTTGCTCCGCCATCATATGAAATAAAAGCTTCTGTGTAGATGATATAGTGGTGGTCCGTGGCGTTGTGGGTTTGTACTTCGACCTCAACCTCGACGTCGTAGGCTCCATTCCTGTTCTGTGCGACAAAAATGATTTCCACGCCCTCTTCGAGTCACCGACAATGCATAGTATTCCTTTCCAAAAAAAGCTTCCCTAACTTGGCCTTTCGGAGACGGCATAGAACTGTAGGTCCCTTCCACTCGTGACAGAACACTAGCACACTGGTGGTTGCTCGGGAGCTAACTACTACCTAACTACTGTAACGCCACCATATTATTATTATTATTATGTAGTTGATATGATATTCAATTCCTTGCCCTTTAATATGATTTACTGAATAAATTAAATAAAGTGGAAAAGTTTGCTTTCCAGTGCTTCTATCGATCTAATTTAATCGTCCATGACTTACTTTAGTTGTCACTCTCACAGTATTTTTCGATGTAGCAGGTTGTTGCTTTTTGTATATCCATCACAGAACAACACACAAAACACTACGTTCTGTGTTAGTGCGTGAGCTCCTAGTATCGCTTTACACAGCTGATATTTAGGTTTACTTCGTGACTAAAGATCATCTACCGACTGTTCGTCTTACATATTACTTCGAATAAACAATTTTAATTAACAAACAATGTAAACATTAACTTTTTAAACTCTTTTTTCATTGCAAAGATCATTCAATGGTTTATGCACCTCATAATGGTTCATTGCAACCATAGTTTGGTCTATACTTTTTATCAAATACTAAGTTTCTCACCCGAAGTGATTTTTGAGGAGCGTATATATTCATGCGAAAAAGGAGTTCTGACGAATTTATACGATTAATAATAATGTCGCGAATAAATTTGGCTGACGTCGCCTAACGCCTGAAACTCAAGGTTAGTTAGGAAGCTCTTCAAAAGAATATAACTTTCAAAAAACATATCTCGTGAAATTCTTTTGACCTTTTTCGAGTCTCAGTTCTTGTGTATCCTATGGAGAATCCCTAATGATGGATGAATATTCCAAGTATGGTCTAACTAACGAATTACATATGCACTTTAATCTAAATACAATATCCCGGAAGTCCTAACTATTTCTATTTAAAAATCCTAACATTGCCTTAGACTTCCAACTAGTGTAATTATAATGGAAAGAAAAATCCATCTTAAGGTCAAAAATTACACCAAGATCATTATATTATATTCCCTCGGGGCAATTTAGTCTACAATTGTTTATGAAGTAATCACAAATAATCGGAGATGTATACGCGTTAAAATTTTACAATAAGAAATATTGAGATCTAAAGCTATTTAGGTATATTTGAGCGATGTTTCAAAACTCAAAGAAGTTAACAAATAGGTCACAAGTTCCATTTAAGTTAGTTGAAGTTACTTCCTTATACCATTGCCTTAGGCAAGCCTAAGGAATTTATTTTAGAATTGAAGTAATTGCAAAATGATGAACTATTGCTCTTAACTGATAATTCCATGGACAAGATATATTGCTTGCATATCTATCTGTTCAAGAACTAATACTCTTTCCTAAGTCCTAATGACCGATTTAAACTCGTTTCGCTTAAAACAAAGCTAGAATATCCTTTCCCCTTAACGTTTCTTAAATTCTTGTTTAATAGCAAAGATAAGGTGGTGTCATTACTGACTACTTTTGGTATGGCAAGTCTCAATAGCTGGCTACCCAGCCCAGTCGAAAATGAGATATTAAATCAATAAAAGAACGTCTACTGCTCAACTGTTGATTACAACCCTGCCACAACGTTATTCCTACGTTGATAACGAGAAAAAGAGATTAAGAGCATGGAATTGTAAGTGTCGAAATACCAACCTAAAAAGAAGTGCCTATGTAGCCGGTAAGGTTAGTTGGGCTTCCAACAAAATTTCCAGCACACTTAGAATATTGTTGGTCCATTCTGATAACCAGTGCCGTTAATTTGATCCCAAAGGCAACTGGTGACTGGATCAGATTTAAAAACCAGATAAAAGCATATTAACTTTGCTTTCACTGTGACTCGAAGTTGGGACCTCTATAACCAAAGGCAGGTCATCCAGCCGGTAATAGTACTCAGTCAATTCTGAAAAATTGCTAAAGAAATATTACTAAAAGGATGCATGGCAATATTGCGCATTGACGATTAAGGATATCGGGGGACGGGGAATCAGATGAACGAGAATGCTGAGTGTACCACTTGACTTTAGTGATTATCGTCTTCCATATGGACATTTTTTTTGTTTTGTTTTTGTTTCATTCAGTTCTTTTTAATTTCGGTGTACCTTTCATATTGAATGTACAAATATTAATTCAATGCATCCAATTGAAAAGAGTTAATAGTTATTAAACAGGAATTGTTTTAGTACATTTTAGATAAATACGAAAACAAGCTGAACAAAGTTGTCTGTATTCGACCTAAGCCACGATCTTAATACACGTAAAAAAACATGAAAACAGGTGTGCGCAAGTCGCTGGTAGCCCTATTAGGGCCGCTGAGGCAGTTGAAAGATTAGCTAGCAAAATCAACAAATTTCTGATGTCGCGAAATGCTTTCCATTGCATCGGGATCGATTAATACACGTAAGAAAACATGGAAACAGGTGTGCGCGAGTCATTGGTAGGCCGCTGTGGCAGTTGAAAGATTAACTCGCAAAGAGGTAATTCCAGTGTGGACAGAGGTTTTTAAAGTGACACAACGATTCGAGCCAGTGAAGTTGATTTTTTCGTAAAGATAGTTAGGTTCTTTTTTATGAATGATTTTGAAGAGCGTTAGGCTTGCAACGTTGTTTTTGACATTCAATCTTCGAATGCTCAACACATACCGTGATGTACCATTAATTGCTTTTAGCAGCTATTGAAAGAAAAGGTAATCGCAGTCAGCAAACTATTCGCAGTATTAGGCTAAGATGGCTACTATGAGAGCTTTGACAAGCTTTAAATTGACATGAACAGGAAATATGAATTTGCTCATTGACAAATCGGAATGGAATGAGAAATAGAGGGCATGTGCTGAGAAAATGGTATGATTTTAGTCTTGTTAGGATTGAGTATAAGAGCATTTTGAATAGTTTACCTCGTAATCCTTGAATCCTCGTTCATTTTAGCAACTGACTCTTCACCCATATCAAGAAGAAAACTAGATTATATTTGAAAACCGTCTGCCCAGATATGATACTTACAATAAGACATAAGTTGTGGAAGATCATTAATTAACATGACATAATAATAATTGGTCCAAGAATAGATGCTTGAGGTTGAAAATTTCGCAAAAGACAAAAGACCAAGAGACTTTGTTAGTTTGTAGGAATAGCAATGCAAGCAATAGTCGCTATTCTATATCTGGCTTCTAAGCTGAGTATTGACAGTAGTTGACCACAAATTTCTACTGCAGAGAATACATCCCATTGACTGGTTAATCTTTTGGCTCTGCAAAGTTGATAGTATAAGTACAAGACCTGAAAGGAAATAATTTGGTGTGGGAGATGTTCTTACCTCTACATACAGACATCACCTTTGAGTAATCATTTATGTAGGTATGAACATGAATACTGTCAGAGAACTGCGCACAGACTTGTGCACAACAGATCCAATATCATCATCATCAATATATAGTCGCTATTTTGGACGTCGACTGTAAAATTGTGGGCATTTACATCGGGCGGTTCTTGACAGGTGTTGACATCATCATCAGCAGCAGCATAATACTTGTATTAATCTCCTGTTAAAGGTAGCTGATTATCATCAAAATTGGCGAGTCGCCTTCGCGGGCGAAATAAAGTGGTTACAAATTGCCTGCATTAGTATGTATCATCACTGGCATAGCATCAGGTACCGTAATCAAGACAGTCAATACTACTTTCGATTCACTTTATAATAATTTCTACTTTGGTTGAAAAGTATTTACAATGACGTCGACGTCGTTAAACTGTCACGTTGTTCAGTGAATTTCATACCAATATTTTCCATTAGTTTGTGAAAATGCATACATCGTCAGTCTAACCGGACAATGTATTAAAAAATAAGTCGCTTAAAGTTTTTAACTAGCACAGACCTCGGGGTAGGATCTTATAAATTATTCGCTTAATGGGGTTTGTCTTTCAAAGCGGAGTCAATTTAAACGGATTCATGCTTAAGGTAATTTGAAAACCTTTATTAAAATGAAATCTGGTGGTCGATCGAAGTAGCATAAACCACTGCATCTGTAACCCGTTCACGCTATGCTGACCTCGTTTATTTTCACTTATAAAATACACTTATAATTTCCTTTTTACATCCCCCTCTATAGTCTACCATGGCCTAAAACATCTGCTACTATGCCGATAAAAATTGTTTCAGACGACATTTGGTTGATGTATTTCCCAGGTGTATGACCCCTCAACCGTTGTTGTAGTACCCGTTCACCGGTCCACCACCAGATACGATCATAGAGATATTTTTGATATCTACTATCCGTTCCAGCTGAACCACACCTACTTTTTGAACGAATCGTACTGAGGTAGTTATAGTAAAAGAAACAGTCAAAAAGCGAACATTTGGCTAGTAACGAAATAATCATTTATCGAAAAGGAAAAGTCAAATCCTAATCAGATTAAAGTGTTTTCAAAGGAAGCCCTTAAAAGCGTTTTTTGCTTCCACACAACCGTCGGGGAAAAAATAAGGAAACAGTCCAGACCCCCAAAGAAACTAAGTCCCTAAGACGGATATATAAATTTACATTTTTAAAGAGCAGACCGAGTGAAAGCACATAAAGCAGCCCAACAACAGTCATCAGATAATGTGGACGAAGGCACGAAAGGAAAGTCAAAGGTCGATAAGGAATGGAGACTTCAAGCGTTCTTGGCAATTTCAATGAAACTCCTCCACCGCAGTTGAACTTTATTTTTATGTTGTCCCGACGTCCTTTTTGTTTATTCCTTTGTCGTGTGGAATTCGAAAAGGTATTGCCACCCTGCGACACCTGAGCATTGGTGTCCAAGTGTGACTATGCTAAACGAAAAACAGTACACCGGCCAAAGGACACTGGACAGGAAGACAAATTTCCGTCCATTTCTGTGTTCTGTTCATTGTAATATACACAAGTCCGGTAATTTATGCAGAATAAATGTGTGGGTGAAGGTTTGAAGTGTTTTGGAAGAGGAGTAGAAAAACGGACTGCGGTAAAGTTCGTGTTTCCTTACGAAAGGATAATTTCATGTACGTGCCAAGGATGTGGCATTGATTTGGCTCAAGGGCAAATGTGCTTATGCCATGTCTCGGCCAGAGATGGTAAGGAAACGATATTTTTTTTTGCTGGCTCCATTCAAATTCACCACGTCATGTTGATTATTTGTATAATTTTCGTGACGAAAAGAAAAGCGGGAACCGAAAGGAAATCAGTTTAGGATAAGTGACTACAACTCAGCGTTTTGTAATCCATAATATGGCCAGTTCGGGCTTACAAGGTCATTTGTACACCCGAATAAATTAGGCGTCCTGATTGACTTTGATTTGGAGCAGAAGGTAAGCTCAAGTCACACGGAGAACAGTTTTTGTGGGTAAGAAAACTCTGGGCACACCCAAGGTCATTTCTGTAACCATTTGAATGTCAATTACAAGTAAAGCGAATCCTTTTTGGGTCTCGGGCCTAAAAATCAATTTCTTTGTTATAGCAACAAAAGTCGATGATTTGTTCAAGTTTTACGAATGAATTTGTCCAATTAACTAAGGTTTCGTAATTTCCGCAGACTGAGGGGGTTTTCAAATGGTGAGAGAAGCAAAGAAGGGGATCATTGTTTTCCTTTTTCGCGGACGGAATCTAAAGTGACCCTTGTAATTTTCAATTAATTTCAATAATCAAATGCTTGATCTTTGAATGGAATCGACAGTTAAAAGGATTGGCAAGGGATGGGCACCTAAACAATTTGGTCAATTCAGTATTTAGGAAATTAATTTCTTTCACATAACTGACTCGAGCGTGTAGTACAGCAAGCATAACACCCTTTCATTGACTTCGAGAACTGATTTATGCCTCAGCATCACCATTAACGAAAATGCCCTAATCACTGATTAATCTAAAGGGTGATTTAATTTATGGGCCGATGTTAAATGTGAACCACACCTAAATGTCAAGTCGTCAATTTGTTCTGCATTTCATTTGACATTTCCCAATTTCAGACTAACTCAATTCGAACCATGGAAGGATACACAATCGAGCAATGCGTTAAAGTTATTCAGGCTTATTATGAAAACGGGTGTTCAAATCAAAATGCATATCGTACACTATTTTCGTACATTTATTTAATCGTCCAAATGTGCGTACAATCGGAAAAAATCGTGCAAAAATTTGAGCGAACCGGGTCTGTAAGTGAAAACACCAGTGCATGCCCGTACAGCTCGTGCTGCAGAAACTATTGCTGCTGTTCGCGATAGTGTGGCTGAAGAGCCGCTCACCTCAAATTCCAGTCGTGCCCAGCAGACTTGCATTTACACGCTTACAAGGTGCCTCAAGAACTAAAGCATCCTGACAATTTCAATTATAATTATATAACCACAAGGTTGGCCCAACCCCCAAGACAATCCTGGGGATGTACACAGCGATCGAAAGGCCTAGATTGACATATGACAGTGTAGTGTGGTTGCAGGCCACCCGGAAATTCAGTAATCTTAATCTGCTAACTAAAATACAGCGACTAGCATGTCTAGGCGATACGGGAGCAATTTCTACCACCTCTATCGCAGGGCTTGACGCGCAAATGAATCTTCCACCACCCAGCTTTCATCTTCAAGCTACTGCCGACAAAAGTGCTATTAGAAGTGTTCAATCGAAGTGCTGAAGGAACGTCGTACTGGCATGTTGGTATACTACACAGGCCACAAGCTGAACATTTCGAAAACCACTATACGCTCCCCTTTGACAACTTTGAAATTCCTTTCGAATGTCATTCCCTGTCAAGGGAGGAGTGGACGACAAACGATCCCATCAACAATTCACAGATGGTTCGAAGATGCAAACAGGCACATGAGTGGGGATTTTCACTGAATTGGCAAATTTTTCATTTCATCTATTATTTTATTAATTTTTATATCGCTGTACCTTAAGAATATTACAAATGTTCTTTTAATAGTACAGGAATAATTGAATTTAGCATAAGATTATATATGACATGCAGATAACTCACATTAGCTTGCTATCGTCTTAGACCTTTTCTGTCCCTAAGGGACATTCTTGATGTGGGCTTCTGTGCACTTGGCGCATTCCATGTTGCAGTTCTCCGCGGCATACCCAAACCTCTGGTCTATGTGATTGGTTCTTTAAATGTTTTTCATTTAACAGAAATAGAGGCTAAACGATTTGAAAATATGGCATCCACAGCATCTTTCGCTGCCCTCCTGGCCCTTAGTTTTTGTTGAACGGCTTTGATGAGGGCTTCCAATTCTTCAATCCGCCTCTTAACTTTTGCCAGCTCCTCTCCTTCTTCATTATGTTGAGACGTAGAAGAAACTTCACTATATTTGTCAACGCCAGAGCCTCAGCTTATTGTGAAATAGAAATCTGGGAGAATACTTCTTCCAAGGCCTTAACGATCTTAAAGATATGCCACTAACATCTCTTTCCAGGTTTACAGAACCGGAACCAGAAACATCCATACCAGGTATACCCGTATGAAGTGAGCATCAAGATACAAACAGATCTCGATAAGGAACTTTTGTTGTGAACGAGCCCTTTTTTTTGTTTGTTTGCTATGACATCTGTGAAATATATTTAGTATACATCAAGTCATTTAGCAGACAAACTCATATATTTTCATCGTGTTCAAAATGTCGAATTTTGTACCAGAAAGTGATGATTTGCGGAAAGCATTAATTTTTCGTTTTCGAATTGCAAACGATATTGGATGTAGATGACACTTTGAGTCAAAAGCATATGGCAGCAATGTTAAATGTTGCACAACAAGGAATTTCTGACCGTTTAAAGGCTATGGGAAAGATCCAAAAGTGTGGAAAATGGATGCCACATGAATTAAATGAAAGACAGATGGAAAACCGAAAAACACTTGTGAAATTTTGCTTCAAAGACACGTAAGAAAATCGGTTTTGCATCGGATTGTTACTGGCGATAAAAAATGGATTTATTTTAAGAATCCCAAACAGATAAAATTATGGGTAAATCCGGGACAACCATCAACATCGACTGCAAAACCAAATCGATTCGGCAAGAAGACAATTGTGTGTGTTTGATGGGGCCAGAAAGGTGTGGTGTACTACGAGCTCCTAAAACCTGGTGAAACCGTTAATACTGATCGCTACCGACAACAAATGATCAATTTGATCCATGCATTGATCAAGAAACCACCAGAAATGGCAAGAAGACACGGCAAGGTAATTTTGCTCCATGACAATGCACTTGCACACACCGGTTCAGGATACAATCCAAACACTTGGCTGGGAGCAGCTACCCCACCCGCCGTATCCACCATACTTGGCTCCTTCCGACCATTTGTTTTCATCGATGGGACACGCATTGGCTGAGCAGTACATCAACGCCTACGAAGAACGTAACTAACTAACTAAAACCAACTCAACTCTTAAACCTTTAAACCATACATCAATACGTTTTTCTGTTTTTTCTGTGTACCTGTACCGCGTGTACCCATAATAATTGATAAATGAAAATATGTAAAAATTTTTTTTTAATAATATTTCCTCTTCAAATCCTGCCCTCACAGTTGTCATTCTGTCATTGAACATTTACTATTCGAAGCCTGCAAGTTTTGGGTCATTGCAAATGTTTACACATGGTAGTGTTCACTCGTAAGCTAAGTACTATTTATTGCTCGTAGGCAGGTGCGCAAAATTAGTTTCCACGACTGTTTCGTAAAGGTGAGCAAAATCAATTATCATTAGCTTAAGTGGTTTCACATTGTCTGTTTTTTCATCTTCCGCTTATCTGAAAGCAGGCAGCAGCTCAAACTTTGAATGTAAACTTTAGTAAGTCACTCAAGGCAATATCTCATCTCACTTGATGGTGTTCCGAATTGTTTTTTAACCGCAATTTAATCACTTTCACCCTCCGTTCATTATCTGTCTCCATCAGTCTGAGATACATTCGCTCCATCAAACTTAAAAGGGAACTTGTCTTTTCTCTCTAAGGACTCACCGAGGACAGCCTCCTTAATGATTAATTGCAAAAAAGGACGACAAAAACAAATAAAACTCCTGGGGAAATCTCTCATCAGTTCCCCTGAGCTTCTTTACTTTCATTAGCAACAAAGGAGCAAACAAGAAAAATAATCTTGTAGAGGAAAGAACAAAAAAAAAATGCCTACAACACTGATCACACGGAGTTTTGAGAATTCCCAATTAGCCTCAAGAAGGAGCCGAAAAAAGGAAATGAACGCAACGATACACACTAACACGTAATAGACTACTTGACATAACTTCTCCGCAGGCATGGTGTCTGTCAGTATTTTCTTTAAAATGCAGGAAATACCGAGAAGCCCATCCCTGAGCCAGGAGTGACAAGCAACAGGATTCGGATGAATATAATTCCATTGGGCAATTCTGTTCTTTAGGCGGATGCTGGGGGGTGAACATATGCTGTAAATATATTAATGAGCAACACAACGTATCGGAGATAAAAACCTTTAAACGAAATTTAAGTTGCCCAAAGAAAAATGGAGTGACGGACTTACAAAGTGAAATGGAGCTGCACTAGTCTTTAACTCTGAACAATTTGGTATTCTCTTTGAGTATTTCGGTAATGACTAATGCCGAAGGAAAGATAAACACAATCAGGGTACGTATTTCATTCTTGGAACATGCAAGGCTCCTCGGAACGCGTGAACATCGAGAATGTAGGAGTGTCTCACGTCGATCAAAATGCGATCAATCTGGTTGACTGCTGATTGGTCAGGGGACCGCCAGGTCTCTTTATGGATGTTAAGGTGTGGGAACCGCGTGCACATCCCAGGTTACGCTCCGAGGCGAAATCTACCGGCCTGAATCCGTTTCCGTTCACCTTGTACGATCTTGGTGTCAAAGCTGAGGTATCGATCGTATGCTCTTTGTAGGGGATCATAAAAGTCATCCTTGCCATCATCATCATACTTCTTGTTCGGTGTGCGCAACTCTTGATGTGGATTTTTATGAGGAGTTCGCGTGGATTGAACCTAGATGCATAGGCCATCACGGTCTTGAGTTATATATGTTCATTGAAATTACATATACAAAAATCTACAACACTTAAATGCAATACAAACTATATACAAAAGCATGGTAAAATTAATATACGTTCACTATTAGGTATTAAGTTTATTGTACAATTCACGTTAAGCCTACTATTATTACTAAGTTACATCTACCGTATTTGAAGTTACACTAGAGCCAATTGAACAGCAAGAATGACTAACATTTCTAACTTCTTCTATGACTGATGCTACAGTCCGTAAGCTCGTCGTTCAATCTCCTCCTCCAAACACCATCCGTACATACGGGACCGAAGATAATTGGGAGGAGTTTTCTCTCGAAGCGCCCAAAAATATCCTCGTTCGCTTTAGTTAGTGTCCATGCTTCTGCGCCATAAAGCAGGACTGAGATTATCAGGGTCTTATATAGAGATATCTTGGTTTTTCAAGAGGTAGCTTTTTTCCTCAGTAGCTTACCGAGTGCTAAAATGCAGCGCTTGGCCAACGTGATCCTCCGTTTTATCTCCACAGTAGTGTCGTTGTTTGTATTAACTTCGGTGACTAGGTAAACAAAGTTCTGCACTACTTCAAGACTTCGGTGTTGGTGGACCTTTTACCTAGACAGCATATACTTCGTCATAACATGGGATGGTGGCTTTCGGTTAATGAGAAAGTCCCATCTTGGTGCTTCCTTCTCGTTGTTCACAAGAGCCCCACTGACAGCCCGTTGTTTTCCTAAGATTATGTTAATGTCATCGGCATATGCAAGCAGTTGCACAGATTTGTGCCTCTGGTGCTGACATTTGAACTTCGCACGATCCTCTCGAGAATGATATTCAAAAAGTAAGTTGCAGGCTTGTGCGTCGCCTACAATAAATCCTTTTCTGACACCAAAGGTCTAGGTACAATCTTTACCGACCTTCGCGGAGCATCGGGCATTTTTCATGGACACAAAGTCCGTCACAAAGACGGACGAGTTTTGTAGGGATGACAAAACTAGATAAGGCGCCGTATAACTCGTCTCTATAAATAATGTCATACTCGGATTTAACGTCGATGAATAGGTGGTGGGACTTGAAACTGCTTGGTCCTTGCACAGATCTGCCGTAAGGTGAATATTTGGTCTATAGTGGATTTCTCTGGCCTGAACCCGCAAGGATATTGCCCAATCAGACTGTTACGTTGGGTATAGGCTTTTACGCAAAACGGCAGAAAAGATCTAAAGGATATATTTAGAAAACTTATCTCTCTGAGATTCCATCAATCGGGCATACTTTCATCCGATCAGATTTTTAAGATAAGTTGGTGTATGCACCTTACCAAATCATCACCAGCTGCTTTGAAGAGCTCCGCTAGCAGTCCATCAGCAAGCGAGTGCTGCCGTCACTTCACTCAGGTCGAGAGGGCGGAGTCTTGTAGTTTTATGGATGGATTATTCTGCCTAACAGCGGTGATTTGGTCGTCCTCACCGTTATACAGATGTGGTCTTTCCAAATTTCCAGCACCGACTGTACTTCTAGCACTAGATTTCTATCCTTATCCTTGCAGGCTTCCGTTCGTTTTTGCGAACTTAACATGTTCTTTTTACCTCTTGGTAGAGTTTCCGAACATCGTTCCTGAGGGATGTTAACCCTCAATCTCCTCGATCGCGCACTTACCATGTTCCTAATACTTCTAACCCCTCCTCAAAAAATGGTTTTGGCTTTTGGCAAGCATTCTGTTTGTCATTTTTGCTCTAAACCATTTGCCGTCGTCCGAAAGAGTAACTGGTTTCAGAAGTTTGTATTGCTTGCTATTGTTTTGCGAAGTTCAGTTTTACCCAGCATTTTTAGTTTTCCAGCACGGGTTGGATACACCAAAGTAATGAGGGGTATGTATACATTGCCCTTCTTTCTAAGAATAGCTATGACAGTCAATTTTCGCATGCACTTCGTTGATTGCCTCACAATATTAGGCTGCGTATATGCTATAGTTTGATGTACATCATATTGTTACCATCAGATTTGGATCAATACCTACCACTTCCCTGATTTGTTACGGTTGTCAAGCAGCATCCGCTTTTCATCTCAGGGGTTTTTGCGCCTCGTTCAGTTCCACTCCTTTAAAAAATGTTCTCTAAAACATGCTTAGATTATTTCCCTTCAGTCATATCTTCGGGAATAGGATTTCCTTTTCCAAGATATATTTTCAAAACTGCTGTTGTTGCATCTACTGTTTGTAAGACCTAGCCAGTTATCAAAACCGCCTACCGAACAATGCTCTTGTTAATTATCTCTATGTTATCAATATAGCACTAGAACACAGTGGGTGAGGGCACGAGTACACACACATTTTCCTGCTTTGAAGCTGTCTAACTAATTCAACTATACGCAATGGGTTGTCTTTAGTATTCAATAAAAAATAAGGAAGTGAAGCTTTCATTTTTGTATGACATCTTCTGTGAAGTTGTTAGTTATTTCGTCAAGGCTATAACTGCTTCCAACCACACCTTTGATTGGTCTACAAACAAAAGGCTCTTCTTGTTCCAAGCCCAACCTGCAATTAGAGCGTTGACTCGTCGCACATATTTTCCAGCTGTCTGGGAAAATTGATCAGACGGGTTATATTCTCGTCGGTGGTTATGAGTGCAAGGATAGCTTTGAAATAGCGGTTATCTTTGTTGTCTACAACGTCAGCGTTTGGTGTGTTTGCCTGGAATTAAGAACAGTAGCCAAAGAGGATAATTGCTGTTGCAAACCTAGTACTAAATACATAACATCGCCCCCTGCTGTCGCTGTATCCTTTTCGTCCTCGTGGAGTAGATACTTGGTGGAGTTTTCAACCTTTCCGAGAATTTGGGCGCTCGTTCAATAAATTATGATCTGCTGTTGCTTGGTTACTTAGTTCTTCTCAGAATCTACTTGAGTTCATCTCTTCTCAGATCTTTTATTTTTGGAACATACATAAATCTATGAATTTTTTTTACGAAATAGAATTTTCAGAATGATTTGATGCGTTAAGAGTCAAACTAACCGGAATAAATAAATATAATCCATTTTGTTTTCTCAACAACATTTGTTATATTTTTGGCTGCTTTTGATGCGTTGGTCTGTCCGTTTGGTCACAAGCTGATTGTACAGATGGAGTTTGGTAACAAACTGTACTGCAAATTAGTTCATCTTATTCAACGCTAGCCTAAGTTAGAACTAGGCTGCATTTCTAACCAAATTACCTACAATCGTTGGCATGAAGCTGAAAATGTAGACAAGAATCGAACGTAATTCATGAAATGAGAACATTTTTATTTCAGTGATGTGCACCTTCCTACTTACATAATAGTGATGAGAACTATAGAATGAATTGCACTTTTGATAGTTAGTAACTGAATGATTTCAACTATCGCAAAGTTTTATTCATTCATTTACATACTAGGTCGTTAAAAACCTATGACAAGGGTTGAGGGTGGGGATAAGTTCATAGTTTGCAACTATCGAATAACTAGATAGCTTTTATTCGATAGTTCCCATCACTATATAAACACTCTTGCATAGTGCATCCAATTTACCAGAAACACTCACTTATGTGCCAGGGTTATGTCGGATTTAATAGAATCGATGAACTAACTGACCAACGTGTGCACAAACATCCCGTTTTAAAGCACAGTTTTTAGAACGAAATATTCTTCTTACTCAATCTCAGTTTAATTAATTTGCCTATTCCCTAAAAACCATTTATTAACTATAAACGACTGTATTGAATTACTCTGTATGGAATTATGTATTCATTATTTTGGGACACCAACATTTCTGTATGAATGTTAGCTGTCGGCATCATCAAGTCCAAGTTATTCTTAAATAATTAATATATTCATCATTTCATAACAACAATGAATGAAACATTGAAGACAATATTAAATTACGCTGCATTAAAGAACATGTTTAAGCGGAACTGGGGTTTTTAGATTGGTAATAGGTAATAATAATAATCATAATGTGGGTGGCCAGACAGTATGTTGAACCAGCGCCTGGTCTTTGCAGCATTGGCGAAACTCATCATTTTTATTTCAGCTGCGCACACATCATCAAAACATCATATTAATTATATTTTTAAATGGACTTAATTTCCTTTAAGCCCTTCTGAATAAAATCGTTTTAGTAGTTTTATCATTTTATAAAAAGCGCTATGGATGTAAGTAAAGTATGTGAGCGAAACCTATACAGAGTGTGAACAATAGAAAAATATTTGGAAGTTATCAGATGCATTGACGGAGTGGGTTGATTGTTCACAATTTTTGTTTTTCGGTAATACCACTTTTTTCGTTATTTGTGTACATTTTTCCTGTTGAATAATTGTTTTTCTAACAGTTGATTAATAAAGGGAAATGATGAAATATTGAAAAAATGTGATTAAAATGCCAATATTTGTGTATGCAGTTCTCTGTGGACAATCCGATAGACACAAAGGCTTGTAAATAAAATGATTAATGCAGTAAAAATTGAATTGAAATGAACAAACTGTAATGAGAAACAAACTAGTTTCTGAGTGAGCCAGTGTCCATGAGTATTCAATTTAAGGACACATCAACATCATTTTCCGAATCGCATGACTAACTAAAGTGGTCGTTGGGTAAAACACGCACTAGATATCTCCAAGCTAGTCATCAGTGGTGGCCCATGTCGTTGTGGCGTCGACCCCAGCCTCGACGTCGTAGCTTCGATTCCGACTTTGTGCGCCAAAAATAATGTTCACGGCCCCACCTCCTTCGAGTCACTGACTATGTACAAAGAGTGTTCCTGGTCTTCTCAAGCTTCTCCATTCGGAGTCGGTTCACTTACACTCGTGAGAGTATAATAACACGCACAACACGAGTGGTGCCATGGCCCTCTATGGGCTGTAGTGCCACCCATATTATATTATAAAACGGTCAGACTAACTGATCAAATTTTGGACTTTATTTGATCACCTCGTCCTGGGTCTGCCAATGGATGACCTTCACGATGGAGTCGTATTTAGGGGAAAAATATATTTCCATAATTAAATAATTTTTGCTCAAAATAATTAAAACCTCTATTTAGGCTGTCTCAAAACCGTTTTGTGTGTTAAATATGTCCCAATCTGTTCCATTGTTGTTCAAGTCTTTGATGCAATGAAATATTATGGTTAACCTATTATTTTAGTATTTCCCTTTATGTTTTGGTGATGGCTACACTGGAGGATGTGTACCTTTGTGTTGCTTTATAAGATAAACATGTATTCTGTCCATTTCCGTTTCAGTACAGTCGGCACTGTTTACCACCTGGAGATCGTCCCCCCACAAAATGTACGCTTACATACTTCAGCTTAAGCTTCTTCTGCTTATTTGTTTTTACTTGAAAAAAAATCAAGTCAGATCTGATAATTTTTAATATTTTGCCCGTTAGAGTGTTAAAAGTATGGGGAAGAACTACTAATCACCATCTGCGATATTGATATATGTTCTAGACTTTCCGGAAATCTGTTCAAGCTCATAGGAACGAATGTCCCATCGCATGAAGTATCACTGTGTGTATGTGTGGCCCACATTAATTGTGTTCGTAATGATTGCTCATACGATTCACCGCCGGAAACTGGAATCTTTGTGGTGGCCTTGGTTGAAACCAAAAATGTCATGTCCTGAAGCACGTTTCCCTCGTTTTGACCGCAGTAAAAACCGTAGAAGTGACAGAGTGCTGCGTCTCTTGAACTAAATTTCCTCGACAAGGCTGTGTGATGTTTTATATTCTTGTCTTCACACGTATATCATTGGATAATTAGGCACCTTAATGAAGTTGATGTTGCGAACTTAATATCATTTCACCTTGAAGGATATTAAAGTTAATCAAAAATGTATTAAGGTTAATGTGGGAAACATTCAGGAATAAAACTGTGTCATTTATCACCTATTTAGGTTTAAGCACTCTTTGCACTCCGAATAAAATTTGCATACACATGCTATATGTATTTTGACATGGACAAATACCTAAAGTGGCATCTGCGGGAAACAATCGAACACCATTAGGAGTTATAGCTATAATCCGTGGCTATAATAACGCTACACACAAACTGCCACCGCCACCAAAGCATTTGGAGTAAAAGAGTTTATGTACTCAGTGACAGAGGGGAAATCTGTTGGTGGTTGTTGTGTAGCATGCGAACGAGAAAGCGCCGCGTCGGCGCAACCGTTAAGTTATACATAATCAACTCCGAATGTACATACATGAGCGCCTATAAAAAAATTCCACAGCCAGAGCGCAACAGTGTTTTCAAGCACGAATGCTTACTTACTTAAGGTGGCGCTACAGTCCGGGGTGGACCTGGGCCTCAATCAACAAGCGTCTCCAGCCAGCTCGATCTTTAGCTAGCTGTTTCCAGTTTCGCACGCATGGTTGGTTGAGGTCCCTTTCCACTTGCGTGCGCCACCTGAGTCGTGGTCTTCCTCTACTGCGCCGTCCCTCGGGGGTGGATTCGAAGA
Organism: Eristalis arbustorum; assembly: GCA_916610145.1. Classification (NCBI taxonomy): domain Eukaryota; kingdom Metazoa; phylum Arthropoda; class Insecta; order Diptera; family Syrphidae; genus Eristalis; species Eristalis arbustorum. Next base: position 57,659,011 of record OU744318.1, read on the forward strand.
CTTTTCGGTCCGGAGCATTGGTTTCCATCCGCTCTACATGACCTAGCCATCTCAATCGTTGGATCTTCACTCTTCTGGCTAAGTCGATGTCGCTGAACAGCCCGTTCATCGTTGTATCTCCTCCTCCACTCACCATATATGCAGACGGGACCGAAAATCACACGAAGAATTTTCCTCTCGAAGCAACCATGAGCTGCTTCATCCGCTTTTGACAGAGTTCATGCCTCCGCGCCATATAGCAGGACTGGGACGATTAAGGTCTTGTAAAGCGTTACCTTAGTTGTTCGAGAGATGGCTTTGTTTACCAATTGCTTTCTAAGCCCAAAGAAGCACCGATTGGCAAGAGTTATTCTTCGTTTGATTTCAGCGCTGGTGTCGTTGTCTGACTTGATAGTGGTTCCTAGGTGGACAAAGTTTTTAACTACCTCAAAGTTATATCTGTCTGCCGTGACGTTCTGACCGAGACGTCGGTGTTGGGTGTCCTTTCTTGTTGACAGCATATATTTGGTCTTACCCTCGTTTACCGCTAAACCCATCTTCGCGGCCTCCGTTGCAATACTCACAAAAGCGCCTTTGACATCACATTGCTCTGTATAGCTCGTCTCTATAAATGCTTTCATACGCGGCCTTAAAATCGATGAACAGGTGGTGGGTATATCGATGGTGGATTTTCCTGGCCTAAAGCCACACTGGTATGGACTGACAAAGTTGTTGACGAATGGCCTTAGGCGTTCACACAGTACGGCAGATAAGATCTTATAGGCGATGTTAAGGAGACTTATCCGCCGATAGTTGACGCAGTCAAAGGGGTCTCCTTTCTTGTGGATCGGGCAAACAATGCTGAGGTTCCATTCATCGGGCATGTTTTCCTCCGACCATATTTTGCAGATGAGTTGGTGCATGCACCTTACCAAATCATCGCCTGCGGCTTTAAAAAGCTCGGCGGGTAGGCCGTCAGCTCCAGCAGCCTTGTTGGATTTCAGCTTAGATATAGCAATCCTCACTTCATCCGGATCGGGTGGACGGAATTGCTGATCTTCATCGTCCCTTTCATTGGGGTTGAATGGTTCGTTCTGCCTGACAGCGGAATTTGGTTCTTCGTCGCCGTTATACAGTCTGCAGAAATGGTTTCTCCATATTCTCAGCATCGACTGTGACTCTACTACGATGTTCGCTTGTTCATCGTTACAGGCTTCGGTTCGGAGTTTATAACCTTGACTGGTTGACTTTACCCTTTGGTAAAACTTCCTTACCTCATTCCTGCAGTAGTATCCCTCTATTCTGCCGATCGCGCGCTTCTCATGCTCCTTCTTTTTTATCCTGAGAAGCCGGTGTTCGTCTCTCCTCTTCTGCTCGTAGAGCTTCCGAGCAGCTCTTGTCCTTCTTTGCAGTGCCGCTTTGTATGCTTCTTGCTTGGCTGCATTCGCCTGCCGACACTCATTGTCAAACCAGGGGTTTCGTTGTGGTGGCGGATTGAGACCCAGCACATCGGAGGCGGCATCTCTGATGGCTTTTTGGCAATGCTGCCACTGATCTTCAATACTTGATGTTGGCGGTGTAGGATTTCTTAAGAGAGACACGATCGGAAAAGGATTTTGCAATCTCTTGCGATTGTAGTCGGCCGACGTTGAACTTCCTCACAGTATTTCTTTGTTTTGGCGGTGTTCGGGATATCCGCAACCTTACCTTGGCTACTACAAGGTGGTGGTCCGAGTCAATGTTGGCACCTCGGAACGTTCGGACATCTATAATACTGGAGGAGTGCCTTGCGTCGATCGCAATGTGATCAATCTGATCGATGGTTGATTAATCAGGAGATCGCCATGTCCCTTTGTGAATGTCGAGATGTGGGAATTTTGTACTGGCTACTACAACATTTCGCCCCGCAGCAAAGTCGATCAGCCTCAATCCGTTATCAGATGTGTTGTCGTGTAGATTCTGCTTCCCGACCGTACTACCAAAGATGTTCTCTCTTCCTAGCTTTGCGTTAAAATCGCCAAGAACAATTTTAATGTCGTAGCTAGGGCATTGCTCATACGTTTTGTCCAGGAGCTCATAGAACCTGTCGTTGGTGTCGTCATCTTTCTCCTTGGTGGAGCATGTGCGCATATAAGGCTTATGTTAGCAAATTTAGCCTGGATGCGAATTGTCGTGAGGCGCTCGTTCCCTGACTTGAACGATAAGACTTCTTGCCTAAGTCTGCCTCTAACGACAAATCCACATCCAAATAGTCGCTGTTTTTGTTGCTTGTAGCAATCACCGTAATATATATCACAGTTTTTCATCCTTCTTTTGCCCGGTCCATCCCATCGTACTTCTTGGATGGCGGTTATGTCTGCTTTGCAGCAGACTTGGGCTTCCGCTAATTGTTCGGCTGCACGTGGCCCATAAAGGGACCTTACATTCCACGTACAGATCCGAAGGTCGTTGTCAGTAGGCTTGTTGTTGCTTCGTAACTATGGTTTTTTTGTGTGGCCGGGCAGTTACCCCGACAGCACAACCCCCAACCTGGAGGGCCAGTTCCTTTTTTGTAACCCCTAGGACAAGAGGTCGCACTTATAAGTTTGGCGGGTTGAGCTCGGGTGAACTACAACCAGTACCCGATGGCTACCACTTGGAGGTAAAATAAGCACAATTGGTGTGTAGGAAAAGTTGCAACACTGGTCATCGCCAGGTGGATGCCAGTCAGTGCCTACCCGATTCCCATAGCACCCAGCCATCAGCACGAATGCTAGCTGATATAAATATAGGAACGGCGGACGGAGGACAGTTTAGTTTTGGATCTTGTATAATGGTGATCAGAGTGTTATAAGTGTGAACGTGAAAGGCAGCAAGAAAAAACTAATTGTGGTTATTTAAGTCTAGTGAATACGTAGATACAGTTTTGTGTAAAACGTAACAGTATGGATATTCTCAATTCACTAAACAGTCTGAACTAGAAAAGTAATATCGGTTCGGACAGTCAGGCCGCCACCTGGACAATGTCTTGTTTACTTCAAGAACATCATTTATTAGCAGGCTATCTCTTAACGAGACGGCTGAGGATTTCAAAAGGATATAGGTTTTCCTACGTAGCACCAAAAGGAGATTTACCTTGTCTACCAATCGCTAAGACCTACCATATTCGTAAGTTTACAAATGCTTAGAAAGCACCGTCTTCCTCATATAGCAGAAATATTGCCACAATTAAAACTTAATGGCTCGGTCTGCACAGAGTCTCAGTCTAAGAAGATCCTCATTCATAACACTCATCGGCGTTATAAGCAAACATTGCGCAATTGGCATACAGCATCGCAGAAACTATTTGTGCAGTAGCTGCGAGGTGAGAGAAACCAAAAATCACCTCATCTGCTCTTATAGCGCTCTAACGAGCTAAATAGCGAAAGCATTTGTCAACAGAGACTCTTTACCACAAGCATCAACTGCTTCCAAGTTTAGGAGTAGATAACCCCGTCCATCACAACTGGCCTACTCTGGGCTAAGTGTGAGACACCTTTAACAGTCCGCCAACAAAAACTAACCTAGCCTTAGACTAACAACTGTATTCGGCATTTAGAACTTGCTGGCTGACCACGTAATAAAATCTAACCGATGTCATTAATTTTTTTAAGTGGATGTATAGTATCACTTGTTTTGAGCAATCGTTCTTTTTCCAAATCAGTTGTTCCCTTAGGATTTTACTAAAGTTTCAAGCCAACTCTTATCGAAGCCCCGAATAGGTTTGTCCACCAGGGTATATGTATTTCAGTCTCCACGGAACACAACCCCGTAAAGGTATCTCTTTTTTGTAATATGTCACAATATATCGCCAGTACCTATTTTTAGCAAATCTGTTTCCGAAACGAATAACTCACTCTCTCGGCGGGTACCAGGGCATTCTTACACATGTACCAGTATGTAAGTGAAGCCAGTGAATTCCCGGATCCATTCAGCAAAATATCCGCTTAAATTCCATAGCGTGCGAATCTGTCACATTATCTAAGATCTCTGAAGACGATGTAGTAAATCAATGTGAATGAATGTCTTCTAACCCGGCACAATGACAAGGACCATCCACCCTCCGCAGCTGGGAACCGCCGAAAGTAAAAACTAAAATGGTGAACGTGGAAATTCTTTCAGCAACAAATAAATTCATTTTCCCTGTAATAAATTTTCCACTTTTCCTTTCACAGAATTTTGTATTTTTTTTCCTCCTTCAGAGTATGTTTGTTTCACAGTGAAAAAAGGTATAAAAAATAATATCCCCTAGATACTGCAGAAAAATGTTTTTTCCCCCGAGGAAACCCCAGACACAAAACGTAGCAGCACACACAACTTGTTGAATAACCCTCCACCGGAGTGCGGTGCGGTGTGCGGGATGACTAGGAAGGTTGATGGTGCCCCTTAGCCACCGCCACCATCCACAAAGAAACCGAACAAAGCAAGAACAAACCATAGCCTTCATTTGAATGCTGTATCATCAAAATAAAAGAAGAATACATCCTTACATAATACATTACTTTGCTTTTGGTGGTTTATATCTGCAAGGATGGGCGGAGTATTCCCCTTGCAAATTGGGACACAAAAAGCGCAAAAAAAACAGGCCACCTCTCGGCGAGCTGTGTTAGAAAATGTTGATTGTAAGGTGCTTAAAGTTCAGGGGTTAAGTACGGCATCCCGGGGTGTGGTAAGCTGCTAAAGTGGTTTACGATATGCAAATACCCATAAAACCGAAGACGAACAGGCGCTTCTACTTTTCGTGTGTATTTAGCGCTTATGCTGGGATACAATTTAGTTAATTAATGTACGGTAATGTGCAGTTGTTACCTTGCGACTATGTTTGAATAGTTTTTTTATGACCCGGAAGAAGAATTTAAATGAAATTAAACGAGGATTTGGGACGCTCCGAACCCATTTGGCCGTGTTGTGCGTGCCATGGTGATTGTGAAACGTACACTATTTCAAAGAGACCCGGGTAAAGATACCCAGTGTGTGGCATAACTTTTTGTTATTCACCGTACCCGTGTATGCCGTATCCCTTGCCCGAGCGAACCACAGACTTTCCGCATCGTAAATTCCGGGTTTGTTGTATCGCAGATTTCATACCGAACTTTCAGTGTTGGCGCATGAATCAATATCTCAGCCCAAGAGCTTAACACTGTGAACTAACATGGGTCTCGCATTGAGTTTGTTAAACCTTCACACTAGGGGTTGGGTGAACGGTCTTAAGTCTTCCTTGTGCTGTCGTTCATTAAACGTATAAAATTGAAAGAGCAGGGATTATGTCAGTATATTTACATATACGGCCTGTAAATGTATGTACCACACCTACATACCTATGTATCTATGCCAGAATTGGCAATTAATTTCTACTAAATTACAGCTGATTTGTGATGAGTTTGGATACGGAGGGCATGTCAAAAGCGATATCATAATATGTATCAACGATAAAGTTTAGAATGTAGAATGTTTCAAAATTGACTCGTTTGGAGAGAGGAAAGTCCAAGGGACTTTATTGAGCTGCTATCGTTGGTTCGGTGCTCCGATGAAATGATTAGTTAAGATAACCATTCCAGCATTATACTCGATGGATCCAACATGTTGATAGCATAATTTAATGACATTAATTTGAAAGTACATATGTATGTGAAGTCTTGGAAGCTTCACGAAAATGTAGCGCAGGTATATACCCTAACTGTAATTTATTGAACACGAGTTTAATTTCGTGGAGTTGGCGATCATGGACTTATTGGTTAATCCCACTACTCTACACAACGAATACTGTTCATCTTAAAAAAGGATGAGTATTGAATGTATTCATTATTTTGTTTTTGGATCGAATGGATTCATTGCACTCGGTGTACACTGAACTAAGCGTTTGGTTGTCAGTGCGTAAAGTATTCACTCAGTAATCAAAAAAAAAACTCAAGATAGGAGTGGAATGAATACAGTACTCCAAAAAAAAGGATGAAACTGGTTTCAAGACGTTCATTGCTGACCTTACATATGCATTTTATTGGGTAATGTGAACAACAGGATGTGAGTGTGTTTGCAAAATTATTGATTGCTGAACCTTCGGAACGGACAGTACTGCAACTATGTAGGAAGGTTTTTCGAATCCTAGCCTCCTGGTTCAGGAAGCAGATATGAAACTAACCCCAGATATAAGAGTCAAGTGAACGCAGAGAAGGTCAAACATTTAGTTCAACCTTATTTATTCTCGTGTGAAATTTATTTTAAAATATCCAAAACTTATTGTTTTCTCTGTCGTTAAGATGATTGTTTAAAAAAATGTCAAGTTAACTACCTTCACATTTATTAAGAAGAAGGCGTCCCACGTGGCTTTCCACGATATTATATTACCAACGTGCTTGTGGATTTGTTTTCACATACATTTAGCGCGAGCTCGATGTTATGCTATACGAGGATTCGACCAAACTGCGAAGCGTCACGACAAGGAAAAAGTGTATGCACTAATTGAATTGATTGTTGAGCTCCACGACATGAATCGATATCAGTGCAACATGCGGAATTGTAATTACCTGATAGAGACAGCCAGAATATGCACAAAACATTGACACATTTGCATTTATTTCTCTACTAATGAATTGTCTGTTCCCCAAATCAAAGTATAAAGTAATCAAAGTGAAAATCATATCTAATTAATGTTAGAATATAAGCAGTGAAAACGCTCCTGTCAGCTGTTTTTAACATTGGCGAACAGAAACAAAACTTGTATGTACCCTAATGCCCAAATGCCTGTCTGTCTCTTACATAATGAAGTGGTGCTGCATTTGCGAGTGAATAAATACGTAACTTTTGTAACAAAACGCTGTTGTCATAGATATATTGTAAATTTGATTAACATTTTGAAAAGAAAATATTGTTTCCCCTTCAAATAAAATTAAATTATATGGAGTGCATAAAATTTGCTGTGCCTTGACTGCCAGACATACCGTATCTTGCAATATGGCAGAAGAATAAGCGGCGCCTTGAAGAGTCTTGATACTCTTGCCTACGAGCAAAACCCGATCGATTACTCAGCAGGGCAGCCAGGACCTGGCTTCTCAACAACCACTCATGTTGTGCGTGCTATAGTTCTGTCATGATGGAAAGGCACCTAGAGTTTCATGCCGACTCCGAACGGCCATGTTTGAGAAGCTTTTTCTGGAAAGGAATATACTTTGAGGATTGTCAGTGACTCGAAAGAAGCGGATCGTTAATAGTGTTTTGTCCAACATGATTTAACACGTACCACCAATCGGGCAATGTGCAATCAAAATAATTTACTAGTTTAAAATTCTGACGTTTGTAATACTGTCACAATCGGTTTTTCCAGAGCCATACTATTTGACAAACACATTTCTCTTGAGCTTTTTCTTACAGCGCAGTATTTACATATTCAGGAGAGACTTCGTCTTAGTCGTGGATACCACTAAATAAATATATGTAATGTCAATCAGACACAAACACTTCACATCCTTCCCATTTAATAAACACAAGAGGAAGTAACCACATTTAAAAACTTCTAGGAGGTCGGCGTGTCATGTGAGCAGTGAACTTAAAAGCGACAATAAAAATACAACTTAGTAGTACTAACCAAGTTACAAAGCGTGTTTTCAGTCCATATGATTCTGACACAACCCTGAGTAAATTGTATTTCATATTACCTTAAGGGACACTTTCACTATGATCTCAACTCAAAGACGTACAATTTTTGTTGAATACCGAATCAGAGTTCACAGCGTTGTTGAAGATACGTTAGAACAAGTTTTCTTTCGTTCTATTCACAAGAATCAAAAAAACATTTTTCGTGGCAAGATAAAGTAGTAATTTCAAGAGTACATGGATATCTATCTAAGGACATGGCAAGATTCTGCCCAAAGAACTTGCTTTTAGGTGATTACACTGTAATGGCGAAGGGTTTTGCTATATCAGATAAGTGGATTGAGCTCTCGTTAAGGCGGCGGCAATTCGTGTGTGTGTTTTATCATAATCATCAAATCATCACATTATGTGTTGAGACATGCAACGTCGCCCTTTGAAGATAGAAATCTTGAATTTTTTAAATCACTTCGTTTCTCGTTTTCGCAGAACATCTCAATGGTAAATGTTATTCACATTAACATTTTCTTCTCCCCAATCTACAAACTCTCCACCTAAAAGAAGAGTTTCTTTCAATTTCAAAACAGATGAAGCAATAATAATCTAACCTTTGGGACATGAGCCGGAAAGACTTCTGCAAAAGCGCGAAGTTGTGGGAAAAAATGGCTATAGGGACAATTAGTTGTAATATTCTCTATACTTAACGAAATATTGTGACGTTTTGTTTTTGGACTCACTTTACATTTTCAGCGAATTTCATTATTTCATTCATTTTCTTTTCTTGTATTTCTACTTCCAAAACCTATTTTCTAATAATTATTGTTCTTGACATGATAAAACTTTATCAAATTGCAAGATTTCAAAACACGACTAGTTAGCCGTATTGTCTGCTCATAAAAGCTTAGTTCCCACAACATACGGCTATGAGTACATTCACTGGAGTACTCTCGTTTGCACCGCAACCACTCTGTTCCCGCGAATGCGTGCTTTCATGCGAATTAGTAATATGAAATGACCCTTCGGAAAAAATGATAGCGGTTGCATGAATGTGTTCTCTGTTACCCAACTGTTAATTGCAGGTTTATAATTGCCATCAATTGACTTCAGATTACCTCCATTCTGGTGGTATATTTCTTTCGAAAGTACTAAGAATCGATAAAATTAAGGTTACTCAACAGATGGGCTTACTTGTAGAAGATTGTACTCCGAGCTTAGATTGGAGAAATCACATGACAGTGCATTTCGTTACCGAAATTCGGTGCAAGTTTCAAGTCTGCCATTGCGATATGTTTCGATTTGCAAGCCGCTGGTCTTCTTCAGGATATGCTTTAGTCTGAAAACTTTGCTTATTCGATTAGTCGGGCATATTGTCGTGCTTTACCCAAATTTAGGTTTTTATAATTTCGATGTTAAAAGTTTAAATTAAATTCTAAATTTTATTCAATTATTTTATGTTCTTAAAATTGTAAATGAGATTTTATTAACATTGAAATAATATGTTGGAATGATGGTTGATTGGAATAAAATATGATAATAAGAATTTTGGCGGAATCATAAATATTAACAATTTTCTTTGCTAGGATGGCGGGGCTTATGCATACGTATCTCGAATTTCTCTTGCAGTTTCATTCTTCGAATGATAGTTTATTAACTGTGGTGGCTGTTAAAAGCAGCCAGTTTATTAGTGCTTTAAATAAGGTCAACAATAAAAAAGGTGCACTTCCTGTTACCTTCTGCAGTTAAAGAATGAATATTTTGTCTAATCAGTAATAATACAAAAAATGAATTGGTTTATTTTTATTCACAATTTATGTAACATGTAGTACATGCTCTTGATCTTCAATAGTTTTCTGATGTACTATTGAAGACTAAGTTGAGAAATTCTGGATTGTACTTCACCCTTTGCAGATCTTTTTACTATTAAGTCTTCTTTTTACGATTAAGTAACCATCTGAGTAGACAATAGTTTTGAAGAACCGAAGTACAAAACAAATGATAATAAAAATGAGGATAATGATACAGGTAATTTAATTCATAAGGCAACCATAATTTAGCGAGCCAATCATCAACATTTTCCTTGAGACTTCCTTATATAATTCAATTTGGATGTTACATATTTAGACTGAATACAAATTGTATCTGAAATGAAATTCTAGTCAGCACCGGTAACATAAGCTGACACAAGCCTTTCATTCAACGCCGTTAGTTGTAAACAAAACAAAGCATAGAAATCGCCTTCCAACGTCCAGAGCTAGTAAATTAACCTGAATATCGCAAAATTGATCCATCGAACTGAATAAAAAACAATTTAATAAAATAAGGTCAATGAAGTTGATTGCAGTAGCAAGGCCAGTACACCAAATAATCTTCAGAATGAGCGCACTCGCTTCATAGTACAAATTCGAATCTATCCTCCGAGTTCGGCAAAGTCAGATTGATTTGTAGTCAATGCATTGTTGTATTTTTTACAATATAAAACCAATTTATTAAGAAGAACTGAGCATTTTTCATGAAAATAAGTAAAAACCCACGAATTTATTCCGGGTACATGTTCATCCCTAGTCGGCCATGGAACCCTCTCAATTTCTGCAATGTTCACATGTATTTGACTCTATATTATATTTTTAATCAGCTTACGAAATTACAGTTTCTTATGAACTAGAACTCGCTAATCCAGCGAGAATACAAAAGGCTTAAAAATTTGATATAATAGATATATTAAAGATAACATCAACACAACCTTGTTACAAATGTATGGTAAATATATGCAGTAGAATTAAACGAAAGAGATAATAAGTTGCATACTCTCAGGCTAAAATAGCTTGATTGATAATGAAGGGTTTGTTTCAAAATCGAATTGTGTTGTATAATGAATCAGCAACTACTATGATTAACACCTCATCCCCTGTCATCTTTTACTCCTTCGAAACAACTGGTACTGAATTAGGAGTCGACGTACACATCTACCTGCCACCTACGGTACTTAATTAAATGTTTGTTTCTGAGAATGTCGAAAAGTTTTCTATTTGCACTTCTTTTTAAAACACGTGGTTCGGATTCCCCGATTCTTTAAGCAGGATTAATTGTATTCATACGATCCACATCTTTGTAAAAGGTGATTTTTTAAAAGCTATAGGGAAGTTTTTTTTTTCAAAAAAAGAAAACTTTAAATTCAGAAAAAATGCATAAAATCTTTATTTGAATCGATAGTACGGTCCATATAATTTAGTGTTTGAAGATTATTTCATGCAAATGTTGACCTCGACTGCGCCTCAAATGGTCCATCCGCTTGGTCCAATTTTGGCATACTCTTTCCAACATTTCGGCAGGTATCTCACGAATAAATGCTTTAATGTTGTCTTCCAATGAGTCAATTGAAGCGGGCTTGTCTGTATAGACATGAGCTTTAACATGCGTGAAATCGCATGATCTAGGCGGCCAATTGACCGGTCTCGAACGTGAAATAAAATGTTCACCGAACTCGCCACTCAATAAGTCCATTGTTGCGCGTGCTGTGTGGCATGTGGCACCGTTTTGTTGAAACCACATGTCATGCAAGTCAAGCTCTTGCATTTTGGGCAAAAAAAAGTTGGATATCATCTCACGGTAGCGCTCACCATTCACAGTTAAGTTACGATTCACATCATCTTCGAAGAACTACGGTCCAATGATGCCACCAGAGCATAAACCGCACCAAACCTTGACTTTTTCTTGATACATTGGTAGCTCTTGCAATGCTTCTGGTTGATATTTGCTCCAAAATCGATAATTCTGCTTACTTACGTACCCATTGTGCCAAAAATGAGCTTCGTCGAAACTGACCATAAAATGGAAGAAGCGCGCGATGAACTTTCTTAACAGAGCACGCATTTTGATAATAAAATTCAATAATTTGCAAGAGTTGTTCGCTTATAAGACGATTCATGGTTAAGTTATAGACCAAACTGAAGATGTTTGACAGTGAAACAAAACACGAAACGTGAGTCAGCTGTTTAAACCAGTGTTGCCAAAAAAGAAAATAGCTAGTAAATCACCCTTTATATAGCATAGAGTTTATGTATGTTTTATCTTTTCCATTCACGCTCCTCACCGACAGGATCAATATTTAGTCTATTTGAAAGGCAACAGCTGTGAAGCTGGTAAGCCTCTAGATTACGGCACGATATTTGCGTGATATTGCTAACACAACAATATTTTCACCATACAGTTGATGCTATAGATAAAGTTAACTGTTCCTGTTCACTATAACGAAATTGTTCACAGTAACGAGCTTGGACTTGCTTTTATCACTTTGACGTACAACAGAATACAATTACAATTTGAATTTGCAATCACTTAAAAGTAAGCTTATATTTAAAATAAATGAAGTCTACTCATTAGCAAGTAAGATACAACGAATATAATACATTCTATGGACTTAAAGACAAAACTAAACTAAACTAAACTTATATTGAGCTTTAGGTGTATTAGCGAACGCTTGGTAACGATCCGAATGAAGGCTGAATTCGCCAACATAAGCCTCATATGTGCGCACGAACCGACAGAGGAGAAAGACCATGCAACCAAAAAATCAATCATGACAAAACTTACAAACAATGTCCCAGCTTTGACGTCAAGATAGTTCTCGGTGACTTTAACGCAAAGCTGGGCAAGGAGAGCATCTTTGTTGTCGCAGTCGCATACCGCCGACATCAAGCGCTTAAGATCCGTGACAATACTGCCGAAAAAGCCGCAACTGATGTGCTAGCTTCCATTTTGCCACCAAAAAGACACCCATGGTTCGATGATGACTGTCAGTAAGCACAAGCAGCCAGACAGGAGAAAAATTCTTCCCTCCCGACCTGAGTGAGATGACGGATGGAATCTCTGCATCGTTTGCCCGATTGAAGAGAGACTCTCTAAATTGTGCCAATTAAAGCCGTTCTGTATAGACGCCTGAAACCCTTTGTTAACAGCCTGATTGGTCAATACCAGTGCGGATTCAGGCCACTATTAACCAAATATTCACATTACGGCAGATCTTGGCTTAGTCCCAGGAGTTTCAAGTTGATACACACCACCTATTCATCGACTGGACATGCTTAGGACAGTATTTATAGAGACTAGCTATACAGCGCCTTGTCTAGCTTTGTAATCCCTCCAAAACTCTTCAGTCTTTGCAAAATGACGATGGAACATTCACACTAACTAAAGCGGACAATAATATTCTTGGTCGCTTCGAGAGAAAAGTCCTTCGAATTACCTTCGGTCCCGTATGTGTTGGTGGTGTTTGGAGAAGGAGACTGAGCAACGTCTCAGGTGGCTTGGTCATGTAGAGCGAATGGACATCAATGCTCCGGCCCGGAAAGTCTTTGACTCCAACTTTGAGGGACCACTATAACTCCAAAGAAGACCACGTTTCTAGTGTTGCAGGCAGCTAGAAGGGGATCTGAATAAGTTGAACGTGTGTGGCTCGAAGCAACTAGCAAAAGACCGGGGTAGACGGAGACGCATGTTGGGCAGCCAAAGAAGGTCTGAGTTGTCGATTGCCTCTTTCTTATTCTGCGTTCTCTGATATCCATTGCCTTCTCCTCCTTGTCAATACATCGTCCATACTGTTTGTTCAATAAGTAAAGCCTTGAGAAATGTGATCCTACATTCTTGGTGTCTGTGAAAATGTCTGCTTTAGTTTAGAAGTGGAACGAACGAACGGAATAATGACAAATTTAAAGTGGCTGTGATGAATCAATTCCACGACATAATGCTTCAAATTGTTTTTCCTCAAAAGAAAATCCGATCGAATGTATAACACTCATTGCAATATACACGGAAATCTAAGAGAACCACTTCAAATGCCTAAAGACATAAACAAGAAATGGCCTTACTCATCTCATTATTTATTGACACAACTGTCTTAATAGCATTGTACCATTTCAGCCTCTGCGTAACGGATTAGTCTACTGTTCAGAATCAGAACACCTACGTCAAAGTGTCATCCTTTTATTGCCCATAAAGTGGGGCCTTGTCCATTCACATCCAGTATTAAGTAATTTGATTTCTCTTGACATACATATTTGACGCGACACTCAATTGAAGTCAATGTGTATACAAGCGTTCGCATCCGCCACATTCGCAGAATCACGAAACCGTATAAATACTTCTGACTCACGACCAATCCAGCAGGTTGTTTTCGAAGATGCGTCCATCTCTAAATAAGCTTATTATCATCATTCGATAAAAATTACTTCTCCCGACAATATAACATGTTTAATTACACCCCGCAGTGATTTATTTCGTAAATAACCTATTAATCACGACTGTAACGTTGGCGGCGCTGCGTAGTGATGAATTATTTTCACTCAAGTACAGAACAAAAACATCCACTTATCGGATGATTCATTCAAGGAAAATACAAACAGATTAGTTTTAAAAAACACACCAAGCTAAACATCATTTGTTTTAAGTGTTGACTGTGTTATCCGTATTCTCAGGTGGTCAGGAACCACCAACAGTGGCCCCCAAACAAAGCACAAGATAAATAGACCTAGGTCTCCTTGCAACATCGATGGGAAAAAACAAATTAGCCGCTCAATTCTCACCAATTAGCCGCGTAATGTTCTGACGTTTGCGCCATGTTACGTTACTAAACAACCAGCTTAAGCCTCTTGTTAATAAGCTGATTTGCAGCCAGACTATTTGTTGGTAAATTTAGCCAGCGATTCATAAAAAAATACTAGACTAGATGAGATTCGAAGAAAATAACCAAAATGTTTTACGTGGCCGTTCCAAAATAAACAACCCGATATCCTGTTATTGAACATTCGCAATATAAAGCATATAACTCACTCGCCCCGATCTGCTTAGTTTCGGCGGCGTTTTGCCGTTCCCATGGAATCGCAGACGTGGTCGCCCTCCTCGGTAGTGACGTATCCCCACCACAACGGAGATGAGCACATCATGCGTCTACGTCAGAGCTCAAGTACATTTTTACCACTTGTACAGGCGCAGTCAGGCCTTTGGAAAACATTTCTTTTTGTTTTTCATATTTCGTATGATGACGAAATTTGTTGTTTTATTCGTACGTACAGTATCTGTATATCGCGGCGCAATTTTGACCGAATGCCGGCGTATGCTTCAAGTACACACAGGGATCCGGAGGAGCCGTCCTCATGTGGGTGAGGTTATTACAGGAATATTGTACATAATTAAAGTGAAAACGAATGGAACAGCGGAAAGGACAAGCTGCGCTAACGGCTAAATCCATCAAACGGTTTTGACGTGCACAAGACAACGCTGTGAGCGCCTTTAATGAATAAAATATTACGCACGGATTTTACTTTGGGTATACTTATAAATAAGTAAACACAGCTGATGATAATTAGAACGCCCACCAGACTCGATGAAGGTGAACATAAAAAATGTATACTTCGTGAGGTGAGTGAAAAACTGCGTTGATGGAAAAGTTGATGACTGTTGTGAACGTGGGCAAAAAATTGAGAAATGCATAGCGATGAAGGCATTTTGCGTATGAAACAATTCCAAGAGATGATCCGTTTTTTTTGCTGCGGTCCTCAAAAATACCATCACAAGAGAACACACAGGTATTTAACAAATTTATGCCGAAAAAAAACCAATCACTTTATTTATTCATATTGCGGAGAGCTCTAACTAAAATCAATGTCAATGGAAATGTTTGCGACAACAACAAATCGATTCATTTACCATATTTCTGCCATGAATCATTCAATTCATTCTCGAATATGGATCACCTCGTAATTGCATATTTTCTGACATTGCGATCTGCCCTTACAATCGAAAATATGCCCCAAATTCCCGACCAAGATAAGTGGAAACCGCATCACTTGTTCCCATTTAGCCGCAGACTTACTCAGATTCCTAAAATACATCTCATGGAATAGCAAGCGGGGTTCGCCGATAGTAATACAATAGTACGAGTTAATGAACGTCCAACTTCAGATACGTATATGGTGGGTACATACAGCTCACATTGTATAAAGTTCTCCATTGGCGCCTTCTGAATTCCATGGATTTTTCATGAATTTCGCAAGATACGCCAGCAGCCAGTCGAAATCGAAACAACTCAAGTGGAGTGCTCCATGAATGATTGGAATTTCGCTTTCCACTTAGAAAGGTACAACCACGACGACGACGACGATGATGATGACGAAGCGCTGATGAGTGTTTCGCATGTTGTACGGCTTTGTGAATGCTGTGGGGCATATTAGGAATATAGACGCAGCTGAGCATGGTTGAGAGCTTTGGAAAATGGAAAACAACCATTACCCGGCCATTGATACTCGCCTCACTAGTGCTTCCCTCAATTTCTTGTTGACGATAAGCAATCAACGATGGTACTATTACAATGTCTAGGGAGAAGATGATTTGAATGAGTTCAGTCGCAGATGGCTTTGAGTGTGTTGAAACGGTGTGGAGTTTCGCGATATCATCGGGTCATTGAGCCAATGAGCTGTTGTCTGTCTGCTATTAGCTGGATAAAACGTAAAATTATTCAATGCGAGATAGCAACGGAATGGTGCTATAGGGTGTTTTTGAGTGTATGGAACGGGAGTAAAAATCGCGATTTTACGAGATGTGCGTATTTTATTCGAGAAATGATTTTCTCAAGATGATAATTACCAAAAGTGGTTATCGGAATGCACCATATCTTTCCAATTTTCTGTACTTAAAGCTATCATAAAAACAAGATGATTGTCCGTGAGCTGTCCTCAAACGATCGTTTTTTGTATATTTCAAGAGTTCTCTTGCCGGCAAGTGGTGGCCCGATGCGTCGACCCCTTCGAAATTGAAACACGGCGTCTGAATTCTATTCCTGGTATTGTACGACAAGAATAGCTTTCACGGTCTCACCTCTTTCTCAAAGAGTACTTCAGTCTAGAAAAAACTTCTCGGAGTCAGCATGAATCTGTAGATCACATCCATGATACACAAAATACAAGGTAATTTGTTCATTTGATTCAAAGCGCGACGTCACTAGTGTACCATTTTCTCTGCGGACTTTTACTCATACAATGGAAACGAATTGTGAGGAAATTTTGAATTACATTCCGTATAAAAACAGTAAAATTGTTCTTATGCTCTTCTTTGGGGTAACATATATTGATAGATACGGATACACTGCTAACGTCTCTGGAACTCTTAAAACCCCGCAACTCAGGACTCATTTTGATAAACTTCTTAATGCCCCATTAACCTTGCCGCTATTCCAATATGTAGCCTCCTCTGCTCTTAGATGAAAAATTAGACTCTGCATTTACTCTGGAAGAAGTTAATGAAATAATGAGCAAATCAAAATCAAATAATTGACATGGTATTGATAGCATACAGTTTGCATTCTATAAAAATTGCGCATACGAATTTATGAATGCTCTCACGATTGAGTTTAACCGTGTATGACAGGCGAGCGAATAAAACAAACGGAGAGAAGATGTTTTACTTACAATGGTTTATTGGATAAGACTGTTTAACAACAGACAACTCGATGCAAGGGTAAAGGTAATCTGCTACATGGCCCTCATACGGCCAATGCTCACGTATGGCTGTCCCGTGTGGTTCAACGTGAGTGCAAGCTTGATGGAAAAGATTCGGGTGTTTGAGAGGGCTTGTCTTAGTGCTTGCCTTCGCCTCTATAGAACACCAGAGTCCCAGTACAGAAAATTCTACTCCAATGAGGTCTTATACAACAGGGCGAACCTGATACGAATGGACAATTTCCTGTTGAAGTTGATTCGAGGCCATACTGCGAGATCGATGAACTCGGCCAATAACTTCATCTCCGGGGCTTACTACCCCAACCCACAGTACCACGAAAGGGTACGTCACAGTGGCTTCGTCCTCCAGAAGCATTTCTCTATTTTGACAAGCACGGCCTGATACAAGATAAGAATGCGGTACCGCTCCTGTTTCACATAGCCAGGTCAACTGTGGATGGGCGACTCAACCACGACCGTTCCGTTGCACAACGAGCTGAGGAAGGCCTCCTCCGGTTCAGCACAGCGGTCTCGAGTCGGGATGTGCGAGATGTTGCATTACAACATCGTAAGTTCTGGTGGCTGGAGAGCGAAGGAACTCCAGCGTCGAACCATTTAGACCCGGGTTAGAACGGGTAGTGCGTACCCCCTTATGGGGCGCAGCCGGTCTCTGTGTTGCGGTGGATTAGATGGAAATCTAGAAACCGCAACCTATGGCCGACTTACATATCGTAGGGTAGTTTTAATGTAGTTTGTAGGTTGTATATATGTATATAAAAAAAAAAAAAAAATCACAAAACCAAAAAAAAAAAACAAAAAAAAATCACAAAACCAAAAAAAAAACAAAAAAAAATTAAGTATACATATTCGTACACTGAGTGTATTTATGTGTATATGTATATATGTAAATAGGTTAAGTGCACACATGTATATATGTGCGTATATCATTATATACACGCATGTATACATGTGTGTATGTTTAGTTAAGTTAGTTTTAAGTTATTTTAAGGTAGTATTTAAGTTAGTTCATAAATTTTACAAAAAAAAAATCCGTTCTGTTTTTAAGTTTTTTAAATTTTTTTCTTAATACAAATTTATTCAGTTATAGTCATTTATATTTAAACATATGTATAGTTAGGTTAGGTCGAAAGACATAGTATAAGATTAAGTTTAGCTTAGAGTGCCCGCCGAGGGCCAGTAAGTTAGAATTAGTAAAACCGTACGTCAAACTAGTTCTAAGCATTTTTGTCTAGTACGTAAGTTTATTATGATTAAGAAATAAAAATGAATTAAGATGAAAAAATGATGGTTTATTGGAAGAAGACCCAAAATTACATTACATGTTGTATTTATAAGATCGTATGAAATGGTATAAAACGGTTATGCAAAAATGGTGTGAACGGGTTACATATAGCTATCTCATATAATGGATTCCTAAGTGAATTATAGTGTGTTATTCGAGAACACTTACAGTAGTGTACAAAACTAAATGCCTACAACCGAATATTCGACTCTGCTCGTTCCACCGATATATTCAAGAAAACAATAATTTTACCCCTACACAAAAAAGACGATTACAGAGACCAGAAGGACTACAGAGGAATCACATTTTTAGACACTTCAGCCAAACTGTTTGTTTCATTATTTTACAAAACATTTTATGATTGGATTCAAGAAGATAACATTCTTAAACAATTCCAAGATAGATTTAGGAAGGGTTATCTACAATCGACCAGATATTTTGCTAAGCAAACACTGCAGACAAATATAAAAGCAAGACAAAAAAGTCGTAAGCCTTCTTTTGTAGATTTTCTAGCAGCGTTTGATTCGATACCACGTGAAGTACTCTTTTACAAGTTTTCTAAAATCGGTGTATCAAGTAAAATTATTCGAATCCTGAGAGCCTTGTATGAGAATATATTGCACATGTACTGAATGGAGACATAATTTCTGAAGAATTTAAAATTAGAATGGGTGTTAAACAACGCTGTATTCGAAGCGCACTGCTTTTATAGCATACATCAATGGTATAACAGATGATGTGAAAGGTGGAATAAGATTCAACGATGTATTGTATGTCAATTTCTGCGCTGATGTATGCTGATGATATCGTCTTTCTGTGTCACACTATCCAAGGTATGCAATTAATGATAAACAGGATTAATGCTTTCTGTAAATTTGGAATCTCACTATAAGTCTTGGTAAATCAAAAATTATGATGGTATTTAGGTGGAAGTTAGATAGATATCGTCCTTTTTAAATTTCAAAACAGACTTTGAGGAAAAATTAGCTGTTGCTAAACAAGCTATCAGTTCGATTTGGGAACGTTGCTTCAAAAATAAATATGTATCACAAAGTGCAAAACAAACTTTGTTCCACTCAACCGATAATGCTCTACGGAGCTCAGGTATGGGGTTACAAAAGCTATGATGCCATGGAAAAATTTCTTCGCTACTTTTTGAAGAAGATCTTCCGGTTACCAAAAAATACCCCGAACTATAAGCTACATCTTAAAACGGAAACTCCTGCTTTGGTCCGGTACACGCGATGAACGAAGATTCAGATTACCAAATGTAGTTTTAAGAAGTATAATTGGAACAAACGGAGGCCTTTGCGAGGAATGGCAGAAGTCTTTTAAGAGAAACATTTAACTCGGTTTTGGAGAATTTTGGTAGAAATACATATGACCAATATGTCGAAGAAGCCTCATCGTCACTGTATAGAAACTATTTCAGCAAACTAAACAATTTTCGAAATAAAAAAACATACTTTCTTGACAGTCACGCAGTTGACAAAATAAGGACCATTTTCAAACTGAGATGGGAACTCGTTCAGTTGAAGTTTATACCCCAAAGACCAGATTTACCAATATGTACTCTGTGACCTATGCAACACGAATAAGAGATGACATCTTACACTTTCTTGGTGTTTGTCCGATTTTAAAAGAATTTCGATTAACAATTTTCGGAAAGCATGATTTAGACGAAGATGAAGTAATTAGCATTTTAAATGGAGAAAAAGGATGGAGGGCTTTATATGATTGCTCAGTAGCAGCACTTTGTTATAGAAAGCGCATGATAGATGGAGATTTTTAATGTAAAAACTTGAGTACATATTTTGTCAACCTGGTAGACGACCATAGGCCAAACCATAAATGACTTAGGTTAATCTTTACATTGTAAAATATTTATTGAAAATAAAAGTTAAACTAACTAACTATTATAATGTTGATACCTACGGGTACAACTGCATATCTTCTTCTTCTTCTTCTTTGTGTGGCGCTACAGTCCGGGGTGGACCTGGGCCTCAACCAACATGCCTCTCCAACTAGCGCGATCCCTGGCTAGCTGTCTCCAGTTTCGCACACCAAGTTGGTTGAGGTCCTTCTCCACTTGGGTGCGCCACCTTAAACGCGGGCGTCCTCTGTTGCGTTGCCCGACAGGTTCGGATTCGAAGATTCTTCGGGCCGGAGCTGTGGTGTCCATACGCTCTACATGACCTAGCCACCGTAGGCGTTGGATCCGTAGACGCCTAACTAGGCTCATGTCGCTGTACAGCCCGTACAGTTCGTGATTGAATCTTCCCCTCCAGAACCCGTCAACACAAACAGGACCAAAGATCGTGCGTAGAACTTTTCTCTCAAAGAGACCAAGGACTTCTTCATCCGCTTTCGAGATTGTCCATGCCTCCGCGCCGTATAGCAGGACTGGGATGATCAGAGTCTTATATAGAGTCAACTTGGTTCTTCGAGAGAGGGCTCTATTACTCAATTGCCTCTTGAGCCCGAAGAAACAGCGGTTGGCAAGAGTTATCCTACGCTTGATCTCGGTACTGATGTTATTAGTACAGTTTACTCCGGAGCCGAGGTAAGTGAAGTCCTTGACTACCTCGAAGTTATAGCTGCCCATTGTGACGCTCTGTCCAAGACGTCGATGTTGTATGTCCTTTTTTGAGGACAGCATATACTTCGTTTTGCCCTCATTCACCGCCAGACCCATTTTAGCCGCTTCCGTCTCAATGTTAGCAAAAGCCTCACTGACGGCTCGCTGAGTTCTGCCAATCACGTCAATGTCATCGGCGTATGCTAACAATTGCACGGACTTCTGGAAGATCGTGCCTCTAGTGCTGGCGTGTGAGTTTCGCACGATCTTCTCCAGGACGATGTTAAAGAAATCACATGACAGCGCGTCGCCTTGTCTAAAACCTTTTTTGACATTGAAGGTCTCGGTGAGTTCGTTACCGACCTTGATGGAGCAGCGAGAGTTCTCCATCGTCATCCTGCACAGCCTGACGAGTTTGGCAGGAATGTCAAAACTAGACATGGCGTTGTATAGCTCGTCTCTATGCACGCTGTCATATGCGGCCTTGAAATCGACGAACAGATGGTGAGTGTCGATTTGCATTTCTTGGGTCTTTTCCAGGATCTGCCGTAGTGTGAAAATTTGGTCTGTTGTGGACTTTCCTGGCCTGAAGCCACACTGATATGGACCTATCAGATTATTAATGAATGGCTTCAGGCGGGTACACAAAACGGCAGAGAAGATCTTATATGCGATGGAAAGAAGACTGATCCCTCGATAGTTGGCGCAGTTGAAGGGGTCTCCTTTCTTGTGGATCGGGCAAACGATACTGAGATTCCACTCGTCGGGCATGCTTTCCTCAGACCATATCTTGCAGATGAGCTGGTGCATGCGCCCAACCAGATCATCTCCAGCTGCCTTAAATATTTCAGCGGGCAGACCGTCCGCTCCAGCAGCTTTGTTAGACTTCAGTCTTGATATTGCTACCTTGACCTCGTCTAAGTCTGGGGGACGGTATTCACGTCTGTCATCGTCCAGATTGAGTGGAACATTCTGCCTGACAGCGGTATTTTGGTCCTCATCGCCGTTTAACAGTCTGCAGAAATGATCTTTCCAGATTCTCAGTATCGACTGCGACTCTACTACCAGATGTCCATTTCCATCCCGACAGGCTTCTGTCCGAGTTTTATATCCATTGGATAATTGTTTTACCCTTTGATAAAACTTTCGGACGTCATTCCTGCCATAACACCTCTCCATCTCCTCGACCGCGCGCTTCTCATGCTCTTTCTTTTTTCTTCTGAGAAGCCGGTGCTCTTCCCTTCTCTTCTGTTCGTAGAGCTCACGAACAGCCCTCGTTGTTCGATGCAGCGTTGCCTTGTAGGCCTCCTGTTTGGCTGCATGTGCCTGCCTGCACTCGTCGTCAAACCATGGGTTCCTTCTAGGTGGTGTCGTAAAACCCAGCACATCAGTGGCAGCTTCTTTAATGGCTTCTTGACAACGACTCCATTCTTCTTCGATGGTTTGTGCAGGCGGCGTCGAACTAACAGAGAGTTTCTGGGAGACTCGGTCGGCAAAGATCCTGGCAGTCCGCTGCGATTGTAGCTTTGCGACGTCAAACCGTGGTGTTCGTTCTCGACTCCGTTGTTCTCGTGATATCCTGATTCTTACCTTGGCTACAACAAGGAAATGGTCCGAGTCAACATTGGCTCCTCGGAAAGTTCGGACATCGAGAATGCTGGAGGAGTGTCTGACGTCGATCGCAACGTGATCAATCTGGTTGACGGTTGATTGATCTGGGGACCGCCATGTCCCTTTATGGATGTTGAGGTGTGGGAACCGCGTGCTAGCAACAGAGAGGTTACGTCCCATGACAAAGTCCACCAGCCTTAGTCCGTTACTGGACGTGGTGTCGTGTAGGCTGTGATTCCCTATGACTTTAGCAAAGATTTCTTCTTTACCCAGCTTAGCATTGAAATCTCCTAGAACGATCTTGGTGTCAAAGCTGGGGCATTGATCGTATGTTCTTTCTAGGAGATCATAGAAGTCATCTTTGCTACTATCATCTTTGTCCTCTGTCGGGGCGTGGGCGCATATCAGGCTGATGTTGCCGAATTTGGCCTTGATGCGGATTGTTATGAGGCGTTCGCTTTTACAGTCAAAGCTTAAGACTTTTTGCCTAAGTCTGCCTCGAACAACAAATCCACATCCAAATAAGCGCCTCTCTCTGCTGCAATCACCGTAGTAGATGTCGCAGTTTTTCATCCTCTTCTTGCCCGGCCCATTCCATCGCACTTCCTGGATGGCGGTGATATCTGCTTTATAGCAGTCAAGGGCCTCCGCGAGTTCTTCGGCTGCACGTGGCCTGTTAAGAGACCTCACATTCCACGTGCAGAACCGAAAAGCATGGTCATTTGTTCGTTTGCTGGGGTCGTCAACAGTAGATCGGTCAGTATCCGAGGCAAGTAGTCGTCTCTGAACAAAATTTTTTTACGCGGTGAGGGTGTTAACCCCACGCACAACCCCCAGCTGGGAGGCCAGGCCCATTTATTTTACCCTTGGGCGAAGGGTCCGGATGACTCCGGTATCGGTAACCTCGCTGAGGTTGTGAGTGCCGCCGTTGACCCTACACGATAGGGTTCCTCCGCCGCCAACTCTACTCCAAAATCCCGATATGACCTTGAAGGCAACCTTTTAGATCTGAGCTCCGAATATGTCAGAGTAGCTCTAAAAGGAGGTGTACCAGGTAGCTCTGGATGTCGCCGTTGGCTAATCTGATGATAAGCTCCTCCGCCGCCATCCGTAGAGAAGATGAGCCCTGATACAGACTCATCCACTCTCCCCCTCTCTCGTTTGCAGCCGCCAATGACGTCCCACGGGGGTTGGGTACCCCATCTTCAGTCGAAGGTGCTCGGCTCCCGGATTTCACCACGGGGAGGTGAGAGTAGGAGTTCATTGACAGAGGCTAAGTGCAGACGCCTGTGCTGCGTAAGTCGCTTGTCAACGCTTCGAAATCCACTGCATATCTTACGTCTCATTATTTAACGTACTATGAAATTCTAAAAAAAATTATTTTTACAAACTGCCTTTTCTAAGCAATTTCCCGAACTGCTGTTTTTAAAATTCCAATTCCTGAAATATATTTACATCTAAAAAAAAGTGTTAATTATTCCCGGGCTTAAAGTGCATTTGAACATAATCTACCATAATTATTATGTTAAGTGTAACAATTCTAATCTGGGGTAAGCAACTGAAGTCATATTAAAAAAACGCGGGAAAATATTACCTCCTATTCTGTGTATCATGGGTCCCATCTAATCTGATAGAATAATAGCACATACAACATAAGTGGTTACTGAGAAGTTAGTCCCAGATATCTCTGGACATCTACATCTTCTTTATTATATTATATTGTGGAGTGTAGGTGGAAAATGAACAATGATCCGGGCCAACAAACGTCTTAACACCAATCATTTCCTTCAACATCCCAAGACAGGTTCCACTATTTTTAAGAAACCATATTTTTGTGGAATATGAATATTTCATTCTCTCATTGTTATTTTTTTATATATGTAACTTATAATTGATATATGAACTTTGATTAATTGAGAATAACTCGTCAACGTTGTGGCCAATTTTGTAAGAGCACACCGTCAACTGATTTTTGTAGCTGTGATAGATGAGTGAGGAGCGGTGTCGCCTGCGAATGTGGCCATTAATGTTTTTTGTGTGGCAGTAATATCTCTAAAACAGCTACTTACAGGCTGTTAAATCCAAATACACTGAAGCTTAGTAAACTGTGGAGAATATAGTGGATAGATACGATTTAAGTGTCAATCCACGTAGATCTCTAATCCCTTTTGTGAAATTGAATACAAAGTATTTTGAACACCTAAGAATATCGTACAAAAAACATATTCCCTTCCACCGGTTTGTCTATAGCATTAGTTATACAATGTAATTATCTTTTGTTGGGATTTTGCTGGGTTCGTTTATTGACAATTCCACTGAGGGGAAAATGTGCCTCATCACTGAAGATGATTTTCTTCCACGAAGTGCACGATATGTATTTTGATTTGAACGCCCGTTTTCATAATAAGCCTGAATAACTTTAATGCGTTGCTCGATTGTGTATCTTTCCATGGTTCAAATTAAATTAGTCTGAAATTGAGAAATGCCAAATGAAATGCAGAAAAAACTTGACGTTTAGGTGTGGTTCACATTTAACAACGGCCCTTAAAATTTAACCACCCTTTACTTTTGAGAGCCAACATTTCTTTAGATAAAACAACTCGTGTTAGTAGTAAGCTAACTTCTGATAGCGTGTTGCCCTGTTCACATGAGACTTTGATTGAGACGTGTAACACTTCTTCTTATTCTTAATAAGGTTCTTCAGTCCGGACTGAACCTGGGTCAGCCAACAAGTCTCTCCAGCTTTCACCATCCTTAGACAGCTGCTTCCAATTTTGTACGCCAAGTTGGTTGAGGTCATTCTTCAATAGAGTGCGCCATCGGCTTCGTGGTTATCCTCTTTTGAGTTGTCCCACTGGTTTAGAGCAAATACTTTTCGGGCTTTAGCAGTGTTGTCCATAAGCTCTACTTGGCCTGGTCATCTTATCCGTAGACACCTGGCTAGACTCATGTCGCTGTACAGCATTCCTCTCCAGAAATCTTCAACGCAAACAGGACCAAATATTGAACTTCTCTCTCGCAGAGATCAAGCGCGTCTTCAAACGCTCTTGAAATAGTCCAAGCTGTCGCGCGCTTTAGAGCGGGGCTGGAACGATCAGGGTCTTACATAATGTTAGCTCGGTACTTCGAGAGAGATCTCTACTGGCAAGAGTTATTCTCGGTACTGATGTTGTTCGTACTATTAACTTGGGAGCCAAGGTAGATGAAGTCCTTTATCAACTGTAGCTGCATATGGTGACGCTCTCACCGAGACATCGATGTTGTGTGTCATTGATGAAAGTATATACATACTTCGTTTTGCCCTCATTCACCGCATAACCCATTGTTGCCGTCACTGTTTCAATACCAGCAACCAGGAAGTGCAACACTAACGTAAAAATAACTTTTCGTTTGATATGGTAAAAATTAGAACTTCGGTACATTATTCCCAGTTCTAGCATTCAATGTTTGCTGAAGAGTTTTACTAAAATGAAAGGATTTAACTTACCTCTTTGTTATCGACTTTTCAATTTATTGACAGTGTTACAACTCGCGGTAGATATCCAAGTCGTCTGAACACCTTCTAGTCTTTAAAAAGGTCTTGCACAATATATTTATATTATATGAAACCTCCCGGAGATCGCATTCAGGTACAAATAAAAAGAAGTCAGGTAAATTTGTCTTTTTTTTGTCCAGAGGAATCAAGTGAAAACCGGATTTTTCGCGCTGATTTAATTTCCAACGCTCTTTTTCGCCTTCCAACACTATATATTTATAAGGAATAAAATTTTAACTTCACTCATCATGACTATATATTTTTTTCCATTTATAACCGCACTGTTGTGAGCGAGAGTGAGTGCAAGAGAAGAAGGTTTCCATGTTTTATGACTATTTCTATGATTTTTGCAAAACAGTGTGCTTTGAGAGGAAACATGCATTAGATAACAACTGTGTGTGTAACCAAATGTGTATTTTCTTGAAACATATTGAGCTCTTCTCAAATCTAGATTGCAGTAGACAATTGTTGTTTCTCTTATTCTTGCAAAAATCTGAGTGGTGAGCAAAGATGGATACATGATTTACAATTTTTTTTACAGCAACAGCCGTGAAATATTACAAAAACATCTCCGATGTCAGCTTACAGTTTGAAAAAAGATTTCCGCGCCAAAATGATCAATCAGACTGAAATGACCAGCGAAGTCGAACTGATTTTCTTGATTGGCTTGACTGTCGATGGGCACTCAATCACAAAGTCCATAACAATGGAAAGACTGGTTACAAGAAAGGTCACAAAAATTTGGTGCATAACACTATGTAACGCAAACATAAACGTCATCTATCGTGACGATAGTGTCGTCAAATCGCTACATACAAAATGCATAAGAATATATAATTTTTTTCTGAATTTGCTTGATTAATCTTCTTGTTTGGACTAAGACCAGGCAACCAGGTGCAGACGCTCTTGAGTTGTCAGCGTGGTAACTAAAGTCAATCTTTATTAAGATAAATACAAATTCTTCTTTCCACGAATTTGTCTGACCTGTTTGTTTATTTAATTAGTTCTAAAAGAGCTAATCGTGAACACAAATTTCGACTCTTTACGAGTAATGGACTTAATCCTTCAGTAAGTCAAATCCTTAAGGGTTTTGTAGGAATTTTTTTACGATTTACAAAAGCTCATCCAAATTTATCGGAGCTCTTTCGTACACTCCCATTTTCCTCTTTACAATTGCCTAAACATGTACTATACCATTATCAATTTTTATATTTTTCCAACAATGCTGGGGCAATGTCAAAGATCAAATTTTCAAATAGAGCTAGCTGTAGAAATGTGAATTGATTCTGATGTAGAACAAAGGGTACTTTAAGCCAAGTAACTTCCAGCAATATTCCTAAAAACACACAAAACATACCAAGAGTCTACTACCACGCTGGCTGCTCGGAAGCTCGGAAAACTATCATTCAGTTACGGAAACCCTCTCTCCATCCACGATTTCAATTTTTTTCTGCTGGTAAATTAACATAAATTATTTTTTAGGCTTGTAACTTTGCTTCATTTATTTGAAGACTTAAAAGTAAGAAAAAAATGCTTAACATAATTATTCTTGTTGTTGTTTTTTGTGATAAAACAAAAGCCTTCTTTTTGGCGGCGCATGTGGTTTCCGCTCACTGACACATCGGAATCAAAAAATTCCAACGGGATTAGAAAGACCACATGTTTGGCTCTGGTATGCCACTTGTAATATTTTTTGAAAATCGCATTTTTTCAGCCACAAACAAATTAAAAGGTAAAGAAGATCAACACCGATTTGATTTATACTAGTTCATACCATCGCTATATATGTATAGAATAACGTGTAAAATAATTTGGAACTGATTGGATTAATAGCTTTTAATAACCTCATGCGCCAGTCGTAAAAACACTGTTTCGAGAAAAACGCGCTTAACGTTTTGAGAAGTAAATTCTTGGGTATAAAACGCGCTTGCGCCGTCGAATGATGCTTCTATCATAAGTCGGCTATATCTTCAATAGTTTCTGAAATTTTAAAGGAACATTCTAGAATAGTTATATGATCCAATCTAATCAAAAATCGATTTGTTGAAACCGAGAATGAGGCGGTCTCTTTAAGCGCCGCATTTGTTGACGATATATCAAAAAAGAGCACCAGAAGACAGAAAAGTGATTCTTAATCGTTCTTTAACATTATATATCCCTTATTTACTCCACAAGACAAACATAAAATGCCTACTTTGCGATGAATTTTCGAGTTTCTACCGAATTGAAGCTGGCATTGAAAAGGAATTCTCTAAATCTACACTTCTTCGCAAGCATATTTTGTCAATAAAACGACCGCTAATTGTTAAATCACATCCCGCACTTGAGATATAGACCAACGGGGACATGAAGAACAGCCTACAAATTACGATATCGTAATAATTTAATGGCAGCCATAAATATTGTATTAGGCAGCAAAGTAATTTGAAGGCGGTCCCTCCAAGGAGCTAATTTGCCAAATACTATAGTGACTCATATTAATTCCTTTCCACTCTCGTCAAATTATATACTTCTTAGACTGCGAAAAGGATCTATACGCGTCAACTGGTCTATGGCTGGGGATGAATTATGCATAATTTTTCATTCAGCCGCAATCATAGCTCGTCGACCGAGGCAAATAAAAGAGGGATATAAAACATCCTTAAAGCCAAATGAGCCACCCACACCATTTGGGTTTATTTTCCTGCCACTTTGGCTCCTTTAAGGGCTGTCGTGCAACTGAGCTTCACAAAGGGGAGTGCGTCTTCTTTCTCAATGATTTATTACCGTCGCCAAGCTTAGTATTTGTCCCAAGGTCCAAAGGATTAAACCGTGCTGGTGCTTATTGGATGGGAAGCAGGCCGGCATTTAAAATGCCATTACTTCTTCATTCACCGTCCCTTCGGTTATCGGGGATTTTTTCGGGCAGCAATAATTTACATTTTAGAAACTCTGCCCCGTGCAGCTCCATGGCTTCCTGGGAACATCCTCTCTTTGTCGAATAATTTATGACTATCTTATGTCTAGACTCAAAGGTTAAGGAGAATTGGGATCTGCTTAAGAATTTCGTCCTCAAGGTGTGTCAAATGGCGTGCATGCGTTGAATAATTTGTGTGTCAGCGAGAGCGAAGGTAAAATAACTCCTGTGTGTATTCTGAATTTTCGCCAGGAGGGAGTTTAAATTTAAACACTGAGTGTAGCTGGTGTGCATTCCATACATTTTTGAAGGTACACTTATTAATTACCCTCTCAAGGCTTGGGGACGCGTATCAAATATTTTGTGTACACTGTCTGCTGTTGTAATGAGGTAGCCGGGGCAAGGTGGGTTTTATTAAGATCTGGAAAATGTCTTTGTCTTTTCTCTTTGCTTAAAAATTAGAGTCCTTAAAGAGGTTTCCCAACTTGTAAGTATAATTTCATGTTGCATTAAGCAAATAAGTACACATTATTTACCAAAGATGGGTCGTATTCGACGATTTCAAATGTTAACACCTGAACGAGCTATTCTTATCGAGAAACAACTCTCTATTTGTCATTTGCTGAAAAAAATGCATGTTAACCAGCGACTTTCTCTTTTCATTGGGCATCTGAACAAGTGTTAAAAAGTAAGAATCACTAGTTTTATATCGACACACTACTTACTTCGCGAAATTTTCTTAAATATAATGTAACACTTTATTTCTGTTAGAGGCAATTCGAGAACGTTAATAAAAATAATTGATACAGACACTTAGCATCTCACACACAATGCGGTAAGCCATAGCCGTGCGACATCAGTTATGGGTGTGAAGAACGTGAAAGAGGGTGGAGTTGGGTCTATGGGAAAGACTTATTAAAGATATCTTCTCAGAAAATTGTTTGTCGCACTGGAAATTGATTCCCATTCCTCGGTTCTGATTTGTTCGAAATACGAGGTACATTATTATATTACGTTCAGGATTGGGCCTGAAAGCTTCTTCAGAAATTAAATGGTTGCCACTTAATTTCAGGCCGGAGACTCTTTCGAGCCAATGGGACAAAACAAGTGTGTGTAACTAGCCACTATCCAAAAACACGTTTTTGTGCCATACAGGGAGGAGAAAATTCCAAAGAAATCTACAACCTTGTTAGTAGTACCCAATATAATAATAATATAATAATAATAATAATATAATAATAATAATAATATAATAATAATAATAATATAATAATAATAATAATATAATAATAATAATAATATAATAATAATAATAATATAATAATAAAAATCTAAAACATGGTGAGAAATTGTTAGGACCCATCGACGACTGATACAATTTTACTCAGTCTCGAAGCAAATTCACGCCAATCCTTATCGTTTACTTCTGCCTATGGCTTCGGGGTATATATACATTAATTAGGAAATTCTGCCCACACGGTGTATAAATTAGATTCGTACTTACTTCGGTCAATGTGACACCCAATTTCGTAATAATTGGTTGGCTATAAATGGTTATTTTCCAAGGATGAGCAGAGGCATCTGTGTGGAATACACAAATTGCAAGAAATATGGGAAAAGCACATCTATAAATATTTTGAATTTAACGTTGCTCAAATCAGTGATTTTAAAGGTAGATCTATACAGGATACGAGAAGCCGGTTCTCAACGTATTCAAACTTCTTTTCTCCAATATTCACCTAAATTATATTTATTTTCACATCCAAGCAAAAGTATAGAAATGGAAAGGCACCCCTGCGTGTTATAAGTGCATAATTTACCTAAGGCACTAACGTTCTTGTTTAATTAATTCTTAGGCATCTGTACAAAGTCTGCGTCAAATGTGAGCCTACAATTGTTGGTTAGAAGTATAATAATTACCACACTAAGAAACAACTTCTTTCGACTATCGATTTATTGCAGCTGCTCTTTTTTTGAAAGGCGAAGATGTTAATCCTTTGTAGCATTTTATGATGGATAAGTATATCACCAACTAGCGTTATCTTTACATAACATCGAGATCGTACGACTTGAATACATGATTGACAAGAAAGCGATTATACTTACTTAACAGCCGACGACGGGGTCCGAGCCTGACAAATTGCTGCCTTCCGTCAGTGACGGCCCGCTGGTTCCAGTCCTGAAGACTAAGCTGACTTACATCACCAATGACTTGTCTCTATACCGGAAGTTCAGTCTTCCTCTCCTTCGCAAACCAGAAGGCTCGGATTTAAATACCCTTCTTACTTTAGCGTTTATGGCCAAGCGCTCGATGGAGCGATTATGGCGATGATGCGCTCACTGTGATATCATTCGTGGAGTTCATGTATGCCTAGAAGTAGATAAAATCCTTTACTACGTCGAAATATTTGCTGTCGATTGTTATGTTCTGGCCTAGGTGATGTACAGCGGATCGATTTTTGCTCGTCAGCTGGGCTGACTTGCAGAAGATAATGCCTTTCGTGTTAACAGCAGCCCGCAGCACATTCTCTAATACCAAAGTGAAGAAATCACACGGCGCGCGGTTCAGAGGATATTGAACTGAGCGTGTTAGCGTGGTGAGACACAACCGGATGCATTTCTTTCCCGGGTCCCGAATACTGCCATTTCTGTTCCGAATAATGATGAATGCAGTCGAATGCGGCTTTGAAATCGATAAAAACGTGTTGGATATCGGTCTGCAAATCGCTGCTTTTGTCCAGGATTTGCCTTAGTGTGAAGACTTGTGGACTGTACGACTGACAGTTAGCTAGCATAACTTACATATATTTTTTAAGTTAGTTTTAAGAAACCCGAAAACAAAACGAAAAAATCCAAAAAAGGTTGGATAGTTGTTGGTTGGATGGTATGCCATGCATAAATATACATGGCATATATGTATTATGTATTTATAAAATAACTAAGTGTTAAAGGCAGAAATGTGAAGTTAATATAATTATAATATGGGTGGCGCTACAGCCCGTAGGGGTCCAGGACCTAGCTTCTCAGCAACCACTCGTGTTGTGCGTGCTATTGTCCTCTCACGAGTGGAAGGGACCTACAGTTTTTTGCAGGATCCGAACGGCTTTGTTTGAGAAGCTTTCTCTAGACAGAAAATACTCTTTGAGCATTGTAAGTGACTCGAAAGCGGAGGGTTCGTGAAAATTGTTTTCGTCGCACAGAGCAGGAATCGAACCTACGACGTCGAGGTTGGGGTCGACGCACATACCCACAACGCCACGGGCCAGTTAAGTTAGGATTAACTAAAAAAAAATATTATCTTGTCGGAAACGTTAAGCACAGATATACCTCTCTAGCTTTTGTATTAGGTATGATCGCCATTTTGGAGGGTGTGGCGTCATGGTGGCCCGTGGGGCTGTGGGTATATACGTCGACCCCAACCTCGATTACGTACGTTCGATTCCTGCTTTGTGCGACAAAAATAATGTTTACGGCCCCAACTCTTTCGAGTCACCGACAATCCGTGTCTGGAAAAAGCTTCTCACGCTTGGCCGTTCGGAGTCGGCATAAAACTGTAGGTCCCTTCCACTCGTAGGGAACAATATCACGTACAACACGTGTGGTTGCTGAGAAATTAAGCCCAGGCCCTCTACGGGCTGTACGTCAACCATATTAAATTATATATTATTATTATTCCAGTCGTCGGGCATGCTGTGGGATTCCCAAACATGATGCTGCCTACCTGTACATTGCCCCCAACTTTGAAAACCTCCGATGGTAAACCATCTGAGTCTGCGGCTTTGTTGTTTTTTTTAGTATTTTATTGGCTGGGAGGGGAGGGACTACTTCATCGACTGGAGTTGGTATTTAATCATTCCTTATGACTCTCTCCTGGTTTGGCCCGGTAGCTGTTGGAAGTGCTGCTCAAACACATCCACTATGTCCTGCGGGTCTGTAACTCGATTACTCTCGAAGAAGCGAAGAACCTGGGGGCCTTTCCTAAAGCCAGTCTTATGTCACTTTTATATAAGACCCGTATTTTTTGCTTGTCTTTAGAATCTTTGATATCAATGAGCTGGGAGGTTGCGGGAGACCTTTTTTCATGCGTAGACGATTTTTCTTCTCTCGTCTTCTGGCCCTGTACTCCTCTTACACTGCTCTTGTTTTCTGTTTAAGCGTTTTTGGAAAGCCTTGTCGGTTGCCTTTTTTCTCCTTGCGATTATGCCAAGGGTTTCTAAGACAGCCTAAGGTAGCTTGCGCTACCTCTTTGATGGTCGAGCGGCAATGCAACCACATCTGTGTTTGGCGTAGCAGACTGGATAGTCTCTCACATAGTTGCTCATCCTTGACTCAGGCTATCTCCGGTGTGTTTAGGCGTCCAATGTCTCTTTATTGAAAAATGTTGTTGAGAAAGTGATTATTTGTATGCAGAAAGTGATCAGAGGGTGTTCCTTTAAGATACACATTTTTTCATAAAATTAATTTAATAAAATATTTTAATAGTGTACCTATTAAATAAAATTGACCGACACACATTATAACCGAAACCAGATATTCGTAGTCTCTTCGACTCGTTAGCTACTGTCTAAGTTACATCCTCGACCCAGTAAGTAATTTAAATTATTCCCGACCCCCCTTGTTAATGCTCCCTTACATGAAAAGCACTCATAACAACATTCATGGGTCCTGACAAAATTCGTAACATTCTCTAGAATTTGAGCCCATTCCATAAGAAACCCTGCAGCGGTTCTGCCGACATGGACTTAATGCAGATATCTTTGGTATTACAGTTCTTCACAAACTAAGTACGAAATTTACTTACAGTCAGGCCCAAGTTGTTGGGATATGGTAAGACACCTATAACGGAAGCAAACACAAGGATGATACAGTAATATATTTCCAATTTTTATTTGGAAATACCTGAACATGTCCGGCCTAGATTAATGCTGTGAATTGTAATTTATGCGAGAAACAATTATTTTATGTCTAAGCACTCACTTTTCAACCTGACTTTATATGAAATGATTGGTGAATGTGTTAATGCTTTGCAGCACAATTATTTATCCCCCTTTATCTTCTCTCTTTCTAGGTCACTCATAACCCACTGAAAGCTCACAAGAAAAACAAATAAATACATATTGGAATGCCTATAATCATGGGGACGTCTACATCCTCATCCCCTTCATTCCTTGCAAACAATAGAGAACTAAGTTGAGCGATGAAAGAAGACAGCAAAGAGGGCTTTTACTGCAAACCGCATCCCTTGAATCTCATCAGTATTTGAGTTCTACCAGTAAACATAAACCTGTTATAAATATTAAAATACATAATACATACGGTTTTTCTTTCTCAGCTTTGTAAAAACATGTATTAAATATAACTATATAAGAATGAGATACAATAAAATTTAAATTATAAGAAACAAACCTCTATAGTATATTACATGAAAGCAAAAACCGAAAAAAACAACTTTAATAATGAAACATATAAAATTGAGCATATAGATAAATAAAAAAACAAAAATAACTTTATTGTAATTGATTTTCTAAATGTCTAACTAAGAGTATTGAAATAATGTTGATATTAAAACAGAAATACAATAAAAATGTAAATATTTGCAGACACAACAAAATATTGAATATACATACATAAATAAATATTAAGAAGCTGAAATTAGAAACGTATTGGTTTGGTTTTGCTTTTGATAGTGGTGGAGGATACTTAAGCTTGTTTGAAGAAGAACAGTATCTGTGGAAGCAGTAATGAGTAGAGTACATTATTATTTAATTCGTTTTCAGTTTTATTAAAAGATTAACTCTTAAAAACAAAAGAATTCAGGTTACTCCTACTTGACGAAGAGTATAATATTTTCCTACTTATGGAGGTGTAATCGAAAGGAAATTTAACACACATCAAATTATTGTAAGGCATATATGGTGCATTCCATCATCTTAAAACTAAAGCCTGAAGCACACATAATATCGACATGGACTTTATGGACAGTTTTTTTTTTTTTTTTTCGTAGGACACAAACCATTTGGATTATCTACAAATTCAATTATTTATGTGTTTGGTTGAAGTACTGTCAAACGTTTTTTTTTTTATGGAATTCGACTTCGTTAATTTGTCCATAAGGGTACGTTTATAATTCGGTTCGGTGACACCAATTTTGAATGACTCGAAAAAACATTTCGACGGAAACTGACGACGTGGCCTTTCTGAAACTATGATGGATCTCAAAGCGTTATGCATAAAACACAATTGAGCGGTGCTGCGTTCGACTTCGGTATTACGGAGGGATGCGATGACGCACTGCGTTAATTAGGTGTTCCCTCTCTCTCTCTCTCAAATACCAGCTTACGTGTTACGTTCCTCTCATCGCTCTCATTTTGTACTACGTAGGTCTTCGCAGGGTTCTGTGCATGGCCATTGAATTGTGTGCGTTGAAAGACAACGCAGCGCAGCACCGCACTATTGTGTTTCAGGCATTATAGGTGTAAGGAATCGGTGTTCTTTTCATTTCAGTTAGCTAACTGCTTCCTCAAGTCTTACTCCATTACATCACTCTTATCATTATTGTCGAGTTGTGCAGATTCGGATTCACCTCTGAATATCGCAGCAAAATAATTTCAAAATTGTAAACGTAACTTTGAGTGAGTGTCGATCAATATACCACCACACATAGTTGGTATTGTTCTGGCTATGGCTACTAGCACTTACTGAAATCATGAGTATATATACTAGGAGCTCAAAGAAAAATTGGATGTACAAAGAAAAGTGCAACACAAAAATAATTATCCTAAAATGATATACATTAAACTAACTTGAAAAGTAGCACAGAATGTTTGTCTACCCAGACGATCCTATCTGTCAAAGCTTCGTTTTATCAAAGGTGATGCCAAATAATCTCGTCGAGTAACCCTGACACTCGACTTATCGATTAAAAATTAAGTCTAAATTTCGTTCGAGTTATCAAATACTCGTGTCAGCGAACTTCAACCTATAGAAGTTTGACAGTAATTAATAATAATAATATCCTTGTAGTCATCTTCAATTACTGTAACGTTACTCCCGTTTTCATCAACCAAACAAATTATTGCTTCACTTTTTGGTGATGAAATGGTTTTTGTTGAACTAATAAGGATACTTCAGCAGACCAATAACCCATATTCTTGTTGGTGAAGAAACCGTTCAGACAAAATGCCCTACATCACATAACATTAATAAACTTATCACTTCCAAGGGCTCTTCGCGAACTTCTAAAATACCCTATTGAGAGATGCAATAGTTCGAAGTTGACACTGGCTAGCATCTCCAACCTGTATGTCAACACAGACTGAAAGGGTATTTGGTTATACCTTATAAGTGTACCACTCAATGAAACTTGTATCATTTTGTTCCTTTTCATACCACACCCATGGATTACGGCCTATTACCACCAAAGTGAAAAGTCTAAAGGCATTTCATTTACATGGAACACGGAATGAAAAAGTCATTGTCACCGGAATCAAACGAAAGAGACTACAAGCTAATCGGCGTGCTTTTCTCCATTCACCAATGCCCGGCGCTATAATCGCAATAAAAAAGGAGTCCTATTATAGTTTGGCTGGAAAATTTCAATTTAGTCATTTGTATGCCGATAATACATTTTTATAGAGAAAAATCTTCGTAAATCAATACTTTTCCCGTCAACTTTGAAATGGTTCAAATGAAAACGCAATCCAATAAGCAGCAGTGACCCACACATTCACACCAAACGACAGATACCTGCTAACAAAAAAAATAACTTTTCATGTTAATCAATTGTCACGTCCCATCTGTACCGAATTTATTTGAGCTCAACAAGGGTAGACTAGTTATCTTCTTCACCGAATGTAACAGGCCCATTTCCGTCAAGTTACTATTGCAGTACAACCACGGTTAAAATGCCTAAAACGTGTAAAATTTCACAAGAAATTTATGTATCTGTTTTTGAACTCTTGAATTTGAATCAAAGAATACAACAGGTCTGGCAGGTGGCAAGAGAGTTCCACGTTGTATTTGCAATCTCTATGATTGCGTCGTCCCTTTAAGATTGCCCTTAAGCCCAACGTGCTTCCGCTTCTGCAATATTAATCATTATCAACCTGTGCAAGTCTTGATAGAGAAACAAATTGTTATGTTATGTTAAGCTGAATAGAATGCGTTAAAAACCTCTAAAAAAACAACAAATATTGCTATGCTTTACAAAAATCGTGTCTACGTAATCACAATTAATTTGTCCAATAATAGGGTTCGATTACTGGAATGTGACGAAATGCAACTCAATACTTCACTGATTTATTAACTTACACTACACAATTACTATCTCAACTTACTACAATTTGAGATCACCGCAATTACTTTATTACACTATTCGTTGCTGCCTTTTTTTTTTTCATAAATTTTTGTTTTATTTTATAATTCATTTACTTACATGCTAGACAAAAATTCTTAAAACTAGCTTAACTAACAAATATTCTTACGTCTAACCTACTGACCCTATACGGGTACTCTAAGCTATTCCCATAATAGTGTGGTCTGTGCCTTTCGGCTTATGCAATTTTCTTCTTTTTTCTTGTGTTAAACGCACTGTTCCAGATTTGTTTTGGCCAATTCGTTGCTGCCTTTCAGTTCGACTTATTACACTTTGCTCACTTTTATACAAAATCCAAAACTGAACTGTCCTGCTTCGGCTGCCGATCCGATTTTTGTATCAGCCAGCATTCTTTCTAGAAAGCACCTACAGGCGCTCATGTATGTATGTACATTCGGGGTTGATTATGTATAATTGCACGGTGGCCCCCGCTCTGTCTCGTACACATGCAACATAACAACCACCAACGAAATTTACCCTCCGGTGCTATTGAACCCATTTGCCCCATATGCTGAGGTGGTGGTGGTTTGACTGTCGGAATATTTTGTTAGCAACTTTGTTAAGCAAAATTCTGACAGATCGTTGGCGGATAGTTATTTACATTCAAATCTCGAAATACGGTGTTGGTTTGAAAGAGTGAATTTAAAGAGGAACTGAATACTTCTTAATTAAAATAATGTGTTAATGTAGAGTGTAAGCCCATATTTTTTATTGAGCGACTGTCAAGAGTTTAAAAGTGATATTTTTTGTATAACTCTACTTTAAAAAACGTAAACAAACCACAATTTTACATGAAATTGTTGTTGTTCAACAAAAAAATTAAATTAAAGCAAAACAATATTAAGTCTTAAGACTTCGAACGGCTACGTTTGAGAAGCTCTTTCTAGACAGGAAATACTCTTTGAGCATTGTCAGTGACTCGAAAGAGGTGGGGCAGTGAAAATAATTTTTGTCGCTCAGAGCTGGAATCGAACCTATGACGTCGAGGTTGGGGTCGACGCGCATACCCACAACGCCACGGGCCAACATGACAAGTCAAAATAGTGTGTTTATATAATCGCGAACGCCATAGTGCGTTCTAGGTAAAAGTAAAACATGTTCGGTGTATAGGTAAGATAAACTACAGTAATTGTATACTATTGTGTTCATAATTGTCATGGCAGTGAAAAGGAGGAGAAAGAAATATTGAGAACGGATTTTTCCGCAATCAAAAGTGCCTGCAGATATTTTATTTGGCCTACGCAATTTTCCCGACGGCTACTTATATGACCAGCGTTAATACGATCCAATTGAGTTAATGTGAAAGCTCTATTTATTGTCTATCTCCTGCACTCGATCATATCTATATTTGTATCCATTGGTGTTGAAAGACAAATCTGGTAGTGCGCTAACACATACTTAGTGGCGACTGCATTCGGAGATTTTTTTTCACTCGAAGCAGCTTCAACACCTAGGACAATTGCAGATACATTATTTTTTTCAGAAAGTGACTATTAGTACTCTGTTAATTTGTGAACCAAATCATACATTTTCTTACAATAAAATTATTGTTTATCCATATATTCGTGTATTTTCAAAAATATAGAGTTGGTATGTATGTGATTTTTTTCTTGATACGAATCAATTAGACATAGCTGCAGACATTCTACGGCACCAAGTTTCTGCATTGCAAATGGAGACTGTAGTAATTTTGTTTTTTATTTAAATGATTACTTACTTGCTAGACAAGAATACTTAAAACTAGCTCATCAATAACTTATTGAAATTTATCCTAACCGTCTGGGGTATGACTAATCCTGTGCATGAACATGTATTATTGCACGGTTGACCTTTAAATAACCTGCACTAGATCACAATTTTCAACCCTCATCTGACAACTGGTACAGAACCTCACTCTTGCTCACCCTCGTGATCGTTAAAGTTAAGTTCTTGGAAAACATCGAAAAACAATGCAAGAGAGTCGGGTCACACACACTCCCACCACGGCCTACTCTTAAGAATGTCTCTTAACTAATTTCTTTACTAAGAGATAAGAGAGAGAAGAGAGAGAAGATGCGGCAGAGTGATGATGTGATCACGTCATTTTCGAATGAGTACAGCGAAAAGTTCCCAACGGAAAAAAAAGCTCTCTGATAAGACAAAGTTCAGTTTTGGTGTTTTCGCTTTTGAAATATTTCGTGCCACTGTGATGTCGTCAGACATTCTGCTCTCTTCAATGCTTCTTTTCGTCACGTGACTTACATGCTTCCACCGAGACACTTGCTGCTTGACTCGCTAATTCCCTTTTGATGTCTATTCATTAAACCGCTGTTCTGAGCTCCCACCCTCTAGCCATACGTACGTTCATGAATTTCGTGTTTTTTGTTGGTCTTCTTTTTCCCATTTCATTTTGTTTGGATGTTCCCCAGTCAGCTGGCTTGCCAGCTGATTGTAGTTGAGCTTGTACTCATTTGCCGCTTTTGGGGGTTGTGTGTCTGCAGTCCGATAGCTTCACATTGACAGTGGATATTGCGTAGCGTGGCCGATGTGATTGTGTTGTACTCCGTATGCCGGGGGTTGGAGCTATGTGTATTTGGCAAAAAATGTGGGTGACGCCAAGTAACGATAACAACACGCTGCCGGTGGTTCAGCTGTTATTTCATATGTTGCTAGCATTCATTGCCTTCGTATTTAAGCACACCGTCGAAACGTTTCTCAACTTTGGTCGCGTTCAACAAACAAATTCACACCCGAGTTTCACAGTTTTGAATTGATCGTCGAAGCAAGTGGATGAACTTTCGTCGTTCAAATAATTTTTTCTGATTGTATTTTTCTCGGAATAAATCGTAAAATCGTTGCCATAGATTCCCACGTCTTGTGTATCTGTTGTCAGTCGTTCGTTTGTTTTTTTTTTTCTCTATATCTTATCATGTCACATTAACGGCTCAAAGATAAAAATCAAAATTCAAAAAATCAAAAAAATAATTTTACGCGTGAAAAAATAATTTTTGTTTGTTTCGACTTTTGCTCTTGTGTATATAATGGTTAGTGAAGTGGTGGCTTGTCATTATTTATTGCTCTCTTGTTTGGAAGCTGGTGGATGACATTTTTTCCTTCGTTCTGGAAAAACCCCTTTGGAGATATTTTTTTTATTGTCACTTGTGTTGAATGTGTTTTGCGGTCATTTCTTCGCCTTCGTGGTCGAAAGTAATTTGACTTCGTGTCGTCGAAAATGTTTCGCTACCTTTTAATTTGATTTAGTTCCTTAATTAAATTAGAAAATCTCTGCACACCTGCAGCTTTTATGAAC
The DNA here is from genome assembly GCA_916610145.1 of Eristalis arbustorum. Classification (NCBI taxonomy): domain Eukaryota; kingdom Metazoa; phylum Arthropoda; class Insecta; order Diptera; family Syrphidae; genus Eristalis; species Eristalis arbustorum. Next base: position 57,699,669 of record OU744318.1, read on the forward strand.
ACGAAGTGTGCAATGAATATTAAAATCAATTTTAATTTTTATTGTTTGTGATTGATTTGTTTATTGTTGCCAAATATAGCGGACGTGAGATAGTATAGCCGCTGCGGTCAGACACATATAATGTTGTTGTGATTCTGAAACCAGACAGAAGCGTGAATAAAAATACCCCTTTATTACCTGTGAAAGTTTGATTTTGTTGAAAATTCTCTTGAATCTGCGATGCAGGCTCGAAGTGTAGAAAAGTTGTGAACAAAATTTGGAAGTTATACCTTGGTATCTCATTTGTGTGCATGCATAAAAATATTTGATTGTTGTTATTTACGTCTTGCCCAGGTGTGTTTATCGCATCGTAGATATCATAGTTCAGTGAACCTGAAATTAGAGAGAGACTTGTGTAATGCGAGTGTGACTCCTTATTGGTTACAATTCATTGAAAAATTTCGATACTGGTGGTAGACTCTACTCTTATTTATTTTGTTTGGTCATTAATTCTTTTTGTATTAACAATAGTATTTCAATGACCCACATTCAAGCCTTGTCGTATTTGCAATTCATTTGTCAACTCTTCGTCCGTTGTAATGGTATTAGCGAAATTCTATAAACTTATGTCAAGTACAGATTATTGGGCAATACATACCGTCTCTGACTGCTCAGAGGCGCAATTACATCAACGTGATCAATTATTTCAACGTGATCCTAGGTATCATTTATGCATGTGTCAGAATCACAACAACGATTACTTCATCTGAACTTTGAGCTTCGGTGGGTCGTGTTATACTAATGTATGCAAATACTGTAGGGAATTAGACTACATTAATTGTCATAATTTTCAAAAAAACACAAGTGACTTGAAAAGAAATGTTTACAATTTTCCTAAGCCATCCTCCAAATATAAGCAATCAAATATCTGGTGAATTTTTCTCAAAAAGTTTGTCTATTTTTCAGAACTGCAATTCAGTGTAATAAAGGAAAAATAATATCAACAAGAAAAGTTTTATAAAAGAAAGTGCAAGTTTTAACAAAGAGTGCCTAGAATCAAATGAAATTTGATAAAAACAAGTGTTTAATACATCATCAAGGATAAAATCTCAAGGAAATCCAGTCACAATGTATTACGGAGTAAAAGCAATCGTCGCAGTCCTGCTGTGTCTGGGAGTCGCTGCAATAAACTCAGGTGAGCCAGGCTGTGTATAATTTTCATAATTCCCTTTATTTTTACTTGAAGTAAACAAATGAAAATTTGGAATGAACATCTGCCCAAAAAGACGAACGTCGTAGCATGCTTTCCATTTCTTTGGCGTCATTGCTTGAAAAACCGCAAGCCACCTACGCTCCAACCACACTCACAGCACAGCGTCAAAAGTCAGCTGGCCCGGTCTGATCTTATGCTGTGCGTAGACGCGTTAGTGTGCTCTTGTCTGGGTGTTTGTATCTCACAGTGGTGTTTCGAATTCTAAAATTGGCCTCTGATTCGTTTGTTTTCATGAGATTTTCATTCATGAATCTCTTGCTCTTAGCATATATTCATGGCTTTGTTTTGCTTTCGCAGTCGTTGTGGCAGGTGAAGCGAAAGGAAAATGATGAGCGCGGGGGAAGACTGTGTATCCGAATATGTATGTATGTTGCAGTGAGAAAAAATTAAAAATGATTAATTGTTTGGGAATTTTATTTTGGATATCTTGTTTCTCCGAAAGTTATTCCATGTTTCAGACTGGGGATTATAAGCTCAGGGGGTATATGCACACACGCTTCTTTATCGGCTTAACTGAATAATTGGTAAGAAAAACACGTTTTCTTGTTGGGGTCTTAATCGACAATTTGAGATAATTCGCACGCACTGAGGTGTGTATATGATTAGGTTGATATTTCTGTGGCTGCAGATAATTTGCGTAGATGGCTGTGTGTGCGAGTTAGTGATCAACGCAGTTGGTGTTTTCGCATAGAAATTTGTATTCCTGGAAAGAACTGGTGGCGCGGAGTGATTGAAATACAAAGTTCAAGGCTACACAGACTGTGTTTAGTTATCGATGTGAACTTGCTTTGGAAAGGTGCTACCAATCTTGTGTTTCTTACTCATAAAGATAAGATGATTTATTAATTTAAGTAGTCTGAGTCTTCAGAGAATAATTGTAGATACTAACCGGCTTGTGTTTTATCGCAGTGGCTGGGGAGTAAAAAACATCATTTTTACAGTGTTTGTGTTTCTAATTTCGAAGATGTCTGTTCTTCATTGGTTCCTAAAGAGCGGTCTCGTTTTAATCTTTCTAGGGGCTGATCACGAGTTAAGTGTTTGACTTTTTTCTTATATGGAAGAATAGTAGAAACTAGAGATTAGCACATTTTTAAATATAGTATTATATTCTTAATGACCATCTTTCACATAAGTCGAAGAAAATGCTACTAAAAAAGACGCATGAGGTGTGATCGTCTCTTGTGTCTCTTTGGCATTGTGTCGAACACTTCTGTATCGTCAAAATCATATTTCATTTCATGACGCAATATATTTTTGGTTCCATATCCAAGACGTACTTCATACATTTGCTTCAAGGATGTCAATTAATAAAATAGTGTTCATAATTTAAAATTTATACATACTTTTTTGGATTTATTTTATTTCATATTTATTAGACCACAGATTATCTTAGGATTTCAACAAATGTACATATGCCTTAATGCATTATTGCCACTCTTTCTGTTTCAGTATGTCAGTGTCAGAGTATCACCATGTCAATAGGCGTGTTTTTTTTTTGGCTACTCAGTACTTAGCTCAGTAACGGGTCTCAATAAATTGCCCTTTTACTGCATGCATGCTTACGTCCATTGCATTATATGTCAAAATGCTATTATGTCAAAAATAACTGACATTTAATTCTCAAAATCAAAGAAAATACAAAATGAACCATTTTATATTTTATAAATATGAACAAGTAACATCAACAAGTAAACACTTACAAGTGTTAAATAATCGATTGATACCAACCTTTAATAAACCAACAGTTTCATCTGGCCCCATCTATGAATGAGATTTTTTTAATGCGTCCTAGTCAGTAATGCAGTGAAATTTTACTTAGTAGTCTTTACTCAGTAAATTTTTTTGTTGTTGCTTCACGTGTAAAATCGTATTAATCTGAATACTGAGTAGTCAAAAAATTGTCTTGCAGTAATTGCTATTTCATTTTTCTTGTTCGTACAATATTTAGAGAGTGGTGGTCTGGAGTCTAGAGACTCCGAATCAAAATTTAAACATACCACGTTGAGAAGATGCCAAATATCTGCTGTCTACTTTTAAACATCGACATTATAACAGATGCTTCTCTCGTGGTACCATACTCCGCTTCATCAGTTCCAGAAAAAGCCCTGCCTTTCCTAACACACAACATACATGTCTCACGCTCGTTCTGATTTCAGTTAGTCACGCAATTTGATATTCAATATCCAGGTGGCTTATTACAAATTCACCCCATCCTGTTAGCGTGGACTAAATGTACTGAAATTCCCTCATATCTGTACACGGTTTGCCCATTTAATGTAAAGGGCTGGCTTTTGCGATTTATAGCATCTGCATGGAATTAATACTAGATATTCCCCCGGTTGACTTGAGGGTTTCGCCTGTGACTGGCAGCTCTTGTCACCAGGGGGTTGCTGTTGCTTTGAACCTCTTGCGTGTTAGAAATTGATGTTGTTTTTTCTATTAAACCGCAATTATTCAGGTTCTTTATTTCAATAATTGTTTATTGCACATTACTCTCCGCAGAAGCACTTCATTATGTATTCAGGTGATCTAGGAGAACGTTTAATAAAAACAGAGAACGAACCACAGACAGTGGAGCAATGAGTTTTTAATGTGCGAGGCTTACTTGAGTTTACTAAACACAAGCATCGAGGAAGATAAGGGACACAAAGAGTGATTCAAATGAGAACTGCAAGTTATATCTATTAGTCTAACATGATTCTACACGGCAGTTCACACTCGTGGTCATCGACTTAGGCTGATTAGAGTCCAATACAATTCTGCATCGCAAATTAATTCCAGCCAAACCAACAACAATCACTATTCGAAAAAAAAACTGCAATTAATTATCAGTTTGTTATTGCCGCGATAAAAATTGTATCGCTTGTTGTATAGAGTGCCTGACCTTGGCAATGGCGAAATGACTTCAAGGCAACCAAAAATAGAATTCAAAACCTGTACATCTGATTCCCCTTACGATACAAAATTTTGCGCCAGCACCAGTAAAATATGTAAATGTAGCTATTTTACAATATTTGACGTTGTAGCCGTCTAAATAAAGGAAGGGTATCTTTCCATCCTCATGTGACGTATTAGTTTTGGTTGTGAATTCAATTGAATGATTTCTTAAACGTTTGCCTGGCAAATTGCATCAGCGGCATGCGAAACTACCGATTCGAAAGAGGCAAGACGTGGGTGATCGTAAAAATTGATTTCAAAGCGGACAACAATTTGCTCCGTCGTCAAATATGTTATCTGTTTATGCGTTTAAGCAAAACAATGGGAATTCAAGTTCAAGTTTGATAGTCCTTGTCTTTTGTTAGAATTTCTTGTGGCAAAAATAATTTTATCAATAGACTTGATAGCTACCTGTGACTCTGTTTGTGTGTGTAAATAAATTCAAATGAAACTAATGCATTCAGATGTTGGGTGTGGTTCAGGATTTCAATAGTGTTTTTTCAAACATTCAATGAGCAAATAAGCTTTTCTTATGATTTGATGTGAATTAACAGAAATGTAATGTCGAGACACACTGAGAGTTAGAACCCATATATCTTCTCCTCGGGTGAAGATTTTTCCGTTTACTTTCGTCTTTCAAGAGAGGCGGAGTTGTGACCCCAGCTGCAGTTGTCAAGATCAGTTACCAAAAAGGATACATCGGATCTGCGCTAGTATGTTATTTGAATAGATCACGTTTGCGCGGACGAAAGCTTGATATTGTAGATGTTCACTGCAAATTGTTTACTAAAGTCCGCCGTCAATAAAAGCAATATAAGACATTTTTGCAGTTGCTTCTATTAAGTTTGTTGCAATGATCGAAGCAAAAGTTTTGAGCCTACATCTGCTCAGATTAGTATAAAAGTCGTGTCTTGCACTAGTAAATAGGCCAAAGCTAATTTTTAATCGTTCATTTTTTATTTGGTTCCCTATGAGACTCCAAAGTAGTAGCTATTTCTTCATCGTAATTATTACTTGGGCTCTTTACAAGTTGCTTTTTATCGAGCCACCCTTTATAGAGAAGTGACTATCGAGCGTTGCTGTTATTGAGGTCGCGGTGTTGGTACTTACTTACTTAAGGTAGCGCTACAGTCCGGGGTGGACCTGGGCCTCAACCAACAAGCGTCTCGATCTTTAGCAGCTGTTTCGCACTCATAGTTAGTTGAGGTCCCTTTCCAGTTGCGTTCGCCACCTGAGTCCCTGTCTTCCTCTACTGCGGCGTCCCTCGGGGGTGGTTTTTCCATCCGCTCTATATGACCAAGCCATCTCAATCGTTGGATCTTCACTTTTCTGCCTAGATCGATGTCGCTGAAGTGACCGTATAGTTCGTCGTTATATCTCCTCCTCCACCCACGAAAATCGCACGAAGAGTTTTCCTCTAGAAGAAACCAAGAGCAGCTTCATCCTCTTTTGACAAAGTCCATTAAGGTCCTTTAGGTCTTGTGTTCGAGAGAGTGCTTGTTTACCAATTGCTTTCCCAAGGAAGCAGCGATTGGCAAGAGTTATTCTTCGTTTGATTTCAGCGCTGGTGTCGTTGTCTGAATTGATAGCGGTTCGTAGGTAGACAAAGTTTTCAGTTCGCGTCACCTTGTCTGAATCCCTTTTGGACATCAAAGTCTGGTCTTTACCGACCTTGATGGAGCAGCGTGCATTCTCCATCCCCATCGTCATCCTACACAAACGGACGAGTATCTATAGATGCTATCATACGCGGCCTTAAAATCGATGAAAAGGTGGTGGGTATCGATTTGTAGCTCATGGGTTTTCTCCAAAAATAAACTTAATCGTCTTCTTATGGTGCCACAGGTGATCCTAGGCCTCAGCCAACAGGCCTCTCCAGCTGGCACGATCCTTAACTACCAGAATGAAATAAAAGCAAGGAAATAAATTCAATTATATGTGTACATGTATACATGTCCTTTCCTCTGGTCATTTGCAAAGTCCAAAATGCTTAAATCTTGAAAGTGTACTTATCCGAATAAAATGTCACATTCCATAATGTTCATGAATATTGATTCATTCTTGTTTGCAAATCCAGAAATGTGTTCACTAATTCTATTTCCTAACAGCAGTTGTATTCACAGATGCTCATCTGATGACCTTTAATGTGTTGACTTAGCCTTGCATGCTTGACTTTGTAAATAGAATTGATTATTAAACCAAATAATTATTCAAGTGTTACGTTTTGGAATAGTCTTCCTTCTGAGACTATTCAATTTCGAATTCCAAGATATGAATGCACATTTAATGTCAACACATGCTGGGCATGACTAAACTATGAGTTACCTGAACTAGGTTAATGGGGTTTCAGTGCATGCAGTGGTTTCTAGGAGATGGCAGCACGTTACATATAGCTGCTGCATGCTGATGTAAAATGAAAACGAATATTGAAACTAAAACTCTTAACTTGAGCGGCAAAGTTCAATGATCCACTTTTGAAATGATTGCTTTACGGACAGTAGGGCTACACAGTATTGATTCCTTTACCACAGACATCCTTCATGCTCTACTCAATGCAGTATGTAGATGTTGTATACAGATGCAGACATTGTAATATATAATAAAATGGGTGGCGCTACCACTCATGTTGTGCGTGCTATTGTTCTGTCACGAGTGGATGGAACCTACAGTTTTATAATGACTCCGAACGACTAAGCTTGAGAAGCTTTTTTCTAGACATTTATACTCCTTGAGCATTGTCATCGACTCGAAAGAGGTAGGGCCGTGAAAGTTATTTCTGTCGTACAGACCAGAGATCGACCTGCGACGTCAAGGTTCAAGTGCGTTGGGGTCGACGCACATACAAACAACGCGCGCAAACATTATCTGGAAAGTAAAACTCTGTCGACCACATGCAGTGCATCAACATGAGTGCTCTGGTAAGAATATCTTTAAGTCGTGTCTATAGACTTGTTTCAAACTTAAACCAAATTCTGTATTGATACGTTTTTGGATTTGGATGTAAGAAAGTCGTTCATAGCGCTGGTGTCTGTACGGTCCAAAGATTGTTAAATGAGAACAGACGCGTATCATACCAAGTTGTCTTGAGAATCAAATCAGTCATAAAATTTCCGAAATTGTGAATTGGTAAAAACTGTTTCAACATTTTAGCCAGTACCGCAAAAGTAAAAGGTTCCAATGGTGGTAACTTCATTCAACGCACATAGAGGCTACAAAACAATTTTATCGTATTTTTTGCGTTCGATGGTGAAATTCAGCGAAAGTGTTCGCCTCCATTCCGCAAGGCAAGTGAATCGCCTGCAGCTACTGTTCCAACCACAATGCAACCAGGTGTCGACTGAACTGCAGTGTGTATACACAAGCAAAATATGTACAGACTTCTACTGATGGACATTTTAAGTCTTTCTCCAAGGCTGCGTGTTTATTCGCGCTATCCTACCTGAAGCAATAGCACTCAACGATAATTTTTATATGATCTGTGCGCAGTGTCTTATCTTTATTAATTAAATAACAACAGAACAAAGAAAATACGTCGAAACAGATCTTATCTGCTTTCAAAAAAAAAAGTGTAAATCATTCCTCAAATCATCACCAGCTTAAGTATTGAATACGCTAATTCTTTGTGAATAAAGTCCCACAACGCACTTGCGACTGTGTTTGCGACCAAAAAAGGAAATGCTTCGCACCTCTGAATACATAAAGAATGTGATGACAAATTAAAAATTCATGGAAGCAGTTCACCGGTTCCACTTATGTATGACACATACACTCCCATATGCCTTTACCTACCTCAACAAATTCAAACCGCGCCGCGCGCCTTCTGCTTCTACTTTATATCTTATGCAAATTTCAATCTAGTTTAGAAAGGAAGCAAAAATTGGATCGACTTTCGTAATAAAATTCGCCGGTAGATATTTTCGGAATGCGAATGAGTTTTCTGCGAGGCAGTGGCCTAAACGAAATCTCAAATCTCAAGTTAACGCTCGTGATTAAGGAATTCCTCAGTTGATCGTCATCTACATGTAGTTCATGGGAGTGGAAGAAATAAACTTTATGAGTACATAGGCGCCTAACTTAACGCGAAATAAAGTAATAACCATTCACGATGTATAAAATCGCTTATCTGAATTTTGAATATTTCTCGTGAAATACGAAGCAGTACGATATGGGGCTTGAGGGTGGGGGTTGAAATGTGCTGATGCACCCTGTTACTTGGGTAAAGTGAATAGGCTGAAATTCAATCTGACTGGCTTGATCGGAATGCGTACACGTACACCGGCCGAGTTGTGTACTGTTTGCATTCTTCATTCCACGTTTTATGGCTTATTAATTTTTGATTGTGTGTTTCCTTTGATATTGTTTTTTTCCCGGAATTCCAACGGCTTACGATTGAGAAGCTAAAGGCGTCGATAATGGAACAAAGCTATGATTTTCGTTCGCAGAATCGCAGCTAAGTTATCAGGAGCCGCACGGGTTCTATATTTAGATGGAATGCGAGGAAATGCTAAGACGAGACGACTGCATTGAGGACTGTGATGAAATACATTCTATATTAAGACACAGAGCATTTGTATTTTTTCTGGAATTTGCACCATATTGTGACGTGGTGATTTGATGGCTTTGGATGCGGATCACTAAATGTGTTCAACTTTAGAATTTTCTAAAACATGTGGCCTTGGTTTTTAGCAATCTGTTTCCGGCACATGTAAAGTGCTCAGCAAAATCTCAAGTTATCTTACATGTGTTATTTAAGTCGACAACAACACACGGGACTGCAAGGGATATGATTTGTCAAATTTTCAGGAAGCACTTTTGATAAAATTTTGTGTTTAGTTTTATGGCATTACTGGGCAAAAAGAAAAGGTGACTTGGGTCTGTTACGGACCAAAATGATTACACAATCACCGGAAATTCTTTGGCAAATTATTTTAGAAGCTTCAGCATTACTTAACAGATTATTTGTCGGAAGAAAGTTTTCCTAAATAGCGCTCGTGTTTTATTTGATAGACCAGAAGCAGCTTGGCGGATGTTCTCGGTTGTATGGAATTCCAAGCAGAGTTGTACCGAATAGTGATTTTGGCCGGATACCGAATATTCGGTGGCCGCATAACTGCCCATATTTAAAGTGAAACAATAAAGCAAGGTAGGGTAGGTGCACCGGCACCCGGCCAGTCACTAGTCTCCTGCTACTTTATACTAAACGACCATTTTTGGTGGTCAAATAAAGTTCAGGCTAACGCAAAAAATGCGGCTTAGAATTTGAAGTTGTGAAGAAAATTATTTAGAAAAATAAGCGAGTTTGAGTGTTTTTTTGGATACACACACATGGTTTATGTGTTTTTATATCAATAACATAGTAAGTTGTGGTGGCCCGTGGTGTTGTGGGTACGTGAGTCGACTCCAACCTCGACGTCGTAGGTCTGCTCGGTGCGACGAGAAAAATGTTTACGACCTTACCTCCTTCGAGTCACTTACAATGCTTAAAGAGTATTTCATGTCTAGAGAAAGCTTCTCAATCAAAGCCCTTCGGATTCGGCATAAAACTGTAGGTGCCTTCCACTCTTGAGAGAACAATAGCATGCACAAGACGAGTGGTTGCTGAGAAGCTAGGCCCTGGCTAGAAAAAATACGGTTCCCGGATATTGGATACCATTTATTTACAATGTTCGAGTAACTGGTTAGGTTTTCCAGCTATTGGAAATGTGATAGTCGAAAAAGTCTTTTCGTATTTCTACTCAAACTTCAACTCATTTTTTTATATATATTTTGAAATTAACTTTTATAATCCAAATATGTACCATTTTGGTCGACCACCGCTAGAGACATTATTCCATCAGTGTAAAACTTTTGTGGTTTCTCGGCGAAAAACTGCGACAAGTAATTTTCACAGGCTTCTCTTTACTGCATTAAGGGAGTTCTTCATTGACCGAAGCAAATGGTAGTCCGATAGTGCAAGGTCAGGGCTATATGGCGGATGCATCAAAATTCCCAGTCAAGCTCTCCCAGTTTTTGCCGAGTCATCAAAGATAAATGTGGTCTAGCGTTGTCCTGATAGAAGACGAAGCCCTTTCTGTTGATCAGTTCTGTTCGTTTTTTTTTCGATTGCTGGCTTCAATCTCATCAGTTGTTGAGAGTAAAGTGTAGAATCAATCGTTCGACCAGGTTGGAGGAGCTCATAGTGGATAATTCCTTTCCAATCCCACCAAAGACTCAGCATAACCTCAGCATAACCATTTGTTGAGCTTCACCACGCTTGCATCATGATCTTTTTCGCTCATTATTGTCGTATTTGATTGCCTCCTCTTACCATTCGCTTCAGAAGTGATTCGATTTCATTTCGTTTCAGCAAAGAATAGCAGATGTTAATTTTCGGTCCATTAAATTTTTCACAGACAATTCATGTGGTACCCATACAAAGAGCTTCTTTTTGCAATCAGCCTTTTTTAAATGGTTCAAAACCGTTTGCTGATTAATTATTAGTTCCTAGGCGATGTCATGGCTACTTATGTGAGGGTCCGGGTCAATCTTTTCCATAATTCCATCGACTTTTTTAACGATAGGTCGACCAGAGCGAGGTGCATCTTTCACGTCAAAAATTCAAGAACGGAAGCGAGCGAACCATTGTTGTGCTACGCGAACTGATACAGTATCGTTTCAGTAAGCTTCACAAATTTCATTGGTGGCTTGCGTGGCATTCTTCCCTTTTTTTTATACAAAAATATCAAAATATGTACGGTATGACACAATGTGATTGGTAGCACTGGAGATAGACGACTTCAAAGACATCTTTTGACAAAATATGAAAAAACTTTTTCGATTACGATTAAATTTCAGTATCCGGTCACTGGTTTTATTCAAAATATTACTATAGGCGGCATTGGAAATGCATGCCTTTGGTAGCAAATAAGTCAGGAAACTGCAGAACGATAACGGAAGGACATTTCGCGAGGTGATATTACAAAAAAACTATTTAAGTGAAAGTTGAAAGACAATTGGATTCAGAATGTAAAATACGAAAGACTACCTCGCAGAATACGTCACATGGTAAAGTTGTGTGGCCTGAGACTGTAAATTCAAAAGACAGTATAAACACGCACATTCATTTAGCAAAGTATAGTTTTTCATGTAAAAACTGACTTGTTTTAAAAAATCCATCCATTCCAGACAAGCTTGAAGGCTTTTCAGTGCAGCGCGTAGGTATTGCAGTAACTCTTAGAAACAGCGCCACCAATACAAAAAGCACAAAACAAGATCGGTTCCTTCTAAGGCGGCTGTTGATCAAAGCTTCACCTTTAAGCCCCATTACTACAACCTTTCCGGCGTCTCTTGCCTTTTCAATGATCTATTCTGCAACTATTAAGAATGCATGTTCAATTACAACACTTTGCCAAATAAATGCTTTTGAATTTATCTGCGGGATTTGAGATTTTCCAAAGGAAAAGTGATGTGGTCGGATATTGGACCAAAGTGGCTGGGTACCGACAAAAATTCACTTTTTTTTTTAAAGAAAAAAGATATTACAAATGGTATACGATTTAGTATTTTTTATTAAATATTAAAGGTAACAAATAATCGATCGATGTATATTACTTTGGCATAAATAGTAAGTGGAATTAGTTACACAGGGTCAAAGTAAGAAATCGTGTTACGTGACTGGATACTAGTGCCCTTACACTAATCAACGCACATAAAATTTTCACTGCAAAACAAATGGACAGCAAATAAGCAACACATTCATTAATTCTTAGGACGCCGTATAAAGTTCAAGGAACATCACATTCACAAGAACAACTGAACCCTCAATCTTACAGTAATTTTTAAAAGAGGTCCGTTCCTCTAAATTGATGGAATGTCCCCCCTGTCCTTGTGCGATGGATTAATTGATTTATTTCGTATTCTCCTTTGTAATTATTGGACATGTTCCATATGATTAAAATCATATCAAAGATATAACTCGACACTGATAATTAATCCGCGATAACCATGACAACGATGATAATTGAACATTGACGTTGTTCTTTTGCTGGACATTGTAAGATTGAGTGATATGACGTAGATATTGTGTGAGATTGCGTACATACGTGATTGTCAAATATGTTTTTGCTTTAGTAAGTGAATCATGATTATGACTTTACTTAATGTGGCCTATCATTACGTTCATGTAGGTAACTTTCATTCGGACTGTGTAGAGAGACGAGTTAGTGACGTCTTAGTTCGGAAATGTTTTTTTGTTTGGCTTTAGACGAATGCACTGAATTCTGTACTTAATCATTTTCAAGCATTTGTGTGTATGCATATCTAACCACGAAAAGTGCAATTTATTCGCCGAAATAATAAAGTTTTTGAATTCATTTGTTGGAGTCTGTCAATTTCGGACGTCGTGTATGGTTTTATTTTCTAACAATTTTCTACTGTACCTTAGACTTGCATTTGCTGTTTACGTGTTACATGCACTTGTCTGTAACTCATAGTAGTTCATTCGCCATCAACCCAAAGATCGAGCGAGGGACTTTTCTCTCGTATATGCCATTGAAGCAGACAAGTCGGCTGCAAAAATGTACGGCACATTCGAACGTGTAACCACCCAAAGACCAAATGGAAAACCAACTGGATATAATTAGGTTTTTAATTTATTACTTTTATGCACACCGAATGGTTTTGAAGCTGTTGATCATAATACCTTATAAGACAAATTATTACACTGAACCCTGGTAAGCGTGGTAGTACTCCTCACACCACCAGCTACTAGCTTACTGCCTAGCATATCTACACTGCCCAGTTTCGCTGCATGGACCACAAGTTAAAGCAAGAGGTTTCCACCTACCTGGTAAATTATGGAATGTTAGAAAATATATCCAATGCCAATTTCTATTTTCCGCCAAAAAATGTATTCCTTTTCTATATTACACATTTGTTTTTATTTTAATTAGCGTATCGACCTACTCTTCTATTAATTGCATTGCTCAGATTACTACATGCGCCACACAAGAGATTAGTAGCCAACGAATTGGCAAGTACGAACTGTAATACTTGCACAAATTATTGATATCCCAAGGAGCAGAGACCCCTACCATGTGACGCAACGTCGGAGCGCCTTTTCCTCCGTCTGTGTCCGTTCCATTAGCATTAATCCCACCACTATTCACCCACATGGATATATTCAGATGCCAAGGATATTCGGTTTTCATTAAGTCAACAAACACAGAAACATCCAAATTAAAATGGATATCCACTTGGTGTCGCCCGAATCCTTATATCCTTATCGATTATCGATATCGGGTACAATTATCGTGGCCATAATTCGATTACTTCCAATTCGCATGCAAACCACTCTTTCTCATTTCAAGAGGATACGTTTTCGGTTTTGCGTGGGTGGACACCCATCGTCGATTTGCCTGATTGCTATGAAATTCTCACACTAGTCAATTAAGTTGGTTACATGAGCATGTGTGTATTTGACTTGGAAAGGAAAATTATACCAAATTGATTTGCTTCGAGTCTCCAGACAGGAGGCATTTGATTTAATTGCCAATTGAGTAGCTTAAGAGAAATGCTCTCCTTCGGGGATATCAATTTATGAAATCCACGATTCATTTTCACGCCTCCTACACTGCTCTTAGTCAGCTTCGATGTAAACATGTATAAAATGAACATAAAAAGTCTATAAAACCCAATCTGTCTATATTTAATTACACATCATCAGCGCATGGGGATTAGCGGTGCATGAGGCGCGCTAAAGTACAATAAGTCACACTTGATCTTGGTCATCATCGCAGGCATTGTAAAAAATATATCTCTTCAAAGACATTCGAGGAGGCGATAAAAAAAATCACACAAATAGCTTGTTGTTCGCGAAACAAAACAAGCCCCGCAAACCCAAACTTCTGAGACACGGTAGTAAAAAGGAGATAAAACCATAATCCCCAAGTACACAGCATTCTAAACAAGTGATCTCATCCTTTTGTTCGAAATGCTCAAAGATATATAAACAAACATTTGCACATTTATTTACTTGGAAGTGTAGATAAATGTATTTTTAGAATTGTCTGTGTGTGGGCCCTTATCTGTCGAAAAGTATTCGATAGTGCATTCTTTTGCAATGACTATGTCTACGTAGCAGGGGAAAAATATCGATATTTTCAATTTTGGCTGATTTGCAATGCCACCCAAGAGAAGTGTATTTCACAGAATGGTGAGTGAAATATGTAGATCATCTCGAGATAGACTACTCTATGTGATCTCGTATTATGCGCCTGAATTCATCTCAAGATGTACTTTGAAGAGAACAATTGAACACGACAAGAACTTTGTGTCCCCAAAGGAAATCAATCACAACACCTTTCCGGAACACAATTTCGGAATCGGAGTCTGGAGGTTGAAGTGTAATCTTTCCCAGGTTGAGGCAATCAACAACTGTGTGCATATGCCATATTTTATAGTTCTTCGCTAATATCCGCTTTTGTTCTTACTAGCTTACTGATACTGATACTACTGAACTCTTTGGAAAGTTGATTGAATCTCTTTCAGAGGATCTTCTAAATAAAACTTCAATAGAAATGACTTAAACTGAAATGATTCAGTCCCAGTAAGTCGCCTACACATCACTAAAGACTTCACCAGAAGCAGAAGAGGAGACGATAGAATACACTCTACACCTCACATGCTTCGACTCGGTCCCACTGATTCATCCTCCAAGTTCAACAGCCCTTCATGTTAAAACTCCTCCACTTAGTGTGAATAACATTTTGAAATACTGATGAATAGCATCCAAGCTCAGCTGCAGTTTATTTTCAAGTGGCAAAGATTTCCTTCTAAATATACCACAATTTATTGCGTACTTTGTCATTTCTTCGGTCAAAGGGATCCCTTAAAGTCATTTGATCGCCAATAAATTGCCCTCCCAAAAAAATATCGAATTGCATTGAACAAACCCGGGTACCACAAATAATTCCACTAATCACTGTGATAGATTTATCGCTCGTTTTCAGAGGTTTATTTATATCATCTACCCCGGTGTAGCTTATGCCACCAAATTGAATGCATGGTCTCTTTATTCTCAACACTTCTCCATCAACGTGGTCATCCTTGTAATCAGCAGCGCATCGTCGCCGTCGCTGTCATGTCGCTTCCATTCACAGGCCTGTACCCCATTAAAAATCACTTCAGATGCATGTTATTCACCCTTCGCGTAATCCCTGCCCCATTTATTCCGACATTTCATTTGACAAATTATGCCGCGTCGCTGAGAATAATTTACAGGCGACAGCACACGTTGAATGCCTCGCGATCTTCTAATGGTCCAATAAAAATGCATCAGACTGAAAGACCACCACCACATGTCTGTGCGTGATGTGTGCATAGCCCTCACCATTCAACTGAAATTTCATCAAAACACACGGTCCTTAAGAGATATATAAGGACACGGATTTAAATATGACAAGCCACGTCTCAAAGAATCTGGAACGCCAGTTTGCATTTGCATACCAGACTCCCGCGAGTATCCGTGCTTAATGGGAAGCAATAGCGCGCAAAGGAAAAGGAGAAGAAAATGTTCTACTCCGTAATGGGAAATCCCTTTGTTTTCCTCACTGGGTGCATAATTAATGTAATGAGGCGAGTAATTAGAGAATCCGTATGTTGGATACGAAACGCTGCATACCGGGTGCGTTCTCTCGGTTTCTCTGTGCAGACAGATGGGAAGTTAGTTCCCATTGCGGAATACTTCATCTTGTCTAATTGCATGAAAAATAACTTCCCGTTGTCGGAGGAAGATCTATACGATGAACATTTTGACAAGAGCGCCTTAAGGAAGGAAGTCTGTATTATTTCACGAAACGGGATGGCAGACCAGACAGCCCAAGTAGAGGTGTATGCATAAAATATTGCGGATGCTGGAACTGAAATGGATACTTGTATGGAAGCTATCAAAATCAATTCTCATTCTAAGCGAATGAAACTCAGGTGGGATGATTGCTTGATAGAATTGAACGACATTCACCTATCGAGGGCAGTCTTATTCAGTTGAGTGACAGTTTCCTCTTTTGTTGAGTGGATATTGTGAAGAGAAGGCTTTTCTGAAATTGGAATTAGATTGGTGGGTGGCCTGTAGCCGATAACACAGTTTTCTGCGTATGTTCTTTAAGACAAAAGGAATGGATACTCAAAGGAAGGGTTGGAATTAATCTAGGATATCAGGATCAACTGCAATATCATATTCTCTGTACGACTCTGTACGATGGTACAGTATTTCAACGTATGTATATCGTTTCAAAAAATTTCCCCACTTGGTATTTGTTTTGGAAGAATCCAGCGCAAATCACTCCATATTCTTGATCATTAAAGACACTGTGCACTGTGCTACAGATTACAAGTTTATATCTGATACGGGAGATACTTTAGCGTCTCAAATTAAGTTTTACACACTGTCCAACTACAACCGCTTGCACCACGTAGTGATGGCTGAAGGCGATTGTTTCTTATTCCACCAGTTTCTTTAAATTAGAACGTATTTTACTGCTGATTACAGATAATCACTATGACCTGTTCATTTTGTTCCAAACTACACACTTTATCGCCGTAGTTCCGCTCTCAATTATCTCACAAACTTCAGCTTTTTTTCTGTTCAACTAATTACTACAAATTTACGAGCGAATTTGCTATAATTACTTTACCATCCAATGGAAAACCTCGTTATGGCTAGACGATGACGGTTTAAGGTCCGCTTCAGTGTATCTACGTTAAGATGACTAATTATTGAGCAGTGTGTGACGACGTGTTCAGTGCCTCCAGTGGATTATAGTCGTTGCAAATGTGGGTACACAGCGATTGAATACATCTTTAGTTGTCTTGATTCTTTTTTTGGACTGTGGGATTTCCCAGTAAGAAACTGTGACAAGGAACTCGTGATAAATGTGTACAGAGACATCACCTTGAGGCCTTATCATCAAGTATGGTGTGTTAATGGCGTGAAAATTATATCAATATTTGAATTATTTGACGGCCAAGTTTGGCTTTATATTTCGCCCGAAAACAACAAGAAAAATCTGAGTGAACTTGAGAGGGAATCCAGAAAAAATGTCTTCTTATCTTTATTTAAATTGGAAGAAAAAAACTATTTGAATCAACGGATGGAGTGTGGATTTGGAACATACCGACATTCACTTCACAAATTCGTTTCCGTTTGTGTTAGGTTAGTAATTCGAATACATATTGGCATATAATTAATCAGGAGTTCTAATTAGGCATACTATACTCAAGCAACTTGCTGTGCGAAAATGGAGACAGCTAACCAGCGATCGCGCTATTTGTAGAGGCTTGTTGGTTGAGGACCAGGTCCACCCCGGACTGTAGCGCCACACAAAGAAGAAGAATAAGGTATACTTAGCATGAATCTCTAATTATGGGCTTATGCTATTTATTTCGGACTGGATTGGATTTTTTGTTCAGTTCGAGCTGCCTTTACCGTCAGAAATTTTGTGTGTGAAAATATAACTGATTTTAGCGTGCTTGCTTATTGATCTAGCTGAGGTGTGAGTCATCGACTATGAATAACCGTGATACCGGTGGACTGACTTTGCCTGGAACCATAGGCTCTTGAGACAAGCTGCTTAGCTGGCATATGCTGATGCCATTCAGTTTTGCGGAAAATAGGTGTGAGTTGCCACTACTAGCGAGAGCACTGTTCTGGACAATGTGTTGGTGTGTTAGATCTCAGCTCTACGGGGGACGATTTGAATGTTCAGCCTACCAGTTCATTGGATTCACAATGCATGGCTAATGGAGAAGTTTTTGCATAATGTTTCATATAGCCCTCATAAATGCCTTCAGAATAAAGTGGCAGCCCGCCTTGTGTCTGTTTGAGAGTCCAGTTTGGTTGAAACCATGCGTGCTCATGAGAGGCAACAGATTCAACATATTCGTGAAAGCAAAGTAGTAATAATTCTCTTCAGAAAAATGTGCAAGAATCCACTATGAAAACATATCTTTAAAAAATGTTCACTGAAACATCATCTGAGTTGGTGCACTCCTGGTCACATTACCGTCCTCGCAATTCGTAACAAAATCTCTTCTATTCTAAGTCTAGCATTTCAGAAATGTCAGCTCTTTCTTGTTGACTATGGCTAAAATATTTCTTGGAAAGCCATCAGTTATCCTCCTGCCCTCTGGCACCGAATCACTGCAGCGCAACGAACTCGGATGAGAAAGTCTTTTCATCACCTGCGCTGAACTCGACTCATCGACTTAGATGAACCCCATCTCTATTTGCATCCACTAGACTGAATGTCTCTTTATGTCCAACAGATGCCAGTGAAGGCAAAAAAAAAAAGAAAACAATCCAACAACCTCTTTTTCCTCGGAATTCTTGGATGCTTCAGTCTATTTATAGCACATGACAAGACAACTGCATGTATACATGCATTCGTTGGATCATTTTTGGGTGCTCTCTTCGTTTCACTTTTTTTTTTCCTTCCTTGTATCTTCTGCCATCCTCAGGTGGCTACATGAGAGAATCATAGCTCTGACGTTGTTTCTGCCGGCATCACTTTTAATTTTGTTTTGTCCATCTCCTGCTCCCATTTGGTTCCAAAAGGGAATACGACGAAAACTGCGTCCAGTGCAGACTGCAGACTTTAGATTGAGTATTCCAGATATTCTCGTAGCAGTTTCTGGTTAAGAGCCCGAAGCTATTATCTTCTAAATTGGTGCTGAATTATGTCAGACAGGCAGACAGTTTCCATAGCCTCTGGTGTTTGAAAGCAGAAATGCACATGCTGGCCATGGCCGCTGTGGCGAATGAAGGATGGAAGTCATCTAATAAGGAAGTTGCCCCTGCAGACAATTAAAAACTTAAAAAAACTCAATTCTTGTTTCGGTTATCGATTTAAATTAGGCAAACCAACTTCATTTAAGTGTATGCCCATCCTCCTCTGCGGCTGCACCGCTTTTGGAGTTCGTCTCGAAAATTGATCGATCTCTAGATTGTATCGACCTGATGTATTTCTCATTTGAAAACGTATTAAACTCTTAATGTGACCCTTGCCATGCGAGAGGAATAACAAAACGTTGAATCCCCAAATCCCAAACGAAGAAGTTTCGTTGCTTACAAAAAACGAAAAGAGGAAGAAATTATTCATGCGTCATCAGAACACTTTAGGGTTAATATGTTGAAATTGATTCTTGAGATCCTTTTGCTGTAGGATACGTTATGGAATTGTTAGCCCCCGCTGAGTGGTGTGTTGTGTATACTTTCCGATCCCAACCACTCTGGGATAAAGGTGTCAAAAAGTTTACAGTCTGCTTGTCCTTTGGGGATGTTCTTTTGCATATCTTCGTGAGCTAAGAACGTGGAGAGTAGTTCTGATGTGGGTTTCGGGGTTGAAAGTTAGTCTTGTAATGGCATTTCAATAGTAAGGGGAAATATTTGTGTTATTTTCCGCTGAAGTGGAACACATGGCGAAGGTTTCCTTGACTTTGACAATGTGTTGGAGCTGCTGGGAGGGAGAGAGAGAGAATTCTCGTATCCGCTGGCGTATATGCATACCATATCTGTTAAATGGAATGTGTGGAACGCTAATAGAAAACAATTTCAAATGGGGATGTTATTGAATCACGCTCCGGGAAGAATTTAAAATTGTCTCCTTGGAATGGAATGCTGCAAACGTTTTGAGTTACGTTTTCATCATATGGAGATTGTAGGACCCATGCGTTCCAACGTGTTCCTTCATATTAAGTTGTCGGTTGTAAGCCAATTGCTCGTATGTGTGTATATGTAGATGCGGAAATTTGTTCACACATTTTCGACAGCCACAGCCACAGTATTTATGTATACTACAGGTTAATTAAATCAGTTTTTCCATTGAATGCACAGCTTGTCTGCTTTACATTATACACAGATTTATTTGTCATATTTCCTCTTTTGTACTGGAGCGGTAAATTCTGGAAATGGTATACATCTCGGCTCTTGTTGGTGATATTTTTAAACACTCTGAGTCGGCCAAAAATCTCTTTGAAATTAAGTTGACACAAATGATGATAGATGTCCATAAGAAGAACTTATATGATCCATACACGATTGTGACGATAAATGTCCACCTTATGCATTAATGGCAGTCGATTAAGAGAGGTAAATCATTTAATTTGGGTATTTATTGCTACTCTCTCAATGTAACATGAATTTAAATACGCTTAAAACGGCTCAATAAATTGCCTGAAACAGTAGAAATGTTTTTTATCGAGTTGCTTAAGCGGTTTCGAATGGAAATTGATTGTCATAAGACAAGTTTAAGGTCATGTTAAGATTTAACTTCTGAGCCCACACACTGGACTGGTGATTCCTGAGAACTGCATAATTTTATGGATCCATTAATTTGAAGTGTTTCATCCTTAGTTGGATGCGGTCAGACTAATTTGCATCAAATCTGAAGAAGCTGTCCTTGTAATTTAGTCAAGAGACAAGTCGGTTTTAATTTTCCAGGGGAAGGTTTTTTTCACCATTAATTTCAGGCGAGAATAAGAAGTAAATTGATTGTGTCGGCCATCGGGCCGCACGTGGCATTGGCGAGAGAGCTTTTGAAAGTTTTTGAATCTTCTTTCGGATGTTTTCAAGAAGATAAACTATAATTGATTTAACTAATTGAATTTGACTTCTGGAAACCCGGGTTCTACAATCCCAATTGTTGTCCGATTGGGATACTTTAATATTCTCGGACTTGTCCCAGTGTTAATCCTGAAGCACATAGCTCGTGCATTTCAATTCCGGAGCCCTCTGTGATCCTTGTATATGTACCCTTGGGAGTGATGGCCCGGGGCTTTGTGGGTATGTGCGTCAACCCCAATGCACTTAAACCTCCACGTCTAGGTTTGATCCCTCCTGATAAAAATAATTTTAACGGCTCCACATCTTTCGAGTCACTGACAATGATCAAAGAGTTTAATTGTCTAGAAAAAAGCTTCTCAAAGTTGGACGTTCGCAGTGTGCCTAAAACTGTAAGTTAACTCCGTCGCTGAGACGCTATGCCTTGGCTGTCTATGGTATGTGCCGCCACTCATGTTTTTTTGGGACCGTTTGGAATTGTTAACTAACATTATGGTTAGCAACTATCTGCATCACTACTCCACTCTTTTACAATGTACACCTTATTCTGTTTTTACACGGTTTTTTTTAAATGGTTCTGATATAACACGGTTTGAAAACAAAATATTTTTAATTTTTTTACACGATTATATTCCATTTAGCACGATTTAAAATTATTTGTGCTTAAATTTTCTCGTCAAATTTAATTTTTGCGAAGTATGTTCATATCACAAATTTAAGGGAATTCCCTTTTTGCTCGTACAAGCAAAGTTACTGGTCAAAGAAAATGTAAACAGCACAAATTTCGAGGAATTCCCAATGTCTTCTTTTACACGGTTTTTTCTGGAACCAATCTACCGTGTAAAAACAGATTTAGGTGTACTCGTTTTTATACTTAGCTGTCCAAACGTAACTCCAGGTAGCATCGCAACGTGCGTCCAAATTGTGAAAAACACTTTATTGCACTTTGAATGGTTGACGCGTTATTTTATCAGCGAATGAAGTCAGATAGGCAGACGCGCTCAACAACTGCCCCACTTACTAAACTGACCTGTGTTCATTGTGTTGTGCTGCCTCAAGGCAGGCTCACTCATTTGTCATTCTCCGACACTCTGTCGTATGATATGGATTGCAGTTCCCGTTTGATATTTGCTATGTATTTTTTGTACCACGTCCATCCCGCATGAACCAGCTCACCATTCTTTTCTTAGCTGTTGGAAGTGTGGGCCAGGAGCCGAGGTGATGGGAGCTTGTCTCTTCTTACACATTCTTCAAGGATTTTCCATAAGGCTAATATCGTGTCTGTGCTTTTGTTGGTTCAGTACATCATCTCTGGGTGACGGCAAATACCAATATAAACACAGGTTTTATACCATAATGTTTGTTCATCTTCAGATTTCAAGTTTTGTTCTGCAGCTTATAACGAAATCGGCTAGTAACCCGGATTTGATTACAGGATTGAGTGTCCCCAGTTGTGAAGAAAAAGCAAGTTCATCCTCGTTGATCGGACGTAATATTGTCCGGAACACCCTTGTACCCAACAACTCAGTAACGAACAGGGACTGCTATTTTCTTCAGAAATATGTGACAACGTTAGACCACCATATAGTTGATTGCTTCTGTACATAACCTTTCTGAGAACTTTGTGGTATACGACGCTAAATTTCGCATTTATCAAATTCATCATATTAATTCATTGCCTCGCGAAGTAACAATTGAAAAATAGAGGCCAAGTGTGCGCATTCTGACTTATAGCCTAGCGATGGGCAATTGCGAATGAAAACAATCGAAAATTTCGATTGTTCTCCCAATCGCATTTATTCGCAATCAAATTGAGCGGAGTCGATTGTTGATTTTCGATTCTTGTAGGTCCGATTCCAATCGTCCACGAATAGGTGTATTCGCTGATTCTTCAATTCTGAGGGAGATTGCTAATTTGTGTGTGCTCGGCGATTCTTCAATTCTGACAGAGATTGTTAGACTGTGTGTATCCTTGTACGGCGGGTACAATCCTCTCACTAATTGGGTGAGGAGGATGAAGAATACAGTCACCTCTCCAAAATTCAAATACCCACGGGAACCAATGTTTTTCAGAAATTTGGATTGCCTTGCAGAAAATTCGATTTAAGAATGTTCCAATAACAATTCCCAATGTTAATATTTTAGTAGGTATAGTTTCTTTTTGAAGCAATAGCCTTATGCTGATTTTTTTCACTGACGTCAACAACGTTGTTGCAACAAAAGGTACTCCGTTGTCATTTACTGACTTTTCCCTACAACTGGCAAATGCCAAGTCCCAAATGTCATCCAAGCCGGAATGGCGTCCAAAAACAGTCGATTAAGAACGTTAAACCACCATCACTTTGTTCCCCTAGGATCAATATTTACAAATTGTTCGTCTATTTTCCAGTTGATGACTGAAAGCAAATCATTGCCGTCATCGGAGGAATTTTTTTCCTGCACGTAACACTTAACGTCGTTTAGTGATTCATAAAAATGTTGTATCCAGAATAGCTATGATGAATAACCTGGCATCGTTCATAATTCACAAGAGATTATCTATTATGTAAATAAATGATATAATTTAAAAATTGTGATTTCAAATTCGCTTCTTCGTCATTAAATGATTAATGAAACCGTTGACCGAAGCGGTTATTATTCCCGCATTAATGGATAGTTTAGTGTTTTTTTTCTGTATAGTTTAGAAAATGTTTGCTGATTATGAATAACTGCGATGTGTTCGTGTATAATTGGGAAGACAATAAATGCTAAAACCTCTAAAAGGTTACATATTTTATTTTGAATCCGTGTCTGCTTACATGCTAATTAATGAGATGCTTACCCACTTTTGAGCCGAACGCCATTCCATTTAAGCCATAAGCACATCTGATAAGCTGATAACGAGATAAATTGATTTCCCAGAAGCTCTTTATTATATCGGAGGCTATCGATTTTATGGATGATTAGGACTAATTAAAACATATCGCGATATTGTATTAAATTAGCTGGTTTGCCGGTTCTGAGAAATTGCCCTTTGGTGATTTGTTTATATTAATGAGGTTGAAATTTTTGCATCAGATATCATCTGATGTAGATCATTTTAAATGGGAAACGAAATTCCACATAAACGCCCAAGTTGAGTTTCTGCATTTCCCCTTGTGGGGTGTGGCGTTATAGACGTTGCGTTCGGTCCAAGCCTTCGGCTTGCATGGTCTCTATACACTATGACCGCGCGAATCGTTAGATCCATAGGCAAGCAGCTTGTGAGACTCAATATAAGTATAGGGAGAGAGACGCCTCTAGTCTCAAATGTGAGAATCATTTGCGCATTTTTAATTTCACCTTAAGTCGCTTTTCAACCTGATATGGGGCGAGGTATTGAATTAGAGCTGCAGACTCTAAAATCCCAAAAAGGTAGTTGGTTCTTGCGATGCACTGCTTTTATGATGCTTCTCCCGAAGCTGCTTAGTCGAAAATAAAAGGACCATGCTTCCTACATGGAATTCCGGGAGAACGGATGTAATTAAGTTTCTAAAGTCATTGTTCGGCGGCTTTGTTGGCCCGGCAGTTGTCAAACACATGGACTCGATTGTGCCTCTATTGACACAATTGTGCACGTACCATGACATAATTAAACTCTGCATGGAAGCTTACATCCCTGTGAATGCAAAGGAATGAGATTATGTTCGTGCATTGCTTTGGAAGGCTTTTGCCTATTGTGTGGCAGGAACGGTCAGTTGAAGACTGACTTTTGCAAAGGGATTCAAAAAGTGTCAATGAAAAAAAGAGGGCACTTCAAGCAGCTGAGCTGTGAGGAAATAATTTTCTTTCGGATTAAAAGCACGACTAGCTATAGGATTTCGCTAGTTGTTGTCTTCCATGCGTATCCACCGCACATTGTCGCAAATTAATTTAATTTCCATTCGGTCTTTTTCGTAAGGCCACAGATATCAGTGTTAAAGACTAAATTGGAATGTTATCACATACATCCATCCCTCAGAGTTATCAAAATGTGTGTAGGTACCTACATATGATAGCTTGTCATCCTACTTGATAACGCCACATTTGATGACGTGGTAGCGAAGAACCAACTGAATTCCCCAAACAATTTATTCATGTCTAGAATCAAATCAGTTTGGCATTCCCATTCAATCTAATCTTTGCAATCCACCGGTGTTAACCAGGAAATCGACTGATAGAATATCTAAACATGACATTCTGCTGACGAATTAATACATCTGACATTACGAGTGTCATTTTCGTTCGCCAACTTCTTCGAGCACAACTTCAGCTTGTTTAAGTGTTTGCCAATCAATTACCCGGCAATGAATCTTTCAGTGTTTCACTGTTTTCAGTGCCTGTATGACGCTATCGATTACTCTCTTTAAATGGGGAAGTAAAAAAACTGAAACGTAATGTCGAACTGTCACAGGCAGACCCAATCTTATCTGTTTGTTTATCTACACCGCAAATGATACAAAACTGTATTTTTGTGAAGATACAATTGTGTAACCGACAACCAATATGCCCTTGTGGTCGACCAAAAAATGACATAGATACCCAAATACTCACCTCTCCCGCTCTTTCGCTCTCCACAAATAGATACAAGGCATAAGTAGCTTACTTAGTATCTTTATGCGGGCGGACAAAGTACAAAATACGACCAAAAACAACCTGCTCTGTCTGCTCTGGGAATATAGGTATACATTTTTTTTCGTAATTTTCCTTGTCAACACTTTTAATTAAACAAGTTGTGTATTGGCCTTCTCTTTTGGGTTGTCACATCCCCACCATAAATTGCCCCGTCCGTAGTTTCGGTTACACTGTAAGGAGATAACTTTAAGTCTAGTGACACTCGCAAGTCCCTGAATGCGTTCGAAGGTGTGTGTTGATTAAGGTCTCGTTATCTCGTTACATGCACATGAATTGGGCTTCGCTTTTCTTTGCTTTTCGGATGTTTTCCATTTGTTTTTTTTCTTTTTCGTTTTTGTGTTTGTCGATACACTTTGTTAGGTCTAGGCCTATTGATATTGAAGGCTTATCAATAGAACGGGTATTGTGCAATTGTTGTATTTTATTACAATATTTTTTTTTTGTTAAAAGCTTTGGTCGATCGAGGCGAAGTCGTCGTTGTTTATTGTTGTGCAAGGCATTGGTCATATTTCGTGTTTGTATTGACCGAAGTGAGGGAAGTACTTCAGAGATAAGACACTTGGGTACACGAAAATGGGCCACGCCGAATATTTGGATAACACATTCATAGTAAATGCGACATATTGCATAATCGTTGAACGAATCGTTCAACAGAGGAATTTGGTTACTTGATAGTGTTATAGTTCAATTATTTGTCTTTCACATAATAATGAAAGATGAAGATGTCCAATCAGGACATTCTATGTCGCCTGTAAAATTAGATAGTTTAAGCTGTTTCGTACGTGAGCCAACCGTGATATCTATCCAAACAGAACTATTGGCATTTAGAGACAAGGAATAGCCACACAAGCAGGTTTGGAAAACGCACAAAATGAATGCATACTGGGGTTTCACACCGAGGAAGTGGATAATTGCCAACAGACGTAAGTTCTGAATGTGGATGGAAACATGTTAAGGGGAGTCCGAAAACATTGAAAAATTCAAACTTGAGTCGAACTAGTGGAGTAACCCCACAATAAGGCGTGGCGCTGCAGCCCGTTGAGGGCCAGGCCTACCTTTTCAGCAACCACTCCTGTTGTGTATTCCTCTCTCACGAGTGGAGTAGACCTACAGTTTAATGCAGACTCCGCACGGCCAAGTGTGAGAAGGTTTTTCTAGATAGAAATACTCTTCGATTTGATCATTGTCTGTGACTCGAAGATGGTAAGGCCGGTATTTTGTTGTACCGTATTTTTGGCAGCAAAACGTTTGTGGCAACGTTTGTGCTGAAAACAACCTTCTTACAAAAAATTTGTTTGCCACAGTCTGTGTGAAACAATCCATTTTGTTTGCTTGAGTGCTCTGCATCAATATACCGCATTTGTGTATGAAAAACTGGGGCTTCTTCTCCACAGCCAGACACTCTGCTTCCATTCTTCAAGATAAAGCTGTAATGTAGTCGACGGATTTTTGCTTTCCGCGGAACAATCACATCCTGGTAGGAGATCAACATCAACTCCAGTCTGCAAGTTTGCGAAAATAATGCTGGATTGTAATTTCTCAGCGAAAATCGGTAACAGTAAGTAACGACGCCACCAGTTACTACCAATAAATTCGAATAACAATGTTGACGATTAAAGTTTGCTATTATGGGCCCTCTACTTTTATTCTCTGAAGACGATGACACTTAATAGAACGCAGTTGTGAAAATTGCGGAGGGTACTCTGACTCAAAAGATGGAGGTAACTAGGATCAAAAATGTCATCATAATCCAAGTCTGTCGACAAAAACTGATTGAGCCTTTCAGTTCCGAAATAAAAAGAAACCAATAATATTGCAAACGTTATCAATGAGATTAAGAGAGAAACTACAAGTGCCAAGCTAAAAGCCTGTAGTCAGCAGGACACACAAGAGAAATGAAGAGAAAAGAAAGATAACAGAAGAAGTACATGAACATAGAAATTGAGAAACAGGTTCAATGTTCGCAATGAAGACCGACAGGACAAAAATCCGCAACTGACAGCAGATTGTCGGTCTGTAGTGATGTTGATGGTACATGCCAGCATGTGCAAAGGCATAACGTTTTAATATTTTGTTCTTTTCACATCTTAAAGACTATAATTGACTGACACACATGCCATTATTATTCAAAAAAATTGCAAAACACTGTCTGTGGTTTACGACATTGTCACGACACTGAATGAACATATGTGGTGTAAGCTGTCAAATATCTGACACAAACATAAGTTTTGAGCAGTCAACCATAAGACGCCATAACGTGCTTGTATAAACCCCGGTCCACTAAAGAACACAACTGAAAATACGCATAAATTGTAACTTAGCACTGCGTCCTCTGAATTTCCCGCACGCAAAGACTGAATAGATGATGGTAAAATAATTGTTGATTTCAGTTTTTGCCTTGACGATATATGGTATTTGATGAGTCTGAAAATGCCGTCTTAATGGCCTAAGCATTCAGTTCTGGTCATCGACTCCAATAATCAGCTAAATTACTGAAGCAAAAACCAGTGATTGCTATCCGCAAATATAGCATTAGCCTTCGATGGGCAATGATGCCCAAAACTAAGGTTTAACCGCTGTAGTTTGGCTTGGGTCTTTCATATGAAGTTGTCATGTATCACCAACTAGTAACGCTACTGTTGTTGTTGTCGGCGTTATATTCACCGACATCTGCTAAGGTGAGCCTTTAAGTTAACGTTGCAATTCTTATTTATAAGTGACTCCTTGCAGCGCACATTTGATGTTAGTTGGACAAATGTCTCTTGCATTCATAACCCCGATGCAGCATTAGTAACTTGCGAAACAGGAAAACACCAGGGAAGAACTGTTATTAATGTAGCTTCACATCTTCTAATGGGCGTGCACTCAGTTCAAGGACACGTCGTTGTTGATGTCATACGGCAAAAATTCAAAAATGTGCGACTCTTTGACATTCATTTTGATGGATGCAAGTTTCTTCGGGGCGAAGCAGACGAAGCTGTTGTGGTAATTGTATATAAGATGTTTAAGGATTTTAGCACATTTCCAAGCAAATGCCCTCTACTGGCGGTAAGGAAAGGAAGATAATTCAATGGTATCGTTCTCATTTACTCTCTGTGGCGTTCCAGGGCAACAATTACACTGTAAAGAATTTCTATCTGGACGAAGAAAAGCTTCCGTCATACACACCATTGGCGACCTTCCACTTTCGCATGAAACTGTGGACCGAGCAGATCTCACTTCTGGATATGTCCATATATGGAGTTGTTGAACCGAAAAGTAGATAAAATATTTTTTTATAAGATCATGTTTACAAATCCGATGTGATGTGTGATTTATTAAGAAAAGAAACCCCAAATACAATTTTCATGAGTAAGGTGAGCGTTTTTCAAATATTTTTTATATTGTGCTCCGAAAATTAAATTTTGGTGTGTAATCATTAACATTGAGGGCAAAACGAAGTATATGCTGTCCTCAAAAAAGGAAATACAACATCGACGTCTTGGACAGACCGTCGACTCCGGATTAAACTGTACTAATAACACCTGTACCGAAATCAAGCGTAGGACTACCATAGATGCTCGAAAGTACCATAGAGAACGACCGTGCCCAATCCCTGTATGATTTCGCGATTTTAGGCAACCAGCAAGAAATGGCGGGTCATTTGGTGATTGAGTTGGTCTGTATTGTACAGTCACATACAAAAAAGTGGACTCCCAATTCAACTTGATTGGAAAATGTATGCCTATTTATCCCAAGGTTGCATTTTTGATTTAATTTTATCAAATGTTAGGTTAGGGTATTTTGCGAAATCGCCGCCACACTTAGACCATGTTGGTCCATTTTTTGACCATGTTGTCCGATTTCACAGTGTAGGATCGAACTTAAACTTTTGTCAAAAAGATTTCATTTTCACAGTCAAGGGTGGTTAAAGTATGTCAAAGATGGAGTGTCATTGTGAACTATTGCATACACCAACCAAGAGAAGCGTGAACAAAATAGGGATCGTGATTGAAAACAAACAGCTTTCAGCTGAAGACGGAACACACTAACGCAACAATCTAATGTTCATGCATGTGAGGATTGTTGAAATACGTGGTATTTATAAATTTGCGTGCTTACATCTCTCTCAGAAGCACTGCCAGACTACATAGTTAATTGTGTGTTAGAGCCTTCTCTATATATTTTATGGTTGAGATAATTTTATTACACTAATGGCAGGATTGACACCTAAGCCATGGCAGTTGGTGGTTAAACCACTATTTAAGTGAAATCCATTACTTAGGTTACGCTGTCAAAACAAAATTTCTAATGATTCTGAGTTAAGCATCGGAACGACACTTAAGCTCGCACTGCGAAATCGGGCAATAGTCAGACAACTTTAGTGCTCGTTAGTTTGATCCCAATGGCGCATGACTTGACTGGATTTGAAAACCATTTGCACTCTGCTTTCACTGGGATTCGAACCGGGGACTCTTCCAACCAAGGGCAGGCACTGAACCAGCCGGCCATCCTGCTGTATAAGAACGTTGATCAACTCGGCTCAAGTTTTCCTCTTGAAAAGTTTGAAAATTGATTTGCTTAAGTCAAAAAGTATTTGTGTAAGTATTTGCGTTTTTTTATAATTTGAGCGTGCTCAAGGGTTTATTAATACCCTTAATTATCCCTGAATTGTAGAGGGAGAGGAGATACTTGTGCACATTGGTTTTAAATATCTGATTATAATCTATGCGAAAATTGAGATAGGAAGAGCATTCCATATTCGTGTGGTGCGTCTGTAAAACCAATCTCTAAATTTCACAGTGCCCGAAACCAGCCAAAATTGTAAGCTGATGTGCATTCCAGGCGATACGTGTATGGCGGGTGAATTCAAGGAGATGAGGAATGCGTTTGGTTACCACATATGCTGTACAACGCAATGTACTAACATTTACAATCAATCTCAATCTGACATCATTAGTGTTAATCTAGCTCTTCACTGAATAATGTATATATGCTTAATATCTTAGATGATGTGGAATGTATTGACAGTGTGGCAAGGTGTGGGGTTTTGTAGTAGCTCCCAAGGAAATGTGCACCAACATGTGTAGTAATGCATGGTATTGTCAAAAACACTCATCAAAACATTTCTAGACTTCCGATTCAGATCTTTTGATGTTCATATTTTTACCCCAAAAACCCACATTTGAAATTTTAATAATCTCATCAGCTATATAAGCATGCAAAGCATCACTACTACTTTTGACAATGTTTAATATTGTTGCCATAAAATAATCATATATAATTGTTTTAATGTAAAGCGATAAAAAGATAAAAAAAAGGGCTCCATGGCATACAAAACATTTTATTTTATTTAAGCGATTATTAAAAGCTTTTTGTTTAATACGGCTTTCGAAATTAAATTAAATATACTTAACCCCACCAGGTCTTAATCGTTTTGTGTACAACTTCGCCGAGTATTTTTATATTAAAAACGAGATCCTCGCGATGTGTACAGGTTATATTTGCGTGAAACTTCGTCTCTGGCACGTACGGTGGGAATTGTTCTGCGTCAATGGACAGATTTTTGAACTCAAATTGAAAATCCTACAGATTAAGAATCATGTACATAGCAACTTAGTTTCCAGTAACAATAGACTTACTTTTGAAATGGGACACTTTGAAGGCATTACTCCACCTTTATTCAGCATTGATCGGGCGATATTCAAGAGTGTAAGACGAGTTTTCCCCTCCAAAAATGCACAGCCATCGCCGTCTGTCACATTGAACAGTGTGTAACTTTCATTATTTTTTTTATTTAGGACAACAACAAATGTATATTGAATATCCGCTAAATCACGTCCTAATCGAATCGAAACGCTCGCCATATTCAATTTCAAGTCAGAAACACAGTTCATATATTCAACGTACTTAGGATTTGGAAAACATTCGTAGGCCCCCAGATGTACATCAAAGGGGCGCTAAGAGAGGATAATTTATTTCCAAGAGAACATAATTTAACTACATACCTTAGACGAAACGAGTGACGAAATTAATAGCAATACCAAGGCTGATGAGTACATATTCTGGTAAATGTACATTTCAAGTGCTAAACAATATTTGAGTAACTTTGTTTGAATAATTTATCACAGTAGCGGCAGTGGTATTAATGACGATGATTTTTAAGCAACTTACTATCGGGCGTAGTTAATTGGTTTATCGTTATCTGAGCAACTATTAATCGTTGCTTGCTGTTCACAAATGCCACTTAATTTTTGCTTTTAATGATCTGATTTGTTTATAATTCACATAATTACTTTATACTGACACGGGTACTTTGCAACGTGTTCAGCATCAATGGCATTTATGTACAACAGCATATTTCAGTTGGAAAAGTAGATTTTGTGGGTTCAGACAAGATGTGAAATTTGGCATTTTAAGTATTTATGGTATATTTCATAAAAAGTGGCATTTTGGATAGTGAGGGGACTGGTCGACTAACAAAGTGGAAGGTTTAGAGGTACAGTGTTTTGTTTTTGAATTTACAAACTTGATTGGGAAGCTGAATGTAGAGGGTGGTCTTATAAGTCTAACACCGAGTAAGTCTAATTTAAAGATGAAGTTGTCAGCAGAAATAAATTCTCATCAGGTATTCCGACAAATGTTTCGAGGCGCCGATGCCTTTTTTTGCATAACCTTGCAGATACCCAGAACCCGCTTTATGTGTTCAATTTCCGCGCTGTCACGACAACTTCTATAAAAGTTATTGAAGCTATAAGTTTTTTTAAATGCTCGTGAGATGGAGCAGTGTCCCTTCACATACTAGCATTATTTTATAGACTCCATATTTGTGATGGCTTGTGGCGTTGTGTCGATCCCAACACCCAAGCCCGACGTTTAAGTTCTGACTAGCCACTAACAATGTTCAAGGAGTATTCCCTGTCTAGAAAAAGCTTCTCAAACTTGGCCGTTCAAATCCGCATTAAACTGTAAGTCACTCGTATGGGAACAATGGAACGCACAACACGAGTGGTTGCTGAGAAGCTAGGCCCTTCCCTACGGAGTGTAGCGCCACCCATTATTATATAAAGATCTGTGACGGGACAAGATTTTCATAAAGTGCTTGGGATACATAACTTAGGCCCAAGTATTCATGAAATATTGCCCGTGATTCCTGTGTTATCTTCGGGAGGATTTGTTGCCAGCTGCTTGTGGTCTACATGTAGTATGTCTATATCGGTGTGTTCAGATTCCAAGGGTATGCCTGATCAGTTCATCTGCTTCCAAGAAAGGCTCACTGGTCTACTGGAACCGGCAGAAGCGCAGTTTCAAGTTCACATTTTCACTATAAACAGTTGTGATTATTTCCACGAACTATATTATTCAAATAAGTGAAAGTAAAATCCAAAGGAGGAACCAATAACTACCTCTACATATGTAGAGGCACAAAAAAAGTCTCTATACTCCGGGCCTTATTGCAGAGCCTAGATAGACAAATATCTGCAATAAACTCCGAAAATTACATCACCGCGGTGATACAACGAAAGATAACCTTCGCCAATCGCAGTGTCCTTGGACTTAGGGGGCAATTGAAAATAAAGCCTTGTCTCGGAAATCCAAGCTATCTCCATATAAGACCTTGATAGAGCCAGTCCTGTTGAGGACGGAGAAATGCTTGGTCGTTTCGGAAGGAATTTGGATGATAAGGCTGAACGACGAACTCTACAAGCTGTACAACGACATTGGTCTAGTCACACGAATTATATTGTCTCGACTCAGGTGACAAGGACATGTGTAGAAAGGGGACATCAACTCCGGCTCGGAAAGTCTTCAAGGTCAACTCTGAGAAACAACGCGGTAGAGGAAGACCTCGCCTCCGATCGCGTAACCAACTGGAATGAGATATTATTCAGATCTGTGTATGAAACTGGAGCCACATAGCCCATGATCGTGCTAGTTGGAGAGGAATGCTGACTGAGACCCAGGTCCACACCTTACTGTAGCGACACTCAAAGAAGAACAAGATATTCCGAGCTTTCCAACGAGTCGATCTTTGGCTATTTGGTTGGGTCTTACCTCACATTTGTGAAGCTCCTCAGGCTGAACATACACTAGTGCTTTGCTGCACTGGTTCGGAGGAACTGCTCCGGCTCATGTCATTTACATTGTAATGAATGTCAGACATAGGACGACGCATCAGTATGTAGCGAGAAAGCAATGTCTACCAGATTGTTGGATTGTAAAAATAATACAGGAACTGACTACTTGTGTAATGTGCAAATCTACCACATCGCACTCGCAGAGAACGACGAACTCTTCAAACAGTCAGTCTGTAGCATGAATAAGTTCATGCCACTCTTGATTACATACAGGCCATACCAATAGGTAAGGACAATTCTTTTTTTTCACAGAATCTGCGACATTCATGCAACGTGCTATTCGCTTTTTGCTAACGATACTAATCACATTCAACATCTCTTATGCCATGAGTGGCACATCTCAGCGGCATAAATAATTGGATTCATCACTAGTGTGTTAGCATAAGACAAAGAGACATGCATGTCAGGTGAAGCAAATCATACTAATAGTGACAGAGAGAAAAAATCACGTAAAATGTTGATGGCACTGCCAGTGAGATGTAGTTATTTTCAACGGCGCTTCCAGTATTCTCCATAGTGTCTGCATCACGTATATTGTTTGCAAATTTGTATATTTAGGCAAAAGAAAAAACATACAACCAGGGACACTCGCTTCATAAAGATGCTTGGTGACACATTAAGATTACAGCGGCCTTCTATGATTCAGTGCTTGTATATTTTGGACCTCCTTTAACCCGTCGCCTATGAGACACCTTTCCCGAAACTTGAAGGTGCCAGACCCTAACAGATTTATCGTACAGCGTGATGATTACCCTAAAATCGGCCTCAGGCAAAAATGATGGCAGATAGCTTGTATCCAAGGTTATGCCCGTGAACTTGAAATGGTAATCCTGGACGAAAATTGAATTCAAAGTGGTTGCGAAATTAAAAGAAAGAAAAACTCACCTCTGGGGTTGGACACTCGGCGGGCCAATCGCCAAACTTCAGCAGAAGATCTCTTAACATCTTAAGAAGTGGTGATGTCATGTTCTTAAATATGACCGAGCATCCATCCATATTGGTTATCTTGTACAGTGATATGCTGTCCTTATTCAGTCGATCCAGGTTAACAGAATAGTCTATGCGCATTTGTTGCATTCGCTTTTGCATTTGCGCCTCGATATTTAATGTGACGTCATTGTCGGCGGATTTTTCCATGATGCACGCCTTTGAACGTATATAATTATCGTTGACGGTACACTTTATGTCAGTGAAGATAAGTCTAAAATTTTGCTGAAAAGAATAAACGCTGTAGATGTCGACTGACTTGAACTCTGAGCCAATACCTTTGCTGAACATGAGGCAAGGACCGATAGGAGAAGCGTGATGGTAAGTAGGTGTCCGCCGAAAGCCATTTCGATTATTACTAACTACTCCATTAACATTTGCAAGGGCAGAATGCTAGTTTCCGGCTTGTTGTAATCAATTTTACATTAAGATCAAACAAGCGATGCATTTACCAAATTATTCATGAGATAACATTGTCCGCTAATTAGTGACATATGTACTTTTACCATATATGTACTGGTATGTTTGTGTACGAATACCAAACTTTATTCGGCAGCTGACAAATGACTCGCTAAGCCAGGCGTTACGAGCTCTCTGGCATGTTAGGCTGTAATAAATTAAACATACACGAAAGAGGAAAATAAGTATTCAAATTTTGGTGAAGATGCCTTAGGATGTGTTGAATGTACAGAGAACCCATCTCCTCACACAGGAGCTTACATACGCGGCTTACTTACGTAAGGTCAAGGTCAATTTGAACAGGAAAATGCGTAAAGCGAAAGCACACTTACTTTTGAGTGCTTGTCGTGAGGGTATTTTGTATTAAGAGACATGTGCAGATGCACGTGGGCAGTTTTTGAGACGCAATATGAGTTAATGATAAAATTGTATTTTATTTAAGGCTTTTTACACGAATAATACATTCACGTGCAAAAGTGGGGCGTAACGTCATTGATGTCAGTAAATCACTATACTCAATATTTACTTCCTAAGTGGAAAAAGGTTAATTAGAGTATGAGGAATCCCATGGTTGCCTCCAACTCTTAACTCTGACAAATAAATCAGATTTCCAACAATATTTGCAGTTTGGCGCTGTGTGGTATCACATCCATTTCCTTTCATAGACAATAGACTCTTACTTCCCATCAGGCTATCGAATGTGGTTATCTTTTAATATCTTCATTCATTCTAGTTAGTTTGAGTGTGATTTCCTCAACATCGTCCTGGAGAAGATCGTACAATGTGTGAGTACACGCCAACACTAGAGGCACGATCTTCCAGGAGTCTGTGCAATTGTTAGCATACGCCGATGACATTGACGAGATTGGCAGAACTCAGCCAGTTGTCAATGAGGCATTTGCCACTATTGCGACGGAAGCGGCTAAAATGGGTCTGCTGGTGAATGAGGGCAGAACGAAGTATATAAAAAAGCACATACAACATCGACGTCTTGGACAGAGCGTCACAATGTGCAGCTATAACTTCGAGGTAGTCAAGCACTTCATTTACCTCGGCTGCTTAGTAAATTGTACAAATAACATCGGTACCGAGATCAAGCATAGGAAAACTGTTGCCAACCACTGTTTCTTTGGGCTCAAGAGGCCATTGAGTAATAGAGCCCTCTCTCGAAGAACCATGTTGACTCTGTATAAGACACTGATCATCCCAGTCCTGCTATACAGCGCTGAGGCATGGACAATCTCAAAAGCGGATGAAGTAGTCCTTGGTCTCTTTCAGAGAAAAGTTCAACGTGCGATCTTTGGTCCTGTTTGTGTTGACGGGTTCTGGAGGAGAAGATTCAACCACGAACTGTACGGGCTGTACAGCGACATGAGCCTAGGTACATAGGCGTCTACGGACCCAACGCCTACGGTGGCTAGGTCATGTAGAGCGGATGAACACCATAACTCCGGCCCGAAGAGCCTTCGATACCGAGCCATTGGGACAGCGCAACAGAGGACGTCCTCGCACGAGATAGCGCACACAAGTAGAAAGGACAGCGCAACACCAAGGTGGTTGAGGACCTTTTCCACTTGTGTGCGTAGCTGAAGACATCTTGTGAAAGATTGTGCTGGCTGAAGATTTTTGCTGTTTGAGGCCCAGCTCCACCCCGGTCAAAGAAGAAGTTAGTTAGAACGATGCATAGGTTCTAGTCGAGGGCAGTCTCCTCATCCTCAAGTAGGGACGGCCGGTTCGAATAGTGCGTTATATGACAATGTAGTCAGTGAATATCGTGTTTGCTCCCCGTCAGTTCCTTAACGACCATCGTTCGAAAGTGTTTTGTCGAAGAAGAAGCTTATTGCTCCTGACATTCTTACCCCATGCCAATGTTGTTAACCATTTTCTGCGAACTGTAGGGACTTGTCGTTCAATGTGCCTAGCACTTACATTCGTACCTCTGACAAGTGCTAAACCTTAAATAATCAATAGCAGCTACGCTTTCAAAACGTAGCAATCGACAGCTAAAATTGCAAGGCAGTAAAGGAGTTTGTCTACCGTTAACTGCACGAATGACATCGTAGTGGAGATCCGACGTAGATTCGCCCTTGGCAACCGATGTTACTTCGGTTTGTAGAACCAACTGAGCTCGAAACTCGTGACTCGAACGGACCAAAATAATGCTCTACAAAACTCTTACCTTGTCAGTCCTGCTTTATGGAGCCGAAAAGCTGGGCGCTATGCAAAACTGCAGGGCTGATTCTTTGTGCCTTCGAAAGAAAATGTCTACGTCGGATATTTGGTCCGGTATCAGGATGTGGATCTAGTCCGGAAGGCAAAAATCCGTCGACTACACTGGCCACATCATGCGCATGGACAAAAATGCTCCAGCTAGGAGGGTCTTCGACTTCGAATCCAAGCCTCCTGGTTCAAGAAGGAGAGAAACACCGAACCAAGTCATAGCAAATGTAAGACAGCTTGGCCTTGATGACAGGAAGCTGCGCGCCTATGACCGTTGTTGTTCGAAGTCAGCAACTGCTCGGACCCTTCGTGGGTCGTCGGCCTGATAAGTAAGTAAGTAAGTATGTACCTATGCCTAGAGATAATCGTAGGAATCCAAAATGGCAACACATAACACATTTTTGAATTTTTTTAATTTGTTATCGAACTCTGTTGTTAAGTCTCCCCAATGTTTTTAATTGCAATTTACTTATACTAACATCCAAATTAATTTGCCAAAGGCTTTTAAGATTGACACACAATTTGTCCTTGAATGAATAAAATGCTGTCGACGGCACGAAGTACGTCGTATTATATGAACACTCCTTTTTTATTTTTCTTATTGCGTACTTTTCCCGATACTCTCAGTTTCAGGTATTCAATTGGTCCCTCATTGAAGTCGACCGCAACTTTGAACGTTGTTTCCGGCACATACGGGGGAAGATAATCCGGTAGTACTGTTAAATTCTTAAATTTGTAATGAAAGCCCTGGAAAAAGTAATCTTTTATAAAAAAAATCACTTTAAGCAGTCTGTGTACATACACGTGGAACAGGACATCCAGTAGGTACGTTACCGGCCTTCCTGAGAACTTCTTTGTATATCTTCAGAAGCGGTTGCGATGTGCTATTATCACCCATCAATTTACACGCATCCATATTATTCATCTTGATTAGATTAACGTTCTCATTAGCCGAGCGCTCCAAGTCGACTATGAATGTCATTCGCAAGTCGTTGATATCTCTGCCCAGCACTCCTTCGATATTAATTCCTGGATTTCGACCTGAATCCAAGGTGCACGAGGAGTTGACGAGTTCTGGACTCGTAAAGCACTTAATATCGGTGAAAATCAAATCAAAATTTCTCTGTTGAATAGCAAAAATATCTTTGAATTACTGTGGTTAGTGTTTGATGTGATTGGCAGGCTTACCCATGCCGAAGTTGTGGAGAAAACAACGACAAAAACAAGCGCTGATGGATCTATCCGGAATCTAAAAACCATTGCTGTTGTTGTTCAGGGCCGAACTCAATATGTGGATGCGAAGATAGTTAAATATGGAGCTGAGAGTAATTTCTCGCATGGCTGATAATTTGTTTTTAATTCAAGACGAGATAAAGTCGATAATCAAGTTATAATTGCTGTTGATACATTTTTGTTCAATTGTCAGAGTTGTTTCGGATGCAATGACCTTTGCTATGTTGGCATTTGCATCTGCAATCGGATCTGAAATTGGGTGTTTATTTCGAGGTACTCATTACAGTATGGGACAGTGAGTGAGCCCTCGTCGATGAGTATTTGCTTAAATCATGGAATGCACTGAGAAGAGGATGAGAAAAAGTACTTTTTTAATATTGAATTCCACTTTTTTCTGGTTCTCTGATTGAAATTCACATTCATGTAACGTATGTATTAGCATCAGTCGTTTAAGCATCACAAGTGTATACAGCGTCCAGTTTGTAATCATCTAGTATCCAAGACTCAGAGAACTAAATTTGTGTGTGCATTTTCTTCTTTGTGTGGCGCTAGAGTACGGGGTGGACCTGGGCCTCAACCAACAAGCCTCTCCAACTAACGCGATCTCTTGCTAGCTGTCTCCAGTTTCGCACACCAAGTTGGTTGAGGTCCTTCTCCACATGCGTGTGCCACCTTAATCGTTGGCGTCCTCTGTTGCGTTGCCCCACTGGTTCGGATTCGAAGATTCGTGTGTGCATATAATATCCGATTGAAGTAATCATAATAACACAAAACTGAGTGAAACAATTGGTCTAATACAGGCTAAACAAGGTCGCTATGTGATGTCAGTGAACGACCAGTGAATTGATCCAGTTTCATATGTTTTATTTTTTTGCTTCTCAGAAGAATGCGTCAATTTGCAATAAATACGATATAAAAAATTCCCAACAGTTTCTGTCTGTCAACCAAGTCCTTTTCTCACTCCCTTGCGGCCAATGACTGCCTAGCTCTTACCATTCAGAGCCTACCAGAGACCTTACGACGTGAGCATATATCCGATTTGTCTGAAGCGTCTATGCATTCGAAAAAAAAAAAAAAACAAAAATCAGTATTCGTATTTTTGACTCAACATTAAAATTAAGATTGACTGTGTGTCTAAATAAAGCACACCTCCCTCACTGCCACGCCAATGCCACCAGAACACGGTGGTCGATTCACCTCCAGTTCTCGTAGTTCACGGCCGTCTATTCATACGTATGTCCACGTTTCAATGACGTATTCTTCACCGCAGAGTATCTCTCAGTTGTTTACTTTTTGGCAAATTATTCAGTTTTTTTTTTTTCGCATTTAGGTGAATTTTTCTTTGTGTTTTCCTCGCAGTCCCGCTGCTCATCTTTCTTTACACACAATTACAAAGCTAATAAATTACAAGCCATAGACTTCAGATCAAAATAAGATACAATATGCATTTGCAGCACAAAAAAATAAAGAAAACAAAAAGATATCTGTGTATTTGCCGCTTGAAAATATTTGCCTTGGGCGAAAAAAAAACCAAGCAAAAAGACCCGCAAAAGATGATCACGACGGAGAAATGAGATGAAGAAGACGCAATACGCCAACTGTAGGTAGTATGCCAAAAAGGTAAACAAACGTGAAAGTGAAAACCACTATCGAAGATCTTGAAAGAAAATGTTGAAGGGGGAGGCCCGCGAAGACCATCTTTTCAAAGTAGCGCCGCATAACGCGTAATGAAGATATAAATGGGAAATAAAAATTGCGAATAAAGATAAAGAAGCACGTAAATTGATTTACAAATGAGAGGATATCCCATCGGTCCATCGGTGTAAAAATAGAGAAAACGAGAACAAGAGGCACTCGGCCGCGATGCTTCAATTGAACTTGAGGAGAAAAAGTGTTGGTTTTTGTTGATAAATACACTCGTATTTTTATCCTGACTTTCGTTATTTTTAATTATTTGCCGGTGCAAATGACCTCGAAATATTCTGCGCTAATGATGCCGGGGATGGTCAGTTTGCCTATCAAACGTGTGAGGGACTGTTGTGTCACGTTTTCGAAACACATCAAATGTTTAAACTCATCGAGTGAGTTTTAATCATTGGAGTGGTTGTTAAGGCATGATCGGTACTTATTTATCAAGAGATTCGCTTAAAATAGAGTATGTACTGGAAAATCCAAGTTGTGACTGGGCCATTGCGCAAACAGAACCCGCCACAAGTGGGTAAATACCATTAATTGTGTTTACACTGAAATTTTCTTGGAACTTGCTCCACAAACAATAGACAGGATTGAAATACATAGAAACATCTGCCGTGAATCCATTCAGTGCGAGGGTATAACCAGCGAACACTTAACATGTTGATCTTCGAGTTCAAACTGTAATAATTAGAATGAAACAATGTACATATTTAAAAAACAAATGTGATTTTTCGAAAGTTATAACTCTTTTTGTAATGATCAAGTGTACTGGCAGATAAGCCGTATAAGTGTAGTTTATGAAATGAGACGTTTGTTTCTCCATAAATAACTAATATAATGGATTGAGCGTTATGGAATCTTAACACTGTTTTAAGCTACCTTAAGAATTTGTCAAAAGCATCTTCATCAGTTCGTCAGTTCTTCTAATTAATGTTAGAAGGCAGCTGCTTGCGAACGAGTTTGCACCAATCACTTTAATACAATTTACTTATTTGTCAGGCCGGCGACCCATGACGGGTCCGAATTGCTGCCTTCCATCGCTGACGGTCCTGCCCACGCTGCTTCATCACGATGGCGTGGTCTCTACACCGGAGCTTCGGTGTTCCTCTCCTTCTCGAACCAGGAGGCTCGTATTCGAAGACCTTCCTAGCTGAAGCACCTGCCATTTTTGCCTGCCGTGTACTGCTGGTAGAGTTCGCGGTAGTGTTTTCTCCTCCATTTGCCTTCCTTACAGACGTAACCAAATATCTGGCGCAGAATTTTTTTTCGAAGCCTCAACGTATCAGCTCTGCAGTTTAGCTTAGTGTCCAGCTTTCGGCTCCATAAAGCAGGACTGACAAGAAAAGACTTTTGTAGAGTATGATTTATGTCCTTCGAGTCAGAAGACTTGAGCCCAGTTGTTTTGATAAACTGATGTAACATCGGTTGCCAAAGGCGATTTTACGTCGGATCTTCACATCGATGTCATTCGTAGAGTTTACGATTGCTCCGAGGCAGGCAAACTATTTTACCACCTCGGAATTTTAGCTGTCGATTCTAATATTCTGTCCTAGGTGGTGTGTGACGGAAAGTTTCCTTGTCGATCGTATACATTTAGTTTTGTCCTCGTTGACCTTAAGACCAACTCTCCTTCAATTGCCGTAAATGCTTCCACTACGGCACGTTGTTCGACTGATTTATGCTATTTACGATTATCTTATTCGACGAGTTCCAAACCTCCTGCAGTCTAAGATGCTGGAAAGTTCTGCTGCAAGCAGTACTCCATTCGTACTGACTCCATGTGGAAGAGATGAACTTTAAAGAGACCTTGGCTTGTTTCCGAACTTATGTCATAGTTTCACCTACTTTATAGTTCTGAGTACACACCGAACAGTGATTGTCGATGGATGCAATGGTTTCGTCAGTTACTTGTGGACTTTTACTTCTACCAACAATTAAGATTAAGGCCGCACATGACAGTATTCATAGAGGCGAGCTATACAGCGCCTTTCCTAGTTTGGCATCCCTGCAAAACTCGTCCGTCTCTGCAGAGTGAAGATGGAATAGGCCCGATGCTTCGTCAAGGTCGGACGCAAGGCGACGTACTGTCATGCAACTTTTTTAATATTATTCTATTATCATCGGAAGAACACAGCGGGGTGTCAGTGGGGCGTTTGTGATCATCGAGAAGGAAGCGGCCAAGATGGGGCTTGAGGTTAATGAGCCTAAGACGAAGTATATGCTGTTTACGAATACAGGTCGCCCGGTGTTCCTCTTGGACAAATAGTCACTGCAGACAGCTATAACTTCGAAGTAGTGAACGACTTTGTCCACCTAGGTACCGAAGTTAATACAAGCAATGACACTACCTCGGTGATAAAACGGAGAATCACTCTGGCCAATCGCTGTATTTTGCACTTGGAAGGCCACTGATGAATAAAGCCATCTCTCTAAGAAGCAGAAAGTCTTCGACCCCAACCCTGAGGTACAACGCGGTAAAGGAAGATCACGCCTACGGTGGCGCACGCAGCTAGAAAGGGACCTGCATAAGTTAAACGTGCGTGGCTTGAAGCAACTAGCACAAGACCGAACTGGATGGAGAGGCATGTTGGCTGAGGCCCAGGTCCACCCCGGAATGAATATGTGACATTACAAGTGGTATTAAACCAGGGCCAGGTTTTGGATGAACGTGTATATTCAAGAAGAGCAACCGTATGCGTACTCTATAAACACGAGTGTTTTTGTACACTCTACATCGCACACAGTGCAAAGGGCCTTCGCGCTTGGCAATAACTAACAAATTGACTGTTATGGGTGAACAAATTCTTCGCTTTGATCAATCGAACTATTATCCACTCCTTACATTTAAACACTTTTGTTTGAATAACCCTCACATCCATTATTCTAAGTCTTCTTCGCATCACTTCAAGAAACTTCCCCCAGCACGCAAAGATAATATTTGCTTAAGGGACTACAGCATACATGCTCTCTTTGAATGACAACTAATGCTTTGAAGAATGCAAATGACAGGTGACGAATCGAATCGACGAATTGCTGACATCTTATTCTTTTCCACCCCTCAAAAGCTGCTTAAATCCTCACTTCAATCAAAAGAATGTAATTTGGTAGCTCCTACCACCCACTGCCTTCACTTTGCACAAGCAACCAAAAAAAATTCCTCAAATGGTTACCCATACGCCTCAGGTTTCGCCTCAACGGAGATTTCGTTCGTATTTCGCCAGCACTTCTGTATCGGAATTTAGCCGCAGAGATTCTTGTGTGCAGAGCCAGATGCTTTTGTTTATGATTTTCATCTCAGCGTTTGTCAGAAAATTCTCTGTCAACAGATTTGTGTATGTACGACGAGTGTGTATAGTGTGTGTGTGTGCCTGCGTTAGTTGGGCGATGCAGAAAAATCGTGTTTACCTCTTCGCGGTTCCGCTTAAATGATTTTCACTGTCAAAATTGGATTTTTTTCTCCGCAGTCTGATATATATATGTGTTCATGTTTCTTCTTCTCTATCTCCAACATGTTGTGTCGTTCTCTAAATCTATTTTAACCTGTGAAGGTGTTCCCATTGAAATTCCTTGTCGTGAAAAAAAAAAAAAAAAAAACACAAGTGATGTAACCGATGCTACGGATGATTATTTTTCTTTCATCGACTGATGCCATAGCCCAAGGATGCAATTTT
Source organism: Eristalis arbustorum (assembly GCA_916610145.1). Taxonomy (NCBI): domain Eukaryota; kingdom Metazoa; phylum Arthropoda; class Insecta; order Diptera; family Syrphidae; genus Eristalis; species Eristalis arbustorum. The sequence continues at coordinate 57,743,466 of OU744318.1, forward strand.
GTTTGGATGTGTTGTTTTTGTGTTGGATTTTTTTCTCGCTTCAGCTCAGCTCTTCCCAACGAAATGAAATCCCTTCAGCTTGCGATTGGGTTTGTGTGTTTATTTATTGTTTATGTTCATTTTATTGCAGGTGATCTTTTATAGAGGGACTCGGCGATAGGGAATGTGAATTGGAACTGAAGGAGAAGGTGATGAAATGCTTTTGACGGCGATGGCAGTGTTTTGAAATCGATGAGCTTTAAATCCATTGATTGTGTGCAATCGATGATATTCTTGTGTTTGTTTTAAGCAGTTGAATGTGATTGTATTGACTGATGTTTTCGTTGTTTTTATGATCCTTTTTCGTCACTTGATTTTAATTAAGTTTTCCTTTGCTTCATTCCAGGTAAACACGATTTAATTAATCGCCTCTATGGGAGTTTTGTAAGTAAGACAACTGCTGTTACGTGCACATAACTGATTTATTTTTACTATTGCCGCCTGTGTGTTTTATATTTGAATAATAAAGTCTGGTATTGCGTCAATTTTACGAGATGACAATGTAATGTGTGTGCAATGTAATGACTGTTTTATGTCGCTCATGACAATCGGAGGTCAGTAACCGAATTGCAAAATACAATGGCGCAAAATTATAGTCGCCAAAAGTACACATTAAAATTATTTCAGTACGTAACAAAGTGCTTTGATAATTACCATATAGTCGACTTAAAGCCCACTTTATCGTTATCACCTCGTGATTAAGTTAAAGTCACCCGAAACATCACTTTAAAAACTTGAAGTGTAGTTAAGCCAATACGTCAATTGATTTCAGTGAAATAATATCGGGAAAATATTTTCGGTTTCGGAATATGATGATTTTGATACTTTATACGGCTTATTCCAGTTGCATGAACTTTGTTCATTACATTTGAGAGCCTTGCGTTGTGGAACTCCCTTCGCTGTAAAGAGTCCAGTAAAAATTTTTAAAGAAGCTCTTCTGCATGACGCACATGCATCAAGTGAACTTCAGTTGCTTGGGAGTTTGACTCATGAATATGAATTTTACGTGCCCACATTACCTGGCACTTAGTTACAGGTTTTCTTGGGCTTTACCTCTTCAGCACATCTTTTGCCGGAAGAAGTGTTGGGGTGATGGGTAGCTGCCGCAGTTGAATGAGCTGCAGATGCCAAAGTGCTGCCATTCATGGCCTATATTGCACTAGTTTGAAATGGTTCGATTGTGACAGCACAGGAATGGTCGTAAGGGTGATAGATATTTAGCGGCAGCAATGGAAATTGACTGGCTAGGGCTATTACGTATTAAAATCGTATCGCTTTCTAACTGATCGCGTATCATTACCTATACCAGAAAGCCCGTATCATCGGCAACTACTCCGGCTTTAATAGCTTTCGTAGTAGCTGATTTCGCTTTCTTTGCATTTATCTGCATTCTTGTACTGTGCTTTTTGTTTATCCAGCAGCAAGCGTGCCGATATTGATTGCCTCCCAGGCACGCTTCTTTTTGTCAATCATTTACAAGAAATCGTTGTTCAGGAAACCGTGGCTTCTAAAATGGCCAATCATGAACCATATTATTACACTTACCAAAATTTTTCACCCGAAAATGTGTAGAATTCGACTCTACATACTTTCTTTTCCTTTGAGATTTAAATTTCACTTATTTTTATATTTGACATCACATCTAATGCAATGAAAACACACGTACCAACCCTCTGAAGAAAAATTGAACTCAGCAAAAAGGCGTTTTATTGAGAATCATTACTAACCTAAGTATTGCTTAGTCAAAAAAACAAGCATTTTTATTGAGATTTTTGTTAATGAAAAAACTCGATAATTCAGTTACAATATTCTTGCATACCGAAAATTGTAGCTTTTTGCTTACATTTGCTGGAAAAGTGTTGTTTCCGAAAGTTCGTTGGGCCAATACTCCGTCAATTTCTATCGATATATATTTACCAAATTAGCTACAAAACGACCTCCCCTTCCGTCGGGGCAAGCATGCCCTGTCGGTTCATGCTCTGGACTTTTATCGCACTTCAATTTCATTAATTTTCTTGTACAATGGGATTAATTTTATTTATGAAATAAAATTGCAAAATATGTCTTATCTGACGTGTACCACTTCATTCTTGATTCACTGGAACTACGTTTATTCACAAATTTGTATACTATGTATACTGCATCAAATTGTCACCATATTTCCTGTGTTTTATAGAATGCATTGCACTGTACTTAGTGCCGTAACACAAGTTCCCGTTTTGTTGTTGTATTCATGATATAGTCACAGGTCTAGACTTTAACGACTAATGCTTTTTTCGCATCTCGTAATCTAACTTATCCTCGTAGAGTTTTTCCTACTATCATTTCGTTTAGTTCAAAGGTTATTACAAAGCCCTCGTTTATTCAGACAATCAATTTGCACGCTACATGTTACAAATAAATACCCCAAATACAAAGCTCCGGGTGTCTCCTAATCAACATCTTAAAGAGTTTAATTTCAACTGGCACATTAAGGCAATCATCTTGCCGTTAATTCCTTAAAATGGAATTTCCACACTGCAGCCTAATTGTAGTTATCTGCAAGATATACATTTTATCTACCCTGAAGGGGGAACACGAGTATGTACGCATTCCACAATGAACCACCATTTCTCTCTGGCATTCTGGAATTTTCTCTTCATGACACCGAGATAAATGTTAAGTAACAAAGACAAAGCAACCACAGCTAATGGGTAAATAGCAACCCATTTGGATTTCGTTCAGCGCTATGATGAAAGACTGCTCTCTCAACAGACAACCACAAATATTTACCCGAACAAACCACACACTCCTTCGATTACAGATACCGTACCGCAAACGTTAACCATTTGTTGTTACCCCATGTCCTGAGATTCAATGGAATATCATCTATCACAAACTAATAATGCAAAAATCTCTTTCTCTTTCCCTTCTTTCTTTGTGACTGTGTAGCATACCGCCACCTCTCGTCTCATTCACGTTAATCCAATCGCTTTCGGCCAAAAAGGGCCACATCTTGCAAAAGACAAACCATGAAGATATTGTGTTCGATTTCTATGCTGCACATACATACCTACATACGCTTGCATGCGGCCTGATGCAATACAAAAGCCGCTCTCAAGATAAACCACGAACATGGTTTCCTTTTGCATGATCGTCTATCGTGTGTACGATTGCACGTACAGCCACTAGGCCCGCGTCTCAAAGTGTAGGAAACTCTTCCACTTTGTGTTGTATGTTCAGCGCCAAAAGCGTATAACGGAATTTGAATTTTGAAATGCTCTTCCGTTCTTGTGCATAGTTTCCTATTTCATATCCTCCTCGCTGCATCTACTCGCCACACCCGCCCACTCCAGAGACATACGTCAATAGATGCAAAATAATAGCTCAATTAGAGATCACATTCGAACGCAATTAAATAACAACAAACTCCGGTTGATTGCACCATTAGTCGTAATCAAACGAAACAAACCGAAAAAAAAAAACGAAAAATACAGCGAACCATGTAGCTTTTTGCGGACGTCATCGGAATGGTTTTGAACTTGCGCTGTCACTACACAGTTTGTGTCAGCAGGGTGCAATGGACTTGATAGCTACAAATTGCAATTTCGTAGATGTCGTTTAGTTTGTGCGACATTTTTAATTGATTAATTTTTTTTTGTGCTTTTGGTTAGCTTCTGCACCATCGGCTACGCAAATGTGCATTACGAGTTCTGGTGATTGTAGAACGTACGTGAACTGGATGGAAGTGTATGTGGAACAATAACCTGATTTTTAGGCATATAGTAGAAGCACACTTATGTACACAGTGTCTCCAATTACAAATATTATGTGGCACTGTTGTGAACGTTCCACTTCGACGGCGTGCCCCATAGAGAGGGGTAAAGCGATAGGTTTTTCGGTTTCAAATGCACCGCATTGAATCGTATTTGAGGTGCGGTCTAGCGAGGTAAGAATTACCAGACTCGCTGCACATTGCTGTTATTAAAATAAATATCAGAATTGACGAGAGCGCAAAGTCCAAATTGTGGGGTTTTGTTTCTCCAGAATTCGTACGGTCTGCTTAGCCTCTAGAGTTTCGTGGGAAAAATGACATGACGTCTGCAGTGTTTTTTGCTTCATGTCAGGCAAATTGGAGTGTCTTATCTGTTTCGAGGGAAATCTGCTGGAATTCGTCAACCCGATGATGAAATTCAATCGCATGCAGGTAAAGTTTTCAAAATTCAGAATTTTTTGTATGGCTGAATGTGTCGATCATGTTTCACTTCAGCGAAGATCAGTATTTCTAGGTAGTTTTGTGCGTTGCATTCTGCACTTTCATCCAATAGGCTGCAGTGGATTTTGGATTAAGCAAGGTGTACGATTATTTTTTAGTTTATACTGGTCTGAATGTAGCTAAAGTTTACAAAAAAGATGAGAAAAATGAAGAGCACGAATTCAGGCAGTTTTTTTTTGGTAAAATATCCTTGTCGCGACAGTACTCAAATTGTTTGTTAGTCTCTACGATACAGATTGCTCCCGGGAAGAAAACAATGGTTTTGGTACTAGCTCTGTCCTCGCGATACAATAATGGCAACAACATGTGGTGAGCGAGAATTTTCGATTAAGACACCGGAAACATACTGTTTTGCCTAAAGGAAGTAACAGCTCTTCTGTTTCTACCAAAATATGCTGCCATGCATTCTTTCTTTTGGCGCGGGACTATTGCTCTTTACTTACGGAAGGAGGTCGAATGCTTCCACCACAACAATGCCCTTTCTATCTTTTTTGTTTATTTCGTGTTGTTTTTTTTGTGCATTTCTTCTTTGTTGTCTTTCTTCTTTTGTTTAACGTGTCATAAGGCAAAGAAAATGAATGCGGACATTTACATGCAAACAAACTGAAACAATGACATGACTGATATACAGGGTGCTTCGCAAAAAGATTTTTTTTATTTAGTTGATTGGTAGCGCGTCGGCGGGTTTTTGGGCCAATTCTCCCCACTTTTCCACTTCTCAGCTGTCACCGACAATGGAGTAAAGTTGAAAATTAGAAATCATAGCATCGGTATCCAAGGGCGTTTCTACGTCGGTAGCTGTCGATTGGTTTGGCCTATGTGGTATACGGCGAATAGTATTTTGCTCGCAGCATATATTTGATTTTGTCCTCGTTGACCTTTAGACCAGCTCGTTTCGCTGTCCATCAATTGCCGTGAAAGCTTCCACTACGTTAAACAGGCTGCTATTGATTAATATGGCCTACTCCTTTTTGAGAAACAGCGATTCTTCCGAGGTGGTACGAAAATGACTACACCAGCAACTAATTGAAGGACAATTTTCTGCACATGCCAATGCCAGTTCTTCACCAGCGAAAAATGTCTTGACTGGTGAAAACTTCAGAGGAAGCCACCTATAATTTTGGGTGGAATTTTCCAGTCACCATATGGCATTGAAAGAAAGGTGGCGTCGTGTGGCTTCTGAGAAGATTGTATCATATTACGTAGTCATCTACCATGGAATTGCACAACTATAAGTCCCAATCTATAAAGGGATATTGGAAAGCCTTTTCGCACATTCTCATTTACATTACATATACAGTCAATGTCCCCCAAATGCACAGCATCTTTTCACTTTAGTATTTCCTACGGATTGCTTTTTTTGTTGCTCATGGAAATAGTGTCCTTCTATTTTTTGTACGTACACCATGTACACTTTCATTAGCAATATAGGGATTTAATAGGAAATTCCATTTAAACAAAATTGAGAGCTCAGAGACACTTTTTCAATTTTTTAGAATATCTTCTAAAAAATGTTAGTTACAAATACTACCATCCATTATAGCATGTGTGGTGAAATCGACATATGCTTGATGTTCTCTGTTCTAACTTTATCTTCTCCCACCTGGGAGTTTTCTTATCGCTTGCAGGCACACAAGCATTTAAATAAAAAACATATTCTCGTGCATTTGAAAATAAATACATATACCATACAGTACAAACTCGATTTTCGCAACTTGCAACACTAAAGTCCTCACATGTCTTGATTTGATGTGAGAAAAATTCTATTGTACACTAGGATATCGAAATAAACTTCAGACGGACAAGAAAAAGGAACGGTTCGGATGAAACTAATATTTCTTTCTATATAAACAAGCAAAAAAGTCGAATTAAAGATGGTCTCATCGTATAGAGGGTTTAATCAAAAATTATTTTTGAGCTCAACCTACATACTCATATATACGTGCTTCATGACTGTGGTGGCCCGTGGCGTTGTGGGTATGTGCGTCGGCTCCAACCTCGATGTCGTAGGTTCGATTCCTGCTCTTTACGCCGCACCTCTTTCGAGTCACTGACAAAGACGAAAGAGAATTTCCTGCCCAGAAAAACGCTTCTCAAACTTGGCCGTTCGGCGTCGGCACAAAACTGTATTTTCCTACCACGGATGAGCGAAAAATAGCACACACAAAGCGAGTAGTTGCTGAGAAGCTAGGCCCTGGCCCTCGACGGGCTGTAGCGCCACCAATATTATTATATTATACGTGCTTCATGACTACTCGACTCAGAAGAGCGGGTACGAATTAGTAATAACATAGTCCATTCGCCAAATGCGTCACAGCGAGTAAAAGGCCAGGGCCTGGTTCCTGGTCAACCACACATGTTGTGCGTTCTTGTTGTTTTCTTAAGAGTGGAAGTGACCGACAGTTTTATGAGGACTTCGAATAACCAAGTATCTGAACTAGACCTAGACCAAAAATACCCTTTGAGCATTGTCAGTGACTGGAAAGAAATCATTTATAATCATAACGCTCATAAAATAATGAAGGGTCATGTTTTTATGTATCTAATGTGACACAATACATTTTTCCTTGTCAAATAAAATTAATTCTAAATACCTCTATAAATAAAAAAAACATTTATTTATATCACACATATCTCGTAAATGATAAATATTTTTATATGTTGGCTCTCTTCCATTTGCACCAAATCATTTAAGGGCACGGCAATGCGATTCTTTGGAAGATTTGTTCAACATCTGAAATAAAATCAATATTGGCTGTAGCGTATATTTAATGATAATTTTGTAATGATCTAGAAATTATCTGTCGCAATTTTCGAGAAATCACAAAAGTTGTACACTGATGGAATTATGTCTCTAGCGGAAAAATGGCAAAAGGTGGTCGACCAAAATGGTACACATTTGGTTCAATAAAGTTCATTATAAAAAGAAAAATTAAAAATGAGTTGAAGTTTGATGAGAAATACGAAAAAACCTTTTAGACTGACCATTATAAGGCTAGTAGCTGCAAGCGTCGCGCCTTGCTCAGCACATAAAAAAAATCGAAAATAAAGAAATGGGTCAAGACCTGTTAGACTTCTTTCTACACAACGTTTTACACCAACAAACAAATAAACAAACAAAAATTGTTTTCCATTTAAAAAGAAAAGATCATTGCAGTTAACCAAATCCATTCTTGCTCCTGTGCTCGCTCCTTTATTCAGTCAAACCTGAAAACCAATGGGACAATGATCGTCAAGAGTTATTCTACGATTGATCGCAGTGTTGGTAGTGTTTACCTGTTCAAAATGAGATATTTTTTCAAATTTCCCACGAACTTTTCCTTTGCTCTCCCTTACCACCAGACCTATGGTAAGCTGACCAATGGTCCACACAAACAATTAAACGTACTCCGTTTATCATACTTACAACTGAAGTTTTTTCTTTTTGTTAACCACTTTATTGCCACTTTAACTGCCCAAAATAAAATGTTATCTACCACCCTTTCAAATTGTGCAAGTGCTAGCAGAGCGATGTTATAAATACAAGCCGAAATGACGCGCAAACATCATCAACCTGGAACATAAAAGACACCCTGTACTTCTCTGATTGGCTTGTTTGGCTTTGTTCTTGTGGGTCATTTCTGCTTGCCAGTGCGTACCAGTCTCTGTCATATCGCGCTGTTGTTGAAATTGCCACTTAAAGAAATATCTCTACGAAATTTCCTTTGATGTGCGATGCTTACATCTGACTGTGAGAGAAAAGTAAATCGCTTTTATTGTACACACAACCCTTTCTGTATTCATAACAAGCAACGAGACAAATGATGTATTCGGAGGTTGAAAAGTTTGTTTCTGGTTCTTTATTTAATGGACTGATCGCCTAGCTGTGTCCGTTTAGCACGTATTTTTCAAAAATATGTGTTATAGGCTAGTTGTAGATGTCCCTTGCCTTTTTTCTCTGTCTTAACAGTCATCTATAAGAGCCGTAATTTGTAAATTACCATTTCGAAGTGTACCAGTGTCCTTGTTATCTTTATCTGTTTTATTATCTCCCTAGGGACAACAGATTTGATGAAGTGGGAAAACCTAGATGTCGAATGAGATGCCAGTGAAGAAGTTGTTTCAATGGTGTCTTCAACCGCCTAATACAAAATATACAGCTGCACACAGAAGAAGTGAACTCTGTAAGAAGGTGTACCTGTTAGAGCGAAGCCATTCAACAAGAATTTCAAATAAAACTCCTCCCTTCCATTAGTGTTCACATTGTTCAAACACTCATCATGGCTAACAGAGAATTGTAGTTTTCTGTATGCCTTAAAAGATTATCGGGAACATTTACTTAAGTATGCCAACAAACTGCAAGATAAACAGGCAAACCATGGGTGAGTGGATTGCGGATGAGTTAAGCAATTTGACGTAATTCTCGGAAACAACATTTTCAACTCCAAGCAGCTTCTCGCTTACATTGCCAAAGGCGTTATATCCCCCCACGTTCAAGCTCAAAAACCAAAATCCATCAGTTACAGATGGGTAACCCCAAATCACACATGCTTTACAATGCTAATTATTACATTATGCTGTGGCTTTCGGTAACAATGCCATCGAGGGGTGTATACAATTTCACTTGATTATCGTTAGGCACTACTGCCGAAAGCTGCTCCCCAGTACTTCCTACTCATTGGCAAAACGAAACAAATTTTGAAAGTAATCAAATTAGGTCCCTATCCCTATCCAGTGCATTCAGGTGGGCAGTTTGTGGAGTTTCGCTGAATCTTGTTCGAGTTCCCCTCACTTGACGACAATCGCCATGGACTTGTCATAGAATTTGACACCCTATTAAGGTCAAAGTTTGTAAGCACTTGTGCACCAAGGTAGGCGTTTAGTTAATTTTTCACTTCACTTCGCCATACCTGACCGGACGTAACAAATCGAATTACAAGTCATATGGCATGGTAGGTGCTACAGTCGTTCTTACCAACTGATGCATACATCATTACGTTCGTTCATTTGGCCTGGGGGGTAGGGAGAGATGCACTTGAACATGTGTATGTACATGGAAGCACTCCTGCCATGGCTGACCACCGCAACAAGGATGACTGGTTAAACACTAAGCACTCTGGCAACTGCCACCAGCTGTTCCCTGATGCCACACAACCCACACTCAATATCCACAAGAGATTGCACGGTCAGATAGTTACTGTTGCCGAGACTTCCTGAAACGTTTCTCCATGCACACATACCAGCCACATAATTTAAGATCACACATGTTCTGCATTTTAAATTTTTTAAGATGTAAAGATACGTTCACTGAAAAGTATCTATGAAATATTTAGCATCTTTCTTTTGGCCACTCACTGTGTCACTCTCGCACGGAAGGTTTGAAAGCGTAACCACATCCAAAAGGCCCGTTGACGGTGTCTACGGTATCGTGTATCCATGTAATTGGTATTTGGAAGCAATTTGTCAGAGACGAGACCGACAGCCGCTGCAACGGCGGCAATTCCCGCTGCAACAGAGGTACATTCGAACACGGCAAAACAAAAATTACCCAGGAACATGAGGGGCAATTATGGTCATTGTACGGTATCTGATTTCCAAGAGGCAGTTGCCTCCGACTCCGAGTGGCTGTGTGCATCTCATTGTGTTGTGAATGTGTACCTCCTATCTGATTCTAACGTAAATAATCGCGGTACGCCCCGGTGGTGACATAGAATGAGTTCGCGATTTGTGACCGCTAGTAATAGTTAGTGGGAACCATGTAATGTATAGGTATTAGTTGGAGTGGTTCTCTTTTATGTTTGATGGCTGGTAGACGATTCATGGGTACTTCAAATGGACATGGTAGTTAAGTTCACCGTTGTCGTTCCTTCACTGAATATATGTACATATTTTATCTTGAGGGAAACACGGGCGGCTTTGACGAGAAGATCTTTGACTTGATGGACGCTAATTAGAAAACATGTGTTCATGGATAATGACTTAATTTGAGAACGGAATGTTGTCAGCTGAGTGAGTATGTACATCTGTCAGAGGTAATCACTTACCGCAACAGATTGGCGGGAGTTTTTCCATTGAGTACCGCCTCACCTTCTTCGGGATAAGTAATTTTCTAATGCTGGGTACTTAATTTTTAAGGGTTATCTTTTAATGAATGACATGTGTGTACCGTGTAGGCATGCGGCAATTATCTTAGAAAATTCTCGGAGCTTGAGAATTTACTTGGAAATATTTCATCGGGCTCCACGGCAAGTAGCAATACATCATAACAACCAAATGAGCAGTGACAATGCTATCTGGCAAATGCCATCACCTGGATCATTTCCATTCTAGCAATATTAGCTGAAGTTCAGACAGAACTAAATTATATTTAATGAACTGGGTGCGGGAATGAATTTTTTTGTGATTCACTCTCGCAGAAGCCGAGCTCAGCTTTGCTCTGACTCTGCTATTGTCTTAAAAATGCTAAAAATTAAAAAAATCGTGTAAAACTCGCATGCCGGTGACATCATCATCAAAAGCATACCATCACCCTCAATTGAAGGATACCTAAAAACATTCAAGTCAACTGACAGAAAAAAATGGCACTGACCTCCATGAGAACAACCTTGAATACGCGAATCTTTCTGATGAAGCAACGTCGAAAGCTGTAGCATTGCTTACGCAGTAACTGCAAACTTTTCAAATAACGGACTAATTTGATATAAATATAACTTTATTCGTGTGCCGACAGGCTTTGGAGCCATTATACACATATGTACTTTTTTGTAGTGCGTTAGTTTAGTGATGCAAGTAGTTTGGGAAATGAGGTGCAGCCAACAAGCATCTTCAGTTAGCAAGATGCCCCCTTGGTGTTGACATTTTCTGGATCGATTTTGGAGTCTGATTTATAGAGATCGTAGCAGTCTTGATCGGAACTTTCCCGATCGAGTCTCCCTTAAGCTCTCAGAGAGTCCAACCCTGCCAGGCGAAACAATCGACCAACAGTGGAACCGTTGTCAAAACGTCATCAGAGAAGCTGCCTCTGATGTGGTGGGCTTATAAACCCCCATGGCTTGACAATAAGTGTCGGCAGGCGCATTGAGCGAAGCCAGCAGCATATAAGGCGACGCTGGATAGTAGGACAAGAGCGGTTCGAGTTCTTCGAACTTAAAAGAAGGTAAGAGCATCGGCTTCTCGAAAAGAAAAAGAAGGAGCATGACAATCGCGCGATCGTGGAAATGGAGAGGTGGTACGGCAGAAATACTGTCCGAAAGTTGTACCAGCGTGTGAAACAACTATCCAAAGGGTACAAACATCGGACAGAAGCCTGTCGGCACGAAGAGGAACAATTCGTAATAGAGTCGCAGTCGATACTGAGAATCTGGAAGGATCACTTCTGTAGACTGTTTAACGGCGAAGAGGACACCACTACCGCTGTTAGGATGAGTTTTCCACTCCACGCAATGGACGACGATAGAAGAAAATTCCGTCGCGACGAGTAGAATATTAGTATTGTTTGCCCGGTCCCCAAGAAAGGAGACCCCTTTGACTGCACCAACTATGGGGGGATCAGTCTTAATATCGCCTACAAGATCTGTGTGAGCGCCTGAAACCATTCGTCAACAACATGATAGATCCCTATCACTACGGTTTCAGGCCTAGGAAGTCCACTATCAATCAAATTTTCACATTACGGCAGATCTCCGAAAAAACCCAAGAGATGCAGATCGACACCCACCAACTATTTGTCGACTTTAAGGCCGCATATGACAGCATGCATAGAGACGAGCTAAACAGTCAAGTTATGCAAGATGACGATGGAGAACTCTCGCTGTTCCATCAATGTCGGTAACGAACTCACCGAGACCTTCAACGTCAAAAAAGGTTTTAGACAAGCGCTGTCATGTGATTTTTATATAGGCAGCTACAACTTCGAGGTAGTAAAGGACTTCATCTAACTGGGCTCACAAGTTAATAGTACGAACAACATCAGTACCGAAATTAAACGCAGAATAACTCTTGCCAACCGCTGTTTCTTTGGGCTCAAGAGGCAATTGAGTAGTAGAGCCCTCTCTCGAGAGACCAAGCTAACATTGTATAAGACCTTGATCATCCCTGTCCTGCTGTATGGCGCGGAAACATGGACTAGCTCAAGAGCGGATGAAGACGCACTTGGTCTCTTCGAGAATAGTTCTGCGTTCAATCTTTGGTCCTGTTTGCGTTGAAGGTTGGACGCATGGACAACACTGCTCCAGCCAAAAGAGTCTTCGACTCCGAGCCAGTGGGACAACGCAATAGAGGACGACCGCGAAGCCAATGGTGCACTCAAGTGGAGAAGGAGATCAACCAACTTGGAGCGCGAAATTGGAGGCAGCTGGCTATGGATCGTGCCGCCTAGAAAGGATAGTTGACTGACGCCCAGGTTCAACCCGGACTATAGCACCACAAGAAGAAGAAGAAGAAGATATGATATACTCATCTTTATACTTTGTTGCGTGGTAACTACTGATTAGGCTGATGATTATTCTCGATTAGGAGTTCGACAAGAAGTACAATCCACATGGTCGGCAGAAACTTCGGCTCTTACGTGACCCACGAGACGCATCCTTTAATCAATTTTTACTTCGTCAAAGTGGTCTTATTATTATTTAAGAGTGGCTGGATAGATATATATATGCTTAGTTATTTAACGGTTGACACTTCTTGCCCGGGGTGTACCGCCAACAGAGAACCCGTATCCGAACATACGCCGCCTTTAGTGTCTCCAACAACCGCCGTAAGGTATGTCTCAGTCGTCCTCGTCGTCTTTTCACCCAGCCCATCTCACTGCTCCTCATGTCATTTCTCTTTTGTTTACACACTGAAATAATGGATTCTATTTGCCAATCCAAATTTTATTCCCGAACACTGGCACAATTTCAGCTGAAGCCGAATACAATCAAAAATTGCACGTCACGCTTTAAATACTTCATATCACCCCCATCTCAGCGTAGAAACAAAAACTGTCTGCCTCTTACAGTCATGACATGCACTTCTTCTGTATATTTAACACAATTACATCCATCAACGAGTTCAACTCAAATGCCAATAAGCTGTCATGCACACCATGACCTAAGAAAACAATCCCAATTCAGAGTATAATAATTCTCGACGATCGCGCTAGTCGGCGGCGTCGTCTCCTCATCGTACAGTTTGTGTAAACGACCTTAACTCAACCCGTGTGCCAATTGGAACTTTATAATGAACGCGGCGCTTGTGTATATGTACGTATATCTAATTGTATCTGACATATCATGCCGTCGGGGGGATCATCTTGCTAAAATTGCAACAAATTTTACAACACTTCGTGATCGTGTGTCGAAGATCAGTCCAAGAACAACACAGAGCAAAAGAGAAAGCCCCATCAAACCACACACAGCCGCCGCGGCACAGTCAGAGCGATAGAGTGAGCTAGATATACACTGGTTGCAATCAAAGTTAAACGATCTGTTACGCTTCTTTAAATATGAAGCAACGATCAATTTATCGCCGCAATCTTTTGATCTTCAAACCGCCAAAGTCAGGGCAGAAAATGAGCGAAAGACAAAAAGAGAATCGACTTCAGCACGATCTGCGAACAAGATCTACAGCGGCTTCGGAACCTGTGTTCGCCGGGGTGAAGCCATAGCGGGACGAAAGCGGCGAATGGACATGAACGACCGGCCGACCGACCGACATCAGTTGCCGCAAAAAACAGAAACATCATCCAGTCAAACAAGATGCTGCGATGACAAGAAGTTGAAAAAGTCAGAGACTACATCGGTTCAGAAGCCCCATGCTTAGCGAAAGGGATTAAGAGATTTGGTGTTTGGCACGCTGACAGTAAAGACCCATAACATTGACGTGTATCTCTCCGGACTCATCACAGCCAGACATCATCATTTCGAAGCAGCAGCAGCAGTAGCGAGGGAGCACAACATCGTGGGTTGTCTCGAAATCGTTGTCGTACTTGGAACGACGCGACGAGCCGGCTGGTCAATTGTTGAGTGGAAGCCTACTGGCGCATGCAAGTGTGTGAAACGCGCTCAATTAATGGCTCTGACTTGATGTGTAGACCACACACACGTCTTCATAGAGTCGGGCTGAAAGTCGGGCATCGTAGGGAGTAAGTGGGGCGTTAGTGGTGTAGCTGCGTGAAGATGGCACGCTACCGATTGTGTTCTTCTGTGTTGTTTACCCTATATTCGAGATAGTTAGCTGCTGTTGTAACAGTTTTTTTTTCTTTTAATTAGTTAATCCAGGCCATTCAATTTGAGAGGGAGAGTCTAGGGTATTTGAGTATGGAGTTGGGTGGTTTTTTTAAGAATCTTCGATTCAACGCAAGATGCTGCCGAAGTCATTATCTGGGCCATCTGAGAGTGTTAAGGTTTGACCAGTTTGACCTTTCTTCGATTTCACCACAAATTCAACATTGCTCCCATTTAACAGATGTACAATCCACTAGGAGGTACACAACCTCGCCTGGAATGACTGCAGAACTGTCGAGTGCTGTCTAGACGCTTTCCTCTCTGCTTCAGACCCAGTTAACGTCTCCTGTCACAATACCGTACGCCGCAGACAAATGGCTACATTTGCTAATCCTCACTGTGAAGCACGTTAACACACGCATGTCGCGCTGATTCATTTCGACATCGCACCCTATGCCGATCCCTTGTAAGTTAATCTCATGCGTCTTCGCCAAATACCCTCCAATCGCACGCAGATGGGCTTTTAAGACCCAACGATCGTCAAGCCGAGCAGTTCGGTGATGAGATTTAATTTATTGTTCATGTCGCATGTGTCCATTGTGTCATGACAATACACGACGTGCCATCTGAACCAGAGCTTCCTGTTTACTACCGTCTACAGTCTACCGTCCAGAATCGTGTTCATTCGTCGTTGTTCTTTTGCCTCGCAGTTCTTGCTCATATCATATGTCTGCGTTGAGTGTTTATCCCTCGGACATTTTGAAGAGATTAATCGACAGATGGGATTTGCGCGTATCGACTTGAAGTGAACTAAAGTGGAAATGAAGTGAATGCGTAATTATTTTGATTAGGTCTAGAATTCATAATTCTTGCACGAAACCAGTCCTCTGTAGAGTTTAATTGAGACCTGAGTGTGTGTAGTTTAGCTCTTCCTGTCGAACCACTTGGGCTCCCATTTGAGGGACGATAAGGTAGGATAAGACGACGTGTGATCCCCGTGGATGGGGAATCATTAAATAGAGACATTGATTGGAGATCCGTCTTAAGCCAGACATGCAGTTACTTGTGACAAGTTTAGCGACTCGTTAATTAATGGTCCGAGGCGATTATATGATTTTAAATGTCGGATACTACTGAAGTGTCTTAAATTAAGATTGATGGCTGCGCGCCAATGGGAGAATAGTTGCGGATGGAAGTAAATCAGTTAGTGTACGTCTGTAGCATTTATCGGAGCATTAACGCAAACAGGAAACAAGCAGTAGTGGTGACAGTTAACCGGTTGAGAACTCAGACGCACGAAAGATTTGAATAGCCATGATGTCAAAGGCACATGAAAGACACTTGTCATCGAATAGGCCGGTTGGACAACTTTTAACACAATCTGCACTTACATAGACCAATTAATATACATTATAAGTATTTATTTGTCGTGGAAACTCGCATTTCAAGTGCGCGACTTTACGGCCGTTAGCCGTAATTGCTCTCATGTGGAAATAATTTTCAATTAATTACTGATTTTATTGAACTTGATAATGACTAGATCTTGGTTATAAGATCGCCGACTTGGCGCGCAATGGAAGACGGTGTGGAGGGGACATTTCTGGTTTATTGAATTTGAAATACATGCAATGTCGAACTAATTTCAATTGAACTGTACGCTCTCTGTAGACATTCGTTTTATATTGGCGCCAGCAAAGATGCATAGATCAGATTGTTGGCTGTTGTTGTGGTGCCGTGGGGGCAAATTTAGCTTTATTTCTGTCGTTCAGGTGTGCGTAGTCAGTTCGAGATCAATATGAAGAATTCCGAGGCTAAAAACGAAAGATGACATTCAAATGGTGACGACACTGCACTAATACAGGTCAAAATTGTGAAGCATTGGGCCTTATTAGCTCTACGAACACCAGATTTGATAATTGAGTGTCGTAATTGTCGGGGTATCTAAAGCCATTGCATGACGTTCGATGAAACGACTTATTACTAGGGTTGCGTTTTTTGACAAATATTCCAAGAGCGACTTGCCCAGTTACTGTTGTGCAGCTCTTGCAATTTCCAAGAAAAAACTAAAATCAAGTATGTCAATGTTTCCCCTTTTGTGCGTTAGCATTGGCACGGCTTTGTAATGTGCTGTTAGTCAGTGCACCCCGCACTTATCGGAGTATTCACTTGACCGATCATATAGAGCAAATAGAGCCAACAAATAAAGTATTTTAACGTAAACTGTAGAAACGAATAATTTACCTTCATCAAAAACTGTATACGTGGTGGCCCGTGGCGTAGTGGGTATGTGCGTCGACTCCAACCTCGACGTCGTATTATCGATTCCTGCTCTGTGCGACAAAAATAATTTTCACGGCCCCACCTCTTTCGAGTCACTGAGTATTTCGTGTGTAGAAAAAGTTTCTTAAAACTTGACCGTTCGGAATCGGTATAAAACCGTAAGTCCCTTCCACTCGTGAGAAATCAATAGCACGCACCAAACGAGTGGTTGCTCAGAAGCTAGACCCTGGCCCTCTATGGTTGTAGCGCCACCTATATTTTTATATTATAGGGATGATTAAGTTATTAATTGAATGTTATATCGGCGTAACCGTTCGGCATTGATAGATTGTGACAGAAGATAGACTAAGGTGTTGGCAGATACATAAAGTGCAATTTTACATCCGAGAACAGCTTACATAATTCTCAGCACTAATGATTTATATAGCAGAAGGTCTCGCAAAATAGCCCTTTTAAGTGTGAAGAAATGTACGAAAAAGCGAATAGCTTGAAACGCCATTTGCATGCCGGTGAATTGTTGCATGCAAAGCATTGCTTGTATTAGTCCGTTTGATAAGATCGCATACGGAAAAAGTCGTTTATGAAAACCGGTTTGGAAATGGCATTTACATTAGCAGATAAAAAAATACATCTGCTAAGATGCCTTGGATAGACAAATGTAAAGAGTGTTAAATGTTTGTCAGAGACGCAAATATCTTAAAATTTATTTTATTTTATTTAAAAACGACTCAGGAGCTAATGAGAATGAGACAGAGATTGGCACAACGTTTTTTTCGGATAAAGCTTCTTTTTGATCATGGTCTCCAACCACTCATACTTGTTGTACACAATCCAATAAATTGTTGTAATCCAGCGTACCGTCAATCACTCGGCAAAGGCGCACGATTTGGACTGCTTTTCAAAACAAGGACTTGGAACATTTGTTCATGGTTTACAAATAACTTAAAGGCACCCAACATGGCTTTATTACCATCTACCCAAAGGTGGTTTAAAAGAAGGAATGGGAATCGGTTACTGCAAGAAGATTATGACCCGAAACATTGCAGTCGTTGTTGGTATGCTGTCAAATCAATTAATGTGTCAAAAACAAATTTCGTTTTGGCGGCTCTTTAAAAGTTTTTAATAAGTTTAAGTTTTTATAATTTTTTAATTCGTAGTGCGTAAGAACTAAAACCAGATTAAAGTCCAATAAAATCCAATTTTATTTTACCTTACAAGTTTTGTTGGAACTGTTGACAAACGGCGTCTCTCTAATCATGAATAACCCAACTAGCTCTTCAAAAATGACATTAGTTACACAATTGGTAAAACAGCCTTTACATTTTGGTGCAGAAAGTGCTAGAACAGACCTAGTGTGACCTTATTTTATTCTGCATTATACATCAGTTATTCCAAGATTGTGTTTCTTACACTCCTGTAAAACCAATCAGCTAAATGCAGAAAGATAATTAGTTGCAATCAACAACCATGACTGACTCTGCAAAATCCACTTTACAACTTCATTATATATCATAATCACTTGATGCTTTACTAGAGGCTCGCATAAAGTCAGACCTCTCCGCAATTGATTTGCAATTCCTATGAAGAATCGACGGCAGTGTGAACATACCTTTAAATAAGACAATTTCTAGTCATTCAAGTGCAAAAACAATGATAATGCGACTTAAGAAGTATTTTAGTGGAGAACAAATCAAAACCCGATTGTCACAAGCAAACTGATTGATTGTATAATTAAATCTCGGAATACGAGTATGCAATCAATTAGAATAATTAATTTTTATGAATTGACAGCAGGCAACAACTTTGACGGCAACGGCCAATACAGTGGCGGCGCAACTGAAGTGAGATCTGTAAAAAGTCATTACAATTTTTTCTTCTCTCGTACACAGATCGCGTGCTTACTGCGATAAATTAATGCAAATTGGCAATTGGAAAGTTGAGTAGTGTAACACGATATTCTACAGTATTCCCAACTCACATGTTACACAATGACGGCTTGTAGTGATTATGATCTGAGTAATGTGTGAAATGCAATGAGGTCATAAGAAGTGAACGTGTACACTCGTACAGAAGACAAGTTTTAAGAACAGAACTTGCTTTGTGACACTTAAAGCTTGTCCCTGATAGGGTAAGGCAAGGAAGTGGAATACGAAATGAAACAGATTCTGTTTGTCTGACTTTATAATCTCATACTTGAGACTATTGCGTGAACTCTTCTTTGCTCCAGTTCGAGACACTAAATCTTCAATCGCACTCGGTTACTTGATCTGGTCCGGAAAGCACCTCCACTTCAATTATCATATTTGAGTATCCCAAAGCTTAGACAAAAGTATACCCACTGACTAGACCCAGTATGCTAACAAATGGTGGTTCATTGAATATTATTTGCATTAAAAGACCATCAGCTATACCAGAAGCTATATATTTCGAACTTAAGGAGCCCTCGAACCTAAGACTAAAATTACTGGTGTGACTGATTAAGTGAACTCGTGAGACGTAAATGGTAACAAACATCAATTGGATTGGTACATGAGTGCAGTGTGGTGCCCTGGGCGTTGTCGGTATGTGCGTCGACCCCAACCTCGATGTCGTAGGTTCGATCGCTCATCTGTGGGACAAAAATAATTTTCACGGCCCCACGTCTTTCGAGTCACTGATAATGCTCAAAGAGTATTTCCTGTCTAGAAAAAGCTTCTCAAACTTGGCCGTTCGGAGTCGGCATACAACTGTGGGTCCTCCCATCCACTCGTGAGAGAGCAATATCATGCACAACATGAGTAGGTTTCCAAGAAGCTAGACCCTGCTCCTCTACGGGCTGTGTAGCGCCACCCAAATTATTATTCATGAGGGCCGAACTTAAGTCAATCCTTCACCGTTCCTGGATCACGTAGGAAAATGGACACGTTAACTCAAACACTCACTTCCTCTTTGGCTTCTTCTTTGATTTCAAATACTCTCTTTACAGGAGTGCACATCTTTATGTCCCCATACTAACAACGTCCAGCAGCTACATCCACATTTTACAGGCCCCCGTTCGGCCTATTAAAGAGTCACCAGCAGAAGACTTATTGATGAAATTTCAAGTCGATTAACCTAAGAATGTTCTCCGGGGCTTTTCTAAACATTTAACGTTAAATGAACTTTATAGAAAATGAAGCACTGATTGCTAAGCATCAGAACTGGCAAACGTCATAAATATGCTTAAACTATTGATTAACTCTTGCTTTCGTTGCCATTGGTGTGGAAACAATAATCTCTGAAATCCAATATAATGTTAATTTACTATTTATTAAATAATTGGTGTGCACATAGTTATGTGGTCGACCAACTAAACACACAACAGAATGGCAAAATCTGCTTGCATTGTGGTTTGCTAGGGTGGCAAATAGATTATGGGATAGATTCGGAATAATTGTTGAAGATTGACTGCTTGACACTTGTCAGTATTAAATTCAATGCAACCAATAGAGTGTACGAGATTGCAAGTGTGTGGGGGATGCATATTGCATTGGATGCATTAGATGTGCTGTACTTACTGTGTGAATTAAGCAGATGTCGTGGATTGTGTCCGTTTAGAGATTTGTCGCTGGATGGTACATAAGTATTTGTTATAATGCTCAGCTCATTCTACCTACTTTCTATAGTCTTCCGTCTTTTACTTAGTCATTAGATGGTCCTCAGCGATTCACTGGATTTCATAACAACACATTTGGAAATCGCGAAACCTAAGACTGACCATGTCTTTTTTACGACACAGCCAGTATAACAATGAGCAGTTGGTGAGACACGCAATGTCTGCGTAAAAAAATAAAAAATGGTGATGACGAAATTTAGTATTTCTTCATATTTAAATATAAGATCTGCTTAAGCCCTAAAGGAAACGTATTTGTTTCATATTCGTTCAGGTAAAGTTGAGCACTATGCAGAAAACCTGCACCGGACCAAAAGCAATGACCATTGAGTACAATTCAAATTATCTGTACTCCCTCGGTATGTATTCTTTAGCAGTACCCCTTTCATGTCTGAGCTTATATTTCGGCAAACCATCTTGCAGTAATACCACATTGAGACCGTTGTGGTTTTTAGTTTCATATTCAGAACCCAGTAATCTCGCCGGACATCATACTTGGTTCCCCATCAGCATATGTACGTACCATGCATTTCTACAGCTGGTAGCTGCAAGTGCTTCCGAACGTCCTCATAAATAAGCCCATGAGGAGAAATCAGAAGAATAAAATCAATGCCAACTGCTCTTCAGCCGCTCAGATCAAATTTCACTGCAAACCGAAGTTTGCTACAATGTTGCACATCCGACATGGCATACGAAAGTATATCCATACGTTAGCTTGGCACAGCCGGACTTACATCGCTCCGATATGGATGCGGCATGAAATTGATATTTGCGCTGTACATTACAATTTTCAATCACTTAAGTAATCCGTTCTTGGTTATTTATATGAATCGAATTTACTGTGCCTGAAATGGATACTCGCATGGTGCTCCAACGCATGTGGTTATCTCCTCGCTTCCATGAGGGATTTTTCCCCCTTTCAACCTCTTGCACTTAACCAGAGTTCTGTAACCACTTACTCAGGAGTTGGCTTGTAAAATGCGGCTCAAATGCAAATTGTGGCCGTTATTGCTTGCCACATGCAAAGAAGACACAAGCAAATGAGTTCTTCGAAGGAAATCTTCTAATTTCGGAATCAGGATGTCAGCCGCATCCGCTCACTATGACCTCACGCTAATTAAGTATCTTTCTTATCTAAATCGGCGTATCTTAATTGAGCACAGAATAAAGTTTTATTGCCATGTTGACCCCGGTCACAGTCAAAATCCCGGACTCTTTCGGCATGACCTTTCTCTCTCGCATTGTGGCTTATGGCTTGACTACAATGTAATGCCTAGCGGTGCTCCTAAATCACATCAACCGGTTCCCAGTTGATGAGGTGTGCTATTATGCAACAAAGCAAGCAAAAAAGAAAAGAAAATCACAAGACAAATCCGCGTAACAAAAATTTCCAATGCCACAACTGCGATGTCCAGCGACAAAAAAACAACGAACAAAAAATTAATTACACCGTCCATTGCGTGAAATGGACAATTTTGAGGGGAAGACAAGACAAGACAACCGACACTCATGTATGTGCTATCGGCGCCAGTCTAGTGTTCCAAGTTTTCTTGTTATTTTGTTTTGTTTTTATTTTTATTTCCCTGCCCGCTGCTACTGCCATTCTGTCATAATTGACATTTCCACTTTATGCCACGCAAAAAGGTGGCGACAGTGGGATAACATCGGCCGTCCATTTGAAATCATAAACAAATTAGTTGCGGCAGACATGGACTTTGACACCTCTCAGCTTGGGGTGGATGCCGCCTGTGACAGAGACGGAAACACGCTCGTACCTTGATTGATTCGTCTTGTAAGACTCCAGCGAACATGCTTGACAAAAAATGTCAATTCAATTGAAACTATGTGTGTAGGGAATACAAATGGGCGGCGAGTGCTCTTGAAGCAAGCTCTTGTTTGTACATACCTATGTACGTCCCACACACTCGCGGTGGTTGACTATAATTGATTGGACAAATGTAAACGGGGATGAACATCGCGTAAGCGCTCCATCTATTGACAGTTCGCTTTCCGAATTGATGATGCAGTGCAGAGTGCAGACGTGGTCCGATTCACGCCTGATGAGGCGACTGCACCAAAATCGCTAATTTTAAACCGAACAATGCCACATACGGAGCCCTCCATCGCATCGGATGGATACTTTGTGCGGTTATTGTTCTAACATCAAAATCAATCAGCACGGGCGAGTGGAGTGCTGCACTTGTGTACATAAAACTGACTTTTGTTTATATACGTGTGTGCAGACTCGTATGCTCTGGGGATGGCTTTGGGAACGTCATTCAAGTTGTGAGATACGGTCCGGCTTTTAGTGTCAGATGTCTATGATTGACTGGATGTTGGACTTTTGGCACAGATATTTGAGCACAAGGACAAGCAAGGTGAATAATTAGATTGTTCCGCAGCAGATGTTGTGTAATAGATACACATCGTCGTGGAGGAATATTTGAGTGAGTAATGAGAAGGATATATGTGCGTGTGCTTTTGTTAAAGAGGATGACTGCAGTGTGAAGGTCATTGAAGATTGATACGTGTGTCAAAGTGAATGGAGATTGATCGCACACGTAAGAAACAAACAACCGAAACTAACTCGTAATCTGTTTCGCTTGGCCGATATGTGCGTTTGTGTGAAGAGGTTTATTTTCAGAAACTAGCTGTTAGTTCCGCAAGTAATACCCCATGGAGAGAACATTCATTTTCACGTTAATGGCACTTCCATTCGTAGGTAATAAAGTTTCACAGTCTCACATTGCCTCTCTATCCATTATTGCCAAGATAGGTTAGGCAACAGTTCTCACATAAAATGAGACAAAGCCATGGTTTGATTAGGAAATGGTTGACTTCGTTGTCAAGAGGAAGTTTTTTGCTGAAGTCACTCTGTCTGTAGGTATAGAAGGAGAGGAGGTACCTGTGCACATTTGTCTTAAATATCTGCAGATTATAGTCTATGGGAAATATTGAGCTGGGAAGAGCATTCCATATTCGTGTGGTGCGGCTAAAAAACGAGTCTCTAAATTTCACTGTGTGTCCGAAAGCAGGCTTAAGGGTAAAATGATGTGAATTTCTAGCGAGACGTGTATTGCGGGTGAATTCAAGGAGAGGAGGAATGCATTTGGCTAGCTCACTTGAGCATCGCTTGTTCAAATAACGATAAAACACGGATAAAGAAGACACGTTACGTCGATGTTCGAGCGAGTCTAATGAACCCGCGATGTCGTTGTCTCCTATAAGTTTTATCGCTCGCTTTTGGATTCTATCAAGTAAGTGCAAGGTGGACTTGGGGGCACCAGGCCAGATATGAGCGTTGTACTCAAGCTTAGGGCTAATATACGCCTTATAGATTAAAGCCAGATCAGAGGGGGTGAACTATTTCTTGCATCGATTAAGGAAACCTAAACATTTCGCAGCTTATTTTGGCGACCTCGAATATGTGATCGTTCCAACAAAGTGTTGTGTTGATGCACACACCAATGATGGAAAGTTTTCCGGTTTCGTCGATACAAGCGACATTCATGGAGAATGGCTGATTATCAGGGGTTCGCTTTAGAGACAGCAGGAATTTTGAACGAGTATGAAAAGCTGAGGGTGCTGTCATCAGCGAAGGAGTGGATTGGATTAGAAGTGACAGACAGGAGGTCATTTATAAAAATGAGAAAGAGTGTCGGAGATAGAACAGAACCTTGGGGGACACCAGCTTAGGCCAGAGAAGGCCCATTGTGACACCACGCGGATTGTCTTCTCCTAACACTGGAACCAGTTTGTGCCTCTAGTGAAACGATTTAGCTGGTCTATGACGCTATTTAGCTGAAGTAGTAGGCCCCTAGGTGTAGGAACCTACGACTAGCCACAGCACTACAGGAGCAGAGTAGGTGATGAGTGTTTTCTTCCTCCTCTTCATCCATGCAGCTTCTGCAAAAATCATTATATGGAGCACCCATCCTGCGAGCATGAGTGCCAATTGCACAGTGCTCGGTTATGAGAGTCCTTAATGGGCCCGGCACTCACATCAGGTGGATGTTAAAATGCCCAGCCATCTTATTAAGAGACAGCCTGCAATTAAGGGATGCTTTTGAGTAAAATATGACATTGTCCAGGATTTTATAGCGGCCTGACTATCGGAACAGATGGTGATATCCCCTTTTGATATCTCGTTGTTTTTGAGCCATGACAACGCCTTTTTAACCCCTGCGGTTTCTGCCTAGAAAAAGCGACAGTGATCAGGGAGCTTCAAGGAGATAGCAATGTTGAAACTTGGGAATAGACACCCAGGATCATCCAACGTTTGCCTGTCAAACATCCAGTCCGATCTGGAAGGAATGCTTATCGAGAATTTCTTCTCGAAGATAGCTTGGGGTATTAGGCGGCCAGTGTCGCTAGGAAGGAAGTTGAATTCCTTGAGAATGGTTGAGTGGCCTATGTTGAGTTCGGACCATAGTCTGAGTGTTTTGAGTTTCAAGGCTTCATTCAGTTCATTCTAATAAATCTGGATTTTCCATACTTAACCTGATCGACCATTCCAAGAGCGCTTGTACTGAGACCTTATCCAACACTCGACGTTTGAATTGAACGCATTAAACCGTCCATTTTTGCAGACTTGCTTCAGGTATGTCCGCTTGGGCAAGCATGGTTTTTTCTCTAAATGACTTTTGGAAGATCCTCCCTCATTATGTCTCTCTTTCAACAATGGTTCCTCAATTGTTTTGTTTGATACTACAGTCTAGGGTTGCAACTGAAATCGTTCTGAACCTGGCAGGGTATTCTTAGCTTTCTAAGTCTACAACATAAAGTTGGTGGAGGCCCTCATCCACTTGCTGCATTGTTCCACTGGCTTGATATCAAACATATGTTTTAGGCTTTCGATCCAGATCCAGATACGGCAATTTCTGTGTGTTCTCCTTGAATCGCCGTAAGTGTAAATAGTGACAGTGACGAAAAAGCTGATTCATACGCTTTTGGGCAGCGATGAGCTGGATTGGGATGATGCCCCTGTATAACATTGGCTTCTGGCTTAGGTATGGTTTAGCGTTTTACAATATTGATCAGCTCGCTGAAATTGTATACCAAATAAACAAAATCGAACAATCAAATGTCACAACATCTGTCAAGCAGACTAATCTTCATCTGACACCGCCATTGACTTAAGAACACTTGGGCTCCCATCATTTATGCACCCCGCCAAGGGGACCACACAAGTTTTAGTGCACTCCGCTTCGAGTTGAGCTCACTTACACCGCAGCCACCAGCTTATCATTTCTGCGGGCGCCGTTCGCAAACTAGCGGATTAAAAAAATTTCTCATTTACATCAACTTCAGTCGTCGCCATCACCCTATAAATATGCGCATAGTTCATGTACATAATCAGCACTCACGACAAAAGCGAGCTTGCACATCAAATGGCAAAACAACAACGGCATGCATCCGAATTCTGGCAGAGCTAGTCCTCCTCCATAAGCCACACACAGAGCAAAGTGTCTGACGATGACAAATTGATTTCGTATTTATGAGTATCTGTGAACTTTGTGTGCTTGTCTTGCTGATGGCTATGGAGCAAACAGATTCGCAAATTGAAGCTACGTACTACATGGATGTATGACTCTCAAAAAAATATCTATTATAGATATCTACATTCGTGCACATTCGCATTTACAGTGAATGGCATTTGGTTTTTGATAAATTGCGCGAAAATTACATAATTGAGTACTCAGCGGCATTGAAGAGGAGGGAGAGAGTTGGTTTCAACTTTGACTAAGACGTCGTCACTGTCATCATCTTAGTCAGTCGTAGCGCTTACTGAGCGTAATTTATGGCCTCGCCAGAGCAGTCCTCATTCCTCATTTCTCATTCCCCAATTTTGCCGAAGGTATGGGGGGGAAAGTTCGAGAGGGAGAATTCAATTTTCTTGCAACTTTTAACTTTATGGCGTTTCTATCGCTGCCGGCCGATTGTAAAACCATGGCGATGGTTTGCCAACCGAATTGAAAAGGGGAGCGGAGGTGATTGATTCGGTGATAGAGAGTTTCACATTGTGGTGATTTATGATCGAAACTTTGAGACTTTAACTCTGTAACGTATGTCAGTTGCCGTTGAATCTGCTGGGGGATCTACTTAAGCTTGCCGATTACGACAGGTGTCAGCAATTTTGCGGAGAAACCGAAACGCACACGTTAAGACAAATTCCACACCTCTGTTGAGGTGTCATTAATTCTGACATAATTGACTGTTGGAGCTAATACAGCACCCAATTGAATTGGTGAGTAATGTCAGCGAGCTGTTAATTTCGAGTAGCCTTGAAATCGAATCGATTTACCGATTAAAAGATTAAGGCGTTGGCGACGGAAATACAATTCCGTTTTCGGCAGCTGATGTTTATGTTCCTGGAAGTGTGTACTCAAACACTCCGAAAGTGTGTGTGTTGTGTCATGGCTTGTTATTATTAGACGTGATATCGCACTCCGCGTATGGTGGAGAAGAGAAATACATACAAGGTATGCGCTGTAGTAAATGAACGATAAGAACTCGCCGTAGCTAAAGGCCGTATCTAGAGGCTATTGCTTCACAGTTCGGAGTCGAACAGAATCCGTAAATTAGTATCTGTAACAGATATCAGCTTTTGCTACAATGCCGTCAAAGGAATGAATAAATACCTTGTTTATCTTTCAAATGTTGTTCTAACGCGCGTGCCGATGTCTATACAATGTCCTTTAATGCGATAAATAGTAACACTATTCACACATTCTTGGCTACCAATTCAAGTCTGTATGTAATGCTATACGTCTTGGAAATATGTCAAAAAATTAAAGCTTTGTTTCACCAGATGGGTGCTATGTGGCGCCGTTTTGCTCAAAATAAACACCGTCCACGTGATTAACACAATTTGTGTCTAAAAATATCCGTCAAAAGCGTTCTGAAACCCAATCCGTTTTGAGAAACGAGCGCACGTATCATTTTCGAAAATTATTATTTAGAGACACCGCCAGCTAAAAGGCATGTCAACTCGTTGCCACTCGTTGTAGACCAAGACGATTTACCACGGTTTTCGGAGTCTGTATGTCTAATTTGTTTTTTTTTATCAGCAAAAACGAAATCGAAGGTGCTATACTTTTTCTTTAACACCTACCCGTGTCTAAAACTTATAAATAGGATTTTGCGCATAAAACACATGCAACACGTTGCCGATAAACGCCTGTGGATAAACATTCGATTCCAAACTAGCAATGGAGATGGTTTAACTTGCCACTGTTCTTGTTAATATATATTTGTTTGGTTTTTAAAATTGAAATGATAATATTAAGGAACACCACTAGTTTGCGACGATAGCGAACACAACTAGTAGTTCACTTAGACCTACGGTTTGTGTACATTTTACCCTTTATAGGTGATGTATATATTCACCGTGGGCACTTCATATTTGAAAAACTGAGTCTAGGAAGAATTTTCATTTTGTCTTTCATTGATAAACAACTCCTTCGGCTCAGAGACAGCCAGACCAGCAAGATCATCAAATATCCACACTCAGTCATCGATTTCTAAGTCTACTGCACTTAATGCACTTCAAAGATGAAGAATCAGATAACACCGACTCAGTCTTGTATTGTTCGCAACCTTTTTCTAAAAATTGCTAATTCGATTAGTAGCATACAAGGCCGTTTTTCTAGCTCTATTACTTCAAGACCTAGAACAGAACTCTAGTCATGGAGTGGATGGAATTCAACCAACTATTCCTAAATACTGTGCGCATTCGCTGTGCAGTTGCTTAGTACTAATTTTCAATCGCTCTTCATCAAAACTGTGTTTATTAGGACGAATGGGAAGAATATTTCTTAGTTCTCATTCACAAATCGGGTTCGAAAAATAATATTGAAAATTATAGGGGGATCTGCAAACTTTCAGCAATTCCAAAACTGTTCCAAAGTAGGTTTGTTCGTAGTTGAGCAAATTGTCAGGAGTGGGGGTTAAAATCTCTCTTTGAGAGAGAAACACAAACTTATGGAAGGACTTTTCGTAGAAATGCACAGAATTCAAGAAACGTCAAAAAATATATTCAATTCATTCATTTGGCATCCTATCGCAAACGACGACGACCTAGACTTCACGTCTAAGGAGGACAACATCCATTTTGAAGAACTTTCTAGTGGGGATGTTATTCGCGATGCTATTTGTCAACAATTAAATAACTAAATAAATAAATATTTCAATTATGCCATCATCCCATCAACTCCTAACAACTCTGAAATAAAAATAACTTTTTTTTCTTTTTCTACCATTGCTTTAAAAAAATAAGTTTTTCTTCATCTAATTGTATTACCCGTCGATGAGTTGTATTCGCTGAATCGAATTAGGAACTGTCGTTTGTTTTTTTATTTTGAATTTGACAGTCTTCAAGGGTGGGGAAATTTTTTACTCACTCATGAGCCCGCTCTTCTGTGAAAAACTACGAAAATATCACCAAATGGAACAGCATTATTTTTAGGTGAATTTCACAGCTATTGGCGCAGACCTAGTATTGTGAGGAATAAAATTCAGTTCATAGTTAAAGAGAACATATTTGAGGAACAACATATCTGGTCGATATGCTAACACCAATCATTCACTTAATTCTTCTTTCGTGATCAACGAGATGGAAAAGACATGTCAAATCGATGCAATTTATACTGATTTCAGTAAGGCATTCCGTAAATCATGCACTGTTGATCAATAAGCTGAGAATCTTTGGATTTCGCTCCAAGTTCTTTCGTTGGATAGCCTCTTTTCTTTCAAGTCGAACTCAATGAGTAAATATTGGAAATTCCTTATTCAGACCAATATTCAATTGCTCGGTAGTATCGCAAAGTAGTCATTTCGGACCTTTATTATTCATTGTCTTCATAAATCATATTATTCTTTCGGTTGAGCACAGTAGGTGTTTACTGTATGCTGATGACAAGAAGCTATTTAAAAGCATCAATAACTTTGTTGAATGCATTTCTGGTACTGTCTGATATTAATAACATCCTCGTATGGTTAAAAAAATGAACTCATTCTAAATTTAACAAAATGTCACACAATTTTATTCACGGAATTAGCTTTGCCCATCCTAAGGTGTTGGTCGTTATGCTTAATTCTCCGTTTTCATTTCACGTCCATATAACATATATTTTAGCCAAAGCCAACTCAGCCATCGGTTCATCGGAATACAATGGAGTCAAACTCAAACTCAAACTCTCAAAGATAATACCTAGGTCTCATACTCGATTCCAAACCTCTGTGGAAGGCCATCTCAGAGGATAGTATAAAGAAGGCATATGTGGCGTTCTGTACTTGCAAGCGTGCTCTTGGGAGAACTTGAGCATCAAACTACGAGTGTTATAATGGCTATATGCCATGGTTGTTTGACCTATCCTCACCTACGGTTTTCTGATATAGTGGAAAGCGCTGAAGAAGAAATGTATCCTAAGGCAGGTTGCCTCGCACCAACGGCAGCACTTGAAACCATCCTATTCATTCACCGCTCGACCATTTCTGCAGCAACAGTGCGGCATATTTACCTCTAAGGCTCTTTGCAGAGGCATGCCATATGGTCTATACCCAAGTGCTGGTCAGCAGCACAGCAGACTAGTCAAACAGATTACTTGCTATCAACACTAGTTTCGAAAAATACCGTTCATCTTCGTTTGGGATCGGGAACAATGAAAAGAACATGCGAGAGCATCAGATATGGAACTTCTTCTGTATACCAACGACTCAAGAAGAAGTGCGGGTAAATGCGCAGGTATCTTCTGTGACCAATCCGAAAAATCACTGGCACTAAGAAGCTGAAGTAGCTGCCATACACGAAGCAACACTCTTGCTATTAGAACGCAACGTAACCAACAAGACATTTTGATTTCGAAGTTTGTCAGGTTATGCCGACAAGGCGTCAGTCAGATATCCTTGACGAACACTGTGCTGGGTACCTTAGGTTACCTGCTGGCCCACGTACCTGCCAGCACACTTGTATTATTATTGGTCCATTGTCCTCCCCAAAGGAGAAGCATTTTAACTTAGCTTTCACTGGGATTCGAACCGGGGACCCTTACAACCAAGGCCAGGCAGTCAACCGTTTGGTTAACAAAGTAGTGGGTCCCTTGCCGTATGACTTTCAAAGTCACGGAAAACAGGCAGTCTCGCGAAGAAGAGTTCCGAGCGCTAGGAGTAGCCCTGGCAACCTCATACGACGCATAGCTATATAAGAAGAAAACTTTAATACGAAGCCCTAGCTAGAGTAAGAACACGACTCAGTCTGTGAACTGGAGAACAGTAAATACCCTGTGGCCGACGCTGAATAAAAAAGGTTATTTTAGTCGCAATCAGGTAAGGACACTAATTGGTGTCCTCACCGGACATAGGCACGCATGCATCACGACTAAAAATAACACACAACGGCTCTTGCATGACCTGCTGAGATGAGCAAGAAATATAATCTGTCCAACATCTGCCAAGCGAATGCCCAGCTCTAGCAAACAAAACAAGCAGTTCTTGGCAATACAACTTTGCAGAGCTGGATGACTTGTGCAGAAAAAACCTTCTAAAATTTTCAAACGGAGTAGAATGGTTCCAGTAGAACAAAGACCTCATTGTAGTAGTGTACATAAATTCACGGGCACAATGGACCCAACTCTAAGTGATCCACTGCCGAACGGATGCAAGGGCATCCAATTAAACCCTAGAACTGCTCCTTTTATTGCGCTTTGGAACGGCGCTACAACAATCTCTTAGCTCAACACCTTAGTCATGCGTGTGATGATACATATTAAATAACCCTCAAGCCTTCAATTATCAAAAGGCATTGTATCCAGTGAAAAAGATACTGCAGCAGAAATACTATCGCTGATATAGTGTGTGACTCTTTCATGGTCCAGTCACTTAGCCCACACTGGCCACTTCCATGAAAGCACTGCTTCAGTGATTATGGACTGACTCAGAGGATGTTCACCAAAGCATATCATCATCGCATTCAACTCAGATCACTGTAATATGTCATATCCGCTGATATTAGTCACCAGGGGTCAGAGCAAGAGATGCATGAAAATTGCTTCTAATTGTCGCACGGCACCCTCACTGCGTTACTAGACCGTACTTGCATCTTCCGCCACATTGCCCCATCAATTATCACATTATTCACTCTGAGTACAAGCAACTCATCTCGTCGTGCAGAGTTCTCACCTACAGTGTAGTCCTGTGTGAAATTCACGCGTCAAAACACTTCAAAGCATGACTTTAATGCAACACTCGCAACAAGGTCAACACATGCATGCACCGAATGCATCCCTGTACTCGCACTTGCCTCGCCCCTGAAGCACAAAGAATAAACATCTCAACGTTGCATAACACAATTTCTCGTGTGCATCTAGCACTTGCACGTTCAAGAACGCAGCTAAGTTCATTATCCCACATTCAGCAGCTAGCCAGATACGAAGACAAAAATAATCATTCTCCCCCCGTGCGCCGGCCGACCCTGCGAATGCCATCACATGCAGGTACTGAAATGTACAGATGCTGCACGGGGCTTTAATTCCATTCAAATGTCACATTTCACGTGAATTTGTGGTATGTTTCTCGCACGACCAGAGCCAAATGTATGTGCAGGAAATTTACCTGCATGAACCTACCCGACAATAGAGAATTGCCAAAGAAATCGAGCACGAAACAAGAAATGAAAAAAGAGCGACCATACAAGAGACCCAAACCAGCCTCCAGTCCAATGTCAATGTCAAGTGGATCACCAGAATGTGGTCGGTTCGATTGGAGCCTCGGGGATGGGCGACACACGGCCGCAATTGACAATTGTTCATTTGAACAGAAAACGACAAATAAAAATCGATAAGATAAATACACTCAGTCACAAATGTATGTACGAAGCCCAGTACACGAGCACATGAATATTACGGTGACGAGTGGGACAACCTACGGACTGTTTGTTGGGGGAGGTTCGTTGTCGACGGAGAGAGGCTTGCGCGGCTGGTTCATTAGTTCCAGGAATGCAATTCTCCTAAATTGCGAATGATCTCATATCCGAAGTGTGTTCAATTCTGTCAGCGCTAGATTGCCTGCGTGCGATTTGGTTTGTTTGTAATACAACCTCATGGCATTGAATTCGAAGCTCGCCAGAGGACCGAGCGAACCGATCCGTCGAACCCGCGCTCTTGAATAAGATATTCCAAGTCAGATTCAGAGATACAATTTCAGGTACGGTATACATGAATATCATGACAATGAGCCAAATGGCATATCTCTGTATCTATTGTGTGCATATCTCTGACGGGTGATGAATAATTGCTCGGAGCAATGAAAGTGCCTTATTATAACGCGTGCCAAGCCGTAGCCACGTATGGGCATGGTCTGTGCATCGATCTCCGATCACCGACGCGAGGCTGACAGACAACTGTGAAGCAGCCAATTCGAAAAGTCATTGAATTATATCCGCAACGATGCTTAAGTTTTGTTCTCTCTTATTCTGTCTGTCTTGATTTCGTTTTCTGACGATCTGTCTCCCGATTAAATCAGAAAAAAACAGAAAAATTGCGTTCAAGGTTACGTTTATCGTGGATTAGTGGAGGAATAATATTTTTTAATTGACCATCAAAGAATGGAGTTATTGATACGGCATTACACGCAATTGTGCTTGAGGACTGGTGCTTGAGGTGATTGTTAAGATGTCTTGTACGGCGATGACATCATTCTATTGGGCATTGTTGTCGTTGCTAGCCTCTCATCTATCCTTTGGTTTTCTTGTTTGCGTCTACGACTTGAATTCAGTTCAGTCGCTCAACTGAGACGTCTTATGTAGCAACCTCGTGTAGCAGAGTCACTGTCATTGTCATCTGATCGGCCACTCTGTCATCTAAGCTGAGAGAAGTTGCTCACATAAGGTATATACAAAATAGAGTAATGTCACTTCTTTTGTCTAGTTGATGATGTGTTTAAACAGATCTGTCTGGCGAGTTGGCGGATGGCGGACAGTTCTGCCATGTATCAGTATCAATCTGAATGTATTGACCACCCGACTATTTACTATTGATTTCAAGCAATGCAGTTGCTTCATTCGTCTATAATAAAAGCTGTTTCGGCAGCAGCGCGCAGTGAGTCAAGGGGTAATGCCTTCTACAGCAAGCACTCGTATAGAGCGTGCTATTTTATTTCACGAGTGCAGGGAACCCACCGAACCTTTAAGCAAAGATAAAAGCATGCAGAATGCAATCTTTGAGCTGGATCCCATACAGAATTAATTTTTAGTTGGGTGGGGTGTTTCATTAATGGAGCTTGTAACTAGAACTTTAACCTAAGCTGAGGTAAGGAGATGATTGTGTAGACAACGAAAACCACAGTCCATACAGCTACAGGCGACATCATAGTCAGGTTAAGAAACGCCTGTGAAAACCCTTGAATCACGAATTTACCGTCACCAAGCACCTCAATTATTTTCACCAGCACCATTTCCTATAGGAGCTTGTGCAACAGCATTATCTAACCAATTCCTTGGCTTCAGATATCTTTCTTTGAATCTTATCGTGTCATTTCGCAGAGAGTTTATTTAAATTACTACTGTTTACCTACGAATATCTGCCAGCGTCTCAAGTTTTGAACAAGAAGATTTCGACTTTCTGCTTGAAACTAAATAAATATGGTGCGCTATCAGAATACGAGTATCTAATGTTGAAAGAGTAAGTCATCATCAGCTTTAGAATATCACAAAAGAACTGTGGTACCCAAGGTTAAGTCAACTTGTTGGCACTTCATATTCAATAGTCAAAATATTTACAATTCAACTTGTACAGAAACAAACTGTTCTGCCTCATTAGTTGGTGAAGTTGGAGGTAATTAGTCTCATGAAGGGTATTGCACGCACCAGGTGATCGATGGCGACGAGATGCTTAATTAAATCCATTCAATTGCAAGTCCATGTCTTCACATTTTGATTAAAGAGAACAATTGATACGTAGAGTGAGCGCGATTGGGTTTGTAATCAGGCACGTTGTGTGCTCAAAATTACTCCGATTGATGGAACTAATTGCATTACGCTTCAGCAGTGCAAGCTTGAGCCAAGTGGTATGCATCATCAGAACAGAAAATAGTGACACCGTCATGCGTTGCAAATCAGTCTGAATAAATGGCGTATTAGTTAAGTTTACTCATGGGTGGTGACTTGAGTTCTCGATGGGGTTACGCATTGGCTGATTGATAAAGCGTCTCTTGCTATCCTCCACCATTTCTACTAACGCTTTAATCTGTTCTCCCAGTTTGTGGAAGATTTGTGGCTGGTTACTTCTGTTGTCGGTGTTGCCGGTACTTGTTAAGCTACGCTATCCTCTTCCTCGAGGCGTTGGTAATTGCCCTATTGATGATCTCTGCTCGTTTGAACTTCTTTTAAAAGCCGCGATAATCCTGATCCTCCGTTTTTTAATTTTTTTTGTTGTTGTGTTCATGCACTCATGTATTTGAACTCAGGCTGTTCAATGTTCGGAAGTGTAGCCACCCAGAATCCCATTGTTTGCAATCAGAAATCCCGTGGGATTGTTTACGCACGCCCTTATGAGGCCAGATCGTCGCTAAACAGGGATGTTACATTTGAACCTTGAAGGCGACGAAACAGTGAGCGTTCTTTGAGTCCTCCCAGGGGTTTAACGGGACGGCGGTGTGTATAGTATTAGCCTGAAAACTAGCTTCAATTGGATTACACTCCAACTTCACTCCAACCTACTCGGGTAACAGAATACTCTTACGTCAGCCTATATTGCTCCCAAGATTCAGATCGTTGATTTGAGTGTGCGAAAATTAAGACCTATGACAGGATCAAATATTGCTGCCGCTAGCCATCTGGGCTACTTCGAACTCCGATCTCTTAAACCGGCCCTGTTAAGGGTTATAAAGCCCCTGCTCGGTCACCAGAGCTTCCTTAGTTGTAAGCAGGGTACACGACGTTCAAGTGGGTATGGTATTTTGCAGGTTGAATTAGGCTTTGTAACCCAAACGTCAACAAAAGACATCATTGAACCCAAATGTTTCAAAATCTAGAAATGTGTGTCCCTTTCATGAATAAGATGCTAACCCATTTTTGCATCCTTCCGTTGTGAGTGGAATACAACATGATTGCTCTAAGGGTGGTCTTGTAGTACTCGATTTTGATAAGGCTATTTCCGATGACTCTCCTCGATAAAATTTTAATTTAACCTTTAAGCATATTCGTCTTTCAAAGTATGTAGTGCAGTTTTTCAACAAACCCTCCTCAAGCCTTTCTAAAAAAGCGACATGTTGCTCATTGAAATAGAGGTTGCTAAGAATAGTACCGAAAAAAGGAAAAAGTCTACGACGGCCGGATCAGGCGAATTCTTTCGCGTCCGCTAACGACCACAACAAAACTACCGATGTGTGAGAAGTTCCTACGACAAGGCCTTGACACACCGTTCAACGCGCAACATACGCATGACAAATAAAAAATAATTGTGCTCCCAGTGGATTGCATTCGCCAGCTGTTGACAATTTAATTCACATCGACCGAAGGCCTTTCAAATCGGTAGCCGCGGCAAAAAAAAAGCGATTGACCACAATTCATCAGATACGCACAGTTGTCATTCCTTTCACCAAGCCCAAGCCGCATTATGTGGAATGTAATCAACGCTGCTAATGGATCATTCATTCCCAAGCTTTTACCTCTGAAACATTTAAAATACATTATCAACTTTCGTTCGCATCTGCAGCAGTTCCAGTCTTTCGTTTCGCCTGAATGTCAATCGTCCACTTTTTGTGCGTTCGAAATTAATTTGAGTCCCACAACTACGCACGTGTGCTAGTCCGATCACAGATAGAAAACTGCTGTTGCAGACAAGCCCCTTAGCCCAGTCATTAGCGCGCGTCGAACTAAATTGCAAACAGCATGCAACAACTGCATTTAACACCGTTGCTAGTCCATTCGCATACGTCTGCGTCGCTACTGGTCCATAAATCCTGGAGCTACTAACATTTGCCCAAACCAGCGTTTAGAACTACTATCATTATATGTACATGCTTTCGCGTGCTACTGTGCTGGCGACTAGTTGCTGTGGTATTCCACAGGGGTGAGGGGTTAGCCGGCATTTATTTATATTACTTTTCATGAGTGTGTCTATTATTCGCCGAAGAGTAAATTAAAAGCTGCCGCGAAAATATGGTGTTGATGAAGCATTAAATTGTCGACGTCAACGGAGTCGCTGCTTTGTTTACTTTCGCCAACAACCGTCGCGTCGTCGTGCGGCAGACAGACATTAGTTGCCACACCACCTTGCCATGCACTTAATTGAAATTCATATTCATTATCCACTACAGCCGTGTCTATGGGAGAGATATACCCAGATGCTGTAGTTAACGACCATGATTTCATGCCATCAATGTATCTTAAACTGCACACTAAGGGTGTTGAAGCTTAGCGCTCACAAATGACATAATTGTAAGTATATAACGTCATTCTCGTCTCAAGTAAGCGTTTTTTCTTTGATTAATTACTGGATTTGACACTTATAAAGTACTACTTAGCATTAGATTGCAGACAGCGGGTGAGACAACCTTAAAACATATTCAACGACACGAGTGCCTTTGGCACATTTGTATTTCTTTTTTCCCCACAAAATGGTGATGGAATATACTCGCTTGACATTGACTATCGGTTTTGCTTTGATGATGATGATGATGTATTGAGCTGGGCATTAGGATTAGTGATGTGAAGTTCCGGGATGACAGTGCACTTTATATATTATTTTTCGGTTCAGGTTGTAGTTGAATCTGTTAGATTGCTGATTTTGTTTGGTTTGAAGAGAAGTCGTAGGGGCACCAATGGTGGATAGATTAAAGAATGTTGAAATTTAGAAATGTGGTATTTTGATTTTACACTTGAATTTTTATATCCGAGTAGATTTTTAAACGTCATTTCGGTCTAGGCATTCTTTTATTGTCAACGTGTAACAGGAGTAGAGAAGAATGAATGTGATTCTATGTTGTCGTGCCGCAATTAACTAAATTATGAATATACATTGAAACTTACGTGTTAACAACTGTCGCCTTTAAGATAATGCATCGCAGTTCAGTCCAAAGGCCTACGAAACATTCGAAACTGGCATCCTAAGAGAGACGTGCTGTTGAGTTTCTTTAGAGGATACTGCAAAAGGTGGCTTAATACACCGGAGTCACCATCCTTATGAATCCGCATATCGCGGTAAAGTCCCAAATTAGATATTGCTTGTTACATTTAACGATTACCATTTTATCGCTTGCCCACAAACAACAGATTAGTAAAGACCTGCCGCAGAACAGCTATCGGTACAATTTACTCTCACAAAAATCTCAAAACTGCATTGGTGCTGACGTTCTGCTTATATTTCAGTTAGCCCAGAAAAAGAAAACACTCTCAATTCGTGAGGAAACTGCTTGCAGATTAATCGGTGCTCTTACGTCTTTCTTTTACCACCGTGCCTTGTACTTGTGCTGAAAATGAAATGCCACTAGTCTGTAACCATTATATGGAAGTGAAAACAGCACGATAAGCACAGTGACATATTATAACCACTGATGCAAGACAACTTGGTCGTTACGACTAAAAATAGTTTACGACGATCAAAAGGTCAATGGTGGAAGAAAGGACTCTTCGAAACTGAAATCAATCAGTAACTATACAATCTACTAAACACAACAATTCGGCACAACAATGATTCTCCTTCATTGGACCTGCGCCTCCACCAACATGCCTATCCAAATAGAGATCGCCTCTAGTTAGCTGTATCCAGTTTCGCACACCAATTTTTTTTAAGGCCCTTTTCCATGTGGGTGTGCCACGTTAATCGCGAGCGTCCTCTGTTGTGTTGCCCCATATATTCAGATTCGAAAATTCTTCGTCCCGGAGCTGAGTTATCCGTAGGCGTCTACATAGGTTCAGTAGACGCCTGGATAGGTTCATGTCACTGTACAGCTCGTACAGTTCGTGGTTGGCTCTTTTCCTCCAGAACCCATCAACGCAAACATGATCAAAGATTGAACGCAGAACTTTTCTCTCGAAGAGACCAAAGACTTTATCATCCGCTTTTGAGATTGGCCATGCCTCCACGCAGTATAGCAGAAGTGGGATGATAAGTGTCTTATAAAGACTCAATTTGGTCCTTCGAGAGAAGGCGCTATTACTCAATTGCCTCCTCGATCAGGGTCTTATATAGAGTCAACTTGGTTCTTCGAGAGGGGGCTCTATTACTCAATTATCCCTTGAGCCCGAAGAAACAGCGGTTGGCAAGAGTTATCCTACCCTTGATCTCGGTACTGACGTTATTTGTACAATTTACTCTGGAGCTGATGTAGGTGAAGCCCTTCACTATTTCGAAGTTATGGCTGCCCATTGTGACGCTCTGATCAAGACGTCGACGTTGTATGTCCTTTTTTGAGGACAGCATGTACTTCGTTTTGCCCTCATTACTTGCAATGGTAAATAATTTGTCAGCTTTACCACATTCACGTCTAAACCCAAAACATTCCAGACTTTCTTTTAAAACTTTACACTTTAAACATAAACGTTAGTCAACTGAGACATTAATGTCGGAAATAATTTGCCATTCACATTTAATTAGCGTATTGCCAACCATGGACAAGAACAAAATGTAATTAGATTTTAAATATTACCAATAAACACCAACTCCTTTGGGAAATTAAAATCCTGCACCATTTCTCCTCAGCGGAAAGTCACCATCGTCCGCCTCACTGTAGAGGGTATAAAGACTAATTATAAACTAAATGACAGTGAGTGCTGTGGCATTTCCCGAAAAGCCGCCAAAGCTGCACGCCATTTCCATGTCTTTCCAAATACACCTTCCATAACGAACTAAACCTTAAATTCCTTGTGCCACTCAGCATAAATACAGAGAGTGAATAGCGATTTCGTTACCACTAGCGTGTCATACCTTATGCTACTGCAATGGTTTCGTGACTCTGCGAGTATAACGCCAAGCTCAAAGGTCTGTTTTCCCACTTCACAGCTAAGGCTCGCTCCCTCGTTGACAAGCGTATAATTTGACAGTAGCAAACGGCGCGTCGGTTAGTGGCTCTTAGTTTCGCATACTCGTGCATTTCCATGTCGACTGTGTGTGCTACCATTTTTGGCCATTTCAACTGATCATTGTTCAGCGGAAAATATTGTACGGCTAGCTGGCGCCCCAGCATGTGGTATGTTTTTTTTGAGGTCATTTGCACATGCAACATCATTATGTAAGCGATACTCTATTGATCCGCGTTGATGGAGTAGGCCGCGCCGTGCCGCGCGGCGTCCTCAATTACAGGGGGATTCAACAGTGGCTTTCAAGCGATAAACCATTACTATTAATTGCAAATAAAACGGGAGGTGAACTAGTAGTAATTGGTTTTTCTAATCGACTCAGTGCGATTAGATAGAGGTGTATCTAAGCACATAGCCGGGTGGTGCGCTGCAAGGAGTCGTGTGTTGTGTTCGTGTTTAAATGGAATTCCATTGGCCACATTCCGCCGTGGATATCAATCCGTGGAGCCACATGCAAGTGCTGTCATTAGTGACGCGCGGTGAAAGGGGAAAGCCTGCCCCCCTTGCACACTGGCATATGTCATTTATTTTCATTCGAGACTTTTAGCCTATTCAGCAGCGCCTGGACGTCAGATGGTTGATATTTATTGAATTACACGCCAACGTGTGCGCATCAGTCTGAGTGGTTCGAATGGGCATAAGTAAAAGCGTAGAAAGAAAGAAATCTCAGAGTTCATACGGCTTTCGATTGATGACTGTTCTCGCTGCGAAGGGGCACTGATGATTAATTAATTGTTCAGCAGCCGGAGGAAGTGAAATGTGAAAAGGTGTTGAGATCTTCGCAACATTCTACCGATTAGTTGCGTGATTGATAATAATTGAAGACTGAACGATGGGAATTCGCAAAGATCCCCGATGAGTATGGTTGAGTGATAAGTGATGGTTGTTTGCTTGATAGATCTTGCATAATTAAGCCATGTTAATAT
Source organism: Eristalis arbustorum (assembly GCA_916610145.1). NCBI lineage: Eukaryota > Metazoa > Arthropoda > Insecta > Diptera > Syrphidae > Eristalis > Eristalis arbustorum. The sequence continues at coordinate 57,783,856 of OU744318.1, forward strand.
TTCCGTCGAGGTATTGGAGGTTTGTTGATCGTGCAGTCTGTTTGAAAGATCAGTACTTGGTTGATTAGAATGTTGTTTTTAGCCAACGTCCGAAGTTTGTCCAGGTAAGGAATCCTGCTCTGATCATAAAAGTAGTTGGGGAATATACATAGGTCATTCATCGTGCTAGTAAAATTATCGAAATCAAAGTTTCCATAAATTGACGATAACAAGGTTGGACACAAAAGAAAAAATTAAAACCAAAAATACGTTCCCCACGTTCCTGGACACACACTGGCTTCAATACCAAATTACCTTTCTAGCAGCTGCCGTTCAAATATGCATCACTGTGTTTGCCAACAATTTCCCAAACTTCAAACGTAATTGATTGAATCTGTGCACAGTTGGATTGACTGCAATCAAATCAAAAGGTAACTGCAAAAATGTTTGCAGACCGTAACCATGATTCTATCATTTTCATAGAAATATACCATGACCCATGAATACCATCAATGCTTTCGGAAAAACAATATTTTCCATTATGGTCCTTTGAGCCATAAGGATTTGGATATCAACGTTTTGCTCATACATGCTGCCCCCTTACAGTTGAAACAGGCAAATAATATTGAACCAAATTGGAAAGTATAGAATGCTGTAATTGGAGTGTATAATATTCGAAAAAAAACTTCGATTATTGGAGGATGGTTTTTTGAATGACTAATTTTTTACACAAAATTAGCGATGGTGAGAAGAAGATAATTGTTGGTTACCTTTATTGGGATTACGAGCTACTAACGATGAAACATACATACATGAGTCATTGAAAAATTATCAAAATTACCTCCTCATCCTGATACATAATACAGTATTAAGCTACAATCAAGCATGTCCAACATCAGGTCTCGTAGGAAAAACAATTCTCTTCTTGACCCATATGCCTATACAGTTCGGATACACAGAACCAAATTTAAAATAATAGGTCTAATTTTGTCATTTGCAAATAGATAGAAACTTCACTCCTCGATTCCAAGCAAACTTAATCAAACACTCAAAATCCTAAGGCCGCAAGAATCCGTGTACGGCAAGCACAGCTGAATTTAAGAGAATATTAAAATTACAGGGGCTTGAATCCATAGACAAACCAAGACGAAAGATTACGTGTTCAGAGTAGTTTCAGCACTTTAACCGGAAGAAAAGACACCACAAATACCTGATAGTTCAGTTGTACTCGTCGCACACCAATTGATAAGCTACAATGAAAAACAGAGGTCATCTTATTCCAATTTCAAATTAAATTAATTCACAATTGACAAGAAGCAATTTTAATGTAATACTAAACCTACTTACTTAAAAAGTCGGTACAGTCCGGGGTGGACCTGGGCTTCAACCAACAAGCGTCTCCTTTTCGATCTTTAGCTAGCTGTCTCCAGTTTCGCATGCATAGTTGGTTAAGGTCCATTTCCACTTCCGTGCGCCACCTGAGTTGCGGTCTTCCTCTACTCCGCCGTCCCTCGGGGGTGTATTCGAAGACTTTTCGGACCGGAGCATCGGTTTTCATCCGCTCTATATGACCTAGCCATCAATCGTAGGATCTCCACTCTCCTGGCTAAGTCGATATCGCTGAACAGCCCGTAAAGTTAGTTCGTCGTTATATCTCCTCCTCCACTCAACATCTATGCAAACGGGACCGCGAATCACACGAAGAATTTTCCTCTCGAAGCAACCAAGCGCAGCTTCATCCTCTTTTGACAAAGTCAATGCATCCGCGTCATATAGCACGATTGGAACGATTAAGGTCATGTAGGTCTTGTGTTCGAGAAAAGGCTTTGCTTATCAATTGCTTTCCCAAAAAAGCAACGATTGGCGAAAGTTATTCTTCGTTTGATTTCAGCGCTGATGTTATTGCCTGAATTGATAGCGGTTCCTAGGTAGACAAAGTTTTTGACTGCCTCAAAGTTATATCTGTCTGCTGTGACGTTCTGACCAAGACGTCGGTGTTGGTGTCCTTTCTCGTTGACAGCGTATCTTGGTCTTACCCTCGTTTACCGCTAAACCCATCTCCGCCGCCTCCGTTGCAATACTCACAAAAGCACCATTGACATCACGCTGCGTTCTTCCGATAATTTCAATTTCGTCGGCATATGCGAGTAGTTGGACGGACTTTTGAAAGATTGTTCCTCTGGTGTTGGCGTTCGAGATTTGAACAATTCTTTCAAGAACGGTGTTGAAAAAGTCGCATGACAGCGCGTCGCCTTGTCTGAAACCTTTTTTGACATCAAAGGCTTCGGTTAGGTCTTTACCGACCTTGATGGAGCAGCGTGCATTCTCCATCGTCATCCTACACAAACGGACGAGTTTGGTAGGGATGCCAAAACGAGATATTGCTCTGTATAGCTCGTCTCTATAGATACAATTATACGCGGCCTTACAATCGATGAAAAGGTGGTGGGTATCGATTAGTAGCTCCTGGGTTTTCTCCAAAATTTGGCGTAGTGTGAATACTGAATGTAATACTAAAACAAGTAAAAAAAACATAAATAGTTAATATTATAAGGGTAACAACACGGATGGCTGACACGGCCTATTGACATATGTACTGTCCAACGTTTTTGACTTCTAATCCTAAATGTAGAACTGACTAGTCTTTTGGCTCGTACCATATATGGTTGTCTTTTATTCACGACCAAGCTCTTTTTTGCAGATTCCAGTTCAATTAAATCAAACAAGGCACTCATGCTTAAAAGCTTCCCTTAATATATGCCACAAACTGTCCACCCAATTTAACTTCTGTTTTCGAGTAACTGACAATGCTCAAAGAGTATTTCCTGTCTAGAGAAAGCTTCTCAAATAAATCCGTTCGGATTCGGCATTAAACTGTAGGTCCCTTCCACTCGTGAACGAACAATAGCACAACACAAGGCTCCTTAAGGGCTGTAGCGCCACCCATATTATATTATAATATTATTACAATCCCACTAACAAGTTAAACTATTCATACCTCACTAACCCGACTCAAGCTGTTTTATGTAACTCAAAACTGTCGTCCTTTTCTAGTGTTGACAAGGGAGTACCTCAAGGGTATATTATCGGTCCTCTACTGTTTTCAAGGTTCATTAATAATCTTCCTAGAGTTTTGTCTGTTCTAATCTACCTAAGTATTCCTCTAGGTATGATTGAAGATTCAATTGCTAAATTAAACGAGGATATGAGTTCAAGAAAATGCTCTCATGCTCAATCCTGACAAATCCATTCTCAAAACACCATCTCCTCCTTCAAACCTTTCTCCCATAAAATTCAGATCTGTTGTCGTCGAATATGTTACCTGTGTAAAAAATCTTGGTATAATGTGTCACAGCGAACTTACATGGACTGACCGTATAGACAGTATAGTGTCAAAGTGTATTCGTCCCTTAGCCGTATGTCAATCAGCAAACTTGCACATCCTATCAGCGTCTCCCATACGCACTGAAATAATACCCATAATTTAAATCTTAATTTGGTCGCATTAAATTCTATTATACTAAGTTAACTTTAAAAAATAACTTGCAAAGCTTTTAAATTTATTCGTGAAATTTGAAAATGTCACAATAACGTTATGAATTCAAGCAACGTCATATTTTAAGGCTTCAACTATGAACGAATATTACATTCTTAATGTACAGAGATATTAAGGAATTAATGAGTGAAATGGAATGAAATGATAATGAAATGAAAATAGATTTCTAATTTGTTTGAAACAATAATAAGTATATATAATAAACTAAAAATGCTCGCATTCCTTTGATAAATGACACCGCTACATATGCTTACGATATGTCTCAATATTCTACCAACTAATTTCTGCTAATCTAGCTAATAATTGATTATGTACATCCATCAGTAACGCCTCGTCACTGCCGAGTAACCACTTACGCACCCAGACGCTGCTTACTCATCGTCTAATCGGCAATATCAAAAATACCTTACAAGCTTGTTGCCAAACTACAAAGTTTATCAGCTGAAATAATTTAAATTTTTCGCAATTGCCCTGTGGCCGAAGATAACAGGCTGATTTCACAGCAATAATCCACATAAATTCCACATTCCTTCCACATGAGTATAACGATAAGTGTACCATTGGCTGATGGTACGTTTACAACACTGTGACGTACTTGTGAATGTTCAGGCATATGAAGTGTTGCAAAAGGCCAACAGATCAAAGCTGCCGAGTAGCTTCCACAGCCACCAGTTTCATAGTGCCAAGCAAACTAATCGCTTCGGCGAAAGTACGCGATTACCTGAAATCTAAGTACCTATTAAGTTCAAGACTTCAAACAAAAATTGACCTAGAACAACAAAGATCAAGAATTCAAATGCATTTATTTATTATAAACAACCCTCCCTCAGCCTGTGCTAATCATACTTATCGTTTCTTCTTCTCTTTCTAGGTAATTACTGCTCCCCCTTAGCCGCATATGTGCGCGGTACACGGATTAGGTAATTTACCCCAAGGTAAGCCAAGCCAGATAGAGATGGAAAAGCCATTACAAATGAGTAAAAATTGTTGATGAAGTCTCCTTGACTAGCGCCTCCATCTGAATTTATGACTAAGCTAAAGCCTTATCACAAAGAAATTCCTCGCATTCCAGAGCCATTATGAATTATAACCTCATATTTCAATTCTATTAAAAGCAGATAGATGCCAGTATCACTCGCCACCACCTACTCGGGATCCTACACATTGTGTCGCCAACAGATGCGGCTGAGGGCGCGCGCTCGTGTATTTGTCTGTCTACATTTTATTTTTTCATATTTTTGAATAACAATTTGAGAAACAATTAGGCAGTAATTTTATGCAAGCAAAACGCTCGGCAAATAAAATTCCTTAAATTCCACAGCTCACAAAACAAACACCAATGGAAGGTGCTGACGACTTGGAAACAAATAAATTAAGTTAAATGTAAGAAAGAACACACACACACCGAATACACTCACAGCAGATACTGTATCTCTGATTTGATAAAAGCCCCCCTTAAGTGTTATTTATACACCTTTGTGGATCGTAGCATTGGTTTAAATATCATTTTCCCGTCTATTTGGTATTTGCATGGGACCCGCGATAAGACACTGTAGCTCAGGGCCCCTGGAAAACTGAAAACAGAACAGAATACAAAAAAAAAAAAAAAAACAAAAAACAACAAATTACTTATGACCTTGATACACATAATTCTGTATTTTATTTTGTTTTTGTTTCTTTTCTTTTTGCCTTTGTCTTTATGTTGAGATACGTTGATAGCCTCTGATAAAATTTCGGTCATCAAATTGGAAAGGAGACAATATCGCGTTTTCGTCGCTCGTTTGGTGGCGATGGCATGGCATGGCATGGCGGTGGCTTGGTGGTTTTCTGTTTGTTCTGTTTGTATTTGAATTGGAGGTATAAAGTGGCAGTGACAGATATTCCAGGGGAAGAATAAATATTTGAATGTGTGGATAATTCCTATTTTTAGACACACTTTAGTTAATCGTTCTCTTTGGATAAAATTATGATCAAATATTTATATTTGACACCGATTTGAGCTGTCAAGGACATGAAAAGGTGTTTTCGTACGACAAGTCTGTTGACATCGTCTTCGATGATCTTAATGATGTTTATCCTATTTGAAGTGAGGTGAATGCGGTGTGAACAGATCGCGGACGGCCAATTTGCGGAAGTTAATTTGTTTAAGGACTTTTCAATTGTATGTGTGTTTTCAAGCGGCGCGGACTGTTCAAATATTATATATGGCCTTGCTAAAAACAACAGATTATCCTTATGATTAGAGATTTCAGAAATAGAGACAGGCACATTCCCTGTACAAAAGGCCCACTTGGGCAGTGTTGATGAGTGAAGTTGTGAGTAAAGTTGCGCTTTCACAGTCAATCCAATTCAGCGTATTAAAATAAACTACCCCGTGACTATGCCACCAAAAATACGAAAGCGCATTTTTGTCGTGTAAACGTGGTAGAATGACGATGGAGAACGCCCGTTGCTCTGTCAAAATCGGTAAAGACTGTACTGAGAGCTTTGATGTCAGAAAGGGATTTAGACAAGGCGACGCACTGTCATGCGACTTTTTTTAATATCTTTCTCGAGAAGATCGTGCAGGTCTCAAATGTCAACACCAGGGGCAAGATCTTCCACATATCTGTGCAACTGCTCGCAAATGCCGGCGTCATTAACATCATCGGAAGAACACAACGGGCTGCCAGTAGGGCGTTTGTGAGCATCGAGAAGGAAGCGGCTAAGATGGGGCTTGCGGTTGATGAGGATAAGACGAAGTATATGCTGTCTTTGAAAATGTCCACAAACTCCGAGGTCTTGGACAAAACGTCACTATAGACAGCTATAACTTCAAGGTAGTGAAAGATTTTGTCTACCTAGGCTCCGAAGTTAATACAAGCGATGATCCCACCGCGAAGATGAAATGGAGGATCACGTTGGCCAACCGCTGCATTTTCTCACTCGGAAGGCCACTGAGGAAGAGCCAAGATATGCCTATATAAGACCTTTATAGTCCCAGTCCTGCTGTATGGTGTAGAAGCATTTTCACTAACTAAAGCGGTCAAGAAGTGGTGGCCCGTGGCGTTGTGGGTACGTGCGTCGACCCCAACATCGAAGTCGTAGGTTCGATTCCAGCTCTGAGCGACAGAAATAATTGTTACGGCCCCACTTCTTTCGAGTCACTGACAATGCTCAAAGTGTATTTCCTGTCTAGAAAAAGCTTCTCAAACTTGGCCGTTCGGAGTCGGCGTAAAACTGTAGTCCCTTCCACTCGTAAGAGAACAATAGTACGCACAACACGAGTGGTTGCTGAAAAGCCAGGCCCTGGCCCTCTACGGGCTGTAGCGCCACCCATATTATTATTTTATTACTAAGCGGTCAAGAATATTCTTGGTCGCTTCGAGAGAAAAGTCCTTCGAATTATCTTCGGATGAGATTGAAAGATGAGATGTACGAGCTGTACAGCGACATCGACCTGGCCAAACAAATTCGAATATGTCGTCTCAGATGGCTAGGTCACGTCAAGTGAATGGACAGCAATGCTCCGGCCCGGAAAGTCTTTGACTTCAACTCCGAAGGACAACGCGGTAAGAGAGACCACGCCTACGGTGGCGCACGCAGCTGGAAGGGGACCTGCATAAGTTGAGCGTTCGTGGCTGGAAGCAACCAGTACAAGACCGGACTAGATGGAGAGGCATGTTGGCCGAGGCCCAGGTTCAACCCGGACTGTAGTGCCAGCAAAAGAAGAAGAAGAAGCCTAGCTTATCTGTATTTCGTGTTGATTGTTCTGTCGATTACGTTTTCAAGCCAGGCGGAAGCCTATGACAGTAAATCGTTTTTCTTCTGGACATCCACAACAACAGTTTGGTGACAGCTGACAACACCATTTTCAAGAAACTCTTCTCAAATGTTAAACTGTACTCTCGTCAATAAGCACAGTATGCACCACACGAAAGTTGTGTTTCCAGTTCCATGTGCTGACACTAGCTCTGCCACGCACAGAACAACATTTACTTCATAAAGAATCAATTTAGTTCTTAAAAATCAACTTGTGTTGCTCTACACGCACTCCATAAAAAACCAATTCAGTTATTAAAAATCCACTTTGCAGAGAAATTATTACTTATTTTCTATTTTTGTAAATTTCATTTCCTTTGCTGGTTCAAAAATCAATATTTCCCAAGCCGAAGGATACGATTTTTCCTATTTTCTTACTCCAACTTCAAGTTCACCCTCGACAGGTTCAGATTTCCGGGATTTTGAGTCCCCTTTCAATGAACTTTTCCGAAGAAATGAATTAAGTAAACTCATCAAATTTTCGTTACAATTTTCGGCGAAGCACTGTAGTATTTACAACAAAATAGGAAAAAAAAAAATCCTATCTAAAAAGTATCATACGGTTCGTCTGGCACACTTTAATGGGATAGTACCCTCATCTGACTGAGTCATAAAGCGGGGTCTTTTAAGTACATTTTTCGTAATCATTCGCAGAATTCTGGTGTAATTTCAGCAATTTCTCCAGGAAACGATGCGTCTCAAGTTTTTGATGGACTTGCTACATTTAGCTTCAAGTGCTCTCAACAGTTGGAAGAAAGTTGAGCAAAAGAACATCTTATGACAATAATTTGCTATTATGGAGCAAACGAAATACGCAAGCATGAATACATCCACAAGGAATAACTCAAATATTTCTTTAATTTTCCGTGAAAAAACCATTATCTAAGTCGAACTGGTGGCCACGTGGTGTTACGTGCGTCGAGCCCAATGTGCGACAATGAGCGACAAAAAATAATTTCCACGGCCTCATCTCCAATGCGAGTCACTGGCAATGCTCAACGAGTATTTCCTGTCAAGGAAATGCTTCTCAAACTTGACCGTTCCGAGTCGGCATAAAACTGTAGTCCCTTCCACTCGTGAGAGAGCAATAGCAAGCATAACACGATTGGTTGCTAAGAAGCTAGGCCCTGGCCCTCTACGCGCCTACTCGAACTAATTTTTTACCCCTGACAATTCGACTTAGTGAGATTTCACTGCTTTTTTTTAATAAGGAAATAGTCGAAGCTATGGCTCTACTTTCAATAAGACAACTTCTTATCGGCCACAAGATGCTAAAACAGGTACCAAAAGCGGATCCCAAGAACTGTCACGGCAATGCCTCTAGCAACCATCTCTTGTTGCTGCTTGAGTAACTTCATTTCTAAAAAATGCAAAGTTAATGGTTGGGGAATCATTACTTTTCAATGTAAACTACAACGCTCGCCTAGTATGATTGAATTTAATATCTTATATAAGCAATGCACAAGCAAAAGCAGCTTTCGCACAACAGATGCACACCTATGAAGAAGAACCGGCTTTCTTTGTCACTCAATTGTAAATGCCAAAGCACAAGCAAGTCTATTAATTTGAAAATAAAAAAATAATTACACTTTGCATTATTAACGAGCGAAACATACCTCCCAATGTTAGCTCTCTTCAATGACATTGTCCGACCACATTAAAGCTTTCAAACGCTTAGGCCGCCTTTACCACCAGTATCCTCAATTCGATGATAAAACAAACGTTTTTACTGCCTCTGTCATTACATTCATAAATTCCTTGATTACATGAGCATCGCCGCAATTACTGCTCTACGACGGCCATAAATTCCCAATGAGCTTCTGTACATCTATTTTGATGCGATTTATAGCCAACGAATGCGTAGAATCGTGAAATATGAATATGAGCAAATGCATCTCCAGCTGCTGCTTTTGTACAAACAATTTTCAAGAAAACTATAAAAAATCAAACAAAAACCAAAATCAGACGTATCTCTTCAGCGCACATTTTTGCATTATATCGGTGCTAGCTTTAGACCCCTCACAGTGCACAGTGGTTTGGTGTACACTGCAAGTGGGCGGCTCGGTTTTAGGAACCATTTCAAGGCGTGTACTCCGCCGTGTGGACACACATTTCAAGTGCAGTGCCAAGGAAAGCTGGTCGTTCAACACACATGGCGCTGATGGGTGGGTGGCCACTGGCCGCGTAATCAGTGTGGTCTATTGAATAATGAAAATATGCCGGATTCAAGAGGTCAAACTATCGGCGGTGATTTATGGAAAGTTCACACGAAATCATGCAGATGGATAACGAATGACGTCAAATGCGCGACTGGTACTGAATTAAGGTAACAATTGTGTGTTACCAGGCGAGGGTGGCCTTAATTTAAACGGAACCATTTTTGGATGTAACAACTGTGCACTGGTAAGTGTGCGAAGGTCGTTTGCAACTAACCGAAAAACGGATTTAACCCGAAAACGAAGGCTGACGTATTCCACAGCGTTATGTGGCGCCCAACATAAAGTTCGCACCCCGTCCACCGACCGTGCATTTCGAATGGTTGTGAAATTCAATTCCTGGTAATAGAAAATAACCTCACTAATGTAGAAATCATTGCAGTGCCGCAGCTCTGCTGGGCTAAAGACTTTTCAATGAAAATTCAAATTTAATGCGATTTTTAGATGGCGCTAATGCCAACTGAAAACGCTAAGTCTTTAATGGGAGCTCACACATGGGGGGAACTATGGACTTCCTGGAAATGAGAAGAATGCGTTTTTATTTCATCCGGCAATGGATGACTTTGTTTTGAGTCAACTATCTGGACAGCGTAGTAACACACGACTTCAGAGAGAAATTGAACTGCAAAGCGTGTTCATAAAATGTACTGAAGTATATATAATGTCAAGCGCAGTAAATTGTCCTCAACTGACACATATGCCTGCCGGCCTTTGCGTATTTGGACCTGCTGAGCTTGTGATGTGTGATGGCTGTCAGAATTTGTGGATTGTGCAGCACATTGAAGGTGAACCGATGATGTAAAAGAGGTGTGATCTTCGTGTCACAACGCTTGTGGATAATCCAATGTAGTCCATAGGGAGCGACATTCATGATCAAGTCACTTTGACTGCACGCACCTTAAATGTATCCACTTCCAGAATAAACGCATTTCAATACCACAAACGTATCTTCAGTTTGTGACCTGAATGATTGGTGAAGTTACACCACAGCCGCCCAATGCGAGCAGGAAACAGATCAAAGTTCTAGAGCTACGTAAATCCCATCAGCCGCTTTGTACATATCCATATATGTACATTGCTTTGATTTCTGTGAAAGCCGGATGAGGATTGCGTTGAGAAGTGTTAACTGGATACGCTTTAAATACAGAGAAACAGCATTGAAATCGGCGCGGATTCAATTCGCAGCGTTTTCTCCGAAACCTAGGCCGGGCCAGGACATCGACTTCTTTGAATTCCTGCAGCTTGTGACGTTCTGGCGAAGCCGTAATTGGCGAATGGACTTTTCCGAATGCCTTTGTATTTCTCTCCTAGCGGGATTGGTTTCATTTCCCAGAAACGTCCCATAAGCCTTAATCAGATCCGCAAATTCAGGTAAGAGCGTTAAGCTAGTTATGGCGGATTCTTGTACGTGGCCCGATGTGTATCAGTGACTGACTGCAGAGAGCGGGCACCCTTGTACTTCTCGGAAGATGTAGTTGGTGGTAGTAAAAGGATAAGGATGAATAGAAAGAGTATTGATATTTCTTCTGTTAGTACTGGAATGCCCGTCTCAGTGACCAAAGACGTAATGTCCTAAGTGACTTTTCCTGGAATGTAGGTGGTGATGAAACAGCAGAGAAGGTATATTCTGAAAAAATGTGTCATACTTTTCACAAAATTCTTATCTAGTCCACTTTGTGGACCTGTGTTAGCAGGTATTGAGCTGAAACACCATCTACCATTAGTTGAACGAAAAGTGCCATGTATTAAAATATGTGAGCCATAGCCAAAATGTACCAGCAGTTCGACTATTAAATTAAATTAATATCTTAAAAAACTAAATAACTTTAAAAACGAATAACATTTCACTTCTAATAAATTATTAAATATTATTTTGTAACTTTAACAATAATAATTTATTAAATAAGATTAGGTTGATTTAAAAAAAAAAAGCCACCTCATCGAAGGGGAGGTAAAAATTGAGTGTAGTCCTTTAGTAAAATATCAGATAACTGCCTATCACAAAAATCCTTTCTCCAACCATTTTCGATCCGATAATACTGTTGAGCAATCACACAAGTCTACTTCAAAGTGCATCTATAGTTCGACCGTACTTGAAATATTTATCCATCATTTGGGACTCTCCATATGATACACAAGAACTTAGACTGGAAAAAGTCCAAAAGGATTTCACGAGACATGCTTTTCCAAACATATATTATTTTGAACTATAATGAAGGATGTAAAATAATTGGCTTTGTTTATCTGCGACACTATTAATAATTAGCCCGTAGACGGGCAGAGCCTAGCTTCTCAGCAACCACTCGTGTTGTGCGTCCTATTGTTCTCACACGAGTAGAAGGGACCTACAGTTTTATGCCGAATCCGAACGGCTTTGCTTGAGAGGTTTTCCGTAGACAGGAAATGCTCTTTGAGCTTTGTCAGTGACTCGAAAGGGATGGGGTCGTGAAAAGTTGTTTTCGTCGCGCAGAGCAGGAATCGAACCTACGACGTCACGATTGGGGTCGACGCACATACCCGTCCATAAGGTAAAGTTTATATTTCGATTCGGTGACACCAATTTTGAATGGGTCAAAAAAAATTTCGACGGAAACTGACGACGTGGCCTTACTAAAAACTAGATTGGATCTTAAAGCATTATGTGTATCAGTGCTGCGTTCGTCTTCGATGTTACGGAGGGATGCGATGACGCACTGCCATAGTCAGCTGTTCCCTCTCTCTTTCAAATCACCAGATGAAAAATATTGTGTCCGCTGTTTTCGTTGTGAATTGTCAAATCAAAAAATATTCTGCTCAAACAATTTTACCTTAAGGACTTAATTACGGAAAATGAATGCTTAAAAAAGCTTAAAAAAAACTAAGAAATTGCTTTTTGTTGCTAATTTGGTGTACTCATGCTACCAAGCATTTGAAATGTCGCAACACATTATGTATCAAACAGAAAGAAGGTGGTGAGTTCCTGAGCTGGATCTTTGCAGATGGTTTCTTCTCTACAAATCTTATTTGTTCAACTTCAAAACTGCCTCCTTGGTCCGAATTCAAATCGATTTCGTGGTTAAAATATAATCAGCTGTTTATCATCGCACCAATCTGTCGAAAATTGTTCAATATGTTCGATAATGACATGCGAAGGTCTTGACGTGTTAGGATCTTCTCACTTTGTACTTACGTAGGTCGCCGCAGTATTCTGTGCATGTCCATTGAATTTTGTGCGTTGTAAGACAACGCAACGCATCAACGCACTATTGTGTTTCGGGCATCAAACTGTAGGTCCCTTCCACTCGTGAGTGAACAATAGCACACACAACAAGAATGATGGCCAAGAAGCTAAGCTATATACATAAATTCACCAGAACTCCTTTTTCTCATGAATATTTGTATACGCTCCTCAAGGATCTCTTCTGTTGAGAAACTTACTCTTTGATAAATGGCATAGAACCAACTGTGGTTGCAATGCACTCAATACCTGGTGCATACATACTTTCTGATCCCATCATCATCATTGCCTGGACCGCATGATCCACTGAAGGGGTCGCAGGAGTAAAGCATGCACTCGAGATCTCCAGGCTACCCGATCCTCCGACATCGACTCCAACTAATCAGGACTTAAACAGGCGCAGGTCGTGGTTCTGCAAGGGGTCGTCTTCCTGATGGCTCGAACTCAATGTCGAGCAGATACTTCTCCGAACAGAAGGAGCTATGCTTCGATGGTTTGGATGCGTGTCACTAATGTGGCACCCATGAAATTGATTTTGTTGTGCATTAAAAAGTTGGTTTTTACATTGTTCGTTGATTAAAAATGTTTATCATGAATCATAACCTATCATAAATAGAGGCATGCCCGGTACGGAACTCTGACCATGGCTGAAATGTGCTTAAAATATGTCCAGACCAACGGACGGTGTTGGCCTCGTCGCTTCGGTTAACCACGTACAAGCCACCTTATGCATTTTCTTTCCCACATTGTCACGCTACACAAAATGCATATAACCATGCATTGCCAATGGACCGCTGATGCATTGCTATCGATAATCAAATTCAAGCTGTTTTTCAGAGGCAATCCGAAACAGTCTCTTGCCACACATTTAGAGAGTGTCGAAGGGAGGAATTTTACATTTGTCGAGAACTAATGCCAAGCCACATTATCTAGTCCATTCGCCAGCCTTGATAAACTCATTATGTACGATATTTCTGAGCGTTGAGTCAAATTTGCCACAGTCGTCTATAGAAACACCGTATGTTTTTGCACTCCGCAATTAGATCATCGTCAGTTGCTTTATGATTAAGCCCGGAGGGTTAGAGAATCGACAAACCCTTATCAGAAGGCGTTTAATATGCACGGCGCGTGTGTTTAATTTAAATTAATTGAAATCTCTCTCTGCTGCAAAAGGGGTTGCTACATTCTTATTTATAGCTAAAACCCAAACAGATTAGACAGAACCCCCTGGCGTCAGACTGACTTTCGTTGGTAAACACCACCACAGAACCATCCCCCGGTCCGGATTAAAGCGCCGAGCTCATCTCAAATTTGCGCACAACAGCCATCAGACACGCAATTGCAGCCATACGAGTCTAATACGACAATAACTCGTACCCATCCATAAGTTTGTCCCGTAAATTGCATTTCCCTACTTAGTATGCAAAATGGAAATTCAAAATTGAAACTAATACGCTTTGTCCGGCCACCATAGCCGCCGACGCGTCCGCCGCGCCGCGTCACCAGCACCACCTTCGTCGTCGCTGCTCGTCAATTCGTATTCACTCAGCTGCAAAATGTGCATCCATTCAACTGGGAGCGTTCTCCGTTCGTTCTTTTGACGTTTGGATAACCGCCGCAATTTGTAATCACATCACGTGGTGTCGGTCCATCTAGTGAGCAATAAAAATGGAATTCGTGTCAATCAGTGTGTGCTGCGATGATAAAAGAGCGCGCCTCAACAAAAGAACTGCAACTTCGATGGCAAATCTAGAGGATGCACGCTACGTGTAATTGTGCAGTTCCGTATAAATAATGCTAGAGACTTTCAAGTCGTTACGTGTGCGGTATCCATCCGCAGCTGGATGGATGATTAAGGTCAGGCATGGAAATCATTCCATCACCGACGCCAGAGGGTGGCGAAGCAACAATCACACAAAAAGTCCGTTCTCATTTTGTAGCACGCTGAGCTTTTATGCTCATCGGTGTAGTAAAAAAGTTGGACCGAGTGCAGACAGACTTTCGGAATTGCCGGGAATGCTGTGCCCTATGAGGCGGTAGAATACTCTTCATCATTCGCTGACCTCTCATTAGAAATTAGACGTTCATCCTGCTGTGCGTGTAATTCAATAAAACAGCTTTTATGGCGGGAATGGTGCATGCTACGACTTGGACGCGGCGTGAGTGTAGGCAGTTTACGAAGGTCACTCCCTTGATGAATGCCCGCAATGTGTGGAATGCGAATGTGGAGTAGAACGATGGATGCTGTCTATTTGGCCAGTTTCAGAAATGAAAGTAAATAAATGCCTAATCGAGATGTGTGATTACAGTACTTCGAGGGAATGATAGCCTTTTGTGCGGAAGCGTTGAAAGTTTTATGATACTGCAGTAAAATGTTCCTAATAGTGTTTTTGCCCGCGGAATGGCTATACAATGAAGTAATTGGACCGCCAGATCAGACACATTAGAATGAAGAGAGTCAAAGTTTCTCTACTAAATTGCTTCACGGCGGGCACAGATTGCCCGCGGATTTCATTAATCAGTTTGCATCTTTGAAGAGAATGGTGTTGACGTCTTTGTGATTAAGCTGAGTAGAGGAGAATGTTTGATTGTTGAAAAATCCTGTCCTTCCTTGATCTTCTTCTTCTTCGATTGGCGCTACAGTCCGGGGTGGACCTGGGCCTCAACCAACATGCCTCCCCAGCCAGCACGATCTTTCGCCAGCTGGCTCCAGTTGCGCACACCAAGTTGGTTCAGGTCCTTTCCCACTTGTGTGCGCCATCTAGTGCGAGGACGTCCTCTGTTGCGCTGTCCCAATGGCTCGGTGTCGAAGACTCTTCGGGTCGGAGCTGTGGTGTCCATCCGCTCTACATGACCTAGCCATCTTAAGCGTTGGATCCGAAGACGCTTAACTAGGTGCATGCCGCTGTACAGCCCGTATAGTTCGTGGTTGAACCTTCTCCTCCAAACGCCATCAACGCAAACAGGACCAAAGATCGTACGCAGAACTTTTCTCTCAAAACAACCAAGAGCTTCTTCATCCGCTTTTAATAGCGTCCATGTCTCTGCGCCATAGAGCAGGACTGGGATGATCAGGGTTTTATACAAGGTCACTTTGGTGTTTCGAGAGATGGCTCTGTTACACAGTTGCCTCTTGAGCCCAAAGAAACAGCGATTGGCAAGAGTAATTCTGCGCTTGATCTCGGTACTGGTGTTGTTGTCCCTATTTACTCCGGAGCCTAGGTAGACGAAGTCCTTGACTACCTCAAAGTTTCTGCTGCCCAATATGACGCTCTGTCCGAGACGTCGATGTTGTGCGTCCTTTCGTGATGACAGCATGTACTTTGTTTTGCCCTGGTTTACCGCTAGACCCATTTTAGCCGCTTCCGCTTCAATGCCAGCAAACGCCTCATTGACGGCTCGCTGTGTTCGTCCAATCACGTCAGTGTCGTCCGCGTATGCAAGCAGTTGAACGGACTTTTGGAAGATCGTGCCTCGGGTGTTTACGTTAGAGTTTCGCACTATCTTCTCAAGTATGATGTTAAGGAAGTCACATGACAGCGTGTCGCCTTGCCTAAAACCTTTTTGGACATTGAAGGTCTCGGTGAGTTCGGTACCGACCTTGATGGAGCAGCGAGAGTTCTCCATCGTCATCCTGCACAGCCTGACGAGTTTGGCAGGAATGTCAAAACTAGACATGGCGGAACTGGAATAAAAAAAGCGAATTTTCTAATCAATTTCGCTTAATATTACCAACACAGTTCGCAATTTCAACGCAAATTCCTATTCTCCAACGAACTGTCAAAATTGCATATGTGTCGGTAAGTACCATAAAAGTCCGCCGGAGTTTTGCTGAAACAGGTCAATAGGCGATGTTTAGGAGACTTAGCCCTCGGTAGTTGACGCAGTTGAAGAAGTCTCTTTTCTTGTGGATCGACAGTGCCCTAAGCATTCCATAATCATCCCAAAGCTTAAATCCTTCATGGTGGAATCAAAACGCAGTCCATTACAATCGGGAATTCTAGAATATTCACGCATGTCACTTGGTTGGCTCCAAATTGCAACCTCTTTAAAAATGCATTTTCAATGACTAGACATTCCCAATAGAGTACAAACAGCGAAATGAACTATCATCAGTACCCCAGTATGCTCACATTTCCATCAAAATAGAATACCCATGAAAAACCATAGCAACCATACGTGAGAAAAATGCCCTTCTACTACAAAGTCGTGACTCCCATCCCTCCACTCTTATCCCGCCTTTAGCAAATGCATTGACGCCAGAGATTTATGTCATCCCATAGCGCAGCTTACATTCAATTCTGGTTTTCTGCTTCCCAGCCCGTCGCCCGACAATAAACTGCGGTTTTTCTTCTTCGCTTTCATGAGTCACATGAGCGTGTAACCCAAATGTGAGAGCACCGGAAAAAAAGGCTTCCAATTACAGCTCTGTAATTTCAATCTCGGCATAATCCCTTCCGTCCCCGCCGCAACAGATAGGAACACACGTGGATAATTATCCATTACCATCAAGGGGCTGACGAAAAGATACACAAGTTACGTGCAAATCAAACCGCCCACTTGGCCTGTTCTTTCATTTGGCCCACCCTCCCACTCGGGCATTGTAACGCCACTATCAGTGCTGCTGCTGCTGAAATCTCTCCCGCAATCTACCTTTTTTTGCATCAAATTTGCATCGTGTACACCAGTGCCGCTGCCACCGGTGCTGTATGCATGAATGTCAATCGAGCGCTGCTGTACACGCTTCCGCGATTCCATTCGCTGTCGAATGTAGCGAGATAGTGTCTGCATGTAATCTTGATTGCTCCATATAATTCCATGCACACATCAGATACATAGTTTTGTAGTGGATTGACAGTTGCACCTTCGACTGAATACAAAATACAAAATATAAGGCGGCGCGGTGCGGCGGCCCTCTGCTTGTGTGGAGTGCCATACTGCAAAACGATCTTGTCACCCATCATCGCCGCAATCAGGAAAACGATTCGAGATACATATGCGTGATGAAAAATACAGCTGCGCGGAATGAAATGAAAAAAAAAAAAAAAATAAAGACAGCCAACAGCAAGCCACAACCTACGACTTCATTTAGGTCGGCATTGTCGGCAGCCGGGACGGATTGGAAATAATTGAAATTCTGTCGGCGATCGTTAGGGCGCGCACACGCGGTATGCAACGCTGGCGGTGCACTGACAGCCCGGAGAGCCCCTCTATTGGTATGCAGCGGGTTGCATCACGATTGATGAATGGAATTAATTAGTTGTGTTACAGTTTACTGGGTGGGGAGCTGTGCGGCGAGCGGCGGGCAAAACACTGGAACGACGTGGTGACATTGTTGCGATGTGAGGTAGGAAGGTGAGCAACGCTCCGACGTGATGTGTCAACGGTAGACACTTAGTCTGGTGCGGGTTAGGAGATGCAATCTCGACACTGATAAGCAGTCGAATCACACGATAAGATGCGATGGGTGATGACGGTGATTAAATGTGTAGCTACTTGTCCCAGCAGGAAATACCTAGCCACGCGCTCTGAATCCTAAACAGTTTCATAATGAGATGGTGTTTCTTTAAGGCGAGATAAGAGTCTTGTGGGCAAATCAAATAGAGATGTATCTCTCATTGCGTAACGCGGTAGCCCGGGATAGTTAAATGAGATGGTGAAAGTGCCTCTGTTTGCTTTACACTTCAGGTACTGATCGCCGTCAGAGTCGGAGTGTAGGTGGTGGTTGAACTAGTTTGATAAGTTGAATGCAAACGGAATTTTTTGTCCTCCTTTCCGATGAAGATAATGTTTGTTGGAAAGAGCTTTTCTTTCTGGGGAAACAACTGATGCATGATATCGTTCGAATAACAAAATGTGCATGTAATCAATCGTTGCGTAGTGTCCATAGTGAGGGACTTGAGGGGACACATATTGAGGGTAACTTAAACCATCTAGTGAGTCATGCGTTCAGCTTATGGTACCGCATTAGTCGAACGAAACCCCTGCATAAGCCATTTGGTCCGCTGTCCAGGCACCTGGTCACTGAAAAACTTTCATAACCCCCTGAATGCCAAAAGTACACATACCTCTGACGGCCACTTAGCATTGTTGTTCACAAAGGATCTTGCGTGTACACCACGGCTAAGCAAACAAAATTGCTGCCCATAAACATGTAACGCCTTTGATTTGCTTCATTAAATATTCAACACCCCACCGGTTTCCCATAAATCCACTGACAAATCTCAATTGTAACCTTTCCGCCTGGGCCAAGACTCTCCATATATCCTTCGCAGTCCCAGACAACTTAAAACTGCAGCAGTTCCAGTTTATGGCCACTGTCTCGAACCGTCCGATAGCGTAATAATCTTTTGAGGCAATTTATTTGGATTACACTCAACAGACGACCAAAAAAGAGCACGAGAATAAATTAACTTGCTAACTGTAACCATTTAACAATAAATTCATTCCAATTTATTGCGCAGCATAATCAAGACCTCGCGAAAGCGATATCAACTCTCCTTTACGAACGCGGCATCGGACGACACAATCGGCCACGTCTGTTCGCATCCCGGCGAAGGCGAAGTATGCCAGGCCAAGTCGCAGCAAGTAACGTGTCCAAATGGAAGACATCATCGAATTTATAGGCCTCGGCCAGTTCTAGTCTGCGTTGTCGTCTTCCGAGATGTTTATTCACGTCATCCAACGTAGGCCTCCATTTGTCTTTATCACACAGTTCCGCGCGCCCATTTGGGTGGGAGGGGTGAACATTTTCTAGATTTACTATTCCGGGGCACAGTTCCGCCAGTCGGCCAGTCCGCCAGTCCAGCTGTGCCACTCTGCGCTGGTGGTAATACAATATCTCTCATAGGCCCAAGTTATGGTGTATTACCAACTTGACCAGTGCAACTTCCTTCACCCATTGTACACCACTTGGCCATCCGCCGTGGACGTCGTGTGTCGTCGTCTGATTTATCACGGTCCTCGGGGGGATTTTCACTTTGTGTTGTTATTTCGGCGTCGTTGGTTAATAGCAGCACACTGCCACGATAAGACAGACAGGCCGAAGACGAAGAAAACTCGTACTGGTACAGAACGGTGCGCGGGCACCCCGCCACCACTGCCACACTGCCACACCGTCGCGTCGCTGCTGGCACAGAGTCAAGGAAGTCAAGGAAGTCACGTTTATGACTTTAAGGCTGCTGTTTTCTGTTTGCCATTCGGTGCTGCTGTACCCCATTGGAAATTTCGCAAAGAGAAACGATAAGGAGCGCCAAGGGAAAGCCAACGAGAAAATATACGAAATCAGATTTTGGTCAGGAAGAACCGGAGAAGAAAGATTTATTGGGCCATGCCATGTTTAGAGAAGGGATACTGAGACAGAGGGAAAGCGAGCGCGGCACCGAGTGGGGTTCCGGAGGTCATATTCGAAGAAAAGATAAATATTAGATAATTCAGTTGTTTATCGTGTTACTGAGAGGCTAGGATTGGCGAACGAGGATGAAAATGATAAATGGGCTTGGGGCATGCGTGTGGTATTAGTATTGGGTGAGGTGGATCCCTCGTAGGCCCGATGGAGCAAACGATAACAAGTAGGAAATGAAACTCTTAACCTTCGGCTGGCCGAGATCTAGATGCGGCCGTTCGCTGAAATGGGCGATTCAAAAAGATCTTCTTGGATGAAATATGATATCAGCGTTATGCTTGAAGTTGTTTCGATATGTCGTGGAGGTCATCACAGACCGGCTGGTGGACTGAATAGATGTAATTGAAAAGGAAGTGCAGTTAGAAAGTTGGGTGTATAGGCGAAACCTACAATCGGGATTTATTCGCAATTGATGGGCGGGAATGTGCGAACCGATTTATGAGTGGTGCTTCTTGCTTTACATGGAATAGAGGGCATGCACTGAAGTGCTTATCATGTACTGGGTTCCGACTGTTTAAGGGCGCTAGTAAGCGTAACAAAAGGGGCTGTCAGAGGGAGGCTGTCATTGAAAATTGAATGATGCTTTCTATATCAACTCGTGCCAATTCAATCACATGTTCAACATAACGACTGCCTTTAAATCCTAACCACCTAAAGCTTCAGCATATTAAGTGATAGTCACTTTTTGCATACTGCGAATACACTTCAAGCAAGAACCGCATGGCGAACGCAACCGATGACCCCACTGCGGCGCATCCGAACACAAGCAACACTTCATTATCTGTTCGCACTAATTAGTTTCTGGTTAGTCGGAAAATATTTCCACACAGCTTTCATTTTATTTGTAACCACAATTAATTAGAACAACAAATACAAATAAGCAGAAAATAAACCGCAATGCACTCCCTAGACGATTATTGCACAAGAGTAGTGGAACGCGGCGAGTGACAAATTAGAAAATGAATTTACATAGCGCGATCCTGACCGAAGCCGCGACTCCCTGTGCCACATTCAATGAAACCCGCCGCGGTATGTTTCTTTAATCTGCGATGAAAGGAGGAACTTTTAATTATTGTAATGACTGGAATAAGTGAATGCGATTGTTTTGAGATAATACGGGGCGGAACAACGATCGATTATATTTGCACATTATGCAACGAAATGGAAATTCCCATCTGCTGCCTTTGAAACGGAATCGCACTGCTGAGCATCTGGTTGTTGATTGAAGATCTGGGGCTTAAGATTGACGCAGTTGGCTTGTAAATAGCGAACGTGAGGAGAATTACGTATCTTATAGCAATGCATCAGATCGGTATGAGCACGTGATGGGAATAACCATCGCCACTGCACATATTTCGATGGAAAGTGCGATCACAACTGATTTCTCTGTTCTGTGCACCAACGGCAATTGAACTTATTGGCAGGAGGTCATGATAGTAGCACCTTTATAGATCTGGTCAGTGCAGCATGCCTTAAATTCCAGCAGCCCATTTAGCATTTTAGCAGCGAATGACGTTAAAACGAGCACTTAGCATTTAGCATTTAAGTAGACGCACTTTAAATCTATTAAAGACACGCAATATCGACATCGTGAGTAAAGTGTGACAATGGGCGCTATATAACATTGAGGTAGACAGGGACTAGGCTTACAGGCAAGTACCGAAAATAGCTCTTTCTTTGGGACCAAGACAGGACATAGAGTTTGTGTACAAAACGAATCATCTCAAGTCTGCCTTACAGCACGAGAGCATGTTAAATTCCAAGAGCGAATAGGGACCTCCAGCCACACAAGCCCTTGGTCACAACAACATCGACCCGTTCAGTAATTTCAGTGTATCCGTGGATCTGCTCAAGTGGCTAGGCCACACATGAGGCGTAGGAATTTGTTAACGTCGTTATTTTATGTCATGTAATTTCCTCAACATCGTCCTGGAGAAGATCGTGCAAAACTCACAAGCCAACACTAGAGGCACGATCCTCCTTCTGTCCGTACAATTGTTAGCATACGCCGATGACATTGACGCGATTGGTAGAACTCAGCGAAGTGACTAAAATGGGGCTGGCGATGAATGAGGGCAAAACGAAGTATATGCTGTTCTCGAAAAAGGACATACAACATCGACGTCTTGGACAGAGCGTCACAATGGGCAGCTATAACTTCGAGTTAGTCAAGGGCTTCACATAACTCGGCTCCGGAGTAAATTGTTCTAATCGCATCAGTACCGAGATCAAGGGTAGGACGACTCTTGCCAACCGCTGTTTCTTTGGGCTCAAGAGGCGATTGAGTAGTAGAGTCCTCTCTCGAAGAACCAAGTTGACTCTATATAAGACGGCGCGGAGGCATGGACAATCTCGATATCGGATGAAGAAGTCCTTGGTCTCTTTGAGAGAAAAGTTCTACTCACGATCTTTGGTCCTGTTTGTGTTGACGGGTTCTGGAGGAGAAGATTCAACCACGAAATGTACGGGCTGTACAGCGACGTGAGCCTAGTTACATAGGCGTCTACGGATCCAACGCCTACTGTGTCCGAAGAATTTTCAGGGAACACAACAGAGGACGCCCGCGTTTAAGGTGGCACACCCAAGTAGAGAAGGACCTCAACCAACTTTGTGTGCGAAGGAGACAGCTAACTAGAGAGCGACCTAGTTAGAGAGGCTTATTGGTTGAGGCCCAGGTCCAACTCGGACTGTAGCGCCTTACAAAGAAGAAGAAGAAAAAGTCGTTATTTTATGTTGAGCAAATGTGTGAGATGCTCCAGTCTGCCGAGCTTATGGAATCTTGAGCTTAGCTGGACTTTCTTTTTCTAATTAATAAAATAATAATATGGACACGCAGAACCATCGAGCTGGGTGTATATACTGCTTACTTGTTCTTCATCCCATAAGTCTGCCTATTGCACCACTTCTTCAAGTTTCATAATTGAAAATCAATTGAAAAATATCCTAAAAGACGCCACACTATCACTATTGAGACAGTGTCTTTATCAACTTTAGTTAACCTCTAAAAGCCAAGGAATAATAAATAAATTAAAAGTACACAAACCCATTATTTAGACACATTTCGGGGAGCGAAATAAAGCAATGCAAGAATCTCAGCACGTGTCACGACTTTGACACACAAATATTGATTTCTCCTTTCATACATAAATCATTATTCATCCATCTAACCTCGATAACCTCTCAAATGCCATCCGCAATTAATATCTATTGCTGCTCCTATGGACCATCTGCGGGCGCACCAGGCGCCCAAAATGGAAATGCCATCAAATTATTGAGAAATTTTATATTTCTTTCGAAGCACTTCATACTGTAATTGTCAGCAATTATCCCCCTCACATAAGAACTTTCACTAATGGCGACAGTATTGTCGCAATAGTGTAGACATGCCACACTAGTCACTAGTACAGTACAAATTGATTTTGATCGATTTTCAATTAAGTGTCGGTGAACAACGACAACAGCAACGACAATCACCGTCAAGGTTCTCAATTCTGTTCAATAATTTTCCTATTACTCCTCATTTTAGGAAATTGTTCACTTCAATGTCTCTCACTTCAGATTTTAGTTATTCTGTGCACTTGTGTCTTGGATCGTAGATATTGCCATTGAAATATATCGGTTCGCAGAGCTCAATTGAGTATTCCACTCTACGAACAGAAGTGCCTTTGGAATGCCGATATATTAGTATTCAAATTGGTTGGGAGTTGGGATTTCTTGTCAATTGCCCTTATGTTTAGTTCTGAACTGAGTACAACCTCAATTTATTTCATTTAATCGGAAAACTTACGCTTTTATTCCGTAATGGGAGGGGGCAACTAATTCGGTGCCCTGAGGAGATTACATGAATAGATTGTTACTATTCATATTCATAAGTATTCTGTTAGTATAATGGGATTGTAATTGTATTGTATTGTATTGAAAGCAATTAATTTGGTACTTTAAGCAAATGGCTTCAGTGTTTTGGGGAACAATTAAATCGATTATCACTACGTATTCGGAAATACAAAAACCAATTATACAGTCAAACTACGGAGCGGTAGTTATACATCGCTGGACACTCGTGACTACATTATGTTTGTGCTACTTTTATTACAACCACACACCAGGGGAAAGAAGTACAAGCTACTAGTAACTCCATGGGTTCTGACAATTTTCATCCAAAATGTACTAGTCGCACTGTTCACTTTAAATATTCAATATGACAGACATGTGTGTGTTTTTATGAGTTGAGTTACTTTATTGAGGACTATCATTCTATGGTAAGTCTTAACAAAAGCTAATTTTTAGCTTCCATCACTAAGGATTCTGTCATTTTTGCATCCAACATCACATCACATTTACATCGTATTATCGGCCTGCTTCACAGTCTTGAACTAGGAGACCTACAGCTGCTTCTAGGAACGGTCGAACTTTAACTCAGGTGTTGTTTTTTGACTTAACGCGTTTGACTACATATCTGTCAAACTCTTGAGTTATGTAGATGCGATCGATATCGATATACATTCCAATGTATCATGGTGATATCGATCGGCCATGCATTCGAAGTATTGCGACTACAAGTAGTACATCATTAGAAGTGCAGGTATCGTAACTGCTTCTTATCGTGGTAGTGCAACAAGAACCGCCGGTAACAACGTCCTCAGTAAGATCATGTCTCTGCCGTGTAGTTGGTCATTTCTATTTGGACGGAGACAGGTGTTTTTTAATGGGCCTTTTCTTCTTCATAGACTTAGTAAGATTGATGCTTAACAACACACTAGATAACTATACTAATATATGCCATTTTTCCAATTTTGAAACAATCAGACAAGAGAAAAACCAAGGAGATTCTGAAACTAAATATAGGGAAACTTGGGAGGAATGGCAAATAAAACACCTGGCTGCTTCGAAGGTTAGTTATTAACTACATATACAATTTAACATAATAGTCAGTCAGTCAGTGGTGGCCCGTAGCATTGTGGGTATGTGCGTCGACCCCAACCTCGATGTCGTAGGTTCGATCGCTCATCTGTGGGACAAAAATAATTTTCACGGCCCCACGTCTTTCGAGTCACTCATAATGCTCAAAGAGTATTTCCTGTCTAGAAAAAGCTTCTCAAACTTGCCCGTTCGGAGTCGGCACAAAACTGTAGGTCCCTTCCACTCGTGTGAGAACAATAGCACGCACAACACGAGTGGTTGCTGAGAAGCTTGGCCCTGGCCCTCTACGGGCAGTAGCGCCACTCATAATATTATATTATTATTATTATTAGTCAGGATAAAAGAATAGGAAAAGGACTAATGACAAACTAAAACTTGCCAAAGCACTCATAGTGCCTCTGTTAACCTACGGGTGCGAGTTGTTCTAGTTGTTCTGCTAAAAGCAATCAACGCGACTGCACGGTACGATTTTAACCTTCAAAGATTTTATCATGTCTCGGAACGTCGGCTTCTCCGCGGATGTGAATTAGAAGCATTTTTGAAATACAGATCATGCATTCCAATCTTTTAAATCATTCACTATAAGCAACCTGACTACCTTCATGAAAAAACAACTTTCTGTCGTACGAGGCCATCATCAGTTCATACATGTTTAACATCGCTCAGGCAGTTCTTCCTTCAAGCTGCACACCTGTAGAATCATCTACCTCCACAGGTACGGTCAAAGAACGGTTTTTCACACCTCTCCAATACGCACAGAAATAATACATATAATTTAAATTTTATTTTGGTGGCATTAAATTCTAATATAATATGCTAACTTTTAAAATAATCTGTAAAACTCTGAAATTCAATCGTAAAATATGTAATTGTCCAGTCACTTCATGAATTCGAACAATGTTATATTGTAAGGCCTGTACTACAAAAGAATATTGCATTCTAAATAAACAAAGATATTAATGAAATAAATGAAATAAAAGAGAAAGTAAATAAACGATGCGAGTGCACAGTATAGGAATTGCGGATGGTTCATTCGATAATTTAGTCCAATAACAATTATTATTGCAAACTGCAAACTGATTCCATGTACTGAAAGCTTTATTTATGAAGTAAACAGACTATAAACTGGAATACACTGTCGAAATCATATGCAGGTAGACTGGTCTAAAACAAAATAAACCTGAGCTTAGTATACTATGTGGAACGCTTTCAGGCTACATCCTATGCAACTGCCATCTATACAAAATGGGACGTAGCTAACAGCACATAGAACTGCCGACACTCTGGACAAAGGATACCGTGGAACACCTAGTCGAGTCTCTACATCTGACACCAAGCAGATATAATAGATCATCAATTCTATGAAAAGATAGCTCTGACTGTTTGTCGGCAAGCGTTTTTGAATTCAAAATACGTAGTGCTATTGTTTTGTTTCAAACAGACTTTGATTTCTGCAGCTTTTTGAGTTTGGAAACACTTGACATTTGTAGAGAGTTTATGTAAAAGCAAAAAAAGAAAACTTTGCTAACTTTACAAACAAGTACAAGACATAATCATCTTTAGACTAATATGAATGAATGAGTATCTGCCTTTCCGAAATTAGTATGTGAACAAAAAATAATTCAACCGCTAACATCCCCTTCTACGTCACATCTGTCAGTTAAAGCGTAATTTTATAAACATCATTCTTGATGTACAAGCGTCCTGTTGTATTTATTAAAGCTTCTATGATCATCACAAAATTACGAACGCGATGGTAAAATTATACAGACAGTGCGAAAGTCTTAGCAGGATCGCATTATTTGGACATGTCTGATTCTAGACCGATCTTTAAAGGTACTTTATTGAGCCTTTTAACATTTGAATCACTTATTGAATTGTAGTTTTTTCAGCAAATTTTTCTTACGTGTTGCGACATTTAGGAGACATTCTTTGACAGCATGTCTGTTTTCGGCATTTTAATTTTTCTTAAAAGTATCTTATTTACTAGACAAAAAACGCTAGAAACTAGCTTAAGTCTAATCTAATTTATTCAATGTATTAAATATGCCTTTCGGCATAATCACGATTTTTGTTTTTTTTTTTTGTCTTAAAGACTTAAATATATAACTTTTTTTTTATCTCCCTTGGCCAAGTAAATTCTTCAAAAACTTGGCGTAAAAATGATCAAACACTTTTTGTGCTGTTGAACTGACTTTTGCAACATCTATCACCGCTTCAAAGTGAACATAACAGTGCCCAGGGAAAATAAAATACATGTAGAGTCCAATATATATATAATATATATATATACGACACTGTTTATTCATATATGGGGAATGGAAGGACGCTTCTGTTGAGCCCTCAACATACCCTACGCGATAGCTCGGAGGTAGAAAAAGGATCGACAAGGCGACTTGAAATGCCTAATTTTACAAGATCGCCCATATCTCGATAACGGTGCGTTTTTCAGCGATCCAGTTTATCGCTTATTACCACGCTGTTTACGCGTTTATATATATAGAAATTCCACCTTTTCAGTCCACAATCTAGTAAAAGTAAAATTTGCAGACTAATTGCTTTCGCTTATTCAATTCAGTCAATAATATAAATACTTGTGGCGCTACAGCCCGTAGAGCCTAGTTTCTCAGCAACCACTCATGTTGTGAGTGCTATTGTCCTCTCACGAGTGGGAGGGACCTTCAGTCTTATGCTGACTCTGAAGGGCAAAGTTGAGAAGGTTTTTCTAGACGGGAATGCTCTCATTGTATTGTTCGTGAATCGAAAGAGGTGGTGTCCTGAAAATCATTTGTATCGTATGGACCAGGCATCGCACCTAGACTTCAAGTTTGAAGTTCCTATGGGTCAACGCACATACCCACCAAGCCGAGGGCAGCCGAATTCAGTCGCGTTCACTATAATTGACTTACTGCATTGAGATTCACTTCTGTTAGCATAGTCAGTCTCTTGTTCTTCCTCTAATGTTGGTGATTCTAATTAAAAAAAACGAAATGAAGTTGATGCAAACTACTAAGCCTTTTGTAAATCATGAACCCACTTGAATAAGAACAATCAATTGAATAGCAGGAAGGGTAACGTGCGTAAAGAAATATCATCATGCACATAAACCTTAATCCGATTATTACGAAAAAAAATACCCACTTCGATGGATGTGATCATTATTAATTCGTGGGACCACACCGTCACTCTTAGCATCGACTCATCGTCATTAAATAGGCCGTCCCCTAACTGGATATATTCGTACCCTATCATCAGGGAAAGAATATAAAACTTTCCAAAAATAATCTCATACCACTGCGTTCGATTTTGTGATTTACGATTCTCAGAATTATAAGGGATCAGTACCCCCCAAGTTGTTTGCTTGATTTATGACTATAATTACAATCTCCCGAACGTGGTAGTGATGAACTTTGCAAAATTAACCACACGATTAAAATCCCACCAAACATATCGTTACCACATCGAATCTTATTAACTACCAGCCACATAAAACCGCGTACAACAAGCAATCAACCTCTTTTTTTGCCTTCCATCGACATGGCGCCCTTCTTGCCAACATATTGGCATCAATTTCGCTCGAAAAAAATCCAGGCAGCGGGTCTTCCAATCTATTGCCTTCCACATTAGCAAGGGTACCAAAACATCCCATTGCATGTTACCAGTACCCAATAACGGTCGATTAGGACAGTGCATGACGGATCAATGTTTACGATCAATAAACCACCTCAAACATCCCGAAAGTATGTATGCCTAACGAAATTGACGCATACGCGGGTGGCAGGGAACTGCCAAAAGACGCGCAAAACATGTTTGCCCCGCCATCGTTTGTTTACGTTCGGGCGCCACGCACAAACAAAGGCATTTGCATTTCTCGACCACAATAACCGGACAGTACAATCGACTATCCAATTTCGAATGCAAAAAACCAAAACAAACGTAATGAAAACCTTAATTAGCATGTCATCGATGTTTATATTTGATAAGGTGGCCGGCAACCACTCGGTTAACTTGCCCCAAGCAGTCCACTAAAGATGACACCACTCCAGGTGATGACAGCCGCACAGCCACGGCGACACCTTGAACTTGAACTGCCTGCCTGTTGATTGGAGCCAACGGGTTTTTTTTTCTTCACAAGTTTGGGGAAAAACACGAAAGAAAACAATGATGAAGAGAAAATTGGCAAAAACGAACTCAGCGCAACACAAATCAATGACAGATGACGCAGAGAAGATACGCACCGCATTGACAGATACATTGACAGATTGGGGCCCGAATCGAAGGGCGGGATGTGTTGGTATGAGCGAGTAATTTTTGACTGCAACCGGATCTAAATACCAGCGATGCTCGGGGAAATTTTCGAAGAGCTCGTTATGTTATGTGAACTCGCGGTAATGGGGTGGTAATTAGTTGAAGAATTTCGTGGGGAACATATAAGTGGTGGGATTGCGCCCGTATCACGCGGCAACAGAAAATGATTGCGTGTAAATTCCACCGCATCGGTGGAGGAGGGATTGAGTGATTGCGGTGTGATAGGTGCTAAGTAGACCAATCAATAGGGTAGTGTTAATCACCACTTGATCGGCATTAAATGTCGCATCGGGGTGCGTCAGTTCATCGGAATGATGTATAGGGCCTTCACATACGTGCAAGTCAGAAGTATCACGCGCATATCTTCTGACAGTGCAAAATAAATTGCGAACACAGACGTCAAAGACGCGTCAAACTTAAATCGCATTTGAGAGCATCTGCCAAATTGACAACTTGTCATGAATACCAAATGGATTCAAGACATCCATTCACCATCCAACAGCTCCAGAGACGTCCATGTTGGCGCTCTATCAAACGTCCGTTCTTCCAACGGACAGGGACTTGAGTGTCGAAACGTTTTTATTATCACACTGATTCAGTGTTCTGATTTCTTTCTCTCTCTCCATCCGTCCCTCGATTGTTTTGCAATAAATCGCAGTGAATCGATGAATTAGCGAACGGATGCGGGTAACTCATAAAAAACAAGGCTACACGCCTTTCTTCACTTTGATGCCGCCTGTCTCGACTTACACTCGTTTCGGTTGCGTTAAAGACAGATTAAGCACCCAAGGGTCGTGTTCGGGGCCCATACTGCAGAGCGATATGCCACTGATTGTCGAATGGTGCTGGTTGTCATTCAATTATATGCTCTGAATATAATATTTTTTACGACTCTTCCAAGTCCAGCAATTGTCACCGAAAGTGTCACCGAGGCCGACTGGCAATGAAGCTGTCTGGCGAGTGGCCAGCGGGGGCAGATGAAGATTTCTGCGATGGATTTTGAATTGAAGTGATTTCTTTTTCATTTGATTTTAATTTTCAACTCAGTTGAGGTTTGTTTTGGTGAACTTTTTATCTTGTATGTGGGACATCAGTTGAAGGTTATTTAATCGTTAATAAAAAAATGTATGTTGCTGCTTGTGTATACCTTGCAGCTGGTGACGTACCGTGACGGAATGTTGGGGGAATTGTGAAGCTTCTCTGGTGATAATTAATCTGATCAGCCGTCATCATGGATTTCTTAGCGCTAAAATATAGACGGACACTAATTTAAATGATTTGAGCTGCAGACTACATTTTTTGTTTGTTGAGAGTGAAAAATCAAAAGTCAGGAGATAATTGAGAAGAACTTCTGTCGAGGGAGTTTCCCGGTCTGAAATACCTTCAAGGCAAAGTTTCTAGTTTGGAAGTATAAATGTGTACACAGATATGTATTTAATTAGGGAAATAGTTTCCTTGCGAAAGTTGGATTTCAAAAGGGTAACTTCCATGATTGTTTTCTTGTAATTAGCGAAAGCAGCCGCTCACAAAATTACTGGTGAGAAAAATTAGTTTCGAAAGTCGTAGACAAGTATGCCTTCAAAATTTTATTGAGAACCTGTATTGCTGATTGCAAACTTGCATAAGTTCGAAGAAAGTTTAGCAAAGAATAATTTAGTTAAACAAACTGCAATTGGCCTTTAATTCAAGCCCTATTGGTTATTGATGTCTCGTTGATTTTCCTTAGTGATTTTGGTAGAATCGTCAGCAACACTAATTAGAATGGTCGATGGTTTTCTCAAATGTCCTGCAATGTTTGCTGCCACTCTAGTAATTTGTTATAGTGAAGGTTTTAATTTTGAGTGTACTTTGGTAGTGAGTAAGTGCGATGACTCCTTCTCTGGGTGTCTAATTCGAATTCCTGACACAAACAACTCATTTTAGACGGGTCAACATAACACATAGTTCTTTTTGTGTCCTCTGATTTCTTTCTTTGTATATCAATTTGATGCGTATTGTTTTAATAAGGCAACTATTTTTCTCTAACTGCTCTTGTTAGCTGTGTTACAGCTTGTGTTATCGATTTTTCTATTCTTCGATTATAATATAAATTAGCCAAGACCACGTAATTCTTCCACCACAATTTTTGAAGGCGCTTGACAAAAGTTGCACATGATTCAAATTTCTCTCACGCAAGTGTCTATAATTAGGCACCAACAGAAAAATTGGAAGCTGCCAGAGATTAGACAAAGCGTGAAGGAGTTAAATGACTAATAGATTTCACTAACATCGGCTATGAGGTCTTAGGCTGTGTTTAAAAATACAAATGTGACGACCATTTCCAGCTTTTGAGCGTATGCTATCGAACTTGCAAGAAAGAGATTCGATCTTTGAACAGTTGTGGAACGTTGTCAGAAGCTGTGGGGCCTCACGTGATGGCAAAATACTACTAAAGGCAGAAGCCATAGCGATTAAAAAAGCGTCGTCATGTCTCCAAAACAACGTGAGATCAAAACGGGATATCACCATCCGTTCCGATAGTCAGGCCGCTATCAAATCGCTCAAAAACATTCCTTAATTGCAGGCTGCCTCTTAACGAGATGGCTGGGCATTTAACATGGTTGCCGGGACACTGTGAGATGCCACGAAACTGCTAGGCCGGTGAACTCGCCAGGTGTGGTACAAACTCATCCCTATCAATAGCAGGTGTACCACCTCCCATGCCGATGGCTACAGCCTACCATCTTTTAAAGACTCATATAATCAAAACCACCACTGACAAAGGGCTAGAAGCCACCTCTTGCCTTAAAACAAAAGCCATCTGGCCATCACTTAACCTAAAATGGTCACTTAACCTACTTAGATTTAGTAAGTACTCATTAAGGACTCTCATAAGAGTCATAACCGGCCATTGCGGCACTCATGCTGGCAGGATTTCTGCAGAAGCTGCATGGATGAAGAGGAGTAAGAAAACATTCATGACCTGCTCTGCTCCTGTAGTGCTCTAGCTAGTCGTAGGTTCCTGAACCTAGGGGCCTACTACTACAGCGGCCTCAATGAGCTAAACAGCGCCAGCATAGAGCAGCTAAATCGCTTCACTGGAAGCACCAACTAGTTCCGATGTTAGGTGAAGTCAATCCGCGTGGTATCACAATGTGCCTACTCTGGCCTAAGTAAGACTGCCCTTAGCAGTCAGCCACTATAACCTAACCTAACCTAATACAGAAGTTTGCAACGCGATCTACTTAAAGTCGTCCAGTCAAGGAAATCTTATAAAATATCGTTTAGAGGTGTTCAATAGAAATAACAACATAATTTTATTTTTGAATTTTTCGTAAAAATAATAAGGCTTCTTATGTATTTTAAAAAGTGAAGCTGTTAATCATCTTCCAGTATATTTTTGACAGTCATTGCCATCACAATACCCAGTAACGGAAATAAATGGAAGAAAGCAATCCCAATCATGACTAATCAATATTGGGTTGGAGAAAATTTACTAATAAAGGGCTACAAATAGTGTCATCTCCTTCATAATGACTTCAAGAACCCATAACCTCAGAAACTAATCGAATAATTGAGTATTCGAACAAGGCTGTATATCAACATTGACCACAAAACGAAAATCATTTTACCGAAAGGGTACACACGAAAATTAATTGGATTTCTCCTGAAAGTCAAATCCCATTTCTGAAAGAGTTTTTTTATGCGGTGGTATTGAATGCTTCATATCTCCAATTAGTGATTTCCAAATTTCTAGACTTGAAGAAATAGAGAAACCGCAGTTGACGATATACCCAAAAGGCATGAAATGATCACCATGCAGAGTCCTATACTGTTTATTATTGGAGAAAGTCCTCCCCTCAGTCTGAACACAGTTTCGGTTTCAGACAAACTCAATTAATACGATAATGCAATTGAACAATGATGAGAACAAAGCATGACTCCAAACGGGACAAACCATATGAAACTTTCTCCCACTTTGTACGTTTTACGAAAACCAGTTGGATTTCTTTCACGAACACTTACTTTTCGCTGACCCATATTAGTCATTGTGTACATTATAGTTAAGGGGTTGTTTATAGAAGTCCCGCATCAATTCGTCTGGTGTGCTCGAGTGGCGAATGACGGGTGTTAGAATTGCGCAAAATATCTCTTCGATGATTCATTCACGTCTTCGCCAGTTGCACATGCCAAGCCGGAGGACTGTATATATTTGTGTTTAAAAATACAAATTCGTCCTCCAAAGTGAAACCAACTTTAGTTTTAATTGCACCACATTTCTAGAAGAAGCAGAGGCGAGTATAGAAAGAACCGGCATTGCTTCTATTGAATGTTTTTTTTTTTTTTTTCTTAAATATTGAGAAAAAATACAAATGGTTGACATTAAGGGCGAACACATCTTCCATTTATGACATATCTGAAACAGGCCTGGTAAGAGAATGTGCCTGAAATAGTTATTTGTTTAAGACCAGATTGTCAGGTTTCAAGTAGGGAAATCGCCAAGTTTTCAAATTTTCGACGCCATAATCGTCAAATAGGAAAAATAAAAGGAAAATGGTTGGTCGAGATCATTGCATTGCATTGCCTCGTATCAGTTTCGTCATCTTGTATGAGACTAGGTCGTTCTATAAAGGCGGTGGTAGACAAGCACTCATAAAACACGAATCTTGTCCATCTGGCTTGCAATCATGTTGAACCACACGGAACACCCATAGGTGATCATTGACCGGGATTTGTAAAACAGTCTCTTTATGTAACTACTAGTCATTAACAAAGGGAACTTCAGCCATAAACTGGGGCGCCTTGCAGTTTGCATTTAAAACAATTTTTTTCATATTCTGAGCGAGTAAGTGAGTTCATTCTATAAAATGGGATGTCTTCAGACTCCGTAAATAGAAATGCGACACATGTGAAGTCTCATTTATGAACTTACGAATCAATTTTTATTTTGATATAAAAAATCTCCAAAAGCTAAAAATATCGCCATTTTTAGGTTGCAGCGATATACCAATATTTGTGTCGTCAAACGAAATTTAAAAACGCCAGCTTGGCGATAAATCGCCACATCTGACAACTCGGTTCAAGACTCCGTCTGCTTTAAGATATGACATCAAATTTGATCATTGATCATCAGATTCATAATCTTTGTATCACCGTCCGACGTGAAGACGGAGATTCTTCGGGCTAGAGATGGGCTTTATCTATACGCTCTAAATGGTCCTGCCACATTAAGCCCGCAAATCTTCTCTCTCTCAGATCCATTCAAGGCAAACTGGACCATAGATCGCACGCACAACTTTTAGAGGTAGGACTCTTCTACCCAATTGCCAGTTGAGTCCAAAGAACCATAAGTTGACAGGAGTTAATTTGCTTTCTTTCGCAGTACCAGTGTTGCAACCGGGTATCTGTAGAGTCAAAATTGCTGCCTGACTCGGGGACTCATATTTTTTGATTTAACTCATTTTGTTAAGATCAAAATTATCTAAACACCTAACGTAATTTTATTTCACATATCTATTTTCATAAATTTGAAAGGATTGAACTACGAACTACGGTTTAATACTTCCTCAACGCATTCATTGAGTACTGAGTACTGAGCACATACTTGTACTGCACCCAGGAATGCCTCTGGCCAGACTTCAAGCCAGGCCTGCTTTCATTGAAGGCGACTACATTAGACTGTACACCTCATTAAGTATTAGTTTTCTAAGCGGAAACCTATGCGCAACAAACTATGGTATATTTGAAAAACAAGTGAAAAGGTAATGGTCGGACTTCACGAGAGCACTATCGTAGAAGGCATGACTGTCCAGGATGTAGATAGACCAAACATTTACTCCCAATTCCACGGCACTTTTGTTGTCCCTTTACAGAAAAGACTGCAGACGACTTATCGGCGTAATAGCGGCCCACTTAAGCGTAGATACCCTCTGCGATGGCTTTGGAAAGGACGGCTACAGGGCAGAGCACTTCCTCACTAAGTTAACCTGTGGTAACATTGCACAGTTCTGTTGCTGTTAGTACTCTTCGCAGCAGAGGAAATGTAAGCGAAGTTCCAGACCGCCTCCTAGTTATAGCTGCTCTTTGTGACGCTTTCCCTAAAACGTCGATCTTGTGTGCTCCTTCAGCAAGTGATCCCCACTAGGATGTGGCTTATGGAGCAGACATACCATATACCCAGAATCTCCTTAATACATAAAAATAAGCTGTTCTCTCTAATCAAAAGCATATACTCAACCCTTAACCACCTCTATGTCATGTGCGACCAACAATTGGAGTTGGCTAAAAACACTAAAGCCAACAAAAATCACTCGAGCATCAGCAGCATCCAAAGGACAAACAAGTCACACAAACCACAACTTCGAATCACGTCTCCTCATCTTCATAAACCTTTCATACATTGGTTGGTTAATGACATGCAGGATTCCTGATAAATTTGGCATTTTATTTATATTATTTCGGCTAATGGCCCACCATCACGAAGCCGATAAAATCGAAATCACCCCGAAGAAAGCTGACTCTGCAAGATGTTTCCGTGCAATTACAATTATTACACAGCCGCTGCTACGGTCAGCATCCCCCGTTTTATGAAGGCACTTACTCCAGCATTCATATACACAAACAATACTCAAAATCATCGTGCAATAACAATACTCACATACCAGATCATTGAACTCATAACAAACCTGTTTATCGCTGATCTCGACCGAATCGTAATCTCGAGACGTAAACATTTGCATTTGCACAAGCAGTCGGTGACTGCCAACTCGCATCGCTCCGCAAGAGGATAAATATAATATTTTTGAAACTTTATCCGCCAATGAGCCGCATAATCACAATGCAATCTATCCGTTTTGCGAGCATCCACTGCTGGCAAAGGCCCGCATTGAAGTTGAGTCGAGCTAACTCAACTCGAATGAAACCGTTCGTCATTGATGCAGCACTTGACCGTGATTTTCTCGCATGCACAAGGCCCATAGAAGGAGACGAACTCAGACATAACTCGACGTGCCGTCAACTCTAATGAAAAATTAATTGCGGGCTCGACGACAGAGAAACTTTTTCCTCTGCTAACTTTGGGTACATAGAAGTGGCTTGTGGTGGGTCGGATGTGGGCGTCGCCCTTGTGGAGCATGTGCTGGGAAGTATTTTTCGAGTGAAATCCAGCACTGCATGGCATCCCTTAAAAGGGAAAGTTCTCAATATAATGTTTTTGGAAATTCATTTCAGCAAATTTCGTACGAGTACGAAAAGTTTTAACAACGAAAGTATTCATTTTAGTGAAATAGAATTAATTTCATAAACCAGACCAGGTAGGGGTACATACTGTGTCAGAAGAAGATTTCGAAATGAATTTGGGTTTCGCCCAAGAATGGAGCGATTGGATTGCTATGGTCCAGTAAATATGTGTACGTGAACCCCTTTTTGCCTCTGCCCCTGAATGGGTGTAATTTAATGCGGAAATTACACATTTGCAGTTGCTAAATTAAATTGGTAGCTAAGGAATCTTTGCAATTTTCTCCATCTAGTCAAGAGCTGATATTCATTCCTGCTGTTGTACACGTCGGACACTTCAAAGCGTATCACGACTTATCGCCAGTGGCTCACACCACATAAAATAACACCCACAGTGCATTTCCCATCAAAGTCCGATTATCAACTGCCGGTAGGTGGCATTTCACCGACATTTGTATATCACTCTGTCAAGCTAGTGCCGCCAACTACAAATCAAACTCCCTTTCAATTCGTTTCCTCTTAAACCTGCTCCCATCAGACTTTATCTGACACTCATCCGCTCACTTCCAACACCCATTTGCCGCACCAAATCCAGATAAATATGCTCGAAATCTCCAAATTGAAACAGACATTTGACACACATTTCCACCTGTTGCAGCCACATTTTAAGACCAACCATCCGCCAAGTCTGTGGCCGCCTCCTCGGTCAGCCTTTCATAAGCAACAGAAAACTGGTACTTCCAACTTGTCAGTCTCGAGGCGTTGGCGTCTTGCAGCGCATATACATTTGGATTTTAATTGCCCACTGGATTCATTCCAGACTCTGGTCTCTAGTTGCGCAATGCCGTAAGCTGCTTTTGCATGTCTGTCTCGAATTGACAAGTGGCGGCAGGTATTTATCATTTTTGCAAATCTTGTTCGATTCGCACAAGCCCCCATCGAAGGGTGGCCCGACCGCCTGCCTGCCTGGCCAACAGTTTATTTGTGTGTTTCACTGTGGATTTGATTTATTGTCAGCCGACTAATAATCGTGCAGTCACACTTTGGCGCAATGACGCACGTGCCGCAACCAGCCGCGAGCGGAAGTCATATATCGTTCATGAGTCGAAACTGACGCAGTGAGTTGCCTAGTAGGAGGTTGGAAAATATTTGGGCGTCTGGCATGACTTTTCCAACGGCCAACGGTCAGATTGGTGATATCATTGTACTGTACCTTCTATCGGATTTGCTTGATCCGAGGGATTTGGGGAGCGATTGACTTATCTAACGCAACTGTCAGCGGTTGAATTCATTAGCGTTAGAAAGATGTGGGCTGGCAGTGGGTCTTGCTCGCGACTGGACTGAGGTGCAGTTGTACTGAATGCTTGACATGGAAAACTGTGATAGGGACTCGAGAATGCTGCAGTGGTCATGTTTACCAGTGTAATTAGAAGTGTTTAATTGGACGTAGGCCGACTGATAAACTTGTTAAAACGTGCTCGGTTGATAACTGTGCGTGCCCACTCTTTGCATTATTAATTATTTTTCAAACAACGGCAATATTTGTTTGCAGATACAACGAATCAATTTTCAGCGGGCTTTTGCAGTGGGCATGTATGCGGTTCATTGCACTGTGGACTGGTTGTCCCCAACAACTGCTTACGTGAGATGTGGCTTTTGCGTTTCTGATATAACATCGCTATTGTAGCGAATGAAGAGTCAATGGCTGTATACAACAAATGTTTTGTTATCGTTTTGGTTGTTTAAGTGCCGACTCACATTGCTGAGCGTTGTCAGCTATTCAAAAAAGTCGGTTCTGGAGAGCAGTCTTGGGAGTTGAGATCCCTCTAAATGGAAAGGCATATCACTTATAATGATGAAGATATCCATCTTCTTTGATTGGCGCTACAGTGGACCGGGGTGGACCTGGGCCTCAATCAACATGCCTCTCCAGCCAGCAAGATCTTTCGCCAGCTGCCTCCAGCTGCTCACATCAACTCGGTTGTGGTCCTTTTCCACTTGTGCTTCATCTCATGCGAGGACGTCCTCTGTTGCGCTGTCCCAATGGCTGGCTCTTTGGGCCGGAGCTGTGATGCCATTCGCCATCTTAAGCGTTGGATTAGAAGATGCTTAACTAGGTGCATGCCGCTGCATAGACCGTACTGTTCGTGGTTGAATCTTCTCGTCCAGACGCCATCAATGCAAACAGGACCAAATATCGCACGCAGATTTTTTTCTCTCAAAACAACCAAGAGCTTCTTCATCCGCTTTTTATAGCGTCCATGTCTCTGCGCCATAGAGCAGGACAAGGATGATCAGAGTTTTCGAGAGATGGCTCTGTTACTCAATTGCCTTGAGATTCAGCGATTGGCAACAGTAATTCTGCGCTTGATCTCGGTACTGGTGTTATTGTCCCCAGAGCCGAGGTAGAAAAAGTCCTTGACTACCTCAAAGTCTCTGATGCCCTTTATGACGCTTGTGGGTCCTTTCGTGATGACAGCATATTCTATGTTTTGCCGTGGTTTATCGATGGACACATTTTAGCCGCTTCCACTTCAATGCCAGCAAACGCCTTATTGACGGCTCGCTGCGTTCGTGCAATCACGTCAATGTCGTCCGGGAACAGCCATTTGTAAGATCGTGCCTCGGGTGTTTACGCTTGAGTTTCGCACGATCTTCTCAAGTATGATATTAAAGAAGTCACTTGCCAGTGTGTCGCCTACCTAAAACCTTTTTTGACATTGAAGGTCTCCGTGAGTTCGTTATCGAACTTGATGGAGCAGCGAGAGTTCTTCATCGTCATCCTGCACAACCTGAAGAGCTTGGCGGGAATGTCAAAACTAGACCTGGCCCTGTGTAGCTAAACTATTCACTAAGAAATCCTTAGCTAATGACTCCATTCCCTCAACTGCGCTTGATACTCTCTTAAATCAAACCTCCAGTGTATACCAGTGTTCAATCCCATCCCACATTTCACAGTCGGAATTCCCAAGTAAGAACAAGAACGCAACAATTCACATAATTGCATCCAAATAATTTCCCCTTTGAAAGTACAGTACATACATGTATCCAATCATCTCTGAACGCGATAGCACGACTATTCAACCACATCTCAACAGATGAACTTGCCAGACATCCCACCTCGTCTCTATCAAAAAAACCATGGCAACATGTGGATGCCGCCCCCAGTCACTTACAAATTGTTGCCACAAGAAGTTGCAGAATGTTCTTGTCAAACTTAGATCAAAACGCTCCGAAAGTTTATTTTATTTCAAGAGTTCGACGTTAGTGGTGCCCTCCTAGGCAAGGGGTTCACTACCTTCAACGTCTGCTCCAGTGTTTCCCTGTCGTCGTAGTTGTCATAAACCACAAGTTGGTTGCCCTTAGCAAGTTCACCTTAGTTAACAATCGCTTGATTGCAATCAACTGTTGCGCAATCATTGAAATAATCAGTGAATTATTCCAAGCTAAATATCTCGAGTCAATTTATCCATTTTCCCTCGTATATACTTGATTCGCACGCACCCGATGGGTCCATTCAATCCAAACCCTAATTGAAAAGGCATGCGATAGTCCAATCAAGGAGAAAATTGTGAATTTATTAAAAGCAATCCATACCCTCATAACACGTGCTTTATTATATTATACACCATTATGTGCAGAGAAGCTGCCAGCGTAATACCACCCATTATCAGCATCTTTGCCTCGCCTTATTTCAATTTATTCCTGCACGGTCTTCTCGGCTGCTGTGTCACCAATTAATTTCCAATCCAAAGGAAGTCGAAGGAAGACGGGCAAAAAAAAAACACCATCAAATATACTCGTATTAAGGGGAAATTGGGAAAATCTTAAAAAAGAAAATTATCTCTCTCGTCGCTTATAATTACAAAATGGTGCGTCATTTCCATTTTCACTTCGTGTTCCTGTCCTTTCAGCGTAAACGAAATCAAGTTGAAGTTTACATTTTTTGGAAATCGAGTTTCTCAGTTGCTTTGGAAAATTCTCGTCGCAGTGAGCGCACGACAGGGGCACCAACAAAGTGAGCCCTTTTCAATTTTAAAGAAATTAACAAGAGGGAAAATTATCAAAAAAGTTTAAATTGCGTAAGTTTGACGACCCTCAAAGTTAGCTCTGGTACGGTACACTGTATGGCATTACAGATACTTGTGGAAGTTGGTTATTTTTGTAACAACATATTGGCGAATGGCATGTGTATATTGAGAGTGGTGGTCAGAACTTTGTTCATCATGAGTTTTGCTTAACCTCCGAATAAATCTCAATTTGGCCATTGCTTCCGGTTGGTGACTAGTTCTAGGCGTAATTCACCATATTTAGTTCACCCTGTTGGCTCAAATGATTAGATTAAATAGTCACCCACTTAGAATATTCGCCTGAACTTGAACATGATAAATTCGTCATAAGCATTCTGACCAAAAGCTGCGCCCACCTCCATTAGTAAAACGAAACACAGAGCCGTGAATGGGCATTCTGTGCATCTAATAAATTCCGCCATACAACCCCTTCACTCACGCTCGAATCAAATATTCAATCGACGCGTGGCATAACCTTCGAACACAAATTCCATATCAATGTTCCATATCACTGTCTGCATGCCACCTCAGCCGGTTCACCCATTCGTTGCCGTATATTAACTAAAATCGTCTAGAAATGAATACCAGCTTACCTAGGGCTGAAAATCGTCCATGGAAAGATGTGATGCAACCAAACCACGGATCACTTGTTCCTCCTTTCGGACGAGAAGTGCATCACAGAAATCCCAAGTGGCGGAACAGGGCGCGAAGAAGAAATGC
This sequence comes from Eristalis arbustorum, assembly GCA_916610145.1. NCBI lineage: Eukaryota > Metazoa > Arthropoda > Insecta > Diptera > Syrphidae > Eristalis > Eristalis arbustorum. The sequence continues at coordinate 57,825,263 of OU744318.1, forward strand.
AAGCAAATCAGAGAACAAGAATAATTACAATTAATTTTACGCTCATAAAGATTTCATTCAGTACTTAGATGGGTTTTTATTGCATAATTTTGTACAGCAATCAAGAGCGGATTCACATTCAAAAGCTGGTCAGCATGATTTCATCGGATTAAATTCGGTTTTTTATTTTTTATTTAACGACTTTTAGATGACATCGAAGTGTGATTTTGACTTTCTTATGAAATATGCAAACGTCGTTCGTTCGTACAAATTGTCATTAAAATACGGATAAATTATCGAGCTCATGAATGCTAAAAGTTTTCTTGTATTCTGGGTCTGTGCAGTCAATCTGGAGTCTTCCAGATTTCTTTTGGGCCTTTATCTTTCTTTCTCAACTATCAATACCGCTGACAGTAAACAACTCAAGATCGGATAATTGATTACCATTTGTTCGCTGTCACCCTTTAGCCAGAGTAAAAACCTTGTCTTCACATTTACCAAGTTCTGTAAGGCTACTAAATGCATTATTTTTCGAGGGGATAGAACGCTGGTGGCTCGTGGTGTTGTGGGTATATACATATGTCGATTTCTGTCTGTGCGACAGAAAATATTTTCACGGCCCCACCACTTTCGAGTCACTGACTACGAGTATCTCCGGTCGAAAAAAAGCTTCTCTAACTTGGCCGTCAGCATAAAACTGTAGATCTCTCCCACTAGGGAGAGAACAATAGCACCCACAACACGAGTGTTTGCTGAGAAGCAAGGCCCTGGCCCTCTACGAGCTCTAGTGCACCCATATATATATTATATCGTTCTTGGAAATCCCATCTTTGTACCTGAATGCGATGTTCACTTGTTGTGCAAATTGAAGTCAAACTTCATGAACCATGAACAAATTTAGCTTATCTTGTAACACATTATGTAATTAGTCCAGCTCTGAAATTTTATCTAAATCGGCTAATCTGTTCAGAAGTTCAATAGTAAGGTCAGACACACAAACTTTCTGCTTTATATATAATTAACATGCTAAAGATTATATATAATCAAGATGCATAGAAGATGAACAATATTTCTTTCGCTTCGTCTTTACAACCTTAGCAGATGCCATTGCAGGGAAGGCCCAATCTAGAGGTGTGTTCCAGTGGCGCAGTGCACTTATGAGCCAAGTTCTGAAGTTTAAGTGAAAGGTCTGAATCGAGAGTAGTCCATACTTGTTTCTTGATGACGCATTGTAGGATGTAGGCCATCTACGTTGTGTTCGTGTGAGCTATCGTATCTAGCTTCAGTAAATGTTTTGTACTAGCCACTGGCAGGGGTAGATCACCTGCCTGAGGAGCCTAGTGTCCTTTGTAGATCCCTGGAAAAGGAATTCTTTGAATGCGAGTATTTCCTTATCTTTAGCAAAGTTCCTAATAGAAATCCTGGCCTCCATAGTTTTGCTCAATATTTAAATTCAATGCAGGCTCAGGCCTAAGTAAGTAACAATCTAATCAGATCAATCGAGACATGATCTTTCGTGGCCATCGGCTTATTACAAACAAGTCACATACATCACTTGGTCTTATCAACCTCACGTCACATGCATGTCATATACAGTTTACGACTGTTAAAATCCTTATTAAGCTTAAACCAACTTCAAGCACACTTTTGATGGCGTTCAACTCCCCCCACCTCCAAAAAAGGAACAAAGCGTAAAAAAAAAACACATTTCAAAATTCGATTCCAATTCAGATATGCAGCGACGAACGATGAATTAAATACGCGCAGCAACCTAATGACGTGAGAAAATGAGCGAATAAAACAAAATCGATGATCTAATTTCATCGCAGGCAATCATTCATTGTCAGTTACCCGAATATTTACCTTTCTTACGCAGCCTTGAGATGTGCATAGCATATTTAATCAAGTCATTTTTCGTTCATTTTTGTTTTGGTTTGAATTCCTTGCCACAACCCATTGAAATTAACACTGAGTGTGAAACAATTCCAATACACGTACGTAGCCGTTGAATTCAACAATCATGGGAATTTCCTGGCGTCCAAACAATTCATGAATTCCCCAATAGCTATTGTATGAGTGAGAAAAGATTTTTTTTTTTTATTTTTTTTCACACAAAGCAATCGTCTGTCGGTGGTTTGCTTTCATCTCTCAATTGACAGATCGGAAAAATCGCTCCTCAACAGCTCAACAGAGCTGTCGGCGCAGTCGTGTGTACATGTGGTCGTGTCGAAAATGTGTTCCAAGTCGAACCGAAAAATTACTTAAAAACTATATTATCCACAATTGTTCGACGCTCATTGATTGGGGAGAATTCGTTGAAATGCAGGCAGTGTCGCCCATACGGAGCGTATTGAGGTGCTACTGAATTACGCGCTCGAGCCCGCTGCGACTGGCCTCCCCGTCGCCGACGCCGCCGTTGTGGGTCCCAAACAATACCACCCTCTCGGCCGGCAACGTTTTGAAGACAAGAGCGCGCGTATAGAGTGCTCAAGTATTTCTGAGTGTCTGAGTACATTAGGCGTAATTGTATGGCTTATACGATTAACACGCCGTTAATTTGTTGTTCATGGATGTGCATTATACGCCGCGGGAATATTTAATTAGCTTTGTGTGCGGACGGCCTGGGCCGTTTTGACGCGTTCCTTCGCTCGTTACGATTTGCTTTGATTTATGAATCTTTGAAGTACGTCCACACACACACGCTGCTTACATTCAGTTCACTCGTTCAAAGGGTCACCTTTGATCTGCAGTGATTTTGATGATGACGGTGACCAGAGTGTCCAGTCGTCGCCGTCGCTTGCGATGCAACTTCAAAAGCATTTTCATCGTGCTGTCGGTATGTTTATTTATCATTTATTCGTTTCGCTATGTGAGGTGTTTAACTCTGAGTAAATATTTAAACATTTGCAGTTTGTTTTGCTGGTATCCGTTGCAGCGGTCCAGTGAACGCGGATACCATTGTTCGGGCTGCGCACTTCTACGGGTACTGCTGCAAAAGCTATTTTCATCTTCACGTCGCATCGTGTGCACGTTCCTGCAGTACCGGACCCGCTGGGCACATGTGTGTTTGCTCGTGCTGAGAGTAACAAAGCATCGGATGTTGTTTCAGGGTGAAATTCCAATAGGATTTCCCATTATTTTGCTCTTTTCCCGCCTTAATCTTTTTTGCGTGGATGAATGTTTTGGGAATACTTCCTCAAGAGGAATTGCACACACCCATCCTTATGCAATTTGAATGCAGCCTTTGAGTGAGGAAAGTTTGTTTCATCAAATGAATGAGTTGAGGGAGTGAACATTTCACCGAGGTGGGTTGATGCAGACCCCTGTCAAAGTGGATGGGTAGCACTTGCTGTATCCATTCTTCTTTTGTCGGCCTGTTGGGAACTCGGCGATTATCCGAAGTGAATGATAGACCGCTCTTAACAGATGCTCATTTTCAATGTTCTACTGCTAGAAAGAAAATAACCAAAAAATTCTGATTGATATTGTAAGGTCCGGTTAGCGGGCATCAAGGGAAGCTGTATTTGTTCAGCTTCTAGTGGTCGTTTTTGTCTACAGACGATATGGTTTCTACATACCGATTGAAATTAAGTTGCAAGTCAACAAAATATGTGGTCAGTATTGCTGTATATAATGCGACTCTGACTTTGTGGGACAACAGAGGCAACAGAGCACATCCACGCACAAAGTAGTGCACACAAGTCTATGGCGACCTCAGCCGGCTCGGTGTTCAAGACTATAGACAGCCCGGGAGATCCTGCTGGCTGGAGAGGCATGTTGGGTGAGACCCAGGTCCACATCGAAATGTAGCGCCCTCAGAAGAAAAAGTTAGAAAGCAACTGACGGTTGAATGACCCAACTGGTTGAGTGCCTGCGCTTAAATATTGAGGTCCCAGGTTCGAATCCCATTGAAAGCAAAGTTATTATATTCTGGTCCTCTGCTCCAGTCACCATTGCCCATTTATATCAAATTAATGGCACTATCACTGAATGTGTCAGTCAGTGCTAGTAGTCTGACAATGGCCTAATTGTGCTAGCAATTACGCTGATAGCCCAATAGCCTAACGTAACCTAACCCAGCTAGGTTGCAATTGACAAATATTTGGCATGACGTAGGCAGACAAAAAGGAAAAGTAGGTACTTGAAGCTAAAGGGAGTTATTCCGCCAGAAAATGCTATGAAAACAGCCCCTACAGACAGCCCCTACAGACAGCCTTACTCAATTATAACCATTCGGGTTATCCACCGTCATCCTTGCTGAACTTTTAGTCATTCTGCAGGTTTTGAAGAGTTATTGTCATATTCAGTTAGGACCATTTTTCAAAACAAAATTGGGTAGGTACCGGGTAAGTACCGAAGCAACTCAGTTTCTTCCTCCTGTCAATCCCTACAGCTTCTATAGAAGACATTGTAGGGCGCTTCTTGATTGCCCTTGACCCCGTTCTTAGTTAATACGCCTACTAATTCCTTTGCTAATTTGCTTAATGTCTAAGGAGTTAGGAGAGCCTAACTGCTGTTTATGTTTAGTGCAAGCCACATCGTTGTCTAATAAATATAATAATATGGGTGGCGCTACAGCCAGTAGATGGCCAAGGGCTAGCTTCTCAGCAACCCGTGTTGTGCGTGCTATTGTTTTCTCCCGATTGGAAGAGACCTACAGTTTTATGCTGACTCCGAACGGCCAAGTTTGAGAAGCATTTTCTCGACAAGAAATACTCTTTGAGCATTGTCAGTGACTCGCATTGAAGGAGTGGGGCCGTAAAAATTATTTTTGTCGCACAGAGCACATACCTAGGAGCCACTATGATGGCAAGACTTATACCAGAAGAACGTCTACAAGTTAATTTAATTCGTGCTGCATGTGACACAGCACATGATGCTCGAAGAACATTCGTTCACTGGTCTTAGGCAGACCTGCTAGATCGTGCGATTTGGCAGATAGATACCATTTTGTATTGGGATATGTCTGATCACTCGTCTTTAACGATAAGACAACTTCAAAAGCATTCTTGAAACACGACATTACGCTTGTTATAGACAAGTCTATGGGCTTAACTTTCCTGTGATTTTTGAAACTTATAAACCATTTATTTGCGTTCCACGCCTATCACACTCCTATGAGTCACCTAACATAACATAAAAGTAAATTTATTAAGACGATTATCACGATTCAATAATAACCCGTTCACACCGCGTATACGGGAACTCGATGAACGGTCAGTAGGAGTCGGTGTCATCCCTCCCTCACAAATTTCTCAGCATCGTGTTCAGGTAAAAATTAACTAGACCTTAAATACCGGTCCTGAATGGACGATACCCATCCGATCTGTTTCAATTTCCAATCAATTAGATTTTTTAATGTCTCTCGTTTTTAAACGCAATAAAAACCGTCTCGCAAAATTTCTCTTTCGTGAGAGGTGAAAGAATGACCCATTACGACATCATAAAAATTCCAAAGATTCCTGAGCACATCAAAACCATGACTTTCGCCAAAAATACTCAATTCACACGTATGCACATCCGTACGCAAATAATTCTTCCCGTGCTCATCTTCGAGACTCAGCAACTGTCAGCTATGAAAACTGCTCGTAAAGATACTTAACCGACACCCCTTGGAGCTATTCACAGACGCATCAATATCCACTTCTCAATTATGCTTTGCAGAAAAAAAAACCAACTGATTCAGTGAAGGCATGTCCGAGATCACAGTGCACTGCGAAGGTTACCACTGCGCACTACCTGCGCACAATATATCCCCCGCCTCACTCAATTCCTATCGAGGGTCTCTTTTGTATCCCAGAAACCTAATGACCCATTCTCCTTATTCCCCGAGTCACCCCGAGCGACGTACTCGCATTATTAAACATAAATTCATGGTCTCCCTAAAATGGAAGCGAAAGGAAAATCACTTGAAAGCATTGTACGCCACCTGACAATGTCAACAACGGTTGAGTTCATCAATCATGATCGTGACCCAAAACCGAGTGGAAGGCAAATCTCGTTCACAGCCACCAGCTAGCAGCGTTCATTAATTATGCTCTGTGTCGATTTGTGCAGCTTGCAGGTGAAATTTTGTACAAACAGGATCTGTGACTAGTGACTATTAATTACTGTCATCTGTGCATCTCGTGTCTGTACGGTTCACGGTCTCAGGGGACATCACACTGAATCCAGCCAACTATCTTAATAGAAAACAGAACCACATCGGGCAGCACTAATTCGTGTCAGCACTAATTATGGTCCTCAATCAGAAGCGACGCGCCGTTGAAATATCACACCGCTGACCTTGAAACATCCCAACGACCTGTCAATCAAACGGCGACGCCACAAGCATGATGCCAAGCTGTTTTTTTTTCTATTTCGCCGCGACAACATCTGTCAGCCGCCGCGATACACGGCATCATGCAACTAATATTTCGACGAATTATCGTTGAATTTCTTAGAACCGTCGTTCGTTATTCACAGGCGCAATAACTGTGAATTGTCAATGACATTCGGGGCAGTATTTTGGGGGATATACCGACCGACATAACGATGAAGACACGAAACACGAAATAATGTCATCTACAAAATTTAGCAAGCAATTATTTGGTTCTGTCATGTTGACGGTTGGTTTGGTGGGTGGTTAAAAATATCCCAAGAACCACCATGCGCCAATGATTGCTCGGATGCCACAAGGTGCTGGCGGTGATGGTGGTGATGGTGGTGGGGCACAAGGTATAAGGTCGTGGGCGAGATGACAAATTAGGTGACTTGTTGTCATCCTTATATGCTTGCACATGTGTATGGTTTTTACCTTTCGGTGACTGCTGCTGTTTTAATTCCGCTTGTAAACGGGCAACTGAGCGTATGATGTGCGCCGCAGCGTTTATGTGGGGGTGTAACGGCGTGGTGCCGCAGTGTCTTTGGATGGCGAACCTCATTTGTTAGTGTTTCACTTTCTTCAAAACCACCCACACGGCATCTGGAAGTCGAGTGATTACAACGCAAGTATCATGCGATGTTGATTGAAATGCTTACAGTTGGATACACAACGGGGCTTCGGTGCTACCGAATGGTTGAGAGTAGGTGGCTGCATACGTCTGACGTCTACAAAATGCTTGATGTCAGACAGACGAAAATAAACAAGAGTGATTTCTTCTTGGCAAGAACTACAGACAATCTGTAGTTCTCTGTAGTCTTTCAAGGGCATCTCTTGCGGCTGAAGCAAAGCACTGGCCACCCAGGACCAGACACACGATCGGCGGTGATCGCAGCGGCGCAAGAGCCGGGCTTACACACATAAGCGCAGACACATTTGTCTTCAACACAACATTCAACGTTGTTTGGGTTGGGGTGCATTCAATGTAAATTGTCGCTCTAAGGCATTGACATATCAATCATCTGGTTTGAACCATCAAGCAGCTATTTCAATGGTACTCAACCAAAGCGAAGTTGATGTGAAAGGAGTCGCTCCCCGTTTGCGGTCCATGGACAGATACAATATTGCACTCAAGAAATCACAGTCAATGGATTTGAATGAGGCAAGGGGCGCCTTCAGTCTTGGGCTGGTAGTAGAGGCGATCGCAGGCAATTTGGAACACCGTTATTTCTGTTTTAATCAATGATAGTAAAATTTTGAAATCTAGAGCAGCTACATTGTGTGGATCTAAAGCTGTATTTTTGGATAGCAATCTTGGCCAATGTGGATTTGGGTTGGTTATTACAGCATTTTCCGCTCTATAATTTCGTTATGAAGGCAATGTACCTGAGTTTGCTTATATTTGTCTATTGTGTGGCAGAGTTAGGACAGACCAGAGCTTCTCCATGTACGAATCGCGTAGTGCATTACTAGTACATTGATTTTTCACCTTACGGAGTTCGTTAAGGAAATCCAGTAAGAGTTTACTTGGCGCCCGTGAAAAGTTCATTATTGTTGCAGCTTTCTATGTATTAATTAAGATATTTTTTCTTTGGTTACTGACGAAATTAAAACTTTTCCCAAGGCCCCAGATCTGACGTCAGGAGTAGCTCCAAATACCGAAAACAAGTATGGAAATATTGCGAATGTCTAACAAACATGACAAAGCACATCGACCGTTGGGGATACCACCTCACGGTAACAATGTTAATCTTTCTAGTGTATTTCTGCATTCCAAGCACTGTCTAGACGTTATTTTCCCTCATTACGATTCATTGCTAATCAACCTCCTAAATGCCCCAGACGAGAGTGAGGACTCCCCCAATTTAATTAGCATATCTTAACATAATACGCGAAGACTGTTAATTTGCTAATAAAATATTTTCTGTTACCCATGCTGTCAATAAGACGTCACCTCAAATGGCCATAAAATGTACGTGCACATGTGTGTGCGAATTTATTTCGCACAGAATCAAAATATGTACATTTTAACGGATTCCGGATCTTCTTCACAATGTGCTAGATGATCGCACAACTCAATCCGATAGTGAATCATTATTATGTGGCTTTGTTTACACGATTGTGTTAAACTGGCGTTGCTCCTTGTACGTATGGCATTCGGTGAAATGTTAAAACCATGAGTCAGCGGACATTTCTTTGAAAATTTCCAATGAGTCAGCGATCAGTCAGTAAAATGTGGTTTATTCACGGTAGTGAACTTGAATGATGGGGGTACGAATTTGGGTTAGCGATTGTCGCACTGAATACATTTCACCACATGAGAATGCTTTGTGTACCTGAATGAGGGTAATGAATAGCAGTTACGATTCGTAGAATGAATGAGGATACTCTGAAAGCGCTGAGAGGTATGAATCTTGAAACAAAAATTACTGTTCGAAGAGAAGCTTGCGATGGACTGCCTGCCGAGCTATTCAAAGCAGCTGGTGATGATTTGGTAAGTTGCATACACCAACTTATCTGTAAAATCTGGTCTGGTGAAAGTATGCCCGATGGATGGAATGTCAGCATCGCTTGCCCGATCCTAAAGAAAGGAGACCCGCTAAACTGTGCCAATTATAGAAGGATAAGTCTCCTAAATAAATCGTATAAGACCTTTTCTGCAGTTCTGTGTAAACGCTTGAAACCCTACGTTAACAGCCTGATTGGTTAATATCAGCGCGGGTTCAGGCCAGCGAAGTGATAGACTTTGTCCACCTAGGCTCCAAAGTTAATACAAACAACGACACTACTGCGGAGATAAAACGGAGGATCACGTTGGCCAACCGCTGCATTTTCGCACTCAGAAGGCCAGAAATGAGGAATAAAGCAATCTCTCGAAGCGCCAGCCAAAGAAAAATAAGATAAGCTTATGAACAGATATGTAACTTGGCAACTGAAAGAACAAATTGCAATTATCTCATTGACTGGTTGTAATTTAAATGTTTGCCATAAAGATTGTGTGTGTGGTGTGGTGTGGTTATCCGTTTCTTGTTTAACATGCGTGGGTGATAAACACAGATCCAGATGGAGAAAACCAACGTTCAAAGTCTGTGCATATCTTACACACCTTCCGTACTGCCATCAGTATATGAGAAAACCTTCTTTTTACAAGAGAAATTACAAACTCTGTAACGAAACACGCATTATTTCCTTGCAACAGTGGGTACATGGGTAAGACGCATGGTACATGTGACACCGTTAAGAAAGCAGCTGCTAGACATCAGCAACCATCCCAGCAATCATAATCGGAAGAAGCTCAATTTTCCGACAAAGCTGACAAAGTGAGCTGAACTTCTCATAGACGCATAACAACGAGCTGCATGGTGCTAGGTAGAAGCGCAGCGATAGCAATCACCATGGAGGCTAAATCAGCAACCAAATCATCACAACGGTACCAAAAATAAATGGATTTGAAGAACCCAGTGTCAAGACTGGACTGTAGAATATTAAAAAGGAACGTTACCCCGATATTTCATTGCAAAATATTAAATTAAGCAACGTACATCAGTTGGACCCGTATGAGCCAACGTCCCAATCTTTAGCTTTAGTCTAAGTGCAATTTTGCCACCACGCACTTTTTTAAGCACACCCGCCAATTGTATCAGAATTTATTCGCATCAGACTATGTTGTTCTTATCTGATTTTTACGACTGCCGAGTGTTCAAATTGGCTAGCTTCCAGAATAATTTTGTCCACTAATGCAATATTTATTGCTCTCCCACAGGGCGAATACAAGCCATAAAAACCTGCTCCCAAACGATTTCCAATCAAGTCTTATCTGAAATCAGGGATCACATACTAGCCATTTTTCCCTTTGATCGACATTTGTGGAGCGCACCTAAGGAAGAACTCGCCGTAGGCGGAATGTCTATAATAGCATTCTCAGGCTGAATTGAGCTAATCAATCACCTGATTTCACCACGAATAACGACGACATTATGCATGCCAAGAAGCTTGATTTTACCAATTAAATTACCATGTCTGTGAGACAGTCACAGGCGCCGATCGCGACGGAGATGCTAATCGGATAAAGAATGTTGACATAAAATGTCATTACGTATGTAGATTCCTTTGGGCAAACGCCGTCAGAAGTGCCCAGAACCTGCAACGCAGTTGATTGGCAATCACAAACTTTATTCCTCGCTTTCGATCAATTTAAACGTTTTATCACTGAATTTATTTTGCTAGAGAAAAACCCACGCAACGAAAACTAGAATGAACTCCAACAATATAGTGGCAAGCAAGCAAACTTTCCTGAAAAAAAAATCTAGGCCAGGCGGCCGTAAATCTTCTCTAGCCCTACTGTACAAATGCCGACCATGTGATGAAAACATTTTGCACTCTTGTGGTCCCCAAGAGAAGATGTATCCCAAAGAAGTGGCGTCTATTTCCTGGCATTCAGTTCGACTTCGGCTCTCAGTAAGCAAATTCAAACTAAAGTCAATAGCTACAAATTTATTGGATACTAAAAAACATAATAAAACGAATAAACACACATCGCCCCGAATGAGGTCAATGTACGATGTTTTCGCAACAAGAATGCCTAATGCCAACATAGATCTGCGTAAGCCCACGCCAAGTATAGGCAAATGCTTTCTTTAATCTAATAAAACGAAATCCAATCGTTATATAAATACCCATACTAATGAGTTCATCAAACTTTGTTCCAGTGTGGTGTAAACTGTAAACATTTGTTATTCCCTCGCGACTTGGTGGATGAGCAATGGTCCCGACAACATCGCTATGGCAACAAACACTGAATTCTATTCTCTAGAGCTCAATAGCGTTTTCTAATATCTTTGTAAACAAATTGAAAAATTTTATAGTTTTGCTTTTTATGAAAAGGAAAAACATGGTTCTTCGCGGAAATGACTGAGTGGTTGGCGTTTCTAGGAAAGTTGTGTCTAAGAGAATTATTTTAGCTTTTCAGAGCTCACAAAGAATTTATGAAGGCTGCATGAGGTCAGGTTGTCGTACAGGCTATAGCTCTTTACCTTACTATTTGAGAGTTTGAGAGACTTACTTAATTTAAAAAGAAGTCTGTTAAGCTTTAGTTCCACGTCACCGTGCCATAACCAAGTGTGCGTCGTTCTGTCATATCGATCATGCATTAAATGTCGTCTACATGGGAGAGGCACAACAATAACATTTGCAAATGCAGCGCTTGCACTTACATACGGCCTGCTTCCGAACCTTCCATCGACTCTGGGCACGCTGCTGCCAGTCATCAAGACCAAGCTATCTTTCATCCGCGATGTCGTGCTCTCTTTACCGAAGGTACGGTCTCCATCTCCTTTTCGAGTCAGGCGCCTGGGATTTCAAGACAGTCTTTGTTAGGGCTTGGTTGGCGATGCGCTTGATGTGGCTGAACGCGTTGTGTTGTCGACGGATTTTTGTCTTTCGGAACATATATCCACTTTCTGGTTCATTTTTAAATTTCTTTAATTAATAATATTAATTATTGCAAATAAATAAAAAATATTTACTTTTAAAATAAATATAAAATCACGCAAAAATTTGCATATAATATAAATTAAAAATAAATTTTTAAGCTAAAATAAAACTTTTATAAATATTAATTATTATAAATTGAATTTTATAATTTTATTTAAAAATATAAATTTAAATAATTTTAATTAATAATTTATTAAAAATAAAAATTAATTATTATAAAACTATATAAATAATTTAAATGAGTAACAACTAGTTTTGTCTTCTCCTCCATTCGCCTTCCTCGCAGATAGGACCATATACCCGACGTAGAATTTTGCAGCGTATACATAATGATTGCTATTTGGAGGGGCCTTGGTGATTATCGTAGGTTTCTACTTTCAAAACGAGGTTTCCCAGACGGATTTCCTAATTTTCACATCATAGCCAATAGTTCTACTAAAAATTAGGGTTTGTGGGATATTTCGACTAACAAATGGTAATCACTAAAATAAAATTGTAACGACAGCTTTTTGATACGAATGTAATTTATGTAATTTAAAACAGAATCGCTTTTTGAAACGCATGACATGTGGCCATACGTCGTCGCAGGCAGCCTCTTATACCCATTAAAAGGTTCACGTTTAAACTAAAAGCTTTGGAGGGTTGCAAGAATTTGTGATAAGGATTCAGTGTATCAGAATTTATAAGACGGAAATGAAATAGGAATAAAATGCAGAAATAGATTTTGGAAATAACGCGTCGAATGTTACCTTCAAAGTAGGTAGAGTTAGTAGTAGACCTGCGCAGCTAACCATCATTTTTGAAGACCACTGTAGGTCCCTTCCACTCGTATGAGAACAATAGCACGCACAACACGAGTGGTTGCTGAGAAGCTAGCCCCTGGCCCTATACGGACTGTAGCGCCACCCTTATTATATTATTATTATTATAATGATGATTCGAAAATTACTCCACCATGGGTATATTCATTACGACTTGCCAAACCAAAGTAACCCAAAACAATAGAACACTGTCAACACAGTTGTAGCAGAAAACAATGGGAGTATATTTTTGTTAAGGCGTTTGACGCATGCCTATGGCTTCGATGAATCCCTTCTTCTATGGATTACAAATTACCTTACGAACAGTTCAATTTAACTTGTTTTGGGTGGGTTCAAGTCTGATGTCCACAAAATAACTCTGAGAAAATGAGAACATTTTTATAAATGATCTCCTGTCAGCAACTTCTAATCCAATCCACTTCTTCGCTGATGACAGCACCCTCAGCTCTTCATATTCGTTCTGTAACTGACGACTCTGCCTTCGAACGTAGTATTGGAATGGCAGCGTATGTTAAGCCCATTGAATTCCAATCTTGACACCACACCTTGATTCCAGTTAATAATCAATGCTTCCAAAATTCTATGCTGTCTGCTGACACTAAATCAAACCAATGATAATCAGCCATTATCCACTAATGGCGCTTGTATCGACGAAACTTGAAAACTTTCCTTCTTGGTACGTGTATCAACACAACACTTAGTTGGAACGTTCACATTTTCGAGGTCGCTAAAAAGGTTGCGAAATGTTTAGGTTTCCTTAATCCATGCAAGAAATATTTCAACCCCTCTGATTTTGTTTCAATCTACAAGGCGTATATTCGTACTAAGCTTAAATACAACGCTCATATATGGTCTGGTGCCCCTAAGACCACCCTGCACCTACTAGATACAATCCAAAAGCGAGCAAAGAAAACTTCTAGGGGACAACAATATCACGTGTTTTATCGCTATTTTGGCAAGCGATGCTCAAGTGAGCTAGCCGATTGCGTTCCTCCTATCCATGAATTCACCTGCAATACACGTCTCTCTAGGAATGTCCATCAGTTTGCCTTTAAGTCTGCTTTCGGACGCACTGTGAAAAAGAGGCTGGTTATCGTTTGCTCCTCGCAACTCAATATTTCCAATAGACTACAATCGGCAGATGCACATGCCTCAGCCCGTTTTTTTGTTTCCATTTTCATTTTTATTTTATTCTTCATAACATACTTATATCCTAGACAAAAATGCTTAAAACTAGTTGGACGAAAACTTTTACGTCGCAAGTACCATAGATCAAACAAAATTCATATGTTGCAATGTTATCATATCAACCATCTTCCGAAATCATACATCGTAGTCCATTCTAAGTTCCGCTCCCGCTCTACTTAAACCAGAACACATGAAATTGTGAAACCGGAATCCTTACCATTCGTATACCAGATCACATGGAATACTTATGAAAGAGCTTTGCCCAGCAGAACAATGAAAAAGGGACAGAACAACGATAAGGTACTTTAATTAGTGGTTAAATATCAAAGGGATTGAAGTTCCATGGAATCAGGTTCGCTGACTAACCTGCACAACAACCATAATTCTGGGAACAACTCACTGAGACCTGGGAACAAGTTCTGTGGAACATATCTTAGTTGATTCTGTTTATGAATAACAAAGGCAAAAGGAAATCTCTTAAGTCTTTTGGGTTTGACAAATTGTTTGATTCAAAAATTGCAAACATTTTTCCGCCAAAAACATGCTTCTAATAAGCTAAATAATGAATGACCTCATTGCCAATGTTACCATTGAATTCTGGACGCAATGAACAACGTACAATATTATAAATCCTGGCTCCCCAACTGCTTTGCTTGGCAAAATTCCGTGCCCCCTTCGAATTAAATGTTTTATTGCATAAAATAAAGTAAAATATACAAATCCCCTGGCAATCATAAAGTAAAAACGTCACATTTTACTTAAACAATCGCACTTACTTAACCCCAATAAGCACAGTTATTTCTTTGCCAAATATCTGATCAGATTAATGACACAGATTGTCTGGGTACGTAAAGCAAAAAAGTGACATTGGCAAGCCATTACCGGAGCCAAAATGAAGTTATAAAACCGTAGAAGCATCATCAAACGCAGTCATGACACCAGCCTATGTGGCGGGTATCCCAAACTAGGTTAAAACAGTAATAAAACTAACAAAATTCAGACAAACCAGTTGTGAAAATTCGAACAAAAAAAAGAAGACAAGCGGTCATGAAACCAACCCTGCACAAAGGCAAAGGCCAAGCTTTACATAAATTTCACATACATTTCTATAGTCCGCAAAATAATTATGTTTTACTTAATTTTATATTTTTGGAAGTGACACGAAACCCTGGGCTCTTTAAAAAACATATAAAAATGAACATTAAAGAAGAAAGAGATGTACAACAAACCACTTAGGCTGTAAAGGGTAACGCGACCTACACGAAACTGAACGCCCTAAATTCAAAGTTAATTTTTTATTACGCGTAATTATGTAGTTTATTTTACTTTTATTTGCCGCGACGACACTTTGTGGCCACTTTAATGGCTCCATTAAATCAGTTTGGTCATTTTTATTACATCGAATAGTTCCGTTCGCATGATGAGTGCTGTTCACTGGCCCCCACATGACATGTGTAAAGACCAGGTCGGATGGCAAAAAATCAGGGGGCGACTCGGCTGTCGTCTGAGTCTGAGATCTCAGGCAGAGCGACGAGGGAAGTACTAACAACGAGAGCACACGCGGCCATGGTATTCTATCATTAGTTCTCTCGGTTACCTTCAGGATTTTGCATGGCAATGAATAGTCGAGCTGCACGTACGAGGTACTGACGCAGGACAGAATCAGAGATATCAAAGCCTAATTGCAGTCATAAATTTACTGCCCATGAGGGGCACTCCTGTCTCTGGTGCTACGCGCTGCCCGATTTGTGCTCGATTAAATTATCCACTACGATTAACGTGGACGCCTGGAGGCAAACGAAACAAGAAGGCAAACAATTAAGTGAAAAAACGAAAAGGAGAACTGAATTTACAGTCCAGCTGCACAAATATAGATAGTTGTTATCTTAATGCCGAGATACTTATTCTGGTTTAGTAATTGATCGGGTGCAGAAAATCACTAACAATTAATTTCACTTAAGATCTCTTGAAGAGTTGAGACGGCAGCGCGCCGCCCGTGCAATAGTGTCTAAGGCGATGGTGTGCTGAAGATGTTTCCTTGAAAATCATGTTCCGCACCAGCGATGACGATAATGACGGGCATGTTAACATAAATTTAGAACGATGGTAGACTGAATCCTCGAGGATAGACAGATGCGCCGAATAGATGCGGTTTTGCAAACACGAGAAACCTTTTAACAACAGGCGTGTGAATCAACGTGGCTTTTGCATTTTTAATGACTACCATCTCCATTACCTGGTGTTCTTCTCTAAGCGCTAAATTGAATGGATGTTGTCCTAGATGTAACAGAATTAGGGTTGCGTGTGTATCCTGGAAGTGGTCTGACAGGTTTTGAGGGAAACATCATTTCCCTATACTTCTAGGTAAACAACTCACATGTAATGCGGAGGAAAAGTTAACTCATACATCATGCGGTAAACTCATCTTTCCTCCACTGTTCCGCTGAAAGCCTCCAAGGCTCTTCACATCCAGTCGGTGAAATTAGAAAATATCCAACGATTGCTTTGAAACTGAAATGAGCTGATACAGTTTCCAGCCGGCAACCTTAAATTGAGTTGCAAGTTTGGCAACTTGTTTGAAATCAATATTGGTTCTGTCGTCGTTGGCACACCATTGCCAGGCACACCGCATTGCCCTGAGTTCCTGCAATATGGTACAGCACAAATAATTAACGCATCACAAGCGTGTGCATTGTGGTACAGGAGGAGGCCTCAATCTCTAATTAAATTCCAGGGTGACATAAATGCATTTTCCTCACTCGCACCACCACACCAACCCACTTCGCCTTTTTGCCATGGTGAGGCATGCCATAGTTTGATCTCCACGTACTTACCCTGAAACAGGGTCCCCGCCAATGTTGGCAATTGCATGTACTCGCAAGAAACAGGCGGAGAAGAAGTGAACACCTTTGGCGAAATTCTAATTACGAATTTCAGACGTTTGCAAAGTTGAATTGGTAGTACATAGTCTGGCGAAAGGCAAAGATCCGTAAAACTGCGGACGTATTGTTGGGGCGACTTCTCGGGAACAATGCCCGAGAATGTAACGCGTGTATACAAGGGTTAAATGGTCTTAAGGCAGGCGGAAGGCAAAATGTCAATTAACGTTGAATTATGGTCTGCAGAAAGGAGTGAAGGCATTAGGATAAATTGCAGACGCTTGCTGAAAAGATTAATTGCCTTATAGCGGTGGGTAAGCATGAATGAAAGAGAACATTTTGCAAAGACAGATGCGAGAGAAATTCATTTTCTTGAGCGAAAAAGAAACACTGCCACCTAGAGGGTTGGAGCGGGGCAGTCTGAAGTGTTATTAATCGACTAGGCTGGGGTGTTGTCGCCGTTGACGGATTTTGGCAAGAAAATGTTCCTTTGCATTATTGATGGCGCAAAAAAGTGACAGTTTCATTTTCAACCAGCTTTAAGAAGAAAAAAACAGTTGGGTGAGAGTTATTCTTTACCGTACTCAGGACAAATCCTTTTATAATATGATGTCGGTCTATGTTGTAATTCTGTCAGTAAACACAGCAAACTTGGAGAAAAAATTAATTTATTTGCATTGTCCGGCTGGGAAGGATCTGTGAAATGTGTCTGACTGTAATATTCTCTGCAGGGCACTCTTAGCATCAACAACGAAACTGTGAATGGTGAGCGCTACCGTGAGGTGATATCCAACTTTTTTTTTGTCCAAAATGCTACTTGCATGACATGTGGTTTCAACAAGATGGTGCCACATGCCACACAGCTCGCGCAACAATGGATTTATTGAGAGGCTAGTTCGGTGAACATTTTATTTCACGTTCGGGACCGATCCGCCTAGATCGTGCGATCCCTTTAGACTATTTTTTGTGGGCTATGTTAAAACTCATGTCTGTACAGACAGGCCCGCTTTAATTGACGCATTGGAAGACAACATTGAAGCATTTTTTCTTGAGATACCGGCCGAAATGTTAAAAGGAGTATTCCGAAATTGGACTAAGCGGATGGACCATTTGAGGCGCAGTCAAGGTCCACTTTTGCATGAAATAATCTTCAAACATTAAATTTCATGCATTTTTCTGAATTTTAAATGTTTTTTTTTTTTAAGACTTGCCTATAGCTTTAAAAAAATCACCCTTTAGCTCGCTCCTTGGGCACACAACTGTGACTGTAAGAGCTTGGATAATATCTTGTTTATCGCTCAGAACTACTTTTTTTTTCATATTTTCTTTAATTGACAACACCATACGATTTATTGGGAATATTTTGTGAACTTCCGCATGAAATACGTGTACCACACATTGGCTCGCATAAATAAAGCATATTTTTCGGAAACCCAATTCTACCGGAAATCCAATCAATGGCGCCAAACAGCAAAAATAAGCAACTTCTGTATTTGTTTACTATTCTTACGCGCAACATTCCTGCCTTTCTTTCAAACGAGAAAAAAAAAATAAACGAATTCATATCAAATAAAAAAATGAAGCAAAAAAACGAAAGTAAACAAAAACAGAAATCACATAAATATAGCACCCAACAAGACAACACGCATAATAAATGTATTAATTTAACGCTCAAAGTTCGCTTTTTCGTGCTCTATTGACTGTGTATCCCGTTTCTTCTCGTTACAGGTAACGTCTGGCTGTTCCTCTCTCGTTGTGTGCGGGCGACATTTTCGACCTACTGATAGCTGGTGACGGGGACGTCCAATCGATAACCATACCCACCGCCTGCTTTCCAGCACTAAGTTGACACTTGCAATTTGTTCAACATTCGACGCCGGTGATGTACTGGCTGTGTGGGCTCAAGCAGATTGTAATTTTTTGTTTAATTATGAATTTCTCTTTTGTGTGCGGAAACAGTGAGAGTGAATACCTATTTATGTGTATCCCATTCCCATGGGTATTGTTTCGAATTCGTTGAAGCACAATAAGCAAACAGAAAATAGTATTTTGAAGTGACGCAAAAAGCGAACCGAGAGAGATTAAGTGGGGAAGCTGTTGTGCCCGCTTTTTTGGTTCCACCAAATGTAGGCTAATGAGGGCGATTAATCAATTCCCGCGGTATCTACACACATTCACCTCTTGAATATTTTCGTTTGGGTGTAAAAAATTGTGTCAATATTGTTTGTGTCCAATGTTAACAGCATGTCTACATGCGAAGTTTATTTATACAGTGAGAGGGCGGAGTGAACAATAAATGTTAGAGCTGCGGGAATGATATTATCACGACCTGTGCACAGATTACGGAAGCCATTGTTGGGCAAGGGAGGAGAGCCATGATAGATTTACTCTCATGAACAAATATTTATCTTAAATTAATTACGGAATAGTTTCAAGTGTGGGACGAGAAAGTCACGGACTGTAAGGCTGCTGATTGTTGAACAACTGTCAGATCAACAATTTGATACAGAAGCCAGAAATAAAAATCTCTGCCAAGTGGGTCTCCCCCCGTTTTTGCTCTTAGCAATAAAATAAGTGACATGTACCCATGTGGTTCTACAGCGATTCGATCAGTTTCAATGATACATTTGAGATGCATTTTCTTTCCAATTTCCATCCGATACCAAAGCGCTCCAAAGCTTTCCCCCACTCATCAGCATCGATGGCAATCGTTCACCAACACGAGTGCAAAGAGAAACATCGCTCATGTTTGCATCCTTCCGCTGAAGCCAAATTCCCGTCACATCCTTGTGCCTGCGCTATGTAAACTAACGAGCATCGTGTTCATGACGTACTTCTGCTTCAATCACCTTTCCAACCAAGTCTGTGTCAACAGCCAGAACACAAATATACCGCTCACATCAACTTCAAAGGCATTCCTTCAGCCAATCTCAAGCCAAGCACCAAATTGGAGGATTTTCACACAAATCCTTCCCCCGGGTACGGGTTTCACTAAAACGATAGATAGCTGCTCTCGACTTCAAGAGTTCGCTTGAATTATTATGTTTACTTTTGTACGAGATAGTAGTGGTGTTCTGTGTCAGCCGAGCAGAGCTCACCGCACAACTGATGATAGGGCGTCCTTGGTGTTAGGCCCTTCAATTTTCACTTCCGGTGTGTCCTTGCGAATTTGTATAAAATTCAAGGGAACTGCCGAACCGTGACTTTGGAACATGTTTCTTCGGTGTGGCCACATACCAGATGTATGTATCCATGAGCATCAGTTTTCCCCATCTATACTCTTGTGTAATTGAAAAACGAGGTCAATGGACGTCAGAGTTTCGAAACGCCGCCGTCTCAGTCTCACGAAATACTGAACACAGATGCCAAACTCTAGTATAATTACGTTCACCTGCCGCGGGTTCAAGGTTCGTTCAGTGTGTCATCAATTTGGCCAACTTTTTGTTCTGTTTCTTTGCACCGGCACGACTCTTTCGTACGCCCGTGTGTTTCTTTGTTTCCAGATAGTACCACTTAGACAGAACTAATTGGATCTGGTCTTGATGACTTTTTTATCGTTTGCTGTTGTTTTTCTTCTTCTTCGTTCTCTCCTGTCTCGCCATGGCTACGCGAATTTTGATTTGACTGTTTATGTTATCAAACATTTTTTTTTTGCGTTGTTTTCAAATAATTTATAGTATTCTTCAGATTAAGGCGAACAAAAAGCCAAGCAAGAGCTAACACGTTAATTATGGTATTAAAGTTGATTACGAAGCGGGGCCCCATAACAGACGTGAGTCATCGTCGCGTTTAGATGCAAACGTTTTTTGACGCAAGAGATTATCAAATAGAATAAAAAGAAATGTGATCAGCTCCTCAATTTATAATCATTTTGCATAAATTTTTCATTCACACATTTAAACTAATAATGATGCTAATTTCACTTTATGTGGATGTGTGTGCAGGGATGGAAATTTTTGGCTTGATTTTGTTCGTCTAATTAAGAGGGGATACATATTCCAACGCACCTGCAGTCCTGGAGCTAAGCCAATAATTTTTTTCTGTTCATCAACAGGCACCGCTAGGTGCGAATGTGATATAAACTAAACATTTGGCTGAAGAATACAAACTTATGTAAATTTTCGTTTAATGTGTGGCGCTATCGCTGTTTGTGGCGTCAAGGAAAGTATCTGACGTATCCACGCCTGTTGGCGAAGATCGTGTATCTTCAGAAACGAACGTTTTTATGAGGAGAATATTTGTGAGTACAGCAGCTAGGGAATACGTATGACATTTTGTATTCAAATTTGTATTCTTTTTTAGCAAATTTTTAGGAATTTTATTAATGACGACAAGTTTCATTGTTTAGTACAACTAAGTAAATCTAGTTGTATTGGCCCTGTTACTACTAGAGTTTCTAATTGGACGTGAGTTAAATGATTTACCACTAAACTTTAATACGAGTCAGGAGATTGAAGCTACGTAGATGACAAGATGTGCAGTATTGTGTGGACAGTTCTTAACGAAATACTTTAAATCAAATCTTATTGATTTTTGTGAACTTTTTTCAAATTTGAGATTGCCGAGAGATCGGAATTAATTTCGAAGGCTGAACTCTCCAACACCATTTGTGTATGTCAATTATGCACATTACGATTAATTTAGTTCCAATTCAAGCAAGCAAAAGTGAATGAAAATTAACGAGCATTGTGGTCACAATGTATCATTTCTGTGTATTTATATTATTTTGTATAATACTTCATTCTTCGATGGTCCCCGGCATAATGCTTTCAGTAGTCAAAACCAAGTTATCCAGCTCTATTTCCTCATTAAACTGTTTGATTATGCTGTCTGATATACTCACTCCCTGGGCACACAAATAGTCCGCGATCCCTAAAATTTATGGAAATTGACAGTGCTTGGCTAATGTCTTGTTTATAGCTCAGGACTACTTTTTTTTCGTATTTTCTTTAATAAAAAACACCATACAATTATTGGGAATAATTTGTGAAATTCTGTACGAAACACAAGCCTGCACGAATTTTTTTCGTAAACCCAAATCTACCGAAAATCTAATAAATGGCGCCAAACATCAAAAATATGCAACTTCTGTGTTTGCTTACTATTCTTACGCGCAACATTCCTGCCTTTCTTTCAAACGAGAAACAAAAAATTAACGAATTCATATCAAATACAAAAATGAAGCAAAAAAACGAAAGTAAACAAAAACAGAATTTACATAAATATAGCTCGCAACAAGACAACACGTATAATAAATCTATTAGTTTTCGCTCAAAGTTCTAGCATCCTAACTGCCAAGTTATCAGAATCGAAAAAATCATTGGGTCTACAACTTAATTCGTGCTGTTTTTTGCCCACGTAAAGCTATGACTTTTTCAATGCCAACTTCTTACAATAACAGCAGCTTTCCAACGCATATTCGAATGGAATAATACAAGTTACGCCATCTCTTAGCAAAATGAAAAAAAACATTTTACAGGCGAGGATGTTTTTGTCTGAGCTAAAACCATGTAAATCTGTAATTTATAACTGGAATGCTTTAATTTAAAAAAAAAGTGATGAAATCTAATAAACTATAGAACTGCTTCATTAACTCATTTTTGCATAGAATGTCGCTTACGACAATTTGGCGATTAATTCGCCATATGTAACAGTATCCTCGTCCAGATAGCAACTGACAACATTTCATTCTCTCCACCAAACGAAAATGTAATAATTATAATTGGCTTTGCATCATATATCTCATTAAGAAGAAAATGTTTTACATACTTTTAAGCTTGAAGTGGAGACGGTTAAAGTGCTATAACACAGTTGTCTGTGATTGTTGTTGCTTGAATTGTTGCATCTTTGATTTACACGGAATATTAAGGTACACTTAAGACAAATGTAAGTTAGAGACGATATATTGGCAAATATATTTTCTTACGTTTGCCCGTGTCTGATAAATTTTGTCTGTTCTTTGTTAGAGACAAGTGAACAATTGTTCTAAAACATTATCATTCAATAATATCTAATCATTATTGCCTTCCTCTCTCTTCTTCTTCTTCTGCTTCCTTGTTTGGTGCTACAGGCCGGGTGAACCTGGATCTCAACCAACAAGTATATCCAGCTGGCACAATCTTTCGCCGGCTGCCTCCAGCTGCGCACTCCAAGTTGTTTGAGGTCCTTCTCCACTTGTGTGCGCCGTCTCGGTTGAATCGAAGACTCTTCGGGTCGTGATGTCCATTCACTCTACATGACATTGCCATCTTAAGCATTGGATCCAAAGACGCTTAACTAGGTGCATGCATGCCGCTGTACAGACCGTACACTTCGCTATCAACGCGAACAAGAACAAAGATCGCACGCAGAACGACAAAGAGCTTCTTCATCCGCTCTCAACAGCGTACATGTCTATGTGCCAAAGGGCACGACAGGGATGATCAGATTGTTATATGGAGGTGTTCTTCTCTCTCAGTGTCAAATTCCACCCATTAAACACCCATGTTCATCGTTATTACACATATATACCACACTAGTTGACTGAATATTATTTTAAATTCCGATCAACATTTTACTTCGTTTCCGAAAGGAGTCGGTGTAGCTTCAGTTTGTTTATTAAAACGGGCTTATTTCGATTTCAGAATAATGATATCATTTAATGGCCAAATTGGGTCATATTTCAGACTATTCGGTTCGCTACTTTTTCACTCAATTTTTTTGGCTCTACTCTGGTCCCGATTGTAGCGGTTATGGCCAACAGCCGGCATTGAACGTTCTTGGGAAAATATGTAAATTAAGTATTTTGACAAATGACTGGTAAATGGAACTCATCAGCGATTTTTTAAATGACTCTTTAGATGTACATAATATGTATACCTTCGAAAGTCTTAACTAAAAGAAATCCCAAAGTCTAAAGCAGATAAATCGCCAAGATACACATAATTGTCTCAAATATACAAAGCAGGATTTCATTGGATTACTCTCACTTTCGCTCACGCCTTTTTGACCATGTTCCTGTGGAAACTTGGAGTCTCTTAGCTTCCCCGTAATGTGATTACATTACATATTCCTTGACAAACAACAAGATGAACATTTTGCACGATAAAGTTCTCTTAATTAACACCGTTATTTGCAAACAAAAGGCATCACAAGTTCTTCACGAATTTCGAGACTTCTTTATGAAGTTCCCCTCTCCCTACTTCCACGTCGCGTATACCACCACCATACAAAATGGAAGAGAAATTAGCATTATTATTTCATCATTTGCATAATCTTACTAGCACGTAACATTTGCTCAAAGGATACACCCTTCTAAGATACTTGAATCCGTCTCTTTATTCAAGGGCCTATCTGGCGTAACTCCTACAAACACTGAAGTGAACAAAACATTAACGTAAACACAAGACGACGAACCGTTCGTATTCCGACAGTCAACAGTTTCCGTGTTTTTAATGAGCAATTACGACAGCGAATTGTAATTTCCATTGTTATCCTTTCGAGAGTGTGGATATCGCTTAGCGCTGTGCGTGCGAAGGCGTGTATGAAAATTTAATATTTTCAATTTAATTTTGAGCAGTTTTTCCTGAAAAATCATTTAATCCAGCCGCAACCATTAAATGCCAATATAAGCCCCCAAGACCGATACCGAAATTTACCGCAGCAGTAGAGGGTAGAAAACTCTTTGTCCACCACCGTCCCTGTGTGTGGAAGGATGTGGACTAACATGGACGCAAACGGAAAACATCGAATGTCCTGTCTGGACCTTTCGAGAGAGAAAAAAAATCGAATTATGTAAGCACATCCCTGCTATGTTTTGAAATTCCGAGACCAATAATAAAACGATTATTTTCCAGCGCCCAGTGCGGGGTGTTGTGGGGAGCAGACCTTTTTTTCGGTTTTCAATCTGTCATGACACTGGGCTCTTACTTTGCGGTTGGAGGGAGGGTTGGTGGATTTTCTTGGAATGGCATATGTGGTTAACTTTCGATTTAAATTGTACACAAAAAAAAGAAAATATTTACTCGCCTGGTGGAGAAAATTTAATCAGGCAGATGTGGTAGGTTGGAAAATATTCCCAGGGCAAGATTGAAAAATTGAATTTCAATTTGGACGAGATTCAACAAAACAAATTCAATTGATACGAACTCTGGATGGAATGCGGCCTGACAGGCCGTCCTGTGCTCTGGTCTTGAGTCTGTGGAGAATGAAAAATTTACATCAAATCAGAAATTGTTTTAAATGGAAAATGATACCGCATGGGTCCTCTTTGAGCAGAATCCGGCAATGCACTCCTTGCAGTTGGGATGTATAAAGTTCCATGGAATTGGGTAGGAAACAATAGGAAAAAGGGATTCCATTTTGAGGAGAATAATGTAAGATGTAGGTTAAAGAATACTTCGTTTTAATCCAGCTGAGCTTCCATTTATCTGGAAAATGGACTAACAAATAACGAGTAGAAATCAATATTTACTTGGTTTCGACTGTGTTCTCTGCAAGGTAGACAGCAATTCAACGAGGCATTGCACGTATTAGTGTCATTTTTTTCAAAATTAAATATGATACCTGGTACAGGTCCTCCCCAATCACTGGGTATCTCTATAAATCAGATGAATGGGACTATGCTCATTGTGAAGAAATAGACTTGACTTGTTTGTTTTACTCGAGTATCATTTGAAGCCGCACACGGTGGGATTAGTTTCAGGGTGAACTAATATTGCTTGATTTATTTACTAATTTCTCGAAGAAATCATTTCGTTCCATTTTCATTGAAGCCGACTTCAGGCTTTACGACAATTGTTCGAAAATTAACCCCGGCATCCAATATATAAACCTAGTGAGCCTTCTGCATTCCCATATTTGAATATATAATACCGTCAATGGAAAAGAGCGATGCAGTTAAGAAACGTCACATATGCACAGTGCATTGATGTGCAGATTCTATGCTGTGCTGACATCCTCCTGCATTTCAAAGTGATGAAGCAGCCGATTTTGAGTTAAGTTTTAGTGTGGCACATAAAATTAAGCCAAGTTCCACAGTACGACATCCAAAGGGTGCAATCATCGGACAGAAGCCTGTCGGAACGAAGAGGGACACCTAATAGTAGAGTCGCATCACTTCTGCATAATGTTTAACGACGAAGTGGACACCAATACCGCTGTCAGGCAAAATGTTCCACTCCACGCAATGGACGACGATAGAAGAGAATTCCGTCCCCCCGATCTAGACGAAGTCAAGATAGCGATATCGAGACTAAAGTCGAACAAAGCTGCTGGTGCAGATGGACTGTCTGCAGAACTCTTTAAGGCAGTTGAAGATGAGCTGGTAGGGTGCATGCACCAACTTATCTGTAGGATATGGTCGGAGCAAAGCATACCCGACGAGTGGATTCTTAGTATTGTTTGCCCGATCCACAAGAAAAGGGGCCCATTTGACTGCTCCAACAATCGGTGGATAAGTCTTCTTGACATTGCCTACAAGATGTTCTCTGCCGTTTTGTGTTAGCGGCTGAAACCATTCGTCAATAACAGAATAGGTCCCTGTCAGCGCGGTTTCAGGCCTGGGAAGTCCATCATCGATCAAATCTGCACATTATAGTACGACGCGATGACTATATGGTGAGACATATAGAACTATGAACACAGAATTCTTTATTTCCAAGTAGAATAACTGATTACTGGACAGGACTATTCTTCTGAAAACCAGCATAATTATATATATATATTCAAGATCAGTCTTGAAGGCCATGTAGAAAGTCCAATGCTAAAGAAAACACATAACCCGATTGTTCTAAAGGAGAAGATTCGTTATTAAGTTTAATTTCTGCCAGAAAAAAGAAAAATGCCCTGCAAAACAACATAAATAAACACCGAAGGCGGCATTTTCAAGAACACTCCCCAAACTCTATGAAAAACTAACCTTGACATCCCAAATATCATAAATATTTAAAGAAACATAAATATTCGGTGTAGGAGTACAATAGAAACGTAGCAAACTGATATTGTTGAATTTCGTCCAAATGAAATTTAAAGCCAGACACAATTTGACTGTATCGCAACTAAACATTGCTAACTACATCTGTTTTCTATCCACTCTCTGCTTAAACAAATTGATCAGCAATTGAAGAGTGTTGCAATGTAGAATATACTAAACAGAGAGTCATTTCTCACATGAACTGCGAACTTCGCCTTGAGGAAACGTTGCATGGTTCTTTACGGGTAGTGCAAGTTGATCTTATTGCCGTGTATTGCAATAAAGCCTTTGATCAATTGTCAATGGAATTCATTTATCATAAACATATGACCATCACGTTTCATCTACTTTGTATTTCATGGCTTAGATCATGTTTATAGCAGATCACCGACAACACACTTCCCAATGGATCTGGGGTCCCTCAAGGTAGCCACCTAGGTTCATTAACTTTCACCTTAACGATTAGTGTTTCGAATACAGACGAAGTATCTCATATCTCTTTTAAGCTGATGCCAAGAAGCTGATGCTAAGGCCGTGCTACGAATTCTGATCCATTGCGAAGCTCCTTCTATTAAGGGTGCTATGGGAGTTGGCCCTATACGGGCTGTAGCGCCACCCATATTATTATATAGGATTTCAATATTAGTACGGGTAATACTCTTCGGATTAACCTCCACAACGTGTGATTATGAACCTCTCTTAGATTTTTGCAGATGTCTGGCGTGTGCATTAACTGCTACTTGACACAATAGACCTACCTCAACGTAAGTGTCTTTCATCTAATCTAACAAATATCTGTCATTCACTCTCAGCATATCACGCTCCGAATGTTACGTCTCTAGAATAAAGCTTAACCTCAATGTCTCCGTTTCTACGCTTTGAAGGTCTCTTACCTAGATCGTCGATTTTAATACTCTTTTCTTCGATTAAAGGGCTTCTTATGTAATGTAGGCTTAGTTAGCTAAGAAGGGTTCAAATTTGTGCAGCTCAGCCTATTGATCTTCATCGGTCACTAATTTGATAGCCGATGTCGACGGCAAGCCAATGACTGCATATTTGGGCTCCAGAGGCAATTGAGTAACAGAGCCATCTCTCAAAACACCAACCTGACTTTATATAAAACTCTGATCATCTCTGTCCTACTCTATGACCCAGAGACATGTACGCTATTAAAAGCGGACTAAAAAGCTTTTGGTCGTTTTTGCAGAAAAGTTCTGCGTGCTTCTTGGGTCCTGCTTATGTTGATGGCGTCTGAAGAAGAAGATTCAACCACGAACTGGGCTGTACAACGGCATGCACTTAGTGTATTGGGATCCAACACTGAAGATGGCTAGGTCGTGTAGAGCAAAATGATACCAGCCATTGGGACAACGGAACAGAAAACGTCCTCGAACGAGATGGTGCACAGAAGTGAAGAAACATCTAAACCAACTTGGCGAATAGTGCTAACTGCAAAGGCATGTTGGTTGAGGCCCAGGTCCACCCGAACTGTAGCCCCAAACAAAGAAGATAAGAAGACGGCAACGGAAAGTCGATGGTGGTATCGAGATAGGAATAGATTTCAAATAAGTAAACAGCATACAAAGTAAGTTTGCTGTTTGATGTATGAGTTCAAATTACCGAGAATGAACGTGCGCTTAGCAGGTCGTTAAATTTAGATATTAAGTGATTAAATACTTATCTGAAAACGTGGATAAAATATTGAATATGTCTAGGAATGCAACAGTGACGTTTGAACACAAGTCTTTATAAACCGCTCAAAAATAAAATTCGTCACACAATCAAACCGAAGGCCATTGAAATAATTTTGGTTGTATGTCATTGACATTCATTTCATTTGTCCTTATCCAGCTTATCCTATCCACCATTTGCCATTCATTTGAAAGCAGATGTTCGGTAACTCTTAATCGTAAACTGTAAGTTCAGTCATCTTCAGAACAGTGGCTGGTATTGTGCCGCACAATTTATGGCTATAAACGAATGCTAGACAACCTTTCTCTTGAAATCGAAAATGTTTTATTAATGATAAGTATGATTCATTACAAAAGTTTCCCAGCCGCACACGAATACAACAGATCGTCTACGAATAAATCAATGCATCTAATTGACTCTCAATGGCCGTGCTATCAAGTCCACCCACCCCAGCATAATTCTCATCTACCTATTAGACTTAAGCCTTAATCACACAATAAACGTCCACCTTGAGAATCCTATGAGCGCAGACCGTAAACAAAATTAATTCAAATGCTAATGCTTGACATCCCGGTCAGTGGTATATTTTATAAAATGATATTTTTCTCGGAAAACAATGGAGTCAAAAAACACGATTCAATGGCTGCGTCTTGGGCTCCCAGACACCCCGATTAATCGTCGTTTCACCGTCGGCGCCGCCGCCACCTGACGGTGTTCCAAATATCTTAAGGCGAAACTGTTTTATTTCCATTAACACTTTCATTAGTATATTTGTGTGAGTTCTATATTTCACTCAGCAGAAAAAAATAATAATAAGAAAACACAACACGATACACAGATACGTTTGATGATAAAGATTTTTTCGCCAATTAGCATCGGTTTTCGTGTTGTTTTTTCGTCATGGTCTTCCCCGCCTACACTCGAAAATGAGATTAGAGTTCTGTGTTCAAAATTTATGATCTAAGATTCAACGGGGAACGAACCTACGAACTGTCATAAAGCATCATGAATGCAAATTAATGGATTGCGAACCTGTCGGCAGGCAGAAGCATTCCACAATTTGTCAACTGCCTTACCGAGACTGCTCTTGACAGATGTTTTATTTAGGTTAGAATTCTGTTGAGAACGAAATAATCCGCCGTGAAGATTTATGCGGACTTGATCATGTGGCCACGGTCAACGGCAACAACAAAGCGTAACGATAAACAACCAGGTTTTATACAGAAATTATAGGGGGACGACTGCAGTTATTCATGGGCTGAGGACAGATGGACAGATACAAGTGGTTGACCTTTGGTAATTCCATCGGGGGTGGGTTTTAATTGGGTATACTGTTTAAGGTCATATTTGATTGACGTCTGTCAACTGAAGCCATCATATGTGGCCTTTGATCTAGGAAGTTCGTTCATAATGTATTTTTGGAGCTCAGTGATTCAATGATTCTCAGTGGCAATGATGTGATGACTCTGTCCCTTTGTATGGTGAAAATAATGGCATTGATTCGAAAATTTTATATTTATAGATTTATTCTTCAATGCGTTCCTTTCTCGCCATCGTATCAAGCAGCGTGCATTCACAAACCGCGTCATGCTCCACATTCGTTACAGATAAGACAACTGAGACCATTTCTTATTATTCCGCATTCCTTCACGAACCAAAAATCGACCGAGTTGAATATTTGTGTGCGTTCTGGCTCTACACAAAAAGTGCAAAGGAATTTTGAATGCGTTCTGCTACTTTGCAAAATAAGTGAATTTTGTATTCAACGCATGTCTGAAGTATTTTTAACGCAACGTAAACTCAGTGACACAAGTGCATTAATTGCTTCTTGCATTTACACAACAATAATATGGGTGGCGCTACTGCTGCTGGATCTGGGCCAAGCTTCTACAAAACCTGCCAATCTAGCAATGATAATTATCTGTTCAGTTTTGAATACAGGCACGCTTATCATTGTATCATTATTTGTTGCCAGCTAGGATGGTCTTTCGTTAAAATGTTTGTTTGCCCACTTCCTATTGAAAACTACTCCTCATCACTGAGAAAATACTGTGCAAAAACTGGTGCGTGCTACCCTCAAGGACCTAATCGATGCACTTAGACGATATGTCTAACTTTAAGCGTGTTTATTCCGAAAGTTGGTCAGAAAATACACAAATAATTTATAGCCAAACAAGTAATATGAATTATTTGATATATAACGCGTCAGTAATGAAAGTGAAATTTTATTAAGTAGTTTTAACTCAGTAAGTTGTTTTGTTGTTGCTTCCCTTGTAAAATCTTACTTAGCTGAGTACTAACCAGTCAAAGAAACACGCAATTGTTAAAAAACGCTTAAGCATGTAGTGAGACAAGGCCGAATGCTATATTTGTATAAAGTCACATCCAATGGATAGTCTTTAAATTAAATTAATCCCATTCGAAATGCTATATTCATTGTGACTGCACTGCCAGTGATAAGTTAGATAATCTACAAGTGGGGTACCCTGAAGCTGCGGTATCTACATATTTAGCTTTGCAATTCAGTTTGTGAGGGCTTCCCATAAAAAAGCAGAGAACTATGGCGAAAAAAAACCAACTCAATCGCTTGATAATGCTGCGATATTTCAACATTTTCGCACACAAAGTCCACAGAATAAATCAAATTAAATTCTTCTTGACCCACATCCACTTTCAATTGGCCATGCAGGTGTTTTTTCACGCGCACCCCTTCAAATAAAAAATATTGATATATTTTTAAACAAATCCCCGCCTAAATGTCAGAAAAAAAAGTTGTCAAATCCATTTTGCTGGACACCAACTCCCAAGCGTATAATTTATATATAACCATCGGAAAGTCAGAATTTTATAGAATCCATATTAAGTGTCCATGATAGTGGCCGCTCCGTGCTTCGCTAAATTCGATTTATCTCCCTTTAACATACTTTTTTGTGCGGGCTGTGCTTCGGTGTGCTCATTATGGATGATGGCTTAATGAATTCAATTGTCGTAATGTCATTAAAAATTGGGACGGTTTTTTTTCCCTCCCAACTATAGTCACTGCACGAAACGCATTCTGATAAATGTGTTGATAATGGAGTGCTACAGGGATACGTACGTAGTACTGTACGTTTAAATTTTTATAATCAGAAAATGCTTTTATGTACGTTTCTCCGTGCTCCTGTTGGGCAATGGAGGGCCGTGCGAACGAGCTGGGAGCATTATTTTGCGGTTGTTCATACTGATGATGACCTCTCGAGTGAACCACGATATCATGGTGTTGTTGATGGAAATCCGATGGATGGGATTGGTTTTAATGGTTAACCAATTTGTTGCTATATTTTATTGCGCATTTTTGAGGTCTGTACACGATGTTATTCATCATCATCAAGATTAATTGCACTGTTGGGCTGGCATTTGAATAACTGTCATAGGCGTTAATTATGAAATGCAAAATATGAACACGCCTTTAATTAAAAGCACTCGTGAGTGCGTGAAGACTTTAATTGCTCATTTGGGATGTTAAAGGGGTAACATTTTTCGGTGAACATATATTGAATGGTATTTTCTCATATGGTATGCATCGAATCCATACACAAAATAATTATTATCGATCTTCTTTTTGTCAAACATTGTTGGGTTGGCAGTGTTGGAAGTGTGGGTTATCCTTCCCGATATTTCCCTCGTAGTCAAAAGCCTGATTTAGGGCTGCCGAATAAAATACTGTTGAATATACTTACTTACTTACTTATCAGGCAGATGAACCCTGAAGTGTCTGAGCCTGAGCAATTGCTGCCTTCCGTCGGTGACGGTCCTGGGCCCGCTGCGTTCAGTCATTAAGGCCAAGCTGTCTTACATCCTCGATGACTTGGTCTCTCCGTCGGAGGTTTGGTTTTTCGAACCAGGTTTCGAATGGCTCAGAGGTTTTTGAACCGAACTGCAGGTGTATCGCGTATGTGTTGGCGTAGTGCGACACAACCGGATCAATTTTCCCGGATCCAGGATCTTCCTGGATAGACGGGCTGTGCTTTCCGATCACTCCGCCAAGGATGTTTTTCTTACCGATTTTAGCATTGAAGTCTCCGAGTACTCCATGAGAGCTATCCAGGGGGCGCCGCTTGGAGGCTGTATGTCAACGAGATCTATGCATCGAAAAGGATCGTTGCTGGCATCCCGCCAAGTTGAGAGCGTTCAGCAACTTTGCCCTGTGAGCATAGGCTCTGCTCCCCACACTGTTGAATATAGTATTCACTTATGGAAGGATTCAAACACTGTATTCTACCAACCTGGTGATGTTTCTCCGAGTCCTGCGAGCTGCGGTAAATGTAAAGTTGCTTCGAACCCTTAAGGCTACGCACGTCTAACATCACGCCTAGTTGATATACGATAGCAACTATTCATACATATTAAATTGTTATTTCCAGTCACCTCAGATCGTCAATTTGTTGATCTGTCATATCGTAACAGCGACTTCGGACAGTAATAAATGTATATCATACACATCAGGCGAAATGGGTGGTCGCACTTTAAATCTTCGCGGACCGCAATATTGTAAACGAAAGCGCAAAGTTCTTCTACGCGTTTTGCTTATTAAAACATTTTTTTTTTTCAAGTTTATTAATTTTACTTGTTTGCGATTTGGCCTTAAAGTACGAAGCAAAGTTCGCATCTGCAAGGGTTAAAGTTGGGCTTAAATCCAGTTTCATAATTATTTCGCATCGCCCTTTCCAACATCTGCAACATTTTACGGCAGCACACATTCCACACTCTTTCTTCTTTAACATTCCTTCTCTTATCCAGTGCACTTCCCGCATCGCAATAGCGTCCGCTTTGAGCTGCGTTCGAACATTTTCCAGTTGGTCATCCCCCCCAGGGTATACAGTTTTCGGCAATGTCAGTAGCACAGTCGCAAATCATTGTTCCTTTACGCGTCATGTCATGGTAGCCCGTTGTTCCGTGGCTCTTCCATAACAATGAAGTTCTTGACGTGAGCGAGTTCTTAGCCCACGGATACAAGGTAGGAATGCGCTCTTTTGTCCAGAACCGCCGATGCATACATTAGCCCATCTCGCACTGCTTTCTGTTGAGGCTATACATAGGTGAGCAGAATGCCCATTGCCCTGAGCTTTCAAAGGGATTGTTGTGCATTCTGCCAGCATCCACCATCACTGCACCTGCTCTCATTTTTTTTTTGTGTGTTTTCGTATAATACATTGCCAATACAAAACACCAGACCACACAAGCGCATTAATCATCCTGGTTTGCAATTGCTAAAATGCACCCCACAAATACGTCCAAAAACATTCCTCTAACCGTAGGCATCTACGTTTACCAGAAAATCAATCACTTCCGTGGTGCTTATTTTTTTTTAAAATCACATCTGAGCGTGATATAATCATGTTTGTCGAATAAATTTTTCATCAGGAAAACAGCAAGCTCGCCCAACAATATTATAGGTATCAGAAAAATGTAAACAATTTTACGTTCACGCTTTATATCTTGATTTTTTTCAAGCCCCCTCGGATATTTCACTCGTGTACCTGTGCCATCACAAATTTAATGGTATTTATCCACATCCCGTGGCATTAAATATTTGCCTCGCAACCTAATGTGTGTCGTTCTGAAAAACGAGATAAAGCACGAAACCTAAATTTCACCTTATATCCTTCCACAGCCAACACTCCCATACACACTCGCACATCGTATGAGGCTCGAGAAAATGAAATGTACACATATGCATTGATCATTAGCAGCAAGGATACACCGGTCCCACCATGTCAATACATTTATTTATATTCCACAAGGGATAACAAAAAAAAATTGGCAAAAACTGCAAACACGAATCCGTGCCAAAAATCATTTTATATTCGAGTTGGATGATGCCGCGGGCATGGAGAGCGGGTACAAGGATTTTTGGTTTAGATTTCGTTGCATTCACGTCCTTGATTACATTCCGGAGGTTTTTTGTGCGCAAGCACGGCTTTATTTCGACCAATTTGGCGTGGAAACATTTTTAAATAATAAGGCAGGTGACACGGTTTTATTCTCGGTTGGCGTATTTAATGTCACTGTCGCACACCCGATTAGGATATCTGAGGATTTAGGGCAGAAATCACTTAAAATCAAGTCGTTAGTCTTACCTAACATGAAGCATCAATATTTTACTCGTTACATTCCGGGCCGACAAAACGGATAACTGCTTCCTCTTCCGCACTGGCAGAGTGAAGGTTCTCACGCAACCGTTTTCACTTTAAAAAGATACGCAGGTCTTCCAGAAGCAAAAGGGAACATTTCATTTTAACTGGTTCACAAATTCAAGTCACGTCCGCAAGAAGCAAGGTGCAAATTTTTCCTCTCATTTTCCCTTAAGGTTAACACACCGGAAAAGTGTTTCAACAAAAATCGTTTGCCAACACGCCCGCAATCATCACGGATAACTTTGTGGTGAATATGTGAATTCTTGTTCGCTCGCCTATGCCATTGCCGTCAGCATTTAGCACAGACATGCGATGAGAAGCGACTCACGTGGGAGTTGCAGAGACTTTTACGAGAACCCCAAGTGGGAGTGAGAAGTCAGCTTGGGGCTTGTGATAGGCTATCATTGTCTACGACAGGGGTGTGCTTAGTAAAGTTACTCTTCATAGCTAGTGATTTGTGTAGAGCGCTCCTGTTGAGTGGATCTTTAGTGAAAGTAGTCATTGTCTGTCAACAACCCGATCAAACATTTCCGAACACGCCTAATTAGGAAATTACATTTTCGCAAATCATCTTTGTCGTCTGAAAAAGGAGTTCAAGAGATGAAAGTCACTCAGTGCTGCAAAGCCAACAGACACTCGTGGCCATTTGGTGAAGTTGCAAAAATTGAATTTCACGAAGAAGCCGGTCCCTCCCTGCAAAAGAATCAATAGTCAGACCTCCCATGTAAAGGTCAGCTTTTCTATTCGGACCACGGTCCAGAGTCCACAACTCACCTTGAACGGCAACCGTAGTCTCAAGGAAAAAAAGAAAGAAAACGAAGTTTATATGTCGCACGCTCTATCGGGGGACACAAGGACACCGTACGGTGGAACTGAACAGAAATCGAATGGCATTTGGTCAAAAATAATAGTAATAAAAATCGAAGGGAAGATAAAAAAAAAAAACAGTCACAGTCCAATGAAAATAAAATCATTTTTCATTCCCTGCAATATCCAGCATTTTATGGTCAACCAAAGGGGGAGAAAAATGACTGCAGATACGTGGTGGCGGTGGTGTTTTATACGCCACTACTCACAACTGTGCTGCACTCTGTGTGGTGCTGTCTGGGCGAGTTATAACCAATTCAATTGCGAGATGACCTGGAAAATATGAAACGTGATCGAAAAGTTTTGTTTTCTTCGTATTTTCAGTTGTAAGAGCTGCGTTGTCCTTTAAGGGCATTCCTTGAATAGTTTTCTTGTTGTTAGCCCCTACTTGAGTTTCTCGTTATGTGCGCTCTGAGGTGAATTTCCTCTTGGTCATGGCTGTTGGTATGGGTGCTTTGCAATGATTTGCGAAGTAAGTCATCGGAGTTGGAGATTTCAAAGCGATTTTCCATTTAATGTTGGACGTCTGAGAAGAAAGTGATCTAGAACTGCAGACCCCAAGCGGTTACTCACTCCAGCAGATTGATACACTTTGCCAGATGAGTTTTTGATAATACGATTGAAAGGGAATCAAATTGATTTGTTTAAGGGGATCGATAGCAGTTGCTTTTGATTGTCAGTTTCTGGGGTTTCTGGGGCGTATGAGCGCTAAATTTTTACAGTGAATCGCAATAAACACCCTTCTTTCATTGCTTAATATTTGTACAAGAGAGAGGTGATATGATTTGACTGTAATAGCATCTGAGGTTGAGTTTTGTGAAGAGACAATTTGTGACACGACTGTCTTGAGGCGCTGCATTTTTCGAGATCGGTTCACGCAGACGTGAGGAAGTTCCTTATTGATTGCTGAAGGTGGGAGTGCTGCAAAATACTTAATGACTGGCAAACTGGATGGAATGTTCTCTGAAAAGACTTCTTCAGGGGCATGCCTTCTAGCATTAGGTCACGATCCGAGCCACCATTCCACATGTAATAGCAATTTAGATAAAATGTAGAAAATAAATGTGTTGGGTTTTGAAGGGTTAGGTGTTAGTATACATAGGCATGCCAGTGTGTTACAAGATTCATTGACAAATGAATTCCAATCCTTGATATGGATTCAATGCAATACTTTCGTCCCGACAACAGTCTTTTCTGTGTCCGTTGACTTTGTGAAATCTCTGATCATCGCTTGGGCTGTAATTTCAGTGATTAATAGTGATGATGCAGTCAGTCTAGCTTTAGAAGATTGATTATATTTTTTTAATATTGTGTTTATTTAGATTATTACTAACTTGCTGAACAAAAATATTTAAAACTAGCTTTATTAACGTATCAATAACGTATTGAAATTGAGCCTAACCTACTGAGAATCATCGGGTACTCCAAGCTAATCTTTGCTAAAGCATGTCTTACACTACGTTTGCTATATAGCCTTGACATAGATTATTAAATTTTGGTTTTCTTTTTTTCTCTTTAAACTATTGGGTCCATAACTTAATTCGCGCTGTTTTTTTCAAAATCTTAACGTTTGTTTCAGAAAAGCATGTTCAATTGTATTATTCAAAGTATTGCCCATCTGAAGCTATGACTTTTTCAAAGAAAACTTTTTACAATAACTTCCAACGCATGTTCCAATGGAATAATACAAGTTACGCCATCTCTTAGCAAACCGAGCGCAAGACCTAATATCTTAAAAAATCTATGCAAGTTGGTCACCATTGTCAACTGTCTCCTCGTTTCGGTTTGACAACGGTGGCTGAGATCGGTTCCGATGCAACCATCAGTGAAAGTGCAGCTCTTTAGCACACTCTTTCCTATCTCGAGTAGAGATCACTCTACTGAACTGAAGGCGATCTTCATGGCTGCAAGCAACATTCAGTTCGTATTGGAATCGTCTCTCCATTTTTCGGTACAACATGGTAGATAATAGGCTATCCTACCTCATCCTTTATCAGACCATTGGTACCGAGGTAGAGGAATGCTTCAGGAGGAATAAAGCCGTTGAGCCGCACTCTTGGTACATGGTAGTTGGGTAATAAGACCCATAAGATTAGGCTGTTGATAGAGATATGATTATCTATCCTGTTCAAATTTACCTCGTAAAAGACCTCGTTTGGATATTTATTCTCGTACTCATAATCGGGTCTTCGTAGAAAAAGCAGCTGGCTTCAGGAGCGCTCTGCTGCTTGTCTTATTCATAAATGAAAAAAAGAACAGTTGACCATCAACAGACAGTCAGTTGAAGTACCTCGGGAGTATAAATATCTCGGTGTGCAATTTACATCCAACCTTCGCATGAAAAACCATCTTGAGGCAAAATCATCTTGAAGGAAGCTATGAAAGCAATTTGGCTGTATTGAAACGCTGCTTCAAAAAGGAATACATTGAGCATAGTTCCAATATACATTGAGTTGTCAAATCTACATCGTCTTTCCTTCTGCATGGCGTACAGGTTTGTGGATACAATTCTTTCGAAACAGTCGAAAAATGTCATTCATCAAAAGAATCTTTTGTCTTCCACGCGCCACTCCGAATTATATGCTGTACCTTGAAAGAGGCCTCCCACCCCTGATAATGGAATACATGGTTAAGATCTTCGAAATGAAAGATGAAAGGTTGCCCAAAATTATTTTGAAGAAGGTATTACAATCCTCGGGTGATACAGCAAATGAATAGAGAAATCTTGCTGCCCTTTGTTGTTTGCATCTAAATGAAACACAAAACGAACAACCTTCTGTGCTTAATGGAAAGTTTAACACGGTCCTCGCAATAATTGGAAATGTCCTCTATGAAAGGTTCACAACTGAAGCACGTTCATCATCTAATAGGTGTTTTTACAGTCATTTGAATTTCGATCTTGGTGATAAAACATACCTCCTCAACTCGAACCAGTTATATAAAATAAATATTATTTTCAATACACGTGGTGAATTGCTGCCCCTGAATTTGATACCGCATCGCACAGCTCTAGCTTCTGTCCGCTATGCAATTTGAATGAACGTGAAAACATAAAACACTTTATCGCAATCTGCCCAATTTCGAAGGAGTATTTCAAAATGTCAGTCAGTACAATCCAAACTTACGGTTTCCTTAACGTTTGAACTGAGGTTGATATTTTGATTGATAATTGAAAGTAAAAATAGACTTCAACTTCTTCTATGATCAATTAACGACTGTCGTTTTTGCAAAAATATTATAATGGTGGTGAAGCCCTTAAGTAGCTAAATAAATTGGACACGAGGTTAGTCATAATTAATTCGCCACACTTATTTTATTCGTCCTATTCCAGAATATACACATGTTTTCGCCGTGGTATTACAACTCCACAACAACATTAATTTGGTTAAATTGGTTGTTAAATTTTAAGAACCTATGTTGATTTTGAATAAAACACAAATTATTTACGAAATTATTGTCATTTATTTTTATTATGATAATATTGGAACAAAATATCGGCCAAGTGACCGCCGCGACCTCGGCGGCTCACCTCCATCCGATGGTCCAAATTTTCGATGACGCTGAGGCATAATTGAGGTTCTATGCCGTTAATGGGCCGAATTATATCATCCATTAGCTCTTGAATTGTTGCTGGCTCTTCGACGTTCACCTTTTCTTTCAAATAACCCCAAAGAAAAAAATCCAACGGTGTCACATGATCTTGGCGGCCAATTGACATCGCCACCACGTGGCCACACGGCCATTGAATTTGTCGCGCAAAAGAGCCATTGTTTCGTTAGCTCGAAATGCGTTTTGATTTGAACGCCCATTTTCATAATAAGCCTGAATAACTTTAACGCGCTGCTCGATTGTGTATATTTCCACGGTTCAAATTGAATTAGTCTGAAATTGAGAAATGTCAAATGAAATGCACAAAAAAACTAGACGTTTAGGTGTGGTTCACATTCAATAGCGGCCCTTAAAATTTAACCACAAATGCTTATCCATCTACATACATACAAAAATATTTAAATATGTAATAAGGTCAATAAAAGGATAAGGTCCTGCAATGGTGACGCACATGTAAATATATATGTCTCAGGGAATGGATTAGCTCCGCCGATTAGTCGTGACATAAACATAATTCCTAGACCAAAGCAACTGATAAATGGCTCTAATTTCTCTGCAACACATTAGTCCCCATAAATAACATACAATCTCATTTGGTTACACGCATGTGCACATGTGTACAAGATAATTTTTTCCTTTGCCTTGAACTATAAACAATTACAGAGAACACGTACAGGTGTGTAAAACCATGCAAAAATCACATAGATGATGTAGACCTACCTCGACAGAAAGCGTACACGAATTAGATGAAAATTGAACACTTGCTTCATATTCTGCTTACTGCGTTATCAGTCCGAAGTAAACGTGTCAGACAACTTGTCTCTTAAGAGCAAAGCATTGGAAAATTTAATTTTGTTGTAGGTTGTAGGGCTGTATTATTAAACAGTACAGATTGCCAATTTCCTGTATCTGCGAAGGTCTTACCGATCTAAATACAGAAAGTGAAGCAAAGCTAAATATAGTACAAGCGGAAAGATCAATGCCATGCGCGGGGAGCCCTTATTCCGTTGCAACTCATGCTATTGAAGCCCAATTGACCTTGCTTTTACTCAATTTCAGCAAACATTTACCCCGAAAGGATACTCAATTATTAAATTTCCACCATCCCACATCATCGATATTTTTAGATATCGATCTAAATTTAAATTTATTGCATTTCGCTCTTCAATCACACACAGCTCTCCTCCTCACACAGTAGGTCATTGAAATTGTCAATCAAGCTACGCCGCGAAAGAACCGAAATCGATCGATCGAATCGAATCGATCGCAAGCCAAACGTCTAACTAGCTACTCAATATGCACAAATGGCAGGATTCAAAGTGTGTTCAGCCCGGCAGCGTCTCTTGCCGCGTCCCGCCGTCAATCGAAAATAAATAAATTTAAACAGAGAAATCCCATAAATTAAGCAACAAACAGTTTGTTTCTCTTTTTGACATTTTTTATGTGGCAACTAGGCGCCAGTGAATTTGCTTAATCAATTCGGCCATTTGAGAGTGCTCGGCGAGTTTCCCCCAAACGCTCCGTAAGGTCGGTTCCTTAGAATTGATGAAGTGTCAAAATTCAATGATAAATCATAGCAACTTATTAATTACTCATGCATTATTTATATTTCTTAAGTCATTTTGGGCAGCACAACGTTGGCCTTGGCAGGGAAAGGGTCGATGAGAGGGATCATCATTTGTGTTAAATTCGTTGGCATTATCTCCTCCATCCGGTAGCCGAAGAAGAAGAAATCGCCTCCCATGTGTATCGTGCGGTGGGCGTACCGCGCCCACTATTCGAGGAAAGAGATCTCTACCGGAATATTGAAGTTTGTTTCTCAATTAATAATTCAATAGTGGCCGGAGATACGTTCTGAAGGAGGGACATCGATACGGTGGCGTGTGTGTACCACTGTGCGTTATTGATGCCCAAGTGAATGGCGCTGATGATGGAGATGGTGATGTTGATGGTGATGATGACGAAGATGAGCATGAGGATAAGGCTGGGAGCGGTGATGATGGTGGTCGTGATGTCGGTGTCATGATATTTAAGTTGGACGGCACTTCGCCTTGTTCCATGAACTGAGCGATATGACATATGTACACACATGAGGATGAAATGAGGAAGATACTTACTGGAAATGTGATTTTGATTGATAGTGATGGGCGTGAAGTGATGGAAAGGGAGAATCTGCGATACGTTAAGGCTTTCCATCACACCGTGCAGGGTCCCTTGAATATAAAGTGTGGGAAACATGTGGACGCAAGACCCACTCAGCCTTTCATTACAAGAGTTCCGTGGTCCTCTGTAGTTGCGGGAAATGTTAAAGAGGTGACAAGCAATGTGCTTGTGCTCCGCGCACAAGTTCAGAAGTTACTTTGAGCGCACGTGTATTTCCCATTAAGTACAGACAGATACAAGAGGAAAGGTACCAGCAGCACTGGTGCAAGGAAAAGTTTAGAAGTTCTGTCAGTGGAGTCAATACTTGTTCTTTCGACAGACGTATGCAAATTGGAATGTAACTTCCGCGTAGACATTAAGGTTGTTTTACCTATTGGTTGTTATATTATCGATTGCTGAATGAGGCAGTGAATGAGGAACTCTGGTGGTTAAGGGAACATCTTTCGTACACTATGCACACATTTGCGTGCGATCTATGGTGACTGAAAGCACACTTCCCTTGATTTGCATATTTACTTGCATTAACACTGAGTTCTTTTATACTACTCCGTCATGATTTAACCATTTTCTTTCGAATTTTGTCAAAACAAAAGGAATCCAACACGATTTGCCACTTTACATCACTAAAAGGCAAAGTCTTTCCTCCAATGTGTCTAATAAGTTTCTGTATGAGTTGTCGCACCGCCTTGCAGAAGCCACGTGTCTTCCACATAAATGGCGGCAGCTACAACTTGGGTGATGTTCACACCTCCGTTATTTTCCAGGGCGTATGGGACACAACACAGTATGGGCCGCAACACAGCCAAATCAAATTTTCATATTTATCATTCATGGAATGGTGTATCGACAGCTAAATGTAAAGGCGACTGTGCTTGTTAAATTTAAATTTCACCCTCATTGCCCTTATTGCTAAAGAATGGTCTTACGTGAAAATTGCCTCAAACCATCAAATATGTGGTTAACTGGCTTCAATTACGTACAAGAGTGTAGATGAAAATCGAATTGCAAATTAGTCCACATCGTGCCGCGGGAGAACCCCAAATGCAGTGTCCATAGAGCATACAACATCACGGGCGATCTTGCACACGAATGTTCCTAAAACATTAAAACCCGACCACGAATACGGTGACCGTACATTTTGCTCGAATGAAAAATGTACGAAAACATTGATGGATTTGCTGTACCAAGTCACGGCTCCATTTATTGAATCAATTTATTTAAGCGGTCATCATTTTTAGGATGCATGCGAAAATGATTTATATTTCAATTATTCTGCTCACAAATGCATAGTGTTATACTTTCCATGCAAACAAGGCGCATTTACGGATGAAATAATCTAATTGCATTGCTAATGCTCGACTTCGGGGATTTTGGCTTGCAAATGCGCTGCGTTTCAACGCACGCCACCCCCAGTACAGTTTTCCTAATCTAAATTGCAATACTTTCAAAAAAAGAGAATTCTATCAAAATGTAAATTATTGACATTCTGCAGATCACCTGCACCCACGGCCGCAATCCGTTCACATGAGCGATATTCAAAAATTCTCTTCCCAAACAGGAATATCAAATGGTATCGACCAGAGGCACTGCATCGGATGTTTCACATATGTGCATGTGTACACACTCAGGTGTATTAAGCAGGAACATTCTGGTCGGCCCTGCGCTATTACTGACACCATCCCAAAGCGCCGGTAGGCAAATATTACAACTTTTAATGGTATTCAGTCAGATGTAATCGAGCCACAATCGTTACCCAAAATGTTTCCAATTCTCCTACTGTGTTCGGTGTTGGCGGTCATGTAGGCGGAAACCGTAGCCAGCAGGATGGCAAACGGACCTCTCCATTTTCGGAGTACCGTATGTGTTTGGTCAGTTATGACCGTCCATTAAGGATGCGGGTTGCTAAAAAAAACTACTCATGCGAGAGGTTATTTTCGTCCTGCCTGGTATTCTGTGCATCGATGCATATTTCATTATCAACGAATGGTCTTTTTTACATCAAGGATGTGTGTGCTATGGACTGTATCTCTGGTATTGTTGGTTTGCATTGGTAATTGGCGGTGGAGGGTGAAGGTGGTGCAGAAACAGCAGTCGACTGGCTTGTATTCGTGTCAAAAACCTAATTTAGCTGGAGATGATTTTCAAAAATTCTGCCCCAGGTTCCAACAGTTTCAGTGGGTAGGCTACTGAATTGCTTTTTATGAAGAACTGACACATTGCTCGTTCTGATGTGTTATCTGCGTAAGTTAATCTAGTAATATTTCAAATTTGCATATACATGTAATGAGACAGTGGATATTTAATGCATTTAATGTACTGAATGCATTGAATTCATATTAATTTGTTTTTTGATTGTGTGCTCATCGTCATCGTAGGCTTCTGAAATATGCATTTGTAAGTAGGTACGTCGGTATTTATCCACTTAGACTAAATTAGACCCATTGTACTGCCAGAGGAAGGGTAATTCAAAGTAGGAGGGTCAGCTGACTGTTGTATTGCTGAGATCATTAAGCCTGTCGTAGAAGTATAAGCCCATAGTGGCGAGTGCAGAACAGTCCCAGAGAATATGCTGGGTGCTTTCCTCTTCATCCTCGTCCAGGCAGCTTCTACAAAAGTCATCGAAGAAAGCCCCAGTCTTATTGAGGGGAGAGCAAACAGCCAATGTTCGGTGATTATTCAAACTGCAATACTAACTATTTTTGTGCACCTTTTCTTTTTTCATCAAGATGAGCCAGATTTATTTTGTTGTGCCACAGATGTTGCCTGTTAACGATGAGCGCAAGGGTTTTTGAGCCGTAATGTATAGGTAGCTAAAGGGTTTCCTAATATGCAAGAGATTCCATTAATCGGTATTCCAGCGGCGTTTTTGGCGAATTTGCCAGC
Source organism: Eristalis arbustorum (assembly GCA_916610145.1). Taxonomy (NCBI): domain Eukaryota; kingdom Metazoa; phylum Arthropoda; class Insecta; order Diptera; family Syrphidae; genus Eristalis; species Eristalis arbustorum. Next base: position 57,869,326 of record OU744318.1, read on the forward strand.
TCTACAGTCTCCTGGAGTGTCTCTATGGCCTGTCACACAGATCCGGCCAATTTTGAACTGCTCGCATATCTCGTTAAGAGATGCACAGCAGTCAATGACTATTTTTGAGTATATACAGAACGGTGCCAGGGATTTAATTGCTGCCTGGCTATCCGTTAAGACACATATATCTCGGGTTGGTATCACGTTCCACCTTAGGGTAGGGCTTCACTAATTGCCATTACTTTTGCTTGGTAGACGCAGTAGTCGGGGAGACGAACAGATTTGTTCAGATTTAGAAACTCTGAGAAAACGCCATCTTCCGTCTAGGATTCATTTGTGTAGAAGTGTATGGCCAAATTGTATGGTGCCGCCGTAACAAAGGTCTCTGTCCGGAATCAGTGTGTCGAAGCTGCTTCCAGGTGTCGTGTGTCGTGATAAAGTGTATTCTAATTGAATTGGTGTACAGTTTTGTTCGTGTTGAATTTGCCGTGTCCATAGATAATGCCACTATACAGAATAAGCCTTTAGACAAGTAAGTGTTTCGGACAATTCGGCGTAGAATCTTTGAAAGATGCAGAGTTTGTAGGTATATATATAAAATAGTTAACAAATTCGCATAAGATAACACTTTACATACATAAAGGATTGCATTTCTTGCAGTTTTTTATCATCTTTGTCTTCGATGTACCTATTTGTTATACTAGTAAATACAACCTATTGTACATAATAGATCTATGGTATATAATATATGTCTCATTTGAAGAATGAATCACTCTAAATCAAACAAGAATTTAAATTCATTCAATTCAAAAATTATGCACCACACCCAGACTGCAGCACACAAATTAACCACCATCTCTTACATAAACTCCACCAAGCCCTTCCGCAAATAAAGGGAACGCTTAAAACGTCATAAAAAAAAATCCCGGTTAGTTTTCATATTCCACTTCAAGTCCCGAAAAATTCTAAAAAAGAGAATGAATATTTCGAAGCACTCGAAAAAAAGGCCGGAGTCATAACGTTCTTTATTGAAATTGAATAACTAGACCAAAGGAACTTCCGCCCATGCACATACCTGCACATATACGTATGCGTATGTATGCGACGTAGCTTCTAACGAAAGAAGTTACACACAAAAGAAATTAATAAACCCACTTGAAGACTCATTTTTTATTCCTTTTTTTGTGATTTGCTTCGTGAGCCCTTCCACAGGACTCCCCATGATACACTTCGCGTTCACATGATACCACCAGGCAAGGAAGGAATTTAATTTTATGGGCTCCAAGTTATACTTCCCTCTGGGAATGCGTGGCGTAGAAGGTTTCAATCTTCCCCCACCATGGTATAAAATGTTGGTTCCTATGGTATTCGTACACATAAGTATGCTCGCATGAATTTCGCATATGTGTAACGAGTACCTATACAAATTTGTTATTATTGGATGTCAGTAACAGTTGTGGAACGACAAATCAAAAATCTGCAACTCATGTACGTTGTACTGTAACATTTTCAGATTAAAGGCAAATCATTTGGTAACTTGAAACTGCTGCAGAAATCGAGGATCCTGTTGCTTAATATGGCACCAATTGTAAGGATGGGAAAAAAGGCATACTTCGCATTTGACGTTAACTTGTTTGTTTAGCCTTTGGAAACAAGAAAAAAACACACGAAAATGAAACCAAGAGAAACTCTGGGAAAAAGGATGTTTCCCTTCGTGTCCTCCTTTTTAACATGCTCCCAACCTACAATGTCTTTAGGTGAATGATCTACTTACATTGGACGAGAAGGGGGGAAAGCAAGAGAAAAAAAATGCGAAACTGGCAACTGGTGCATGGCAAACTGTCAACTGTCGGATGACAGAAGTAGAGGACTATTTAAAAATAAATAAAGCGTCAACTTAAGTTCCCCTGTTGTTTGACTTACCCAAAGTAACCAAGAGGAGTGATGTGACGAGGAGCTTGAAGTAGAAAAGAAAGAGAAACTGGGACACGGCGGAAAACATGATAAGGTAGGTGAAAACTCCCGATGGTGCAGGGAGTAGTTAAAAGAGCATTTCATCCATTATCCTAATTGAATTACGGTTAAACAGAAAGCCCTTGTTTGTGTTAGAATGGCTCGAGAAAAAAAAAGTGAAATGAATAAATGCTGTAGGGCTGATAGAGGTCTTCGCGAGAAATATACGGATAAGATATTCTTTTAAAGTTTGCTACTATATGCAATGTGGAGGACTAGTGGATTTTTTTATCTTCTCGTCTCTGCCAGATTCTGTTGATGGCAATTTTTATCTCGTTTTCACGGAACTGGACATTACTAGTGCATAGTTTTTAATTGCTTGAATCGTAAGCAGAGAGGCCAGCAGCAATTTTTACCGCAAGTGAATGAGTTGCAAGCACTCCAGCCCAGAAAGCTGAAGCACAAGATCCTTCGAAAGCAACTTTCAACCATCGAGGTAATATCAAGGACAATTTACAAGAATAATTCAACGCAGCATAACGAGGAAAGCAGCAGAGTCGACAAAATGTCGAACTTCGTCCCTAAAGCGATGATAATCCACCAACCAGCACCATGAACAATTGCATCAACAACTGCTTCTTTTCTAGCAACGAAAAAGTCGCAAAAATTGTTGCAATGCACAAAAAGTGAAACGCTTCTAGTGTCCTGGGATACAGGCCTAGATCGCTCTTGAGTAATATAAGAAATATTCTGAAGCACTCGATAGCGATAGAATTGAAGCGATAAACCACCAGATTCCATTCCAACCTAATATAAAAATCTTCTTCATCGTAAAGTAGTCTAGAAGGCAACCAGTCAACGGAGCGGAATATCAAATCAAGAGTTGCTCAAGGACCAAAGCTGGGACCATGCCTATACAACATCATTAAGCCCACCTACCACCTCTTACCGATACACTTGAAATGTTGTGCGTTCGCAGACTCACTAACATAGAGAGTCGAAAGCCCAGAAGTAAAGGAGTACAACTACTTCAGCAAATGGGTATCCAAATAAATGCGGATACTACCATTTGGAGGTAGATGCAGATCACTAACAAAACGAAGGAGCGTCAAGACTGTGCTTCCCAATGGAATAACACCAACAACAACTTGAAGTGTCTCGGTATTAACTTCACCGCGAAACTGATATTTAACAACCACTCGAAGCTGACTCTTGAAAAGGCCAGTCTTAGATTGTATGCCAGGTACCCGCTCATGACAAAAATAAATTAACTAAGCCAGAAGACGAAGTTGCTATTCCATAAGCAACTCATTCGGCCAATTATAGCATATGGGTTCCCAATCTGACATAACATCTCCAAGACGACCATGGAAAAGCTTTCGATCCTCGATAAGTAGATATTACGAATATGCACCGGTCTCACCTATAACAGGGACTGTCAGAACAACAGTACTTGCGTTCTCTGTACAGGCAACTACAAATCATCCGCAACCACCCAAACATGGCTATCAGGCCCTGAGAAGTTCAACCCCGGACAAAAATTTCTCAACGTGTTGAATCTGCTAAATGAGCAGACATTTCCAATGAAATCAAGCAACAACTGACTGTATCACTTTAATGAAAGTAGTGATAGCAATCAGCATGGCGGCTAAATAGGCTGTCACTCTACAGCGAAAGGACCAACAAGGACACAGGGAACTGAACACCCCGATGTCAAAGATCTTCATACATATGTAAGCAATTTAAAAATTATGATTGGAAACCTTGTAAACGCTGCAACAATTGCACATCCATTGGGCCCGTATGAGCAAAGCCCTAGTTCGCTAGCTTAAGCTAAGCTGTTTTTTTAAGACCAACGTTTGTTTTTGTTCAAATAAGTTGAATTGAATTAAAATGAATCTTCAGCGGAATAATAGTCTAGCGTTGAACGTGCAGAGATATTTCCCACAATATAATGAGCAGTTGGGCATGCCTATAAGTAAACATCGTGTATGTCAAAGGTAGTCTTAGGCTCCAAAACCCAATCAACACAAATATCGCACCAAGCACTCATTGTGGCTGAAGAGGTTTCTCCACTATCTTCAAAGCACCTGCAAGTCACAGACGTCAATAATGGCATCGCCAATGGGGTGGGTCTTCACTGCCCTTAAATCAGACGTACATATACAACCACAATCACGCAAGCAACCGCAAGATGTTATTTCAAGTAACTACATGCTGTACACATCAGTGGAATCCTTGTGCGAATTGGGTTATTCTAACCTCACAGGAATTCCACTCATTAATCAATGAGCAAGGACATCGATTATATCAAGTTGATTGCTTGCCAATCGTTCTCTCATATTGACTTGATTTGAAGTGTAGGCTTATCCAATATTTGCATCACGTTGTCCATTACGTTGGCGCCCATACCATGCCTAAGAGGAAACAACTTAACACTTAATTAGTCCGGCAGATTGCAATTTGCAATTAAATCGAAAATAACTAATAGTGATCATGCTTATCTATTTAAATTATTCCTGGAACAAGTATCATGGCCCTGTTCTAACCGATATTACCTCACCGTTCCTTTTTTAATTTGCACCTAATTGTAATATCAACCGTACCACCCGGCCTCAGCTTCCTACGGTAATGAACAATTCGGTCGGTGCTGTATTCAAACAGGGGGCGGTTATATGTCGACAGAGATACCTATCATGTGCAACTATTGAGTAAGCACCGTAGCCTGAAAACCTCAATCTGAGGCTTGTTTGGGGCCGAATCGACGTGCATACGTACATGTCTACACTGATGCCGATGGTTGATTAAACGGGCTATTGGCCGAAAGTTAATTTATTTAATCGCTTCTGCGTGTGCCTTTTGTGGATGACGTCGATGGCGAATAACTAAACAAATGGTTTTGGGGCAATTTGTTGGAATCTGTTAGTCAGTTGAGCGATGGCTTTTTGTGCGGAAAATTACATTCGAACTAGACTCAGGCCATGCAGTAAATTTGCAATTTTTGTCGGCTTTCCTGGTGAGCATATAATTTCCAGTAAAACCAATCAATTCTATTTAATCAAACGTCAGTAGGATAAGCTACCCCTTTGGCATAAAATGTATAACACTCACTGCTGTGACTGAAGCTCATTCACTTAACAAGCAGCACCATAGCTTTCAGCATGCCAACACCAAATAGGTCGCCCCTGATTTTTTAGAAGGGCAGTTTTTTTTTAATTTTTTAATCGTAGCAAACTTTGATGCCAATGAACCATGATATTGTCTTAGCACATATTTCCAAGATGCGCTACCCGTTCTGATCTTTGGCGTGTGGAATGACTGACTTCTGCATCTTAGAAATTCAAAGGCGTAATGAATTTATTTCCAGCAGCATTATAAAGTCTGTCTGCATCTTCAGAATGTCACATGCAATCAAACAATTTCAGCGTCACAATTTTATCTCGCCATCCTTTCCAGTGGCACGCATTTATGGTCTGACGTCAAGAACAGTAAAATACACGTCAAATCGTTTAAATATGACATCCAATCTATTGAAAAACGCAACGTAACATTCAAGATCAAAGTGACACATGTCACATTGGCAATTGCCCCCGCAACGCAACGCACTCGTTGGGGTTTCAATTCAGGTTCTGCGGTACGCTCGAACTTCAAGAGTGAAGGCATTCCAAGTTCCTTTGTCATTGACGACATCAACTGTCAACTGACTGCGTGCCTGATGAAAACTCAAAGGAGTGGAATAATTTTCCATTTCGTATTCTGTATATAATTTAGCCGACTGGTCTGGTGCTGGTTTTGATGTGAAACTGAAAGTATTCGCGACTTGCCGAAGCGCCTTGGGGACGGACATTAGATTGTAATCATTTCAAATGTCTTCAATTGATTGATGCGCTCCAGCTTCCTTGTTTGATTGCAGTGCAGTTTGAGAATTCTATTGAAAAAGCCTACTATGTGTCGGCTAACTTTATTTCTTACGATTTGCACGAACAGCAAATAAAAATAAGAAATCGATGAATTTTATGAAATGCGGTGAAACTTTGGCTGAAGGTCATTGAATTAAGACACGTGCTTTCCAAATGTGGATGCTGCGAAGTCTATAAAAAACTTTAATCTGTGCCTGTGACCGTAAGTAGTAAGGGAGGATGAAGAGATTTCACGTTTGGGTAGAACTTTAACTTTTACTTTAAGTCCTAGTCTTTTGTGTAAGGGTATAAATAGATTTTAATGCGCCTTCATATAATTTATTTCAGGTAGAAAATAATTACACTTGGTCACATGAATCCGCGTACAGAGCCAAGTAAATTGAAAACATAGTGTAGTAGAGAAAGAGAGCCACAGCATTTGAAAAGGAGAATTTAGTGGTTAGTTGGAAACATATTCTTTTGCAAAAAAACCATTAGCTTCTGTTTATTAACATCTGAAATGTATGGCTTCTTAGGGGTAACTTAGCTATGAAACCACATTTCTTCTAAGATCCTTCTTATTGTATGAGCGGATATAGTTTTAGAGGAGTTTAATCTACCTCAAATTTAAGTTGGTAAGCAGTTATTCTGGGATTAAAGGACACTAGCAGAACGACTTGCTTTTTTTCTCACTTGACTTAAAGAGATGAATGACAGAAGCAAAGCTCAGATAAAAGGAACCCGTTTTTACATAGTTAGCCACTACTCTATGCAGTGACGAGTGAGCCCTACCAACAATTTTTCCAATTTCTCTACAGGTCTCTACAGCCTTCAACGTGTATTGTTTTATTTTTATGATTGCATCGGACGTATCCGAATACGTCCGTCCAATATTAAAATTGAACGCAGACTCTTGCGGCAGTTGTTTTTTGTGTGCTTTGGCCAAAAAATTAATAAAAGTTATTCCTTGACGTACTAAAATTGTACAACAATATTAGATATAAAGAGAAATAACAAAGAAATCAAATTAAAGAAAAGTTTGGCTCGATATGTTCTTTAATGGCTGAGATACACTCGTTTGAATTTGATGTTACCCATTGATTTTGCGTTGAACACAGACTTATGCGCCCAAGTGTATATGTTATTTCGTGTAAGAACATTTTTGTAAAAGGCCATGCAATTTATTACCAACTATGTAACCTATGCACAATTGCGAATATGTTGAATTTTTTTTTATAATTTGCGCGTGCTCATGGGGTTATTAATACCCTTAATTTTCCGGGGTCAAGACACAGCACGGGCCAAAGGTATAGGGGAGAGAGAGAGGAGATACCTGTGCACATTGGTCTTAAACATCTGCGGATTGTAATGTATGGGGAATATTGAAGAGCATTCCATATACGTGTGGTGCGGCTAAAAAACGAGTCTCTAAATTTCACTGTGTGTCCGAAAGTAGGCTTAATTGTAAACTTATGTGCGTTCCTAGCGAGACGTGTATTGCGGGTGAATTCAAGGAGAGGAGGAATGCAGTTGGCTAGCTCACTTGAGCATCGTTTGTTAAAATAACGATAAAATGCTAATCTTATGTGGATGAAGGCACGCTCACTGTCCAGAAAGGAATGAAGCTAATAAGCTCGCTACAAACGGCACTAATTCAGTACTCTGTCCGGATGGAAATTTGCGATCCATGCCTATCGCTGCTGCAAACCTTGCTCAATCCAATCGTAAGAACCAAACCTAAAATTCCTGTCGAATCCTCTAAAGTAATAATCAGCCAAGTATAATAAGTTATATTATTTCTTTAACTTGCTCTGGGTCTAATTAGTCTAATTCTGTGTTGGGCCTTCTACCATTTCAGAAAAGTACTTACATTAACTGAATGCAATAGCTATCGTGGAATACGGCGTATCTAAGATTCACGTTCACTTACCATATGGTTCGTGGAAAACGGCGGACAGACTACCTTACCGATGACTATTTCGAACTCGCAAAACAGACATGTTGTGATAAGTGACATCATTTGATGCTGGAAAAAATCTATTTTTTACTAAGCACATAAAAACATAAGCGAAATGATATAGTATAGGGCTATAGTTGAATGCATTTGATAATGAGCACGACTTACCTTCTAACAGAAAAATGAGAACTACAATATTTGGTGTAGAATTTTTTAAAACTCAAAATTTTATTCGATCTATTAATTCCCAACTTCACAGTGCAAACTTATCTACTGGCTTAGCTGAGTGTAGGGTCGAATTTAAACATGGCTCGAGAAGATTTTTTTTTTCACAGTCAATATTTATGGGTTGCTTAAATAAGTCAAGGATTGAGTGTCATTGTGAACTATTGAATACACCAACCACCAGAACCTTGAACAAAATAGGGATTGTGTTGACAAACAACACTCAACTAACTAGAGAGCACACTAACTCAATAAGCGAATGTTCATGTTCATGTGGGGATATTGCCATTAATGGCTTAAGTTAAGACACTATTTAAATAGAATCCATCACTTATGTTACACTGTGAAAACGAAATTTCTATTGATTCTGAATTCAGCATCGGATCGACACTTAAGCTCTCACTGTGAAATCGGGCATAAGTGTTATATCATTTTTCAGATTTGTCAAAATCCACGGCAGCAATTTTATGACATCTGGATGTCTTCAAAACAAACACCCATTTACGCAATAAATTAAATTTGCTGCGTTTGAGAAATGTCAAAATTTGAATGGGGTGTTTTAATTCAACAATTCAATTCAAGCATTCAACGTTCGAAAATTGTAAATTCTAGTCAAACGTTCCCCCGGCGTGTTTTATGAAATGTGTGATAGTCTGTTAAGCAGAAGTAGACAAACTCATTTCCCATCTCTAAATATATTTGTTAATGTTTAAATATTCCCGGATGACAAACCTTGCAATTTAGTCTCTGCATAACATTTCTAGCAATTGATGCAATTCAAGCTGAAATCTGCTTCTGGCGTCCATCAGTGAATTTTCAAATCGATTCTGAAGGAGAAAAAATGTGCTACCCTTAAATACGTCAAGTTTTCAAACGAACAAACGAGAATCGTTTTCTAACTTTTTTCCATTTTCTCGCATACTAAGAAGCGTCAACCGTTTTGTTGTACCGATAGCCATGGAAAGCAAAGTGAAGTGAATGCAGGCAGCGGTTCCAAGTGGACACAATATAACCTTGTTGGTGCTTGTTGCATCTTTTACCGTGCACAGGAATGCTGATAAAGCGTTATTGCTGACATCACTTTCCCTTTCCCTTTGAATTCACATTCTTTGCAATTGCCCTAACCTTCTCCTGGAGAGCTGCATTTCGCCATAATTGTGTGTGAAAAGTGAATTCGATTGAGCTAATAAATGTCCGAATTAAAATGCCAACTTATCGTGGAGTGAAGGAGACAGTCTGAGTTATAGTTCAATGCGATAAAACATAGAATATACTAAGCTATTACAAAATCATATTTGTTACCTTGCATGGAGGAAAATATCATTGCTCAGAAGCGTTTGAAGAAGCCGCTTTGATATTGCAGACCGCAAGAAAAACAGTATTTATTGCGCGTTACCCGAGGTGCTTTCATGAAAGTGTACAAAGCGAGGAACAATAATTAGATAGTATTAACTGCAGAAAATAAAACGGTTTTCTTTGTTCTTTGATTCACTGCTAACTTAAAGTGAATCGAAAATAAAATGCTTTCTGTTGTTTCAAATATACATAAATCAATTTGCAATGAATTGTTGCATAGATAAATTTAAGCTTATGAAGAAATGCAAATTAAATAAATTTGTTTATGGATATCATTTAATTTGTAAACATTTTACAAACGATATGAATTGAGTGTATTGGCGAGCTAGCTTTATCCATATTTAAGAATATCTACATTATGCTGGATAAAGTGCATCCTGTGCTCTTGGCTAGTGCTGAAAAAATTAGATGATGTCAACACAAATGTTTGCATTATCACTAGATACACGGACGGGGATCATTTGACCCATTTTAAAGTTCAGGGTTTTATAATTTCAAAACTATTAAATTCTTTGGCATGTCCTTTTGTGAATTTTATTAAAATAGGTAATATGGTAATCTACAGTTTCACTGTTATATTTTTATAAGGAAATGAATAAATATATCATTAACCTACCAAGACGGCAGTTGCCATTTAACCCTTTATATAAATACGAAAGTTAGCGCTACATCTCAGCAACACGGCAGAAGAATTAAGTAGTTCTTCAACACAACTGCAATACCGACGCAGCCGTCAGTTACAAGACGTCAGTGTTATATTACCAGCCATGACATATATGGAAAATCTAATCAAACAAAAACAATCCGAACTGATGACTTTTTGAGCAAACATTAAAAGGCTTATGTTTCGGTATCCAATTGGCATACGTTTTGCGGATGCCGTGTACAGATGCAAAATAAGAAATTTTCTGTTGAATCAGCAGACTTTTACCTTATTATTGATACACTCATCGAAATAATTACACTTCCACTACTGCGAGTTATAACATGAATACGAATTCATTAACCTAAATCCTTCTTCATAGGAAATAAGTATAATTCCAAATTAAAAATAAATACCCTTTAAACTTACAAAAAAACAATACACTTATTCTTATGAAAAACTTCATGCCAAATTTGTTTTAATTCAGACCGAAGTTCGGCTAGACGCCATATTGTCCTCCGTTACTGTATACCCGACTGGACATGATTCCCCAGAGGTTCTCTATAGGGTTCAAGTTGGGACGGAGAGGGAACGGCTGGTTGGCGCAGTTGGTTGAGTGAGTGCCCTTGATTATGGGGGTCACAAGTTCGAAACACAGTAAAAACAAGGGTTAATATGTTTTTATATGGTTTTCAAATGTAGTCCAGTCACCGTTTGCCGTTGGGATCAAACTAACGTCACTGGGTATCACAATGGACCAACAATTGGCTAAGTGTGCTGGCAATTATCGCTGGGCCTAGGACTGATAGCTGTCCACTTCATGGTTTCAATGTTTTTACTATCAAACCAATTGGTAACAGTGGCTGATTTCCGAATCGGTGCATTATAATAATAATAATATAAGTGGTGCCCGTAGAGCGCCAAGGCCTAGCTTCTCAGCAACCACTCGTGTTTTGCGTGCTATTGTTCTCTCACGAGTGGAAATGACCCACAGTTTTATGCCGACTCTGTACGGTCAAGTTTGAGAAGCTTTTTCTAGACAGGAAGTTCTCTGTGAATATTGTCAGCGATTAGAAAGAAAATTACTTTTGTCGCCCAGAGCATGTATCGAACCTACGACGTTGAGGTTGGATCCGACGCACATACCCGCAAAGCCTTGGGCCAGCAATCGGTCCAAAATTTTGTTAAAACATGTTTTTTCCACTTTATCTCAAATGCTTACATATCCATCAGAATTAATACCTTACCATAATGTTTTGCCGCACCCTATTCAAGCTCAATCTTTTTCCTGTGCGTTCATCGTCCTGATAAAGTTGATAGCCTTCAGATCCATCTAAAGTAAACTTCTTGTTGTCACTAAAACACATTTTTTGCACTCAAAAGCCACACAATTGGTGGCAAGTTCAAGACGTGCATGTCTATGACGGTCTTGCAAGGCAGGTTTACCTTTACATTTTTTCATGGTCACGTTACCAGAAACAATTCGGCTTATACATATACGTATGCAACACGATGACCCTGTATTAAAAGCGCACCACTTGAGAGGCTCTTTTTAAATTCAAAAGAAGAAAAGTTTACGACAAATTAATTAATCAATCACGGTCACTTAAAATCATCTGTGAATGATATTTTATTCCTCTGTTCAAGCAATCTCTTCAATTCATCTGTTCCTGCAACCCAGCATTCCTCTACAAATTTTCATCCGAAACAGTTAACGCAGCGAAAAGAGCGTATATAATCGAATCGCATTGAACTTCCTTCCACAGAATGCCATCTGTCCATTACTTCAATGGGCAAAGTTAATTATTAATCGAACTTGCCGCCCAGTGTGGCGGTCTTCTGGTGGCCCTTTTGATGAAAATTTGATTTTACAATTTACTTTTCACGCTCTTTCAATTAAAATTCGAAAAGAAAAATGCCCACCAGGAACTCTCACCGAAATGAAAATCGAAGAATAATAATTGGAATTTTCACAAAAAAAAATTAAGCAAAAAAAACAAAATGAATAAATCGATTTTCAGGAAATGTTACAGCTTCCGCTCTCAGCTGGTTGGCGTTGTTTTGGTTTCATATCAATTATGAACAATAAATGCTCAATATGGCCACGATGAGGAATTAACAGGGGATGAGCGAGTACATTTTTTGCATTTTCTATATGACGAGAGTGAGAAAAAACGAGGTCTACGGAAAATGTATGTAGTTCGCGTAACCGAAGCGATACATTTCCGATCAGGACAACGGAAGCAGGTTATTTCCATGTGAATATACTGCTGCAGAGTTAATTATTGTTAAAATGTGAATTGTTTGTATAATGCCCGAGGTTAAAAATAATCAAGTGCGCGTGATGAAATGGATTATTGGGACATACGTGCAGCCAAAGGGTGTGATCAACTGCATACGAGTAATTTTTTATCATTTTAATGCAGCACCTCTTGTGCATATTCCGCATCCGCCCCATCTTTCAAGTAATGGAAACGAGAAGGAAAACAACAAGCATATTTTCTGTGGCAGGTCAGCTAAGGGGGCATGAGCGACACCTCACTTAGATTCTGCTGGAATAATTGTGATGCCCGTTGGGAGGACTCCTTAAACCTTCTTCGTACCCGTCATGTTAGTGAGTTTCACAGCCATCCTGAAATCCTTATAAATGAGAGATTTTGTTAGATCATGGATGTCTTGTAATTGATGTTGTACCAAGGATATTTCGTTAGAAATGGAAGGAACAGACGTAACAGATACCGCCTTCTGTTCGTACTGCCAGGCCGGTAAAAAATCGCTGGACAATGTCCTGTTTTGCTCAAAAACATGACTTAGTTGCAGTCTTAACGAGATGGCTGAGCATTTTAAAAACTTTTAATATTCACCTCATGTGGGTGCCGGGACACTGTGACATACCATGAAACTGCAAATCATCCCCAACAATGGCAGGGTTACCACCTTCCATGTCGATGGCTACAGCCTACCATCTTTTAAAGATTCACACAGTTAAAACCACCAATGACAAATGGCTAGACCTGCACCACCTGCCTTACTGAACCTAAAACGGTCACTCAGTCCACTCAGACCCAGCAATCACTCATCAAGGACTTTCATTGGAGTCATAAACGGGCACTATGCAATTGGCACTAATGCAATGCAGGTTGTATGGTTGTATAATGATTTCTCCAGAAGCTGCATGGATGAAGAGGAGAAAGAAACACTCATCACCTACTCTGCTCTTGCAGCGCCCTGGCCAGTCGTAGGTTGCTACACCTAGGAGCGTACTACTTCAGCGGCCTCAATGAGCCAAACAGTACCAGCATAGGCCAGCTAAATCGCTTCACTACAAGCACCAACTGGTTCCGATGTTAGGAGAAGTCAATCCGCGTGGTATCACAATGGACCTACTCTGGCCTAAGTATGAATGCCCTTAGCAGTCAGCCGTTATAGTGGCTAACCTAACCTAGGAACAGGCAGTTGGCAAAATTGCTGCTAAGAAGGCGGAATTGTAGCGTGCCTGACTGACTTGTCCGTTGGACCATTGCATGTCTTGTCGCTGTGGCTTGACACACAGTATACCGAATGTTGATCTGCTCAGGTAGTTCTTCTTGAGGCTAGTTCCGAGTTTACACAGATTACAAAGTGCTCAGAGTCTATAGAATTATTTGTCAATACTCAAACATCTATACTTTGGTAAAGGCTTCAATCTCGAAGCAGGTCAAGCGAATTGTTGGCCGCCTGATAAATATGATACACGTACCTGATTCCTCACCCTCGTGCAAAATAGGATTTGCATGACAATACACTTGAATACATTTGTTTCAACCCCACGGGAATGGAATAGGTCGCCTTGTTTTCTAGCCGAATAAGTTAAATTGATTATGAAAAACTCGCTCATCTAAAATGAATAAATTTTCTTTTCGACAAACTACACAGGATAGAAGCATTTTTGAGCTTTTAAATAAATCCAATTGTTATGCATTCCCACGAGCGGCTGCACAGATCCAGTGGAATTGACGAAAATGCTTCTATTATATTCTCTCGTCGAATGCTGATGGTACACACACACCACCCAGTATGCATATTTCGGTCGCAAGGCAATTGATCAATCAAAATGTTGAGGGACAAAACTAAAACTAAAAAATATATATCCTCAACCCAACCATCGGGCAATTTGCATTCGCTGTGGAAAATAATTGGAAAATGCATCGATACATTTTTTCCTCATCCTCAATCAAACCACTTAATGTTTGCTTCATCATCCCATCCCATCCCGTCTACTGTATTGCCAGCGCTGGCTTTTTTTTTTTTGTGCCCCACACAACACAAATGGGGATTAATCTAGGATCAATGAAGCGAAACAAAGCAGAGCAAAAAAGAAAGTAGTCCACTTGGATCTCACTTACTTCTTTGGAGTGAAACAAACATAACAAAAAAAAATCAGCACTCAGCGGGTGGCGAGCTACCACAGAGAATTCTTTCACCGCATCGGAAGTGATGTTGATTGATTGCTCCTTGTTGTGATTTTTTGCGTCGAAACATCTAAGCGCGACAAGTGAACGGTGAAATCGCTTTCTAAGCGAAACTCTGAAGTGATTTAGCAGCAGTGATTGAAAAATGCACTTTGAAGTGAAATGAAATGAATGAAACTGCGGTCAGGCTTTTGAATTGACGATAGACAAAGACCTAAATCGGACCTCGATTAAACGCTTTCACTTTGGCTAAGTGGAATTGCACTATTGCAAACTTGGCATTCTTCCTCTGCCACCAACTGACATCTCCCTCAGCAAACAACACTAGTTTTTACACGTTCGCACTGCTCATATGCATATCCAGTGTTTTGGATGCCAACGCAAACACATGTAGAGATGCACATTCCGGCGACAATCCTTTCCCAAACAGCAAATCTACACAAAAAGGATAAGTCAACTGGCATGACATAGCAGGGATTCGAGAGATCTCCTAAACGATGCTAGGGAAGTTCTTCACTGAACACACTGGCGCTTGGTGTGGGTGCTGCAGAGAGCGAGAATGCCTTAAAGGGGTTGTGCTTTATGGGGTGTCAGTGCGATGATACTATGCAGTATTCCCATATATGGGACACCATCTCTGAAACACAAGACCATCCGTTTTATTGGGATATAAATTTAGCAATCCAATCGAATGACACAATAATTTGCTGTTTCTTATCTTCTTACGTACTCGTGTACGTTTGCTGCTGACCCATATAAATAAATTCAGTCTCAGTGGACGGGCAGCTGCTGGGTGACTGTTGTCACTGCAGCAGTGTAATAGCGCCTTGTAAATCTTCCATAGCGGTCATTCGTTATCTACGAAAACGGCCGATTGGGTCAGAGTACATTCGATTCAACAGTGTCGGTCTGAGAATAATTAATTGATAGCCAATTTGATGTCTGTGCGGAGTGCGTAATGGTGGAACGAGGAAACCACAGAACGAAGTCGATTTCACTCGGCTCGCACTATCTGCAATGACAATGTGCAGGGAAATGGGACGTCAATAAGTTGCCGCCTATAATTCCGAAATGGGTTGCATGTTGGGTGGTAATCAATCATTGATTGGCTTTACTTGGATGGACCTGGCTGCAAGATGGCAGAATGGCGTGTGGGTTTGAGATTCACTTGCTGTGGTGTGGTTTGATCAGGGTAATTAAAGCAGCAACACTATTGGTTTAGCAGATTATCAAGAGACATTAATTGTTTTTTTTTTAATTCGGGGAGCAGATTAAGGCGGAGTTTCATATGCACATCGTAGTCACATAGATTCAACAGTCTGTTGCCAGTCAGCAACCATGGGTGATAGCCAACGGCTGATGGCTCTAGTCATCTTCTAGTTGTTTCCCAGACCTAGCCTATGGTGACACCCTCCAAAATAGGTGGGTTATAATCTTTGCCGGATCAGGACATAGCGATCAAAGCGGTCTCCTACCCCTAAATGTGAGCCAAGAAAAAAAAACACACAGCAATGGAATTCAATTAATTTCGCTTAACACCCACTTTTGAATACATTCAAATGGTATACCACGTTGGAGTGTGAAGGGATGTGAAGTTATATCCTGTTGTGCCATCACCCCATATTCAGCCTATTTAGAAGATGTAGTCTTCGTAACACCCACAAAGAAACATCATAGTAGCTAGCAGTGTCAACTCTAAGACTATAAAACTGTAGATTCCTTCAAATTACGAGCGAACCACAGATGATACTGAAGTACTTGTTGTAGCATCTAATTCCAGGTCTACCACCGACTGTAGCGACATTTGAAATCAGGATTGCCGCTGATAAAGTCAATTCAAGTGTCCAATCTCTCGGCATATCTCTACACAACTTGAGATGAATTCAATCCGAAACCGATTATCTCTTCCAAATCTCTGTTCAGTGTCGTTGACACTTTAATATGAGTAATATCAAAAAAACGCGAAGCTCAACAGTTCTCTCGTTTACAGTATACTTGCATGACCTGTTTCATATTTTAACTGCAGCGCAGCCAGACTTTTAAGCAGATCTCCGACTTCGATAACACATGTACTACATGCATAAACGGTCATCAAACCGGCGACCGGTTTGTTACGCTTATCGCATTTGCCAAATGACTAATAAAGGAATAATTAATTTTTCAACAACCCGTTTCGTCCAAGGTCATGCGCTTTGAAGTGTAGTCTTCACTGTCGCTTTTAATCTTCTTTTCCCACCCAATCTGGGATTGATACTTTCAAAAATTCAATACTTGTACATGAACTTGGGCTTCTTTAAGACTATTACTTAACTACTTGTTTAAACACTTATCGTAAGCATTCCTCAAATGGAGTCCAAATAGTTCTTGACTCCGAATCAATTCGAGATTGCTGATAGTGCTAAGATTTTTTTGTCTTCGAATGGTACTCATTAATATCAGAAAGCTTTGGAATGTACCCAAAAGTCATCAGAAGGAATGTGAAAGGGGACTCTGCGGACTCAATTTTAGATTGTAACTCGTCCGGTTAGCTAGTTGGCTATGAGTTGAATATAATTATAATTGGCAGATTGTGTACAGAATATCACAATATTAAGTTGGTGTACATTATACCATAGCAGACTTCAGACTACAGGCCTTAAATCATTCATTATCTAGCACAACCTTTAGCGCATTGACTTAGCTGGGGGTGCATGTGCAACTGAACTCTATCTGCGATATAGCACGTATAATAAATAATATTGTAAGCCAACCACCACCACTAGATTTTGATTCTGTTGCAATACACTTCTGTAGTTTGGCAAGAAAAAAGTCAGCAAAGGTCTCTAGCGAGGTTGCGAATTTTCCTGAACATGAGATCATCATCCGTTGACTATTTTCACTGCAGTAGGATTCCTGACTTGAGGACTGTCCAGTGATTTCTGCCAGAGAATATGGAACAGTTTAGGATGAGTATTAGACCAAAGGTTTAGAATTGTTTTCTTCTTCTTCTTCTTCTTCTTCTTCTTCTTCTTCTGGCGCTAGAGTCCGGGGTGAACCTGGACCTCAGCCAACAAGCATCTCCAGCTGGCACGATTCTTAGCCAGCTGCCTTCAATTTCACACTCCAAGTTGGTTGAGGTCCTTTCCCATTTGAGTGCGCCATCGGTTTCGTGGTCGTCCTCAATTGCGTTGTCCCACTGGTTCAGAGTCGAAGACTCTTCGGGCTGGAGCAGTGTTGTCCATGCGCTCAACATGGCCTAGCCATCTTAGGCGTTGAATGTCTGACTAGACTCATGTCCCTGTACAGCCCGTACAGTTCGTGGTTGAATCTTCTTCTCCAGGAACCTTCAACGCAAACAAGACCAATTATTGAACGCAGAACTTTTCTCTCGAAGAGACCAAGTACGTCTTCATCCGCTATTGAGAGAGTCCAGGCTTCCGCGCCATAGAGCAGGACAGGAATGATGAAGGTCTTATATAATGTCAGCTGGGTCTTTCGAGGGAGGGCTCTACTACTCGATTGCCTCTTGAGCCCAAAGAAACAGCATTTGGCAAGTGTTATTCTGCGTTTAATCTCGATGCTGATGTTGTTCGCACTGTTAACTTGGGAGCCAAGGTAGATAGTCCTTGACTACCTCAAAGTTTCTGCTGCCCAATACGACGGTCTGTCCGAGACGTCGATGTTTTGTGTCCTTTCTTGATGACAGCATATACTTTGTTTTGTACTCATTCACCGCTAAGCCCATTTTTGCCGCCTCCGTTTCAATACAAACAAACGCTTCATTGACCGCTCGCTGATTTCGACCAATCACGTCAATGTCGTTCGCGTTTGCTAGCAATTGCACGGATTTTTGGAAAATGGTGTCTATAGTGTTAGCGTGTGAGTTTTGCGCGATCTTATTCAGGACGATGTTGAAGAAATCACATGACAATGCGTCGCCCTGTCTATAACCTTTTTGACATTGAAGGTCGCTATGAGTTCGTTACCGACTTTGATGGAGCAGCGAGAGTTCTCCATCGTCATCCTGCACAACCTGATGAGGTTGGCAGGAATGTCAAAACTAGACATGGCGCTGTATAGCTCGTCTCTATGCACGCTGTCATATGCGGCCTTGAAATCGACAAATAGGTGGTGTTTGTCGATCTGCATCTTTTAAGTCTTTTCCATAATCTGCCGAAGTGTAAATATTTGGTCGATGGTGGACTTCCCAGGCCTGAAACCGCACTGATAAGGACCTATCAGTTTCGTGATCCCTCAATAGTTAGATGTCTCCTTTCTTATGAACCGGACAAACGTCGCTGAGATTCCACACCTCGATCATGACTTCCTCCGACCATATTCTACAGAGGACCTGGTGCATGCGCCCAACTAGATTATCTCCAGCTGCTTTAAACAGTTTTGAACAGGTTTAGAATTATATAATACAAATATATGCATGAATTTGCATACGTATGAATAATTGGAGAGTATTCTGCATAATACAGTATCTCCACGCAGAAATCTGTTTCACATGCTCACCTTTAGTAGTAATCAACGTACAGCAAATGTCAATAAGGTCCGCTCCTGCAATTGTTAACACCACAGACGCTTTAATTACAACCATTTCCCGCTTGATGTGCGAACTAGCTTTTTTACGGTTTGATCTCCGGAACGAAATCCCTTGTCATTCACATCCGCAGTATATTTTATTATCTCTATTACCATCGCACTAAAGGATCCCTCTTACGGCTTCACATATTGCCACCGAATGCCCTACAGCACCTCATAACAATGCAATTTTATAAATCACTTCATAATCCAAGAATGTGTCATTCCTCATATGATCCAATAATTCACAAGAGGGGCGCCCTTAATTC
This sequence comes from Eristalis arbustorum, assembly GCA_916610145.1. Classification (NCBI taxonomy): domain Eukaryota; kingdom Metazoa; phylum Arthropoda; class Insecta; order Diptera; family Syrphidae; genus Eristalis; species Eristalis arbustorum. The sequence goes on from OU744318.1 coordinate 57,888,627, forward strand.
ATCCGCCGTATCTATCAAACTGACAGCACATACACACTCAAAACGAGCACGTCGCCCAACTGTAGTAGTAATATGGAGAATGTCAGCCCCACAATGCCGCTGATGCAGTCTCCCTTCTGCAGCGCACAGTCAACCTCCATCATCTTTGCTATCCGCACATATCGCCGTTCTAGGACAATGACTGACATGAAATTTATTTCCCGGACTTTATTTACTTATTTTTTCGCCGGCGGAGTGAGCGGAACCATTTCCATTCGCCCATCATCATCCATCGACTCATTCAATCTACGCGCAGGGAAGCGGGCAGGAGGGAAATGAGGACACAGCAAAAATACCATAGAAAGGCATGATATGTCGACGTTGTCACTGAGATGTCATCCGCATTAAATATAGTATGTGTGTACGTAGTTTTTTTTTACTCCTCAAAGAACATCCCTGCCGAACAGGAGGACATTTTTTCCAGTAGTCCTCCTCTGAATATTGGTCTGTTGTTTGTGCTCGCGTGCGTGACGTGTTTGGCTATGCGACGAAGGATACGACAAATTCGTGTCCTGACAAATATTTATTTATATTTATGTGGGCATGTCAAGAGTCATTCATATTTACGACACTACTCAGACTTTGCACGTGCCAGTGGGCAGTACAGAAGGTTTTATTAAAAGTTTGTCTGCAACCGATAGCCGTCATGATGCAGGGAGACGCCGTATCGTTTACAATCTTTTGAGTACTCATGACTTTGGACATTGGAACAATCCGTAACAAATGGGATTCGAAATTTGATCGCACTGAAGTTGTTGTGCCTCAGCAAGAAGTTACTTCTCCTGTCCAAGTGCCCAGTACAATGCCATAAATAATGACACGGAAGGAAGCAGTTTCACAGTCGATGCTCCTACCTGAAAAAGAGAAGTTTAATAAAATCAAAAATAATGCAAACAAGTTACTGTCAGTAAGCTCTTTTTAACCAGTACAACACGCTGCTTACGAGGAAGGACAGTTTCGTCCTTCGTCATCCTCCCTCCACATTTTCCACAGCACCATAAACGTCTCTGAAAGAAGCAGAAGTTCTGTGCACTTTTTTACGAGAAACAAAAATTCTCCCTCCTCCCTAAGACAAATCCCGCAAACTCTCATCTCCTCGAAGGTATTATTACTATTTCCCTGCGAAAGTTTATGAATATTTTACCACATAAAAGTGCAATTTAACGTTTAAACTAAGACAGAAATGCAAAACAAAAATTAAATAAACATTTTCCCAATTAGCAGAAAGGAGAAGCGTACAAAAAATTGTAGGAAAAGCAAGAAAAGTTTATCCAGATTCCTGTTTCATCCACATGATCCAGTTGTGTTGTGTGTAGCCTTAAATGTGTAAATGCACGTGAAACCTTTAAACGACAAAGTTTCTCTTCTTCTCTTGCGGGGAACAACAGACCATGCAAAAAATTGGAATGATGAAGAGGACAAACTTTTTTTTCCAAAATGGTGCAGGCTTACCCTGCCTACTACTCATAGTACGCACGTATGCAATGTGTATATAAATGCATATCCGTTGCAAAAACCTGAATTTAGCAAACCCCGACTGGGTGGTGAAAAAAGCTAAATTTCGTTGCATTTCATATTAAAGAGCGTTTCCCGTACTTTTGATGCAATGTTGATAACTTTATGGAAACTGCCCTGAGGACCACCGTCTTTTTGCAACCTTCCTTCACACAAATGTAGGATTTGCATTGAATATGCATGCCAGAAAAGAGATTCTGTAAATAGCAACAATTTTTTTTCCGAAAAGGCAACACTACTTCTTTAATTCGAATATATTTGAGTAGAAAATGCTTGCCTAAGGCATGCGTTAGTCGAAAATGCTTTAGTCGAAAATCCGTGCCTAAGGTATGAATCAAACTTATAAGCGTTTTTGTAGAACCCAGTCTGATCGTCCCACAAAACTGTCGGTTCTATTTTGTCTTCCCTTTGTCTACTTCTAGTGCAATTCACTCTTTTTTTGAGGTTATAAAGGGAAAAGACCAACACAAAGGCCAACATTTAACGGCTCATAAGCTAATATGAGATAGCGAAGTATGGCCGATGTTATATCTAAAGGGTGATTCATCAAACAGATAAATTTAATGTTAATTATCGGTTAAAAGAGCAATCATGGCATTTACTTTTTGAAAATCATGTCAAGTAAATGGGAATGGGTACCACATAAGCCAGAAAAAGACGGAGTACCTGTGCTGCCCTTTCTCCGATCCACTCAGGCCTATTCCAGATATTTTGTTTAATGGAAAAGTGCTTCCCAAGTGCTAAAAGTTCAAATATTTAGGATCTATGATCAATAGCGAGGGAATCTGGGATGACGATGTCCACCAGTAAGCGATGGATGAAGTGGATGGTGGGAAAACTCAGCCATCTTCTGTGACCGGCCTTACACCGCAGTTGTGCGTCTGCGGCTCACATACGGTACACATTGTTGGACTGCGTACAATAAGTATGAGAGCAACTTAACGGCAACTGAAATGAAGATGCTTCGCATGACTGCGGGATTAACAAAGCTCGATAGAATAACAAGTTCAAGGGTCCGAGGAAGTCCCAAAGGTTGTAGGCACTTTCAAAGAAAAAAACGAAAATGTGCTACGCGCACTCATATTATATCTTGACACCCTGTGTGTTCTTCGAGACATGCATTCCTGTGTTGGTGTGTCATTTTAAATTTATTTAACACTGGTCGCCCGATTGTCCCGCTTACCTAGGTCTATTTAACCCTGCGCGAAATAGATTACGGGAGAGAAATAAAGAGTGTTCCGCAAAACCTCCAAAGAGGTTAAACCCATCAAAAGAGAGATCCTTCGATCCCCGTTAAAATGGTACTATCAATAAACGTTCCAACGCAAGCGCGAAAAGCCTTAAAACTCCTGGATCACAAAAATGCAAGAACACCACACACATTTGATCGGCCTAAGTATTAGGGACAGGAAGGCCTGCCGATATTTATTGAGGTCGACTCGGTGAACTCTACAGGCGGACCAGTAGGGATGCAGTAAGGATCTGATTCCCATACGTCGGATCATAACCACGTTGTTCAAAAGAAAGACGAAGATTTCATGTCAATTTGGCTATGATTACGTCTGACCTGGTAGATCGTCCTCGCGGATAACACGAGTAATGTTGGCTTCCAAATCGCTTCAATCGCATCTGACTCATTCCTGATGATCTGAGATTTGACGCATCCCAAGAGAAATTAGTCCAAATATGTGATAACGCACGATCTAGGTGCCCAATGTACCGTAGGAAAACGTGAAATTAAGTGCTTACCCAAATGACTTCTCAACAAGTACATTGTTTCGCACGCTGTACTGTTCGCGTCGCTGTCTTGTTGAAACCAGAGCTCACCGAGACTAAAACACTTAGTCGAATACGCCAAGCCAAGCTGGTAAGAACGACGTAGAATCGATTCGTTACGGTCCTTGCGAAAACTCCCAACTAATAAACAACTATAGTCGCTTTAAAGCTTACTGGATGTAGTCTAACCGGGCGAGTATCATTCACTAATGTAATTTTAGACTCAAATTTGCGAATGGTATTGGCAACAGTGTTTTCAGTAGGTCGATTATGTGCATCGTATGGTCCCCGAATCGAACGAAAAACAATACAGCTGAACAATTTGGAGACGCTGTTGTCGTATGATTCCTTCCATGATGACTTGCAAACGATATTGAACAAAAATGATAAAGCAGTTTGATAGGAGTCAGCCGTGATCCGCGAAAAAAGGCTTGAAAAATCAGACCTCACGATCAATCACCCTTTGCAAAGTGGAATCCACCATGCCTCATTACTCAGCTTATCATACTTTGTCATCCGACAACAGTAGATTTTTTGGATTCTAAACGCAATGTTTCTATGGCCTTGGCTCTTAACTCTCATCCGATTTTGATTCGAGCAGTGTATTCTTAAATCAAAATGTAACATCCGAAATTAGATATCACTAATACGACATTGATTTGTTCTCCATTAAAATGTTGTTTTACTAGAACGAGTCTACAGCCCGTAGAGGAGCCTAGCTTCTCAGCAACCACTCGTGAGGTGCGTACAATTGGTCTTTCACGAGTGGAAGGGACCTACACTTTTATGCGGACTCCAAACGGGAAAATTTGTCTGTTCATGCAGACAGATGAACACTTTGAGATTGTCAATAACTCGAAACAGGTAAGACATTTTTTTTGTACCAGGAACTTAGCCGTCGAGTTCGATGCACATACACACAACGCCCCGATTCACCAAACGTCATATTACTTGTTATATGTATGCTCTAAAGTTCAGCTTTGATATGGGAGCGATGAAAGATTATTCCATTCATAGTCATATTTGCCAAATCAGTAAGATTTATTATTCGTAATTTCATATTTGACAGAAAACTGCGCTTAATTAACTTGGTCACTTTGTGTTCCATACACTAAGACCTGATTTATGACTTGATGTACACATAAATCAAGTGGCGCTAAAGTCCGAGGTGGGCTAGTTTCTACAGCAATAAACTGTGTTGGGCGTGCAGGTGTTCTGCCACATTACGGTCCTACAGTGTTCCTCGGACTGCAAAAGGCAGTGTGTAGCGAGGTTTTGCCTGGCAGTTGTACTCTCGGCGTACTGTCAGTGATTCTAGAGATGGAACTTGTTTTCGTCTAGAATTGACCCACAGTCCTTGGGTATAAGAACCCACGCACTTACGCGCCACACAGTAAGGTTCGACATGGATTGGTCGCTCTGAAATTCTGACATATTCTTTGAACCCAAACGAAATACCTAATTTTAGTAAGCAAAATCCAATTAGCCCTCGATAGATAAAGAAAGACACAGTCCATTACAAGCATTCTGCACATAATTTGATTGTCTCATTTCTTTAACCTAGCGTATACACAGCACTTTCAAAAATCCAACTATTCCTTTTCAAAAGATCATTTATTTTCACACCACAGTTACTGCAAAGCACCTCTAATGCACTTCAAGTACTCTGCTCACATCCTACCCACTTGCACATTAAACCTTCACATCTTCCTGACGTTAACTGTTAGCACTGTTGTCCTCATAGCATCGTTGCTACTTCCTAATTCCTCTCGATTAAAAAGACACCCACAACTTCGTTAGAGTGTAGTAAATCTCACAGTTTTTGTCATTTGGCAACTTTGTCTTCTCGCTCAAAATTGTTCCAAATAAACGTGGCAGAAATGAATTGGTTCAAACCCTCTCACTTGTTCACACACATTTATCTTGTCTTCTTTCATTTTTATAAGCACAAAAGTGTGGTGTTTTTAGGGTACTTAAAGAGCAGCTCATAAAGTGAGATTCTACTCCTTTTTGTGTGGCTGAAAATGTTTTAGTAATTCTAATAAACTGGAAACAACCTGCTACCCAGTTCTAATAGATGTTCTCATGCATTTTTTCGTCGTCCGGGAGGGCATTTAAGGAACGTCTAGCCCCCATTAATGGAAGTGTGGATGCTTACATATTACGCTTCACGTTTAAAATTCGTAACGCTGAATTGGGTATCGCAGCTAACACAAACGCGAAGCAGTCTCATATCCATTCACCCCAGCGGTGCTCTTTTGAACTCCTTTCTTTTAAATTTATCTCACCATCTGTAGGGAGTGGTTATAGTTAGATGGATTTTTGCTAAATATAATGTTGGGTGGTGTATAAAGTAGTCACTTTAAAGCCCTAGAAATGCTGCTGCATTTGCTGTCTTTAGTCATCTAAAGGAAGTCCCCACCAGCTGTTTAAAACTAGCGGAAGGGAAGCAGTTGAACCGACCGATGACTATATACACTTAGATATGCTTGTGAACTTAATCCTGACTGTCAATTAGAATGGCAATATCAGTCGCTGCTATTTCCAACACTCATATCATTCTTGTCGCTTCCTTAACTGCCAGGAAAACTGCTTGAAAACTCTGTCATAATCAAGGATTCTGATGGTATATGATACATGCACTGTATTTTTCGCAAATCGTCGCGCCTCTGCCCTTTAGCGAGTTCAATAAATCTGTGTATGGTCGTATTGTTGATGATATACCACGCGAAGGGTATTGCAAAGTCTCCCTTTCGATTTGGTATATTTGTTGCCTATACTTGATTGAGCCATCTTTCTTTCCAGCAGTAATCTGCATGTAGAGGCCATTAACGTTTTCACATGGCCTTAGGCGTTTCCTCAAGTACATCATATTAAAAGTTCACCAGTCGTTGAGGACTAGTGCACATCATCTACACGTTAGTTCATGTAGTTTACCAGTATTTTACATGGATACCTAGGTAATATACATTCCTGTTCTAAAGAAGATTAATCCGGTAGCTGAAAAATTCCATACATCTAGATGTTACCGCGTGCGATGTTTCATTTGGTCGTACATACCATGGCATGTATGAAACGGTCACGGTTAACTCTCATGATCCATTGTTGGAATTTTCAATACATAATGTGCACGAAGGTTCACCGTCTCTAAGTGCAGGGATTATATTTCTTCTGTAAGGCGGCGTTTGGAGATATGATGGGAACAACAATGGCGGAAGATCATTTCAACGTCTTTGGAAAAGTCTTCATATGTATTAGAGCGGAGATGCTGCAGTTATTTGTTCCGTACTGAGGTGTACTTTTGTCTTCTATCTCTATATGTTTTCACAGGTGCACAACGCTTTAACACAATAACTACTACCTTGATTTTGTTATCCGAAATGATACCATTTTCTTTAAGCTCTAAATTTGTTCTGTTCATATAAGATATATGAGAGGACCTGGTAGACTATGTTCTTATTTCTTCGTTTCACTGGAATTGTTCATTTCTTGTTTTGAAAAAAAAAATGATTTTATAATGTTCAGACTTTGGCTTTATCAAACTTTGAGGAAATAAAATGGTTCCGATTTTCATTGTCTGTCTGCTAGTCCTGGTGCTTGCACTACAGCCCGTAACACAACCCATATTATTATTATTATTATATTATTATCTCAAGTGACTTGGTCTGAAACTTTTGAGCTTTTTTGTACCCAGAACTGCATGTCTGAATCCAAAAATTAAAATAAAAAGAAGAAATGCGTTTCTGGTACGGATGTCCTTTGTCTTGCACTGCCACGTGATCTCCTCAACAGCGTTTCCTCACTTTTGTAACGTAATATACTCATCGCGTTGGGGAGACATACACAAATGCATCCAATTGTATTCGGTTTCTCGGTGCCATCTGCTAAAAATGTACTTCTAGTAGAAACTGCGATATGAATAAGATAACAGCTTAAGAAGTTTGGGGCTTCTTTTAACAATTTTGTGAGCACACCATTGATTTCACTACACATCACAGACTCATTATCAGAATTAAATCCCATAATATTTGTTAACGCTACTTTGAATTTTTTTCGAAAAAGTTTTGTAGTTCCTTATAATTAGCTTCTGCGTTTAACTCATCAAGTTCAATTAAGATGAACAGTTTTCCAGTTCAAAGTGAAAGACAAACAAGTAAAAAGGCGTAGCTTTACAGTACCACCAAACCCCTAAATATGTTCACAAAAAGTACAATTGTATATAATGCCACATGAAAATATTTGTAATTGGAGACTCTGTGTACATATGTGTGCTTCTACTAAAGGGTGATTTTTTAAAAGCTATAGTAGCTATAGAAAGTTTAAAAAAAAACATAAAATTCAGAAATATGCATGAAATCTTTATTTGAATCGATAGTACGGTCCATATAATTTAATGTTTGAAGATCATTTCAAGCAATGTTGATCTCGACTGCGCCTCAAATGGTCCATCAGCTTAGTCCAATTCCGGCATACTCTTTCCAACACTTCGGCCGGCATCTCATGAATGCTTCAATGTTGTCTTCCAATGCGTCAATTGATGCAAGCTTGTCTGTATGGACATGAGCTTTAACATAGCCCCATAAACAATAGTCTAAAGGCGTTAAATCGCACGATCTAGGCGGCCAATTGACAGGTCCCGAACGTGAAATAAAATGTTCACCGAACTCGCCTCTCAATAAGTCCATTGTTGCGCGTGCTGTGAGGCATGTGGCACCGTCTTGTTGAAACCACATGTCATTCAAGTCAAGCTCTTGCATTTTAGGCAAGAAAAAGTTGGTTATCATCTCACGGTAGCGCTCACCATTTACATTTACGTTACGATTCGCATCATCTTTGAAGAAGTACGGTCCAGCCCATAAGGCGCACCAAACTGTGACTTTTTCTGGATACATTGGTAGCTCTTGCTTCTGGCTGATATTCACTCCAAATCAAATTCTGCTTATTTACGAACGCATTGAGCCAAAAATGAGCTTCGTCGCTGAACACAACTTTTCGGTAAAAATTGTATACTCGGCCAACTTTCCAAGAGCCCATTCACCAAAAATTTTACGTTGCGGTAGGTTCTAAGACGATTCATGGATAAATTATAGACCAAACTGAAGATGTTTGACAGTGAAACAAAACACGAAACGTGAGTCAGCTGATTAAACCAGTGTTGCCAAAAAGATAATAGCTAAAAAATCACCCTTTACGAAGGGAGGGAACGCTGCTCCGCAATCTGCTACTAAAAATGTGCAGCAAGCAGCTGAATATACGAACAAGTCAGTACATCTGTTGTGTTACGCTGATGACATTCACTATGAGGGGCATTCCCAACGTTCCAACAAGGCATGATTGAACTTTAATCTTATGAAACATCTTGAGTCAAAACTGCTAACTCGGAGCACCGAACTCTTATTTTGTTGCTTCTGCTGTAAGGAGCCGAAAGATAAATGCAAAACTAGTAGACAGATAGAAATCCCTCGCTTTTCCATTCTCTCAAAAATCTAAGTCTAAAGCTTGTGCTATTTACGTGGCCACATATATGTAGACACAACTGAAATGCCACCTGAACTAAATCATCCACTCCCTGATATCTGTGATCTAATAACGAGTCATGGCTTTGACATTCATTTCCGATACGGTGACCTCATTCAATCGACCTGCACATTCTTTGTCAAGGACGGCACCTTGAAATTTGATTCGCCCAATATTTTATTGCTGCAGCAAATATGCACAGCCCACATAAAATAAGATTTCGGTCTGTTCATATTAATTTTATTACTTTATCTTTTTTGCCGTTGTGTTTTCGTGAACATACGGAAATGGTTTGTTGTGGTGTTTGTGAACCACAAAGCTTGAATACTGGTTTCTATTCTATCCCTTCCTGAAAGCATAAGCATCATAGTACCTCGCCAAAAGCACTCTGCCATAACAATAAACCTATTAACCATCTAGTTTGTAGTCTAAATTGTGCAACCTTCAAGATCGGTATGGTTTTCCCCTTCTTTAGTTTGACACTGTTTTTCTTAGTATGCACATTTCAATAGATATTAGGTGGGTCAGGTTGATCATCGAAATCGTGCGCAAACTTGTCTCTACGTCTCAGTTGTTTACGGAATACGTTGACGGAATACGAAACGGACTACTAAAACGTTCAAGATTCGCTTTCTCTTGTGTGACAACTGTAACGCATCCTACCAACCAAAAACACCCAAAGAGGCATGCAGCCGCCATGAATTCATTATTGCTACTACCACTGACAATAATGTAAGCCAATGGCGCACCCTGTCTGCTGTTTGGCAATGAATGAATTCCCAACTCCATTATTTCATTACTTATTCGAATAAGGCACTCAGCATCCAAGTGCGGGTTGAACCAGTTAACACAGTAACTACTGTCATTTCGGTGATTGTTATTGCATATTTTTTTGTGGCCGCGACGCGAGGTATAAACTTTATTTGCCAGAACTACAGCCGTAAAGAACGCACTGCCGTGCCTATAAAGTTGATAAATAAATCCTAAATTGTTGTGAAACAGGTTTCATGGGGCGCAGAGAAAAACAAAAGCACAAATTTGTGCGCCATATGTCCCTTACCTGATATAGTTCATGCTCTGATGCCATAAAGCGGAAGCCAAAGGACGTAAACCCCCCCAAGATGTGGTTTTATGGTGCTACCACAACCGTATCAGTGAACTTTATTCGCTACAACGAACTGAAAGAAGTAAATTCCCCGAATCAAGAGCGTAGTTACGAACCATTGGTTAGTTGTCTCGCAGAGATGCTATTAATTATGCGAGTTTATTTTAGTTGCCCCTTCGTTGAGCGCGATAACGCCACCAGCCATTGGTGAAAACTATAAAATACTGAAACACTATCATCGTGCGGGGCAAGCGGGGAGTACATATATATTAGTTTTTGAGTTAAAACAGAGAATAACTGGGGATATGGTCTCTTTCGATTTTATAAATAAAAGCTTCACTTATTATTCCATCTTGACTAACTAGAGGTATACCATTTTCTCTTTCCAGATCACATTGAAGAGGACTGCAGAGAGATTCAATGTCCACATACGGAAATAGATTGTCCATCAGACAGCGAGCTGAAGAGCGGCGATGACGACAACATATTCGACAAAGTTCCCAGTGAGCTGATCCCTTTCGAGTTGTTTTCTGGCTTTGCGTTGGAAACATCCACACAGCCACAGCATGAAGTGCACAAACGAAGTTTCGATCACTTCAAATATAAAAACTATCAGTCCCACAGGATTTCGAAGCGAGAATCAGGCAACTCCCATTTGGAGGCTGCAATCAAGAGGTGCTGTCCAGAGTCGCAGTGTATATGCAAGGAGTGTGACGGAGTTCCCAAATGTCAAGCTGGGGAGATGGTGGTTCTGGAAAAGGAAGGAAACGCACTACCTGGCAGCTGCTGTTCGACGTACAAGTGTGTTCCGGCGTTAGAGTGCAGTGCTACAAGTGAACCAAAAGTGCCCTACTACAAGGACGAATGCACAAAGTGTGACTGCTATGGTGGGCTCGAACTGTGTCAGAAGCTGTGCGAGATCAAATTGGACGAGAGTGCCAACAATTGCTACTCTGAATATCTGAGTAGGCCAATGTTGAACGGCGACACCTGGCGTGAGGATCAAGATTGCACGGAATGCAGGTGTGAAGATGGCGAAAGCCAATGCCAGGAGTCCATATGCGACCCTGTCGACTGTCCGAACCCTGTTAAGGTTGCGGGCCGGTGCTGCAAAGTATGCCCACCAACACAGATGCCAACTACAACTTCAACAACATCACCAACTGATGAACCGCAATCAACCTCCAGCCCTACAGTACCACCAACGGAAAGCACTTCAGTAAATTTGCCCACTACGGAAGTGCCAATACAAAAATCAACACCCAGCGACAGAATAGATGATATAGATGTCTTGCCGGAAAGGGATGACAACGATGTCAATTCCACATTCAGTACACCAAAAGTAATAAGCAGTTTGGGACTGTTCGAAAAGTATGGATACATTACATACATTATTCTCGCAACGATCCTTGCCGTGGCTTTCGTTACTCTGCTCAGCTGTATGATTTGCATGCATCTTCAGAAGCAGAAGAAAAATAAGTCAATGTACTCGACCATACCCTGCTTCGAGTCGAATCAATCGTCCAGTGAGGCATTGGCTTAAGAACCCCAGCGCTCTAAAACCTGAAAATTAAATTTAATATATTAGTTATATTATTTTCTTTTATTTTATTTTTTCCTTTTCCAAATTTGCTGCCTCATTTTGATAGATATGTTGTAGCCGCTTGCATACTCATTTTTATTTTATTTTTTAATTTGTTTATCCCCTCATGTATCTATTTATTATCAGTTATTAGCGTTACTCTTTTAAAATTATTTTGTGTAATAGAAGTTTATGACCCTGCAACCGTACCCTAGCTATCTCTCGGAATCAATAAGCACACAATGTGTACAATGTGTACTCCTATCTCCATACCGGAGAGGAAACCATGCCTTTTTTTACCACGGACATACAACCCAGAATGAAAGACTACTGATAATTGATACACGTCCATAGACAAGCTCACGCACGTGCCACTCAACCGAACTGACCGATAGGCGTCTTGACTCATGCGTATCCAGTCGTACATCTTATCTTATCAAGGAGCTATTAGTTCGCCACAACAATGAATAGGAAACACCTTGAGACATGTTTTCATTCTTGCAATCAGCTGCGTAAACGTGTACTTTCAGAGGTTCCTTCTGCGCAATCAGAAATGTCTTGAGAGTCAAGATAAAATTCTTTAAAAGTCATCACCTTTTGCAACAGACGGGGGCATTTCAGCCGCCACCGCCGAGTGCCAGTGTGGTTTTGTTGTAGCCACTCAATGTCAAGTTAAGCACAATTAGCACTCAGATAAAGAGCTGCTGGCCTGTTTAAACTAGAAGCAGCCATTATCGCTTCCCAGTCATGACTAAAAATAAGTAAAAAAGCATTCTAGTCAAAGACGTTATCACACAATACTTTGCCATAGGTCAATAATTTTCGCTGCTTACTCTTTATAAATGAAAACAATGTATCGAATGATCTGATAAACGCTGTTCTTGTATCCAACCAGTTCGTGGCAGACTAGCACATTCAATTAGACGATCTTTATGCATGCCTGCCATCTTCCAAGTTGATTGAGTCCCAATTAAAAATCGATATATCATACGTTCTATCGAAAATGTTGTCAATATGAAATTCAATGCTGTTTAAGTCGTTCAGACTTAGGGTCTTTGTTGAAAGTATGTTGGCGCCACTTAACCACATACTTCCTTACAAAATTCACTCCACAGCTGTTGTTGTCTTGTGTTGAGGAGTGTTTCAGGTGCTCTTGTATGAGCATGTCAGTGCCCACTTGCCAGTTGTTATCGTTTGTCAATTTGACCTATCGATATCTCACTCTCATTTTTTGCGCAAAAGTAATTTATTACTTTGCTTACGGACTTAATTATAATTTATTAAAGATTCGCGCCTTACTTTAAATTATATTTCTTGTGCCTCACTGTTCAGTCCAGTCCTTTTGTGGCTGACAATTTAATCTCGATGATTATCTTCTGCACACGTTTCGATATGATTTGGCTCCACAAAAACATTAAACGAACCGCGCATCTTAAAATTTTCTCTTCTATCGACTATTTAGCATCCAATCAGACTTCAGCTGACATTACACAATCTGATTATAAAATTGCCTATGCCTCCTTATTATTTTTATATTCTTATTTATTGGAAAAAAAAAAACAACATTAAAATACATTTAATTGTGATGTGATAGAAAAACTACTAGATATATATAAATATTTCATAAATTATTTAGTTTACTATACAAAAAACAAAACAACGTTCGATGGAAAAAAACAACTGAAAAATAAATATTTTGTATTAATCCGAAAAAGTATTGAAGTTAGTGATAATTTTTTATAAGTATAATTACAAATTAAACACAACCATTAAATAAATGAAACAAAAACAAACAAAACGCCAGACGAAAAAGCAATCGAAGTTATTCCACATTTGCGTAGACCGAAGTAGAAGTAATATTAATTATTAAACTTAACGAACAAAAATTATATCGGTATATTAATAACAGTTAATACCGTATCAGATAGAAAAAATCTACTAACATATCTATTTGTATGTAGTATGTACGAAAATTTAAATGTAAATCTTTATCACTAAATTGTATAAATTTTTCTAATTTAAATTTATTTTCTTTTCTTTATTTTTCTTAAGTGATGATATTTTTTGATGACATTACAATTTTATTATTTTTATATGATTAAAAAATATATTTACCTCCTCCCATTGGGCCTGAGTTTAGCTGTGTCAGACGGCGTAGAACACAGCAATGTGGATGCTTCCGCGATCTCATTGACGCCGAGATAAATTCTCATGTTTTCTGTCCGCTGACCCAAAGGACTCCATGGAGGGCGGTGATTGATTGACTGATTGAAAAAAAAAAACAACCAGAATAACAAAGTTTAATAAGAGACATTTTTTTTACCTTGCAATGAAATATGTTGTATCATGTGTATATATTTAAAATTATGTTCATTTAACTGGTTAAGTGTTTTTTTCTTCTTTTTACATACCTGTATACATGTTAGTAAGTTTATGAAGATAACACGTTCATAATTAAAAACAATATTAAATAAATATAAGACGCGAAATAAAATTCAAATATAATGCTGTTGTTTCATTTGATGAAATTGATGGATTGGAAGGCTTTTCCTGGGTGTAATTCCACTTTACAGCAATGCACTGAGCTGACATTTTGAGTTTATCGTGGTAAGTAGTATTCTTTAGGGAAAGATCACTTGTTTGGCAATCTATTTTACAAGTGAACGAGGCGACTCTACCACAAGAAGTGAGCAGAACTGTTGCTGTTGCTGTTGTAGAGTAAAATGAGTATAAAAAAATTAATTGAATAAAAAACAAAGGACTTGCAAAAGTAACTCTTGAACTCGGATGTTAGAATAATATTTTTGAACTTGTATTGGAAAGCAGCCATTTTGTGTGACTAAAGGTTTATTTTTGACTGTGGCCAAGAGTGTTGAAAATTTCAAAAGTTGGCCAAGAATATGTACAAACAAAAAATAAAATATTCAGTCGAATCATCACTAAAGGTAAATGTAAAATTCCATTTGCACTTCATAGTCAAAATGAGTATATGTCAATTGAAGCTTACAAAATAGATACTTCTGAAGAGTCATCAGTTCAGCAGTCGCACACAATTTTTTAGTCAGATCAAGCAGCGTCCTAAATGTTTGAAAAGAAGAAGCAATCGAGACTAATTTTGATACAAAAAAATGATTTCTGGATGGTTCTACTATTTGGGATGGACCTGCTTCTAGCCTCTCCAGCAACCACTCATGCTGTAAGCGGTACTGATCTTTCATTGCATTTGAGGAGGATCGTTTTGCAGTCTACAAAGAGCTTTTTCTTATGAGACACTTCGGAGTGGACTCTGGCCTCAACCAACGAGCGTCTCCAACTAGCGCGATGTCTGCATATCCTATTAGACTTGGCTGTACCACATTAGACATGAGAATCAACTGTTTCTATGTGCCACAGGTTCGAATTGAAAGGCTCTTTGGGCTCTAGGTAAGTTGCAACCAAAGCTATATAATCTCCAGCCGCACCTATTCACTACTTCACTGTAACAACATATGTCTCAATGACAACACAAGCAGTCCAGTTACAAAATATTCCCATCGTCCACCCCAGGCTACTACTAACTTTTCTGCATTGAAGCTTGTGACAGGCGCGATCTAGTAAAGAACATTGTTCCCGAAGAACATTTTTTTTTAAATGGATGTCGCTCAATTTGTCTACATCACTTAATCCATCCAGACCAGACCACTTTATATCCAATGTGAACTGAATCTTCTTCTTCTTCTTTGTGTGGCGCTACAGTCCGGGGTGGACCTGGGCCTCAACCAACATGCCTCTCCAACTAGCGCGATCCCTGGCTAGCTGTCTCCAGTTTCGCACACCAAGTTGGTTGAGGTCCTTCTCCACTTGGGTGCGCCACCTTAAACGCGGACGTCCTCTGTTGCGTTGCCCGACAGGTTCGGATTCGAAGATTCTTCGGGCCGGAGCTGTGGTGTCCATACGCTCTACATGACCTAGCCACCGTAGGCGTTGGATCCGTAGACGCCTAACTAGGCTCATGTCGCTGTACAGCCCGTACAGTTCGTGATTGAATCTTCTCCTCCAGAACCCGTCAACACAAACAGGACCAAAGATCGTGCGTAGAACTTTTCTCTCAAAGAGACCAAGGACTTCTTCATCCGCTTTCGAGATTGTCCATGCCTCCGCGCCGTATAGCAGGACTGGGATGATCAGAGTCTTATATAGAGTCAACTTGGTTCTTCGAGAGAGGGCTCTATTACTCAATTGCCTCTTGAGCCCGAAGAAACAGCGGTTGGCAAGAGTTATCCTACGCTTGATCTCGGTACTGATGTTATTAGTACAGTTTACTCCGGAGCCGAGGTAAGTGAAGTCCTTGACTACCTCGAAGTTATGGCTGCCCATTGTGACGCTCTGTCCAAGACGTCGATGTTGTATGTCCTTTTTTGAGGACAGCATATACTTCGTTTTGCCCTCATTCACCGCCAGACCCATTTTAGCCGCTTCCGTCTCAATGTTAGCAAAAGCCTCACTGACGGCTCGCTGAGTTCTGCCAATCACGTCAATGTCATCGGCGTATGCTAACAATTGCACGGACTTCTGGAAGATCGTGCCTCTAGTGTTGGCGTGTGAGTTTCGCACGATCTTCTCCAGGACGATGTTAAAGAAATCACATGACAGCGCGTCGCCTTGTCTAAAACCTTTTTTGACATTGAAGGTCTCGGTGAGTTCGTTACCGACCTTGATGGAGCAGCGAGAGTTCTCCATCGTCATCCTGCACAGCCTGACGAGTTTAGCAGGAATGTCAAAACTAGACATGGCGTTGTATAGCTCGTCTCTATGCACGCTGTCATATGCGGCCTTGAAATCGACGAACAGATGGTGAGTGTCGATTTGCATTTCTTGGGTCTTTTCCAGGATCTGCCGTAGTGTGAAAATTTGGTCAGTTGTGGACTTTCCTGGTCTGAAGCCACACTGATATGGACCTATCAGATTATTAATGAATGGCTTCAGGCGGGTACACAAAACGGCAGAGAAGATCTTATACGCGATGTTAAGAAGACTGATCCCTCGATAGTTGGCGCAGTTGAAGGGGTCTCCTTTCTTGTGGATCGGGCAAACGATACTGAGATTCCACTCGTCGGGCATGCTTTCCTCAGACCATATCTTGCAGATGAGCTGGTGCATGCGCCCAACCAGATCATCTCCAGCTGCCTTAAATATTTCAGCGGGCAGACCGTCCGCTCCAGCAGCTTTGTTAGACTTCAGTCTTGATATTGCTACCTTGACCTCGTCTAAGTCTGGGGGACGGTATTCACGTCTGTCATCGTCCAGATTGAGTGGAACATTCTGCCTGACAGCGGTATTTTGGTCCTCATCGCCGTTTAACAGTCTGCAGAAATGATCTTTCCAGATTCTCAGTATCGACTGC
Organism: Eristalis arbustorum; assembly: GCA_916610145.1. Lineage (NCBI taxonomy): Eukaryota > Metazoa > Arthropoda > Insecta > Diptera > Syrphidae > Eristalis > Eristalis arbustorum. Next base: position 57,905,544 of record OU744318.1, read on the forward strand.
GACTCTACTACCAGATGTCCATTTCCATCCCGACAGGCTTCTGTCCGAGTTTTATATCCATTGGATAATTGTTTTACCCTTTGATAAAACTTTCGGACGTCATTCCTGCCATAACACCTCTCCATCTCCTCGACCGCGCGCTTCTCATGCTTTTTCTTTTTTCTTCTGAGAAGCCGGTGCTCTTCCCTTCTCTTCTGTTCGTAGAGCTCACGAACAGCCCTCGTTGTTCGATGCAGCGTTGCCTTGTAGGCCTCCTGTTTGGCTGCATGTGCCTGCCTGCACTCGTCGTCAAACCATGGGTTCCTTCTAGGTGGTGTCGTAAAACCCAGAACATCAGTGGCAGCTTCTTCGATGGTTTGTGCAGGCGGCGTCGAACTAACAGAGAGTTTCTGGGAGACTCGGTCGGCAAAGATCCTGGCAGTCCGCTGCGATTGTAGCTTTGCGACGTCAAACCGTGGTGTTCGTTCTCGACTCCGTTGTTCTCGTGATATCCTGATTCTTACCTTGGCTACTACAAGGAAATGGTCCGAGTCAACATTGGCTCCTCGGAAAGTTCGGACATCGAGAATGCTGGAGGAGTGTCTGACGTCGATCGCAACGTGATCAATCTGGTTGACGGTTGATTGATCTGGGGACCGCCATGTCCCTTTATGGATGTTGAGGTGTGGGAACCGCGTGCTAGCAACAGAGAGGTTACGTCCCATGACAAAGTCCACCAGCCTTAGTCCGTTACTGGACGTGGTGTCGTGTAGGCTGTGTTTCCCTATGACTTTAGCAAAGATTTCTTCTTTACCCAGCTTAGCATTGAAATCTCCTAGAACGATCTTGGTGTCAAAGCTGGGGCATTGATCGTATGTTCTTTCTAGGAGATCATAGAAGTCATCTTTGCTACTATCATCTTTGTCCTCTGTCGGGGCGTGGGCGCATATCAGGCTGATGTTGCCGAATGTAGCCTTGATGCGGATTGTTATGAGGCGTTCGCTTTTACAGTCAAAGCTTAAGACTTTTTGCCTAAGTCTGCCTCGAACAACAAATCCACATCCAAATAAGCGCCTCTCTCTGCTGCAATCACCGTAGTAGATGTCGCAGTTTTTCATCCTCTTCTTGCCCGGCCCATTCCATCGCACTTCCTGGATGGCGGTGATATCTGCTTTATAGCAGTCAAGGGCCTCCGCGAGTTCTTCGGCTGCACGTGGCCTGTTAAGAGACCTCACATTCCACGTGCAGAACCGAAAAGCATGGTCATTTGTTCGTTTGCTGGGGTCGTCAACAGTAGATCGGTCAGTATCCGAGGCAAGTAGTCGTCTCTGAACAAAATTTTTTTTACGTGGTGAGGGTGTTAACCCCACGCACAACCCCCAGCTGGGAGGCCAGGCCCATTTATTTTACCCTTGGGCGAAGGGTCCGGATGACTCCGGTATCGGTAACCTCGCTGAGGTTGCGAGTGCCGCCGTTGACCCTACACGATAGGGTTCCTCCGTCGCCAACTCTACTCCAAAATCCCGATATGACCTTGAAGGCATCCTTTTAGATCTGAGCTCCGAATATGTCAGAGTAGCTCTAAAAGGAGGTGTACCAGGTAGCTCTGGATGTCGCCGTTGGCTAATCTGATGATAAGCTCCTCCGCCGCCATCCGTAGAGAAGATGAGCCCTGATACAGACTCATCCACTCTCCCCCTCTCTCGTTTGCAGCCGCCAATGACGTCCCACGGGGGTTGGGTACCCCATCTTCAGTCGAAGGTGCTCGGCTCCCGGATTTCACCACGGGGAGGTGAGAGTAGGAGTTCATTGACAGAGGCTAAGTGCAGACGCCTGTGCCTGCATAAGTCGCTTGTCAACGCTTCGAAATCCGTGAACTGAATCTGCGATCCTTAAAAAAATGTGAATTTATTAACTATGCCAATTATAGAGGGATAAGTCTCCTAAATATATCCTAAAAGATCTTTTCTGCCCTTCTGTGTACACGCCTGAAGCCCTACGTTAAGAGCCGATTGATCAATATCAGTGCGAGTTTAGGGCAAAGAAATCCACTATATAATATTCACATTACAGCAGATCTTGTCCCCGGAGTTTCAAGCTGATACCCACCACCTATTCGCGACTTTAAGGCCCCGTATGACAGTATTTATAGAGACGACTCGTCCGTCTTTGCAGAATGACGATGGAAAACGCCTGATGCTCCGTCAAGGTCGGTAAAGATTGTACCGAGACCTTTGATGGATTAAGACAAGGCGACGCACTATCATGCAACTTTTTTAATATCACTCTCGAGAAGATTGTGCGGAACTCAAATTTCTAAACCAGAGCAACGATCTTCCACAAGTCTGTGCAACTGCTCGCATGACATTGACATCATCGGAAGAACACAATAGGCTTTAAGTGGGGCGTTTGTGAGCATCCAGAAAAATAAATTAAAATACGCAGTCGCTACGCCGAATTATATATTCGTCATGATTTTGTTCTGTACATCCTCATTCGTCCAGATGAAAGGCCCACTTCACTACACAAAATAAGTCTGCAATTTGAAGTTGATGCAGTTCATTAGCATTGTGAATGGGGGTGCTTGTCCTGTTTGTGCAGTCAACAGTATACAAATTAATCGATTTAAATTTTTGCAATATGGTAAGCTTGTGAAAACAACCTTCTTATTATTATTTTTTTTATCCTAATCTGGCTTTTAAAGCTGGATAAATGTGTTTTTGTGTAGTTGTCCGTGGCTTTGTGAGTATGTGCGTCAACCCCAATGCACTTGAACCACGACGTCGTAGGTTAGATCCATGGTCTATAGGCCAATAATAATTTTTACCGACCCACATCTTTGGAGTCACTGACATTGCTCAAAGGGAATTTCATGGCTAGAAAGAAATTTGGCCGTTCGACGTCGGCATAAAATCAGGTTTGTATAGCAATATATACACAGACAGTTCTAAGACGAATGACGCGGGAATCTACCCTGACTCTCATTGGTACATACATTGGTATCATAACGCCATAATGCATAGGACCAATGTTTTTCATATTTGTTTAGTTGGATATCTGACTAACGCGTTAATGCATGATGAAACAGAATTAAATACAGGGTATTGTGCACCAATTGAAATAACTTGCTAGCACTCCAAATATAACTAATCGATGATAATCATTATTATGTGGTACCCAGTTACTCGAAAGTTTTTCAAAAGAAATAAACACATACAATTCAGAAAAAATCAATGAAATCTTTATTTGAATCGATAGTATGGTCCATATGATTTAATGTTTGAAGATTTTTTCATGCAAATGTTGACATTGACTGCGCCTCAAATAGTCCATCCGCTTAGTCCAATTTTGGCATACTCTTTACAACATTTTGGCAGGTATCTAACGAATAAATGCTTCAATGTTGTCTTCCACTGCGTCAATTGAAGCGGGCTTGTCTGTATAGACATGAGATTTAACATAGCGCCACAAAAAGTCTAAAGGCGTTAAATCGCACGATCGACAGGTCCCGAACGTGAAATAAAATGTTCACCGAACTCGCCTCTCAATAAGTCCATTGTTGCGCGTGCTGTGAGGCATGTGGCACCGTCTTGTTGAAACCACATGTCATTCAAGTCAAGCTCTTGCATTTTAGGCAAGAAAAAGTTGGTTATCATCTCACGGTAGCGCTCACCATTCACATTTACGTTACGATACGCATCATCTTTGAAGAAGTACGGTCCAATGATGCCACCAGTCTATAAACCGCACCAAACTGTGACTTTTTCTGGATACATTGGTAGCTCTTGTAATGCTTCTGGCTGATATTCACTCCAAATCAAATTCTGCTTATTTACGAGCCCAAAATGACCGACTTCGTCGCTGAACACAATTTTTCGGAAGAAGCGCGCGATGAACTTTCTTAACAGAGCATGCATTTTGATAATAAAATTCAATAACTTGCAAGCGTTGTCCGTTTGTGAAACGATTCATGGTTAAATTATAGACCAAACTGAAGATGTTTGACAGTGAAAGAAAACACGAAACGTGAGTCAGCTGTTTAAAACAGTGTTGCCAAAAAGATAATAGCATCATATATATTATAAAATCACACTTGAACACATCAACAAAGCAAACAAAGCTAAAGCAAATCAAAACGATATGGATTCAAATGTCTTGTTTAATTTGTATTTTTTTTTGTGTTTTGTATCAATAATTCATTTATCTCCGATGGACATAGCCGAAGCAGCTCTCAGCAACCCCAAGCTAACAGACGTGGAATATGCAGGACTGACACAACACTCTCTCAACAATACCATAGCCGCCCTTGCGATGTGGGTTTTGTGCTTTTTTTCCCAAATATGCAACTCAATTCGATTCTATGTATTCTTTAGTGGATCCATGTTGCTTAGGGAAAAGAAACAAAAATCGTCCATTCGAATACAAAGGGTGTATCGTGGTTATAGAATTCGAAAGAAAAATAAGTTCATTCTCCAGTCAATCATCAGAATTCAAAAAACCTGGAGGGGATTCATCGGAAGGAGACGTTATTACCAAATGTTAAGAGACTTGGTAGTGTCGCACGTAAACGCGCACTATTACAGAGCAGCACGAACTATTCAGGCAGCTTATCGTGGATACTACTCCAGAAAATACGTTCATGATCAGGGGAAGTTAACGCAGCTGCGACAAGAGTCTGCTCGCGAACTTCTCGAGTGCGTGGCGATTAAGGCGCGAAAACTTTTAAAGAACCATCAATTGCCGGGTGTATACTCTTTACGAAATTCCATGTAAATATGTGTTTATTGTTCAACTCTCAGATAAATTATAGTTATTTTTTTTTCAAGCTGCCTGAGTAAAGTCGAAAAGCTTATGGAATCACTCCGATTAAAGAGCTACAATGAAAGAGTGAAGGAAACACGCGCCGAGCATGTGAATAAACTCAGTAAGGCATTTGAGAAATCCATGAGAAGCAAATATCACACAGAAATTCCATTTGGAAATTGTTTGAGTGACAAGCGACCGTAAAATCGACAGAAACTTCAACACCTTTTCATCAAATAGACGTTAACAAATCCAAATGCCAACCATTAAATTTGAGCAACGTACCCAAGAATATAGAGTCAATAAAAATAAAAAGCGAGTATGGTCAAACTGAATTTCTGATTTATAATACTCTCTCTTGGAGACAGGGGCTACTTGTTTTTTCGTTCTACTCAAGACCCAACCCCATAAACACTAGACCCGTAAATGGTATTATAGACTCATGTCAATTTGAGCCTTCTAGAGAAGGCTCCATTGCTCAATTGCGTCAAACAAATATCGGTTTTCAGCGTTTGATCAGTACCGACGTTGATTGTGCTAAAAACACACCGCGCGGGTACGTTCATAGAACAGAGTTAAGTACGTAATACAGATCTCCAGACCACACGATCCTCGGCCATCAACTCTATCTTGTCAGGAATCATGCCTAGGTTGGGCTAGGTCCTCTCTGGCTAGCGGCCTAACGGAATCGAATTTAATGCACGCCTTGAAAGTCGTGATGAAGGAAACATTTGTAGCACGTGCTTAAGCCATTGAAGCATAGACCTTGCCGTTGAAACAAGCAGCTGCTTAACATTGATGTCCTCGCGGGCTGCAGAGTTTCTTACCCTATCCCCGAGATGAACTTCCACAATAGCACAAGGTAACCTCATCTCGGCAGCTTGTATTCGTGATCTTATTCCTTCGGTCACTAACCAAATTTCATGACCAAACGTGAGAGTATACTGTGTTGAAACCCCTAACTTGGCTTTGACATCATGATTGGCCTTGTTGATTACAGATCTGCTACGCTTTGTTTTAACAGACGAACACAACGGGCTGTCAGTAGGGCGTTTGTGATCATCGAGCAGAAAGCGGCCAAGATGAAGTTTTCGGTTAATGAGGGTAAGACAAAGTATATGCAGTCTTCAAAAAAAGTCCACCAATACCGAGGTCTTGGACAAAACGTAGACAGCTAACTAGACAGCTATAACTTTGAAGTAGTGAAAAACTTTATCTACCTTGGCTCCGAAGTTAATACAATGACACCACCGCGGAGATAAAACGGAGGATCACTCTGGCAACCGCTGCATTTTCGCACTCGGAAAGATACTGAGGAAAAAAGCCATCTGTCGAAGAGCCAAGATATCCTTTATAAGAGCTTGATAGTCCCAGTCCTGCTGTATGGCGCAGAAGTATGGACACTAACTAGAGTGGACGAGAATATTATTGGCCGCTTGGAGAGAAAAGTCCTTCGAATTATCTTCGGTCCGCGATATCGACCTGGTCAAACGATTTCGAATCTCTCGACTCAGATTGCTAGGTATCGTTGAGCGAATGTACACCAATGCTCCGACCCGGAAAGACTTCGTCTCCAACCCCGAGGGACAGCGCGGTAAAGGAAGACCACGCCTACGGTGGCGCACGCAGCTAGAAGGGGACCTGCATAAGTTAAACGTGTGGGGTTGGAAGCAACTAGCACTAGACCGAGCTAGATGGAGAGGCATGTTGTCTGAGACTCAGGTATGTAGCTGCCATGTTTCAAAATTGATGCAGCTTTGCCATCTCAGAAGTACTCGTTCCATCATTCTTGTAATAGACCCCGAGATGCTCGAACTTCTCCACCTGCTTTAATGGGACTCTATCTACATGTAGAGTACATTAAACAGGCGTGGTGGAAATTACCATAACCTCTAATTTTTTCAGGTTAACCTTTATCCCTGATAGCTTTCCAACTTCCTCCCGAGCTCCTATAAGAAGTTATTCTTTAGCTGCTCGCACAGCCAATTTGGAAGATTGAAGACTTCATACATTTCGGTTTTAACTTGCTTACAGCAAGATCATATCAATATCATTCGAGTATGCAAACTGGACGATGCCTCTAGGCTTGTGACTCTTATACGATCTTAATAAGAATGATGAAGATGACACATGATTCCTTAAAGATAGAATGACGAGAGACGCCTTTGTGAGTTCGTAACCGTAATTCACATTCATGCACGATTGGCAGGAATGTTAAATCTTAAGATTACTAGTTGAAATGTCGTAAGCCTTCATATTCTCTACTAATCCCGTAGATCTTAAGAACAGGCAACAACATGCAATAAGAAATCAATACATTTTCGTCCACAGACATTTTGGGAAAAAAGATATTTTCTTTCGTGTGTTTTTTCGGGAGGCAATTTAAAGGGATGTGATAAGCCTACGCCCTCCACTGCTGTTTGGTCCTCATCCTGTCCCTCTGTCGTACATTTTGTTCAACGCTGCTCTTTCAAAACGCTGCTCGTAACAAAAATTAATTATTGAACAAAAACTACTTCTTTTAGTTTTCGTGCTGAATTTTGTTCATTAATTTCTTCAATTAGCTGACTGGTAGGAATATCAAACATCGTCTGTGCTGCCACGTTTTTTGATGAATTGTGAAGCGCCACTGATCGTTTTTTTTTTTTGTGCGTTTATAATTTATAATTTAGACGTATACACCTATTGTTTTTCTTTTTTTTATGCGAGGGTAGGTGGAAATCTTCATAAGGCACTATGGCGCACATATGTTCAAACATAGCGAAAGAGATTTTAACCTCCCTTCAAATAAAATATATTTCCACTACAACTAAGTCTTACGCTTATCCAGCAATTTTACTTTCTAGGCTATTCGCATTTGGCAAGAAAGTCTCCATTGAGGGTTCTTGCTATCACGGCAACTAAGCGTGGGTTGATTTCACCGTGCTAGGTCAAGGAGTTCAGTCCCTTGAAGACGGCGGAAAGCTTTACTTTCGTCGAGAATTGGAAGGACAGCAGAGTTTATGCGCTCGTATATACTTTCGTATATACCAGCGGTGCATTGACGATGGACCTTAGCACTTTATTTCGAAATGATTTTAGTATGTTTCTATTACTTTCTTTGGTACAACCCCATAGTTTTATACCATACGTCTTGTCTGCTTGTATAAAAGCAATTTGTTGTCAATACATAGTTTGGAATTTGTGCCAATAAGCCAGTACATGTCTTTATATCTTAAGATACATTTTAAAGTTTTTTATTTTGAACCCAACTTTCCGTATACAGTATAATCTCGATAATGTGAACATTTAATAACCAAGAGAGTGTCACTATTGTCATTTTACTACACAGCTTAACTTCAGCCCATTGCTTTGCTCAAAATGGAAATGGCTTAATTGGTCTTAATTTTTTTTTCGGGGGATGTATAAGCTCGTTGTATGGAACAAAGACAATGAAAGTGACACCAACCTGCAACAAAATGGAAATTGTACCAACAAGCTTACTGTTAACATGAAGCAAATATTGTTGTTCACGTTTTGTAGTGTTCATGATTTGTTCTCGTTTTAGAGATGTCAAGCAAAATAAAAATCTGTTTACGTTACCCGGTGTTCGAACTAACCGGTGTTCATGTTAATGAGCGTCTACTGTATTCGTATATTTTAACACATGCCTATGCAGATACACGAAATATGCATTTTTGATCTATTTCAAGCACATGTTAGTTTCACGTACATCTCGTTATCACGCACGCACGTTAAATACCAGTCATTAGTTCTTGCCGCTCGGAAGCTCTGAAGTAAACAATCGAGAGTATTCCACAGAGGTTGGACGACAGATGCATGTCCCTGAACAGTTTGTAGGTTTTTCAATCCCCGACCACTTGCTTTGCTGCCAAACGAGACTCGGCGCCCAACAAGTAACCTTCCTTTCCAAGTAACTTAATGTCTGCCTTTCTAGGAATCCAATCAAACGAAATGATTCATTATGAAACCTCGTATAAAATGTATCGGTTTCGAATATTAAATCGCTTTTGCTGGAGTGTATAGACCGCCGGCGGCTCACCCCAGGGCTAACATTTTTCCAATTCATTGCTAATTCTCCCCAAACACGGAATTTAATATTTTCCAGGAACTACACCCTCCAAGTAACAGCATTCGTGAATTCGCATTCAACTCCATAGCCGCACCATAAACTTGAGATATGATATCACCTCCAGGAGACCCTTAAAAGACTATCAATCAAGTTGATGGCGGCATTCCAAGTAGAACCGGGTAATCTCTCCTAATGCCTAATTACAGTCAACAGCAAGAAGTTCTTCATCAATCTAAGCCGAGATATGCTCGAGACCCTGTCATTAAATTTACATCATTATCAACACCATCGCCGAGTGCTAGTCCAACGTGAATGAATCATAGTAGATACGGAATGGGAATTCACGTATGCGTTAACCCAAAGGGCATTTCAATCGAGCGGAACAATGCAACGCGCCGCGCAACAAATGGCCTTACAGACACGCAACACGCTTCGCTGATTAAGACCTTATTAATATGATGCGAAGCGGTAGGCAGCGAGAGGTGAAGACACAGAACACGCACTCAAACTGAAGATACCATCGCCTATGCTCGACCAGCCCTACCACGACCACTTGTCGGCATTGTCAAGTCGAAGCGTAGAGATGTTAGCGCTTCGTTTTGTCTATTCCCGCCACGGAAGCGGTAACAAGTTGTACGTGGATACTCTGTGGGTTTATTAAGCTGCGCTTGAGGTGGCGTCAGGTATGCACCTCGCCAAAAAGAGAAGAAGCGTTAAGAATGAACAAGAAAAAAAAAAAGAACTCTATGGCGGAGATCTTGCGGGAAAGTTGCCTCCTGTGAGGATTGAACTCACGACACCTGGTTTACAAGACCAGTGCTCTGCCACTGAGCTAAAGAGGCACATAGTTTTCTGCCGTCCAAATACACACTCAGCCCACTTGTCCCCACTACTACTCGGAAGTGTTTGAACTTTGACAGAACATACAAGATGGTTGCGACGTTAGCAATTACTTGTTTGATTGTCTCGAGTAATTCATAAAGCGATGGCGAAATGATAAGCCGATTTTGTTGTAGGATGTAGTTTGCAGGGGAAGTGATATTGTCTGTCAATTGTGTTTGGGAAAAGACCTTCAATGCACTTAAGAACTCAATAGATTATTGACTTGTGAACTTTTGATATTTTTGTGAACGGAATTTAATTGATCGTTGGGAAGCGGATTTGTTTTGCTTAAATTGGGAAACTGTAAGCCGTATTGTTCAGATGGGAATTTATGCAATGAAATTGTACTACAATTGTGCTTTGGCATACTCGGTCTGCGCGATGATCCTTTTCACGGCAAGGAACACGAATAGCCTTTCTTAAAATGAATTACGATTTTCCTGATAACTAGGTGATGAACGCGCAGTTGTTCAAATTCACAATTGTCGTCAAAATGTAAAATGTGAGAGGTGGACATTTTTCGTAGGCTTTGTAATCGTTCTGCTCAACCGAATGGCTTGATACTTAGACCATTAGATAGGTAATTTCACTTACAGTTGTGTTCGTTAAACATAATAAGGAGCGCGACGTTGAAATTGATTCAAATTCTTCCCTGGCAAAAACATCTTCGCGTAGACTGTACAACTTTTAGGTAAATATTCTTACTGTACCTTGCAAGCAAAATCAGCAAATATGCAAATCTGCGCCTCAGTGGTTGAGGATTTTATTTAATGTGACTAGTGACTGTGAACGGAAAAGTGATGTTCAAAAAAGTAGGAGTATTTTGCAGAGAGGAGTTTAATTTCAGTCCACTGGGTCAAACAGTAAGAAGCAAGAACAGCTTTGGTCTTTATAATATTATTTTAGATTTATTATAGATTTTTTGTAAAATTTTTTGTTTAAACATTTATCGTAGTGGGTCGTGGAAATACACAAATTCAGAAAAGCGAGAGCTCATCTCCAAGTCGCTTCAAGTGGGAAAAAACTTTATAAGGAAATGCAGGAATAACTTGCATATGGTGTCTCGACTGTTAAAAATGCTTTACGCTATGAAACGTAAAACATTCGAAGCTGATGACAGTTAGGCCTATCAAAAAACAACACAGCGGCATCTTCAAAGGGCGTTACAGAAAAGATTGATGTAACGATAGGCAGAAGGCTGTTAGAAAATAAACTTTTCGCCCGAAGCCTACGCAGGGTCCTACTTTTGACAAATAAGCATCCTTAAGCCGATGCGAAGGTCATGATTTGTACATGTTTTTCGCATTACGGGGTGGGCCGATAAATTTGATAAATGGTATCATGGATCAAAAATCCTTGAAGAAGTTATGGTCCCCTATGCCGAGTACGAAATGGGCGTTTCAGCAGGATAACGACCAAAAGCATTCAAGTAAAAAGGCAAATGAGTAGTTTCGGGTCAAAGGTATTGAAGTCATGGAGGGACCACCACAATCCCCTGACCTGAATTCTATTGAAAACTTCTGGTGCGATATAAAGAAACATGTTACTGATGCCAAACCAAAAAACCACACACAACTTTGAAAGTTTGTTGAGGAAACCCAGCGTAAAATTACTCAAAGTTTGGTCGACTCTATGCTAAGTAGGTGTCAAGCAGTCCTGAAAAATAAGGGCTTCTCTATGAAGTACTGAGCAAGATTAAAGAAATCCCTAATGGACTTTGAAATAAGATTGTTAATTTTGTAAAATATTTATGTTTTTATGAACGCTCCTAATGTTTTAAACATTAATAATAATAGCTTGAAATAAACTTTTATTTTGTTTGTATCTAGCTTTTAAGTTACGTTTAAGTTCTATGCATTAAATGTTCATAGATTACACTCACCACAATTTCAAAAATCGCCTTTAAGAATTCGTTAAAATAAATCTCCTCTTTTACATTTTTTGGGATCCGTTCCTATTATTTTAAACAGAGCTGTAGATCTGAACAGAAACGTGTGTTTGCGATTTTTCTTTGTTAGAACCTTGGGATACACATGTATAGTAAGTGCGGCATATATTTCACTTATAACTTGTTTAAGGGACGCCCCCATTGTCGATTTCAAATTTTGACCATTTTCAATCTGTGATAAGTTAACATTAATTATTTGTAGGCTTGTAACTTTGCATATATTTATTTGAAGACTTAAAAAAGAAGAAAACAATTTTACATATTTTGTTGGTTTCGTGTGATCAAACAAAAGCCCTACTTTTCGGCGACGCATGTGATTTCCGCTCACTGGAACATCTGAAACCAACAATCCCAATTTCGGGATTAGAAAGAGTACATGTTTGGCTCTGGTATGAACTAGGATTAAATTAACAAAATGGCGGACCTTTGAAACCTTTGAAAATCGCTTTTTTTCAACTACATATCACTTTAGGAAGATCTTCACCGATTCGATTTATCCTAGTTAATACCATAGCTAATATGTAACCTCATGCGATCGTCATAAAAACACTGTTTCGAGAAAAACGCTTTTAAAGTTTTGAGAAGCAAACTCTTTGGTATAAGACCTATCTACGCTCTACCATAAATCGGCTATATCTTCAAGAGTTTTTGCGATTTTCACTTGAAATTTTAAAGGAACATTCTTGAATAGTTTTAGGATTGAGAATAGACCCGGAATTTGGTAAGATCCCCTTAAATAGACCCTACGTCTATTTCATTTACACTTTTCTTAAACAGTCTTTAGAAATTATTATTCAAAAAAACGCTAAAAACAAACACTTAATGGAACTTTGTATTTTCGTTTAAAAATTGAGACTAATGTGGCAAACATAGTGTTATATATGACCCAGGTCCATGCCCCTATTTAACACAATCAGATGAATTTGAACTTTAATTACAGCAAAATTCACATATAACATATTATTTTTCGTTGCCCAAACAGTCTTCATGCCTACATTTTACACAGGACACATTGAACTCAAGTTCCCTCTCCCTTATCTTCGGAGAATAAACCCGAGCAATACATATACCATATACATTTAACAACTGCCTGATGACTTCTGTCGCTACGAATCAATACGAATCACCTTCTGGACTAAAATTGCTTTCCTAACTTTCTGATAAAGAAGACCACTCGGTGAGAGTGCGTTTCTTTGTTCGGTATTTGTTGGCCGCCCAAAAAGATTCTACACAAATTTCTGAAATTAAAGCTTTAAATGCATTAAAATTATTCAATTGAGATTTGTGTGAAAAACCCGAAGCGCGTGCTAAGTGAGCTGCAGTTGGCTAATAGAATGACAACGAAGAATGTCGTTGAGGGAACAAGCCAAGCCAGGATCCGTTTTTCATTTCTAGCTGGCAAGCTCACACCTTATGGCGTTTCTTGTAAATTCAAATATTTTCCTTCCTTTCTAGGCAGTAATGCAATAGGAATAGTTATAATTCTGACAGAAATATCTTCCTTCCTATTTTAGCACTTACGGATCCTTCCAACGGCTCTTGTTATTTTGCCACCAATCGCCTCAAAGTTGTGTGTCGGAACATTAAATGTCTTGGATGCTATTAAATATCCCACTTTATTGGTGTTAATTTCCACTATGGTTTCCATCATGTCATCTAACTTCCACGAAAGTCGTGCCACCCTCATCAAGAAAGAATGAGGCTAAGCCAGTTTGCACGTGTTCATATTGAATCTTTTTTTATTTCGCTGTGGGTTATGGTTTGGGAAATACATTGGTAGATCATATTACACATATTTTCCCCACTTACTCCTCAAAATTAGGTTATTTTACAACATATTTACAATTTTACGTAGCTTATTGTTAGAAAAAAAATATATATTCAAATCTGCTCGCCTGTGAAAGGGAATAGTAAAGATATACATATATATAAAAAAAAATAAAATAGACGACGTGCGAGGCTATTCTTATTTATTTCTCCCTTTTACACTAAGAGAGCGTATTCAACCGAATCCAACCGTCAAATATCACGAGGCTAATGATGGCCGCTCCGAACCCCAACCTACCAACATGGGCGTTAATTCCACTGCACTAGTTCGAACGGTTTAGTCCTTTGAAGCTAGCGATAACCATTTATTTCGTCAAAGTCCGTTTATATGTCTTCAGTAAATGTGTTAGTTTCACCACTGGCTTTCATTATTCAACAATTTAAGTTGACAACTTTTTGAAAAGTTATGTTCCTAATGCTTCCAACTCCAAAGTTGTATTTTACACGTCCAAACAGGTTTGAGTACTTGCTTATGCTTATGTTCCTTCCGAGCTTGTCAGAAGTGAAGTGAAACATAGTCTCATTTTCGTGCGATGCACCTAAAGTTTGTCATATGCTTTCTCCACGCATGGAGTACTGTAGGCTAATAGTTCCCCCAATTTTTGTTATTATCGAAACTGTTAGAGAATTTCCTCAGTATGCTTCCTCAGACGTGTGGTATGTCGCAAGTATAAAACAAGTAAATGAAGGGACATGTGGTGCTCCAGCATGGATTTGAGTACAGAGTTTTCCATTCCACGGGACATATTATTCTTATCTACTTTATTACGAAAAAGGCCGCAAGTATATTTGTGAAAGAGAATTTTGTATTCTACTGAACTGGATAGTAATCCTTTAAAGCCGCTACCAATTCAATACAGCTTGATTTTAAGAGGTCCCCACCGCTGGATCTGCTGCTATATACCGCCGATCTGAAACGGGAGAAGAGTAGGCGAACACACAACAATAAACAAATCAGGAGCGATCGATGATCAAAAATACAATTTTTTGGTAAAAAACAGACAAAATATGAACACTCGAATGTATATTCTTGTGAAGGTGCATTAAGACAATAAACACACATTTTTATGTTCGTATGTTCGCATTTAAGCCTTAAGACTAAAAAAGAAGAAAAAGAGCACGACTTATTTTGATTACGATACAAAAAAAAATGTATGCCGATTTCCATTGAATTTCACTTCAAGAACCAGCATTTTAATTTCGTTTCCCAAAAGAGTTGTCTTTAGGCTCTACCAATCTTCAAATACACTTCAAGGAAAGATTCGTTTCAAAGAACTCAATGAAAATTCAACGAAACGACTTACAAAAGAAAACACTGTTCGAACATATTACGAACCGTGCAGTTAAAATAAGTTTCGAAATGAAACCCCCCAGTCTCATTTGCAAACAAACTTGTTAAATCTATCTGAAAAGAACTTAAACGAACAGATGCTAGCACTAGTTAACTTTTCTTACAAAAACTCAGCATATTACCGCAAATCAACGAAATGAAAAGTGCAGCAAATGAGGTACACAAAGCGGTGACAGTACAAAAAATAAAATTTCCTTTGCTTCCTTTTGATGCATTGTTTCTTTCCCCATGCACTCACTGAACAGCAGAAGGGATGCACCTCTCAATGGACTTACCTTGTAGTGTTCAGATATATGCATTGATTCACAATAAACAATGACATCTTATAAAAGGATGTGCACTCAGACCGAAACTAGGTCAGGAGCAGCTCCAAGTAGTGGCACGGTAAACCACCTGTCTCAAGTTGTCCTTGAAAGGTTTTGTCATTGCAATTGAATGTGCGACTTTATTTTCTCCTTTTTTGCACTCGTATGGAAGAAAAGTTTCACCTGAGATACTCACGAGAAGAATAGACCAACGGAAAGAGTGATTATAATTGAGTACGTATGTACGTTGTATGTGAATGTAATTCAATTTTCCTAGGAACAAAGGCAGCCGTTTATGATTTAAAATCAAACATTTTCTTTTTTATTTACAACAAAGAGCCCAACTGCACTAAGTGCGTTTAACCAAATAAAAGAAAAAAAAAACAAACAATTAACAATAGAAAGATTGTGCCAAGATTGGTTTTAGCTGCCTAGCAACCTTTTCAGGCCTTGAAGTTATCCTTCTCAGCCCTCAAGCTTTTCATGGTCAATATGGGATCCGTTTGGCCGGCGTGCTTCTGCACACTTGGCACGTGAACCCGCATAAATGGATTCCATAATTTCTCTTCACCAATAGTCGATGGAACCGTTGGGGAGCCCTCAGCACGCTTTAATTTGCACCATTCTATACGCTTCAAAATGTTCTCATTCTGTGGCTCCACATGTCTGGCATAGCCCAGATTTTGCAAGGAATACTCATGACCACAGAACACTTTCGTGTCATCTGGCAGGCTGGACAGTTTTTCTACCAATGCGGAGTACATTTGCTCGGCATTTCCCTCAAAGAAGCGTCCGCATCCACCTTGGAATAGTGTGTCACCAGTGAAAACTGCTTTCGAACCACTGGGCGTCTCGATGTAGTAGCAAATATGGCTGACTGTATGGCAAGGAGTCATTAAACACCTAACGGACAACTTTCCAACATTGAATGTGTCATCCTGGGTGACCCTGTCCGTCAAGGCGCCAATGCGGTCATCATCTCCCCCATAGACAGTTAGCTTGTTCGGGAATTGTTTCACCAGCTTTTCATTGCCCCCAGCATGATCCCAATGATGATGTGTTGTTATAACTTTAGTCAGTTTCACAGCCTCATCTTCCACAGCCTTCATAACACAATCCGGATCGACAGGATCCACAATTGCTGCTTCTCTCGTCTCAGGATCTATAATCTAGAATGGATGGAGGGTAAATGAGAACAACTTCAGAGAGACAAATGTGCCACTCTTACCAAGTACATGTAATTATCCTGCAGAGCTGGCAGGATTTTCACGTGCATGTCTGCCATTCTGACTTCTTCCATTGAACTATGCATGCCTCTTAACCCGACGTTGCGTAGTTTCTGAGCTAGAAGAAACATGAAAACATTTAAAACCAACCGCCATTCAAATACATTCCACAGCCGCAAGGCGACATCTCTCCGCGACAATCTACCAACAACCTCAGAACAAAACCACTCGTCGAAGAGAACAGCTGATTTTCTAGTATTAGCGAGAACCCTTGACCGATAATGATTTTCCACAAATCAAGTGTCAAGTGTCAAGGCTCTCGCCTCCCACAAGAAAAAAGAAAGAAAATTAAAGAATAACTAACATGCAAACAAGCAATGGACCGACATTTGATTCTTTTCCGCAAAACAAACCTCTAAAATACGCAGCTGTTAAGTTTTGTTCTACACACAGCGATAAGCGGCGCCACAAATTCGATAACATTGGACTACGAATCTCCAGTGAAGTATCCAAATGAGACGAAGTGGTGCTTCTCTGTGTATCACTCGGGGGCTCAATATTTACTTAGTGCACATATATGTAAATACCAAAATTACGAACTGAGCAAACCAAATTGAACAACTGTGGGATGGCTGACTACTAAACTGGATAATTTGTATAACTAAAGCAATGAACTAAAATCAAGCCGACAAATTATATGTAAAAATAACGAAAGAAAATATTCAAAAAAAATTAAATTATTTCTTTCCGTACACGAAAATGTTGATAACTTTGCACTAGTCTGCTTTCAGTTGATTAATGTTTGACACTTCGTGACAGTTGTGAGATTGTGGAACTGTGGGAGGTGTTTGGAATTTATTCGTGCTGGGAATACATCTGATGTTGATTTTTGTGAAGTTCATTCTGAATGGATATGTTCGCAAGCACTGTACTTGACGGATTGGAAAATAACATATGAACGATTAATGATAAGGAGTTATATGTGCTAGAGATAACAATGAAATAGAGTACACTTGTTTACATTTTATATAATGTTTTCAAATAGCGGTGAGATAACTTTGAATTTAATTTGTAAACGCAATCTTTCACAGACCATCAAACAGTCACTGTCAATTTATTCAGTAAACTCATTTTTATCATGGTAAATCACACGAACGAGAAACGCTAACAAATTTTCTCCCGAAGTTCGGTGTCAGTGACCGCAATTTTAAGAGCAGTGTTACCACAGAGCTTGACTCATATTTTTTTGATTTGATTCATTTTTTTCAAGAACAGAAATATCTATTCATCTAATTTTATTTCACATTTTCATGTTCATCATTTCATCGTTTTCATAATTTTGCAAAGTGTGTGCAAGTTTTCATTTAAAAGGCCTGAGCACAAACTAGTTTCTTTTTTTGGCGTTGTTTTATCAAAAGTCTTTGTTGGGACTTTATTTTCAAAATAACTTGGTTTTTAGCTCCTGAGAATTAAACGTGTGGTAAGACTGTTTAAGAGTGTTAACTTCAATTATCGGTCGCCTTAGTACTAGTAACCGCCAAAACTATATTCGAGTTTATGACACATGAATTGATTTGACAGAAAACTAGCAAACTGCCCAAGACTACTCTTGGAATAAAATGGGATAAGTAGGAAAATATTTTACACTCCCGAGAGAACGCACATTTGACCAGAAGACCCATATTTTTGTCGTACTGGAACAGACGATTTATGTTGTTTTGTACTGTTCTGTACTGATTATTTAGTGTACGGGAAAAGACCTATTATCGATCAGGCCTCCGTAGCAAACTATCCAAATCAGTCTATTCCACATGGTTCTCAAAAAGTGGGCATGGCGTATTTTGGGTAAGGATCTTGGTTTACAATCATACAAGATCAAGCTGACTCAACAATTAACCGATTAACCATTTGAAGCAACGTATGTTTATTTAAAAAGTCCTTATTACCCTTTATATATCAGTCAAAATGCTCTAAGGGAAACAAATAAACAGTTGTATATAAATTGGCTTCACAATTGTGCAACATCCCAATCGGTCCCTGTTGACTTTTCATATAAAATTATGTGTATCATTTGTGAGCCCTGTTGTAATCAGACCCACTTAAGTGTTGCCATCGAAGTTCAATCGACCAAATCCAATAGGATCACTCATCACAATCGTATGATGCCGATAGAACTGGCGAACGAAGTCTTATTTAGAGTTGTTGTCATGAAAAAAAATAAAAGAGATTCTACGCCACTAAACGCCGCCACAACTTTGTAAGTTGGGATGTATAACATTTCCAAGATTTTAAAAACTAGAGCTCTCATCGAGAAAGACGACAATCATAAATAAGAATATAAATTTCGTTTTCTGTGTCTGTATTTGAACGTTTCACGACACGACGTGACTATTCGATTATACATTTACACGAAGCAACCTTTTGACGACGCTATTTAAGACAATCGTTTGAACGACGAGCGTCTTAAAAATTTTGTGATGAGAACCCAGTATTTTTTTTCACTATGTCTGTAAAGATTCGTAAAAACACCGGTCGATTTAATAGTACGATTGAGAAGGGTTGCATATCAATAATTCCAGCTAGACTAGGGTCGAAGTGAGACGTGGTTTTGTGAAGTTAATATTTCACTGATACCAGAAGTATCTTCTGATTGAAAGGCTTTAGCAGAACATTGCACTTTTTGAAAATCTAGTTGTAGTCTTCTTAAACGTGTGAAGATGTTATCCATATTTTGTAGAGGTATGTCACCCATTAAAAGTAAATCATGGTCATGTGATGTTCCAAGGTCGAAGATCTTCAGAGCAAGACCTTATTTAAATCTCATAAAAGTTTCAAAATGATTGTACAATGTACATACCATGTAATTCTTTCAAATCATCTAACAACAATTTAATGGAAAATTGAATACACAATTAATTTATTTCTATTATGGGAATACGCACAAGCCTAGCTAGATATCTTGATGGCGATTGCAGAACAGTTGTTATCACTGAACGAAAAATACACAAATATTATTAATAAAATGGCAATGAGAAGACAGAGAGTGTTGTCAATGGTAAATAGGTACATATTAAGTTTGTCGTGGAGAAGACAGAAAGTGGGGGATCTTCAATTCACAACCAGAGATATTATTTTAAACTAATTAATCTTTTTCTGGGTATCAGCAGTTAATTTCTAAATTCAAGCTTATAGGTCCGAATAATAAATACAGTCATAGGTTGGTATACGATTATTTATGTTCTGGGTTTATTAATTACTATAACTCCCGAGCAATTATCAGCTATACCGATCTCGAAACAATCCCCTTCTCCATCCAATTTCCCGCCAATAGAACTCAACTCCACGATAATAGAATATGTTACATGTGTAAAAAACCTTGGAATAGTGTTTAATAGTGAATTGACATGGACTGACCACATCGATAGCTTAGTTTCCAAGATATGTACGTCCCTAAGAGGCCTATCTATCAGCAAATATATCCTCCCTCTCAATGTGAAACTTAATCTTGCCAGAGCACTCATAGTGCCAAAATAGACATGTGCATCCGAATTGTTCGCTGACTGTGATTACTCTTCTTCCCAAAAGTTGACAAGAGCAATCAATGCCACTACAAGGTATGTTTTTAACCTACGCATCAACCGCATTCAACCTGTACATGTATGAACATGTCTCGGAAAAACGTCGCATTCTCCTAGGTTGCGAATTAGGAGCATTGTTAAGCTACAGATCTTGCGTATTACTCTTCAAATTATTCACAAGAAACAGCCAAACTATCTTTTTGAAAAGATCACTTTCCGTCGATCGAGTCGAAACATTACCTTAAGGCCCTCCATTCATACTTGTCTAATGTCACGCAGGAACTTCTTCATTCACGCCGTCCATCTCTGGAATCACCTACCTTCACAGGTACGGTCAAAGACCGAGTACAGACAATTTTGTAACGCTTGTTTCTCCCATTTCTCTCGTCCGAACTGAAATAATTCCCCAAAAATTCTGTTTTTGTTCCTTTTTGTAGCATTTGTGCGCAGTCATTTAAAATAATTTTTGCAAACATACACTTTTCCAACATATTAATAATAATTGTATAGAATTTAGAACATGTCATTTAAAATCGTTTGCTTAATTCAATTATTCCTGTACTATCAAAAGAATACATGTATTATTCTTAAGGTACAGCGATATAAAATCAGTAAACAAATGAAACAAGGGAAAAAAAATTAAAATTATTTTACCGCTGATTTGTCAACTAAAACTTGTAACGCAAAACGAAACTATTGGAAGCAAGGAAAATTACCTCAAAAAAGAGCCGGAAAAGAAACGGAGGAGAAGAGTTATTTTGCATTTGATCGGAGTATACGAAGTCGATTACCTCGAAGTTATAACTGTCAATTTTGACACTTTGCTTAAGCCATACGCAATTTCTTGAAGACATCAGATACTATTTTTTTTTCCCCGTTGAACACGAAAGGCTCAGTCTAAACGTCATCCATCAATACTAGCAAGGAGAACTGACAAACATGTTACAAATAAAAATTGATTTGGCGGGTTAATATTCTGGGTCCATTTATTCTACAAATCATTACCTATGTGCATATATTATATATGTAGATGAAAAAAGGACAAAGCCAAGTTTTTCATAATACTTTTCTTGGCTAGTAAAAATCAGATTGTCCATAAGACAAAAAAAATAAAATTAATTTACTTATGCTGAAAGGCACAGTAAGATTAAGATAGTATAAACTTAGAGTACCCGTATAGGGTTAGTATGTTAGATGTAAGAACGATGTTAAGATAGTTAAGCTAGTTTTAAGTATTTTTGTCTAGAATTTAAGAATAGTTAAAGAGAATATAACAAAAATTTATAAAAAAAAAGATCAAAAAGGCAATGCAGAAAGCTACGCGATAGAAGTGAAACTTCGCAGCGATTGGATTTCTGGAGATATTATAAACTTAGGAAAGAATCTTCTTAAGGCACCTTTAAATGAACGTTGCTTATTTTAACATTATTTTTTGAACAATTCAATAGACAAAGTATTTTTATTGTTTTTATTTCAATTGATCTGGATGTCGGGCAAAAACTGCGTCAATAGTGGTTCGAGTCATTCGTCATTCGCAGTTAGAATTGAGCGTGCAGAAAGTCAATTAATGGTTGAGACTGCAGATGCAAAGTTAACATTCAATGCGAGTAACACACT
This sequence comes from Eristalis arbustorum, assembly GCA_916610145.1. Taxonomy (NCBI): domain Eukaryota; kingdom Metazoa; phylum Arthropoda; class Insecta; order Diptera; family Syrphidae; genus Eristalis; species Eristalis arbustorum. The sequence goes on from OU744318.1 coordinate 57,927,132, forward strand.
GTGTTACCGATAAAAGACCCAGTATTACCGACGGTGTGGTGGCCCGTGGCGTTGTGGGTATATGCGTCGACCCCAACATCGACGTCGTAGGTTCGGTTCCAGCTCTGAGCGACGAAAACAATTTTCACGGCCCTACCTCTTTCGAGTCACTGACAATGCTCAAAGAGTATTTCCTGTCTAAAAAGAGCTTCTCAAAAACGTGGCCGTTCGGAGTCGGCATTAAACTGTAGGTCGCTTCCACTCGTGAGAGAACAATAGCACGCACAACACGATTGGTTGCTGAGAAGCTAGGTCCTAGCCCTCTACGGGCTGTAGCGCCACCCATATTATTATATTTCCATATCGTACTCATCTTCCCACAACTCTAGGTAAATAACTTAGCTTCAAACCGATGGATGACGCAGTTGGTTGAGTGCCTGCCCTTGGTTATTGGAGGGATCCCCGGTTCGAATTCCAGTGAAATCAAAAGCGAATAGGCTTTTATCCAGTTTTCAAATCTGGTTCAGTACATCACAATGGACCAAAAAATGGTCTAAGAGTGCTGGCTATTTCGCTGTCAGCCAAATAACCTAACTTAGCTTCAAGGGTTTCACATGCAACAACCTACTAAAAGCATGGAACAGTGTCGGTTTTCGTTACATATGAAATCTCGTGTATTCGATTTACCCCCTAGTGGGCCTAAAGAAGTTTTACTTCTAAAAGAGGTATTATATTAAAATGATTCACTAATTCATCTGTTCTCTGTGTCTGTTGGTGTAGGTGACAGTTCCGTTTTTTTGTTCTCTTTTATGAGGTCCTACTGTTTTCATTCTACCGTCTTTAAGATATTTTTCTGTGGTAACGACATGGCTGATATGATTGTCCAGTTTTTAGGAGTATTTAAGTTATATGCCCTGTGTATTGAAACCGCTAACAAATATGTACGGGTAACCGAACTTTCGAGAACCGAGTACTTCAATTGAAATATTTTTCTAATAACTCCTAATAAGTTCAATGATCCGATGGAACGAAAACATAGGAACTTGTTGATTATTCCTGTAATACAGAGAAAAGCATTTAAAAACGTACAAATGTGTATGGAACAGCATAATCAAACTGTGATACGTGTGAGTATTGATTTGGAGCCAGCTCTTCTAATTGGTACCCTCAAACACTTCCATAAACATTTTAATTTGATGAATGACACATCGTATGTACATCATAGATTTCCATCGTAATAGAGTTCCTCCACAAAGGAATCAGCCCTCAGTCGTCGTCTTCCGCGCGACGAGCATTGAAGCATACTGACAAAGAAATGATTCTATGTCTTCTCTAATTGAAATACGACACTCATTTCTTTAAGGCGAACAATTTTCGAGACACTAAGGCAAGATGAAACGAATGTGAAAAAGCAATGCAACACACCGTGGAAGGCTCGCTGCCACCATCGCTAATTAGAAAGTGCGAATGAAATTTCGCTCTCTCTCAGCCAGTGATTCCAACTTCCGTTCCGTTCCACTACTCATTTTATTTTCTCACGTGAATGTGCAGAAGTAGGAGGAGTCTATCTTTTGAAATCATCCCTTAGCCAAAATCACTGAAAGAAAAACCTGTTTCGTATACCATTGCTACCCAACAGCCAAATAGTCGAAAGCCACTGCCATGGTTACCATAAAGCAGAATGCCAGTGGTGTCGAATTGCAGAGAATATTCACCCCGAAAATCTGTGCGGACGTTTTGTGCAGAAAATCCCCTGTAGCAAGGCGATCGTGATGTACCGGCCACACATAAAATGGTGTGTTTGTGTGCCTTACCCTCAATGATAAATCGCTTTTGTATGTAACTCCGTGTTACGGGTCCTTGGAGGTTTTACAAGAATCACAAATGAAATTATTGAAATAATAATTGCATCCCCTGGGAGCAACAACAAAGCAACAAAATCGAGACTTCTGTGCCACTCGAACTGTGCACTTTAAGCCGCGGAAGTATGGGGTAGGTTGTCGACGATGTAACTTATACTGTTTTTTTGAAGGACGGTGGTTTTGTGAGTGCTATTAAACAGCCAAGCGGGGCTGGGCTTGCTGGGTTTTTCGAATAAAGTTTCAAAGGACAATACTTCAGATGCAGTTATATCTTTAATAAAATAAAGTGAGGTATGGTAAGCGTTGTTAATTTGTTAACATGTGATTTTTCATTATCATACTACCTGCTTGTTTGTTTGCATTGATTATGCTCCGAAACTGGAGCGATAATGATTATAATCGCACAAAAAATGAAAATGGATGAGATGTAATTTATAAATTTATTAATACTGGTAAGGACCGGCGAAGCAAGGCCAGTCTGCTAACTAAATACTTAATGCCACGACGCTGAGTTAGGTCATTGGGCTGCCAACGAAATACTCAGCATAGTCACACTACTGAAATCCCTCTAATCAAGGTTGGGCACTCAACGAATTGCTCCATCCGGACGTTTCGTTACTGAGTTGACAAATAAGATTACTTTTGCAAAGTTAATGACGACAGTTCGAATTTCAAAGCAATAAGCCCTTTAAACATCTGATCATTATGAGGAGCAATAGTTAATGCTTTAAGCTTAAGATCTAATACAGAACCTAAGTACACCTAATTCTGTTCTCTAAAACCTATCAAAATTAGTAAAAAACAAGGATTTTTTAAGAACAAGACACTTTCTTTCTTTATTGTAGCGAGTAAAGTTTACAATTCTTGTTTTACATGAGGTATATGTTATACAGAGATACAATAAGTGATCTATCTTACTACTGAACAAAATTATTACGATTATTTATGAAGAGATATCTTATAGATAGAAATATTCGAAAGGAAAGTGCTACAAAATAAAAACCTTTCATTTAACAAAAAAAAATATATATACACAAAAAAAATGTATACAAAATATCACAGTTCGAAGAAATATTAATATATAGATATATTTACAAATAGGTATAAGTATTTAAATGTAGACAAAAGTATGTAAATACAGTATATATACATAAATATAATTTAAGAACAAGTATTCATAAATTTAATGTAACGTTGGAAGAACAAATTTGCCAATAAAAAATTGCTTTACCAAACACGTCTGATGACATTAATAATTCACAAAATATTTATTAACACATATTTCAATTGCTCTGACCATTAAATTTGCTTGTACGCGCAAAAAGTAAATTCCCTTAAATTTGTAATATGAACATACTTCGCAAAGGCAATAGTTGTCGTTCACTCAATAGTGGTCGCTACTGATAGGGCCAACGTACATGAAATCGGAAGAGTAACAAATAAGTCTAATCATGGTATGCACACGACATCTGAGACTAGACTAAACTAGACTAGACATTTCCAATGTGTGTACCTCGCCTAGCTCGGCTCCGGACTAAATTGTACAAAGAACATCAGTACCGAAATAAGGTCTAGGATAACTCTTTCCAACCGATGCTTCTTTGGGCTCAAGAGGAAATTGAGAAATAGACACTCCCCCCAAAGACCAAGTTGACTTTTTATAAGACAATGATCATCATAAAAGTCCTTGGTCTCTTCGAGAGAAAAGTTTCTGGAGGAGAAGATTCAACCACGCACTGTAGGGGCTGTACAGCGACATGAGATTAGCCAGACGTCTACGGATCCAACGCCTACAGTGGCTAGGCCATGTACAGCGTGTTGACAACTCAGCTCCGGCCCGACGAATCTTTAAATCAGTAACTGTGGGGCAATGCAACAGAGGACAGCCGCGTTTAAGGTGGCTCATACTAGAGGGGAAGGGCTTTAACCAACTTGTTGTGCGAAACCAAAAAAGCATTCATTTCATTTTTTTTTTTTCATTTTAATTCATTTTTATTGTTTTAATTCATAAGATCTTACATACTAGACAAAAATGCTTAAAACTAGTTGGACGTACAATTCTAATTCTAACTTACTGGCCCTCGGCGGGCACTCTAAGCTAAACTTAATCTTATACTATGTCTTTCGACCTAACCTAACTATACATATGCTTAAATATAAGTGAATATAACTGAAGGAATTTTAATTAAGAAAAAATGAAAAACTTAAAAACAGAACGGATTTTTTTGTAAAACTTATTAACTAACTTAAATACTACCTTAAAATACCTTAAAACTAACTTAACTTAACATACACACATGTATACATGCGTGTATATAATGATATACGCACATATATACATGTGTGCACTTAACCTATTTACATATATATACACATAAATACACTCTGTGTACGAATGTGCATATTTAAATTTTTTTTTTTTTTTTTTTTGTTTTTTGTTGGTTTTGTGATTTTTTTTTTTTTTTTTTTTTTTGTTTTTTTTAATATATACATATATACAACTTACGAACTACCTTAAAACTACCCTATGATATGTAAGTCGGCCATAGGTTGCGGTTTCTAGATTTCCATCTAATCGACCGCAAGACAGAGACCGACTGCGCCCCATAAGGGGGTATGCACTACCCGTTCTAACCCGGGTCTAAAGAGTTCGACGCTGGAGTTCCTTCGCTCTCCAGCCACCAGAACTTACGATGTTGTAATGCAACATCTCGCACATCCCGACTCGAGACCGCTGTACTGAACCGGAGGAGGCCCTCCTCAGCTCGTTGTGCAACGGAACGGTCGTGGTTGAGTCGCCCATCCACAGTTGACCTGGCTATGTGAAACAGGAGCGGTACCGCATTCTTGTCTTGTATCAAGCCGTGTTTGTCAAAGTAGAGAAATGCTTCTGGAGGGACGAAGCCACTGTGACGTACCTTTTCGTGGTACAATGGGTTGGGGTAGTAAGCCCCGAAGATCAAGTTATTAACCGAGTTCATCGCTCTCGCAGTGTGACCTCGAATCAACTTCACCAGGAAATTGTCCACTCGTATCAGGTTGGCCCTGTTGTATAACACCTCATTGGAGTAGAATTTTATGTACTGGGACTCTGGTGTTCTGTAAAGGCGAAGGCAAGCCCTAAGACAAGCCCTCTCAAACACCCGAATCTTTTCCATCAAGCTTGCACTCACGTTGAACCATACGGGACAGCCATATGTGAGCATTGGCCGTATGAGGGCCATGTAGCAGATTACCTTTACCCTTGCATCGAGTTGGCTGTTGTAAAACAGTCTCTTTGTAAGGGCGAAAGCGCCTCGGGCCCTGGCTAGAGCAGCATCTACATGTTTGTTAAAATATAGATACTGATCTAGCCAGATCCCCAGGCATCTGACTACAGTCCTTTGCTCCAGTGGTTGCCCGTGGCGTCCAACAATAGAGAACTTTCGCCAATTCTTTTTCGTATCCGCGGAAGCTTTATACAACGGCGTTCTGAACAGTATGGTTTCCGACTTCTGAAAGTTGATATTCAACTTCCAGTCATCGCAATCTCTCATGAATGAGTCGAAGTCACCCTGCGTGAGCGTAGTGATGTCCTCGATCTTTTTGCCTGATCTGTACACGATCAAGTCGTCGGCATACGCAATAGCGTGCGGAAGAGAACTTATCAGATCGCTCAAGAAAATGTTGAACAGGATCGGCGAATTAACGGCACCCTGTTGGAGACCATTTTTAATTTCAAAAATACCTGTAGAGGTCACGCTGCCATTCTTGACTACGAACCGCCTACCGGTAAGCATGTTGTACAGTAGGTACAGCAGTGGTTTACTAATGCCTAGCCGATTGAGCTTATAGTAAAGTCCTTCTAACCAAACGGTGTCGAAGGCCTTCTCCAGGTCAATCAAGCAGGCGCCCGTGCATTGTTTCTTGCTCTTGTTCCATTGGATATCCGACACCAGTTTCGACGCGGCATGAATAGTGTCATGCCCCGCTCTGAAACCGAATTGGTTATCCGGAATTATATGTCTGTCCTCTGTCCAGTTGATCAGAGCTCTATTTATCACCTTCTCGAATACCTTGCTGATGTTCGGAAGGAGACTAATTGACCGGAGGTTGCACGGATTTGAAGAATCTTTCCCTCGCTTGGATATGGGTTGTACAATCGCGGTTTTCCAATGCTCTGGATAATGTGCATTATTTAGAGCATTGTTAAAAAGGATTGTGTACATAGTAACCACTTCCAGAGGAAGATGTCTTAGCACAATGTTGGAGATCCCGTCGATTCCAACCGACTTTTTCTTCTTTATTGATGCGAAGACCGCTTGAAGATCTGCCTTCGAAATGAACGGGGGATGAACCCCTTCGTCGGCGATGACATTGTCTGCCATGTTTTCGTCACTGAACTGGACAAAGCCGTTGTTCTCAGATCGCCATTGCTGCAGATCTTCTCGAAGTTGAGAGTTGCTAGTTTGCACGCTGTTTTCCAGGTCGTGGTTCGGGCGAACACTCACGTTCACCTTGTACACTTCTTGGAAAACTGCGCCTAGTACTTCAACTTAAGACACGGAAGATCGCTATTTTTCTTTCGGAAGAATTTATTTATTTGTGGGAACATACTCGGATTGTTAGATCTAACAGCCCGAATCTTAGTGTTCCAATACGTATTTACAGAAACTCTGTAATTTTGCACAATCAACGTCTGTACATTCTTAATGAGCGATTTCAGTGTCCTAACTTCCTCACTGCGTCTGTCAGTAAACCGCCTGTACAAGGTTTTTAATCTTGACAGGAGTCTACTTTTTTGTTGGTGTAGTGCGTCAATTGTCGCATTGCGGTACAAGTTTTCGTTGTTGGTACGTGTATACCGTGGTATCGTACTGTCCATAGTTCGTTTTATTGTCTCGTCCAATTGTATTAGATACATGTCAATCTCTTCGTTTGACAAGTTTCTATTGGACGGAATGTGGAGCGCATTCGAAGAGAGTACTCGAGTCATTTGTCGGGAGAAGCGTGGCCAACGCGCCCTACTGTAATTGTAGGTGTGCGTTTGGACAAACTCTCCTAATTCCGCAATGTCATTGGGGATCTTGAATTCGGCACTAAGTCCGCAATGGTCACTGAGATACACGAAAGTGTTCAAACAGTTTACCGTTTGTGCGTTTGTGTCTGTCAGCTGCAGTCTTGCGTCAAACAGCAGGAGATCCAAGAACGACCCGCTTCTGGGGAAGGACGAGATCTCTGTTGCTTTCAGATCGAGTCTATACTCGACACTGTGCAAGCAAAACCAGCTGTAAAGCAGGTCCCCTCTGTTGTTGGAATCTGTGTTCCCCCAATATCCATGACGGGCATTTAAGTCCCCGGCCAAAATGAAATAGTTCTCTTCCGAGTCCAGACTTAGACACCGAAAGAGTGCATCGAGCTCTGATATGGTAGTTCTGGAACTGAAGGAGCCAGAGGAGTAGACCGACACCGCAAAAAGCTTCCTCCCGCTACGGAGAGAAATGCAAACGATGCAGGCCTCCAACACCTGAAACCGTCGCACTTCACTACTGTACACTACTTTATGTTTGATGTTATTTTTTATGAAGATCGCAACCCCGCCTCCACCATTGGAGTTGGGCCGGTCTCTTCTAATAACATTGTATTTGCTGTGCTCCAAAATGCCTCTCTGGGTTAGCTTAGTTTCGCTAATCAGACATAGCTCTGGGCTTTGATCGTCCAACAATCGATATAGCTCGTTTTTTCGAGGGATCCCTGTCAATGAATTTGCATTCACTGCAAGGATCTTAAAAGTACTCTCCGTCTGCGCAGCCATTAGGACTGGTGACGTGCTGGGTTCTGCAGGAGCGCCAGAATTTTGGCAACCTGCTGTTCTAACGAGTCCATACGCCTTTCAATGGAGGCTTTCCAATCAGGCGTTGGACCGTGTGCTCTTGGCACTGAGGTTTGCGGCGCTACCTTTGGTAGTTGCTGCTTTTCCGTCCTCCCCATGACGGACGCCATTTGGGCGTAAGTCACTCCAGGAGTGACGGGTATGGCTGCCCCGAGTGGATTTTTCACTGGGGGCTGCTTCTGCAGAACCGGTTTTGTTTTCCGCTCCTGGAACTTAGAGCAACCCCGATAGTTGGCGGTGTGCCCAGCGTTCCCGCAGAGTGCGCACTTGAGCTGACTTCTGTCAGCTGCTCCCTCTTGCCCCAGAGGACAATTCTCAGAAATGTGGTTCCCGCTGCACTTCACGCATCGAGTCTGCATTTGGCAGTTCGACGCGGCGTGCCCGAACCTTTGGCAACGAAAGCATTGGACAATGCCGTCGCGCCTTCTAATACTGTCCCACTCGCATTTGTGGTAATCTAAGAACTTTATTTTCCTAAGATTATCCACTTTGCTTGTGGGTGTGACCTGTACAATATAGAAGGGTAATTTCCGACCCTCTCTCTTTGCCTTAACTGTCGAGAAGGGCTTGACCCCGACGAACTCTATTCCCTCACACACTTGCTCACGGAGCATTTGGAGGACCTGCGCCGCTTCTAGCGGACAGGTGAGCTTTAACAGCCGCGATTGGCATTTTTCGCCTTTTGGCGTGAATGAGAAGAACTCAAGCGTCGATCTCTTTAATAATGCTTTTACAGCATTGTGGTCTTCCACTGTCTTGCAGTGGATTGAATGTTTTTCATAACCTTTATTCCTAGTAATAAAAAAATTACCTGCCCCTATGGCCTCCTTGCACATCTTGGCAGTCTGTTCAATATCCGCCTTGTATATGTTGATAGGCGGCACCTTTTCTTTTTTCTGCTGCTGTTGTGTTGATTGTGGCTGTCGCTGTTGGGTTGCTGGCTGATTTTTTGTTGTTGACTGCATCTGTGTTGCTGGCGGCCTTTGATGCCTTGTTGCTGGCAGCTCGTTTGGTTGTGGTGCTGGGTTATGCACTTTTACTTGCCGCTTTTGCTGTTGCGTAGCCGGCCGCTGTTGTTGCTGTGTTGCTTGAAGCTGTTGCTGGACACTTGATAGGGGTTGTTGTTGCTGTTCTGCAGCACTATTTTGCTGCTTCGATTTGAATTGGAGCTTCATAGAAGCTTCCTTTTCTTGCTGTTGCTGCAGATCCATCATTCTTCTCGCAACAGTTTTCGCTTTCAGCTCTCTGATCTCATGCACGAGCCGCTGAATTCTCTCTTGCATCTGATCTCTCTCTGTTTCTTTTAAGCGCAGTACACGCTCAACTTCATCTTCGGTGTCACTGTCCAACGAATCGAAGCTGTTACTGCTGACAGTAAACAGACCTTCCCCTCCATCGGACACGTACTGCACCTCTTCCTCTTCTGCAACGGCTGCGGTGGTACCATCTGACGTCGCATCACTCTGCTCTGCCGTGTTTATGATACGGCGTTTTCCGCTTTTAGGAGTGATATTTTTTCTCCTCCTCTTGACTGTGCCTTCCTGAGACACTGTTGACTGGTGGTTTGATTGCACCACCGGTTGATTCGGGTCATCGTCCGCTTCCATGAGCGCAGACCGTTCGTTGGCTTCCATTTCACTCACTCACTTGATTAGTGAAACAGAAAAAAAAAAAAAAAAGTTTTTTGTGGGTTGTCCCCAGTTGGGATCGAACCAAGCACCCTTGGTGCCAGAAGCACTGACACTACCCAGTTAGCCAATTGCTTGTTATGTTGATGGGTTATAAGTGTGCCACTTCACTACTTGACTCTAAATCACTTTGGTATTTAGTTAAAGCCGATACTCTCTGGAACTATAACCGCACTGCTCAGAGGTCGGTAATCGACTGAAACCAAAAAAGCTAGCCAGAGATCGTGCTAGTTGGAGAGGCTTGTTGGTTGGGGCCGGGGGCAACCCGGACTGTAACGCCATACAAAGAAAAACAAGAAGTAATGAAACAATTTGAATATATCACAAAAACAACTTTGTGAAACATACATTTAAGAACTGTAGATGTTTCTGAGTCATTACCATTCATTCTCTTGTTGTTTTTTCTAAGAACCATATAAATCGTTTTGCATGTACAATAAACGTTGTTATCGGGTGGATATGAATAGAAATATTTATTCTCATATGAGTGCCTGTTGTATCAAATATAAATATCTGGTAGAGGTTTGATAGAAAATAACCACTGGAAAACGCTGCTAAATGTACATACATGCGAAGATATTCTGGTATATAACTTAAAATCTGCACGAAAAGCATTACAGTAGATCTAATTAAGTAGATCCGTATTTCTTTCAGATTATTACCACGTTTACCAGGAAATTTATTACAAAGGACAAAACTACACGGACTGACTCTACGATGAATGAACAGCCAAACATTTGTAGACTATCATATACAGTGAGATTAACAACAAAGTTGACCTGAAAACTAGGGTTTTTAAAACTTAAATCCAAAGTTCGTTCAAGTTTTTGTTTACAACTTTTTGTTGATTTTATTAAAAAAACGCCCGTGGCGTTGTGGTTAAATGCGTCGACTCCAACCTCTACGTCGTAGGTTCGATCGCTGGTAAGACTCTTTTCGAAAAACACAAATTATACTTTAGTGTATAGTTTTATTTTAAAAAAATGTTGAGGGTAGGCCATATTTGCCGGACTTACTCTACTAATAAGTTCGGGTGCTATTTATTCTCCGTCCTTGTACATAATGAGACTGCCCCATTGAGACTATTAACATAACATAAACCATCAAATGTGTATAGCAACGAAAACCAACATCATTATATGAGTATTTGCGTACTGTCTAATTAGCATTTGCAAACGAGCACATTGATATTGCCTCAATTAAAGTAAATAACACCGAATTCACGGGTGTCTGGATAGATGCATATGCATAAAAATATTTTAAGCACAAAAAAAAACCCAAAACAATTTCACGTAAACAACAGCATATTTCTGAGAATACTGCAAATCTCATTACCATGAGATAACCACGTGATGCATCAATCTACCAAATGCATAGTATGCAAGCGACATCATCAATGATCATGCATCTTATCTCTGAATTTCTACTTGATAAGCATAAAGTGTCAAGAAACATTCCAGATCTACATTACAACATACACCGTACTCAATGGAACCGAGTGTACAAACGACGAACGACAAACTCAACATGAAATTGAGTAGACCCCTACGACAAGACGGGAACATAAGCATATCATTGCGAATTCATTCTGTTTCCTATACGATATGTACATTCGTATGCATACTTAAGTGTACCGGCTCCCATGCGAGACTTGCAATTAAAAATGCAGTATGTGTGGGTTTGAACCGGACACTACTTGAAGGATCAGCAAATCGACAAACTGTGGGAACGTTGAAAAAGCTCTACCTAGAGTATTTTTTTGCTACGGGAATGCAAACCACGCAAAGCTTTGCAGCTGTGGTGTGGTTTTAGAAATTGTCAAATTGTGTAATGGACGAATTAAATTGCATAATGAATACTTCTTTTAACGAACCATTTATTCGAACGAAGATCTTTAAAAAAATTAATAAATGAACATTATGATTACAGGGTTGAAATCAAAATGGTTCAATTTAAGTTGACTGCAAAATGCGATTCCCCCATTTTATATTCTTGAAGAAAACTGCTAAATGTAGCTTATTCATTAGAGATTACCACAAAGTCTTGCAGAAATTGCTGAAGAAGAAAAACGATAGTGAGTGAGAGTGCAGAAGCCCACCATACTTAAGTCTTTGTAGACAGATTATGATACCCGTTGGGATATGGTTGCCTTATTGTGCCTGTTTACGGCTCGTTATGATCCCTCCGGTCCCGGTTCTTCGATTTTGATATTGCACGATGTAATAAAAAACCTATAAAGACATTTTATTGTCATATCTTTTAGATCGTATAGATCTTGGAAGAAGTACTCTCCCAGCGTTATATTTCTCAATCAGCAGATTCTTGGTCAAATACAGAGATAATGAGTAGCTTCTCTTTTTTTCGTCTCTACAGACCCTACAGATGTTATCACGGTTAAGGACCACTGTGATTTCATAATCCATCAGAACGATGGTCATGGACCGTAAGCGCCCGGAATACCATTCTGAGCTCAGCTTTTTATTGTATTCTAGAACTGTGTTGGTTTTTTTATCTGGGCTATAGCATCCGACGATTCTTCAATTTTTTATTTGCAGTTTTAATTAGCTATCATACACTTATTCTTATTGACATCTGTCAGTGCTAAGGTTTACCTAGGTGGGTCGATTTCGGTCCCTTTCCTCGCAAGTTCATCTGCTGTTTCATTGTCGGCTATATCCCTGTGACCTGGGACTAAGCATAGAGAAATCGACTCAGCTGGCTTCCTAAGGGTCCAATTGGTTTATGAGTAGATTTTTCAGTTGGCAGATAAACATCCTGACTGCTAACTAATGATAAGCCCAGTAAATGGCAGATAGTTACAGTAAAGACTTTTAAGACAAATATTAAAAAAAAAATTTCGGATTCAGTTTTTAAAATAACAAAGACACAAAGTAAAATAATTCTTTTCGAGTAACGTAAAGAACTAAACAATAAAAGAGAAAACATCATTCTTTGCACAAGGAAAGTGCTTAAAATCGCAACGGGGGGAAATGCAAATTAAACTTTGTTTATTTGTTTGAAGATGGCATCATCAATATTGTATATTGCTTAAATGCAATGATTAATGTTCACATACTGCTTCCAAATATAAAAGCGTTTATGGCTTCTTGTCTTGTTGGATGAGATTGCAGAGCCCAGAAAATGACGAAAATTGCAAAAAAAAAAACGAAGTAGATTTATAAAAAGACAAGTAGATATTAAAAAAGGGATAAAAACAAAATATTTATTTAAAAACTCCTCGCGTACTACCGTATGTGTGCTCAAACAAACAACCAGACCACAAAATGGATGAAAACTACTATCAATAGATTTTTACGATCTTCGTGGTGGTTATCACCGATGCGGCGTTGTTAGTGATTTTGACTGTACTGCGTGTGTTTACTTTCAGAGCAAAGGCGATGTGGTGTTGCAGAATGATGCAGATTCTTGCAAGGACGTTTATAATGCATCTTAAATGAAATTAAGCTAAACTAAGTATAAAAAAAGTTGCTACATGGAAAATGCATGTTTTTTAATAAATTAAGTAGATTTACTACATATGAAGCAATTTCTGGTTGGCTTGGATAAAGAGTAGTTTATCGAAAAAATGTCTTCATTACAGATTTCATTAAGAAGCTCTTTTTCATCCATTTCTCTAAAGAAGGTGTGAAGACAAAAAGTCTCCATCGTTATTGATTTGACCATTTTGCTCGGCACTTTGAAAAAATTCCTGCTTTTTTAAAACAATTTTGTACTATTTGACGAGTTGCTAGACCCCGATTCCTTTTTACAACAAATAAAGCTTTCAAAATAGATAACTGCTTCAACAAAAGTGTCCACGTTACAGTTCACGATAGCCAAGGCTTGTTTGGGTTATCGACCCCGAGTTTGTTAGTTGTGTGAATTCGCTCAGTTAAAGATGGAAATAGACAGGCTTACACACTGAGGTGGAAGTCCTATATAGATGAATTTTTCTTATAGCCATTCATTTTTGTATACAATTTTGAACATTTTACCTGAAATTTACTTTCTTTTATCGGTGTTTTTTCTTATAAGCGGTATTCTTATATGAAATAAATTAGACATGTAGTCTTATGGGAAAATGCTTTATGCCATCAGTTTTCTTTCTTATACATATGTGACTCTTTTATATCCGTCATTTGTGAGTAGTGATACGCTATATAGTTATTTAACGGCACTGCTAATATCAACTATGTCTAACTTCGCACGGAGTGGGTGTAAATGAATCATGATTGGCAATATTTCGTGTTAGAGCAATATGCTCATAGCTTGATGTTCATCTTTAATTCGTTCTTTTCTTTTGAACAATTTTACAATTTCATATACGAAATCAATACTCGTTCTTCACAACGAGGAATAAACAATGCCGGAAGAACACAACTTCAAAATTAGTAGATTCAAAGAGCAATGTAACGCAAAATGTGCATATGACAGTTTTCAACAAACTGAACAAACGTTCATTATAATCTAAACATATTCACAAATTAATCAAAATTCAAAGTACTCTAAGATAGTGTCTCAAATAATTAATCAGATCCAAAGGGGGAAACATCTTCACTAATCTCTGTCTAACTACTCTCTTCTAATTCTTATTTCTTAATAAGTAAATCGTGGTCAATATCGAAAAAATACATTCTTTTCAAACAAACTTTTTTAAATTTAACACTGGACTTACTTTAAAAAGACTAACTAAAGAATTACATTTTATGTGTCTCAGAAATGGGCAGATAACTTTATTGGATATTAAGGTGTTATACTCCTCAATTAGGTGCTAAAGGACTATCGAAAAATCAATTTTGTCTGAGCTGACAGTTAACTCCTATCTGATCTAAATCTAAGGGCCGATTGTAAACATCTAAAGTTAATTATCCTTAAGTGTACGATTGTACTACTGTCTATTCATTAAAATTCATAACAAGCTTACAAACTAGACAAAAATGCCTAAGAACATTTTTACTACTTCTATAAATTACTATACTCATAAGGATGTTTATATTGAAATATTCCAACTTGTGTTCTCTTTTTACTCCTCCAGTAGGATGGAACACACATTTGGAACAGATCAACGGCTTTGCTGCAAGGAACATGAAAGTCTTTGGAATGGTCTTTACTTTATATAATTAATTTTATTTAACAACTAGGTTAAAAATGCTGATCTCTATACATGTCAACAGTGTGAGGATTAAGTTAGTATCTTAGGCTCTGGATTGCGGCAAATGGCGTACGTATGAGGGAACATTTCTGTGTGCGTGGTCCTGTTCGCGTTGATGGCGTCTGGAGGAGAAGATTCAATCACAAACGTACGGACTGTACAGCGCCATGTACCTAGTTAAGGGTAAACGGTTCCAACGCTTAAGATGGATTTGTGAAGTAAAGCGTAGTCTTCGATTTCGAGCCATTGGGCCAATGCAACAGAGGACGTCCTCGTACGAGAAAGCACATGCAACTAGAGAAGGATCTAAACCAGCTTGGGCGACTACAAGCAGCTGGCAAAAGATCGTGCTGGCTGGAAAGGCTTGTTGGTTGAGGTAAAGGTCCACCCCGAACTGTAGAGCCAAACAAAGGAGAAGAAGTATTTATATATAATATGAGTAGTCATTAAATTTTGTTAAATTTCTATCGACCGGGCTGGATGACTATTTAAACTGTTTCGAAAATATGAACTAAGAACTTCCTCAAAATAAGGTATTGGTAAGCGTATTGAATTTGAATGCGTCATCAACTTGAATGGAGCAAGTGTTCAAAATAATACATATAGAGAGATAGAGCACCAGACTTATTTAAGACATTTTACACATTAAAAAAGGAAAAACAAAAATAATCCCTACTCGCATCAGCGCTTTGATATAATTTGATATACGTTCTTGTCTCATATTGTATATGCCAGTATTTCTGCGACACAGTTCCACTTGTATGTCTACAAAGGAAGAGAATAAAAGAAAAATTATAAACATGGTAGACAATCTGATTTATGATGAGCAAAAACGACGTAGGCATTCCGAGTCGGAATCACATTTTAAGCGCATGCAATGGCTGCAGTTAATTATTTACAGTGTTGTCAATAATGTTTATTTGCTGTTTTGGTTTTGCGTATCAAAAGGCGCGTAAACGAAAAACACCTCGTCATCAGTCTTTTTTCCGTCAAATTTCTTGGTCATGGTCGGTCGAGTAAAGTGTCTGAATGAAATTCTGCTGAAAGACTATGCAATGCCAAGTGAATCATAAGTGGCAGATGTGTTTCACCAGCTAGACTTATTGAATGAACTGGTAAAAGGGAAATTATTGCAGAATATTTTGTAATTTTGCTCTGCCTTTTACCGCACATTGTTTTATTTTCCTAAATAATAGCATGAGTGTACAACATCGAACTGAAATATACGCCTAATTAATGCAAGTGTATGTATGTATAGTTCCGGACCCACGGGAAATAGTGGATGTAATTAAGCAGAACTTCTAACCGGTGCTTAGCGGGCTTGAACGAATAACAGGTCCTCCCAACCAAGCTTTGAAAATGTCGGCACAGCCATTAAAAGGTTGAACAACTACAAAGGAGCAGCAGTCTCAGGCAAAAGCATGATCGAAAACTGGAATATCAGTCCCATAAGCCTCATCCACAACAAAAGTATATCCCTGATCAACGTCTAAAGCCGTTTTGCACCACGCTAATCGACACGTACCAGTGCGCCTTCCGGCCACGAAAATCTACTATAGACCTCACACTAACGCAAATCCTGGAGAAGACCAGCGAGTTTCAAATCGATACCCACCACCTTTTTATCGATTTCAAAGACGCCTACGACAGCATTCACTGCAAGGAATTATTCGAACCGATGGCTGAATTCGGGGTCCCGACAAAACTGATCCGTCGTTCAGTTCGGCTCGAGGACCTCTGAGCCGTTTGAAACCTTGATTTCGGTAAGGAGACGCACCGTTGTTTGATTTTTTCAATTTGATACTAGGGGGAATGGTGTCACTATCTTCTACAAATCAGTCCAACTGTTGGGATATACAGATTACATCGACATCATAGCACGTTTCCAACGGCCCAAGCACTTACGGCGACTAAGAAGAAACAAGCTGGTCTTGAGATTAATGAGAACAAAACAAAATCACACACTACCTAGGACAAAATATCTCAATCGACAGTTACAATTTTGAGGTAGTAAAGGAACGGAAGACATTGTAGTGGAGATCCGACATAGAGTCGCCCTTGGCAACCGATGCTTTGGTTTGTCAAAACAACAACAACAACTCGAATCTCCTGACTCGATGGACCAAAATCATGCTGTAGAAGACTCCTATTTTGCCGATCCTGTTTTATTTAGATGAAAACTGGACGAAAAGCAAAACTGCGTCTACGAAGGAGGTGAGTCAAGGAGAAGACACATCCGCGAACACATCGAACGCATTGACACCAAAACACCAGCTAAGAGACGCTTCGAATTCGTATAGGTCGCCGGTTTGACAAGTCCAGTGAAAAGTTGGAGTCTTTAAGCGACTGATCAACGCCGAACATAATGCATATTCTTATGTGACGATAACACTGTGACACCCGATTTGTGGGTGTGGAACACTTATAACCATGGGTAGACAATGTATTAGCACAGAATTGCAATCTAATGCAAACTAGGCGCTTTAAGACCTCAGTATTTTCTTCATATCAAGGTATAATAGAAATAGGTGAATTATAATAAATTAGAATCAGTCTTCAAGAAATTGTCATTGTCTTTATACCCGAAGCTGTAATTCTCTATTTCGTAATATGCTACCTCTTGGCAACAGGATGGATGGTGTAATGTACAAGACATTTACAAAGACGACCATAGTTACAGTAAGTGCCAGTGCGTGTGCACGATCATAGCTCAGGCCCTCAGAACAAAGAGGATAGACGCATTGTATATGGCACGATTGCCACGTTCGAATTTAGCATCATCAATTCACTCTGTTCAGGGATTTTAAAATAGAAATGGGTATTACAGGCCATTAAAAAGTAGCATGATGCCTGCTCCAATTCGGTTTTCTGCGAACGTCTGTGAACGTCACAAAAACTGGAATCGATACTTATTTGAACCAACACCCTTTAACTCGGTTCTACAAGCAGTCGATTTTTGCCCTAAGCATAGCCTTTACACAAATGTAAACAGATTGAGTGCCGATCCTAAAGAAAGAAGACCCACTAAACTGCCGACTTGTGTAAGTGCCGTCTTGCGTAAACGCCTGGAACCATGCACCCTGATTGGTCAATATCAGTGCGGGTTGAGCCCTGCGAAATACACTATTGAACAAATGTGAAATTATGGCAGATCTATTCATCGACTTTAAGGCCACGTATGACAGTATATATAAATACGAGCTATACTGCGCATTGCCTAATTTTTGCATCACTGCAAAACTCATACATCTGTGCAGGACAACGATAGAGAATGTTCGTTGCTCCCTCAAGGTCGGTAAGGATCTTACTGAAACTTTGTATGTTAAAAAGTCCTTAGAAAGGGTGACGCATGCTGTCTACAAAAAAAGTCCCTCTACCCCGACATCTTGGACAAAGTGTTAGAATAGACAGATACAGGTTCGACGTAGTTAAAGACTTTGTCTATCTTGTCTATCTACAATAATGTCGGGAAATGACATCACCGCGAAGAAGGAAACGAAGGATAACCCCAGCCAATCGCTGAGTCTTTGAACCTAGGCGCCAATTGCCCCGTCTCTATATAATCTTGATAGTCGCAGTCCTTCAGTATGGCGCAGAAGCAGGGACAATGTCAAATGAGGACGAAGAGATGCTTGGTCGCTTCCCGAGGAAAATCCTTCGGAGAAGAATGAATGACGAACTCTACGAGCTGTACAACGACATTGGCCAAGTCAAACGAATTCAATTGTCTCGGCTTAGATGGCTAGGTCATGTAGAGAGAACGGACATTCACGCTCCGGCTCGGAAAGTCTTTGAGGCCAACCCTGAGGGACAAAGCAGTAGATATGGACTAAGATCGTGTTCTGTCCGCAACTGTATTCATCAAATCTAGTCTAAGAGCGTACACCCACTTTCTTCATGTTGTCAGTTGTCCAGGTGTTCTTACTTATCGAACGACGAATGTGATAAAACAGCTAAACCACTCTAAAAGGTGGAAGTTGAACAAAAAAAAAGTGGGGTAGCCCCAGAAAAAGTTATTTAGCATATTTGAAAAGTAAAATTTAGCTTTTTCCATTTTGGGCAAGTCTCACACATTGAATTCCTATCGAACACTGTAACAAACTGATTGTTTGACAGATTTATTCGCCAATTTCCATCAACATCACTAACCTATCGAACAGTTTTCGTGTATTAGTTGGTTAATGGGGAAATCTGAATTGTTTGACACAATTGTAACAACATTATCGAGTTGGAAATTTTAATGATATGCGTGATAATCTACTTTTATTTACAGGTGCTCATGCAATTGTGTTTCTGAAGCATTCATTAATATGATCATTTACTTCATACAATTTTCAAATATCGATATCGATGAATAATAGATTATGAAAGAACCTGACCATAGCTTCAAGTCTTTAAAGTGCAACACACAACGCTTATTTTGAACAGTGTTCTAATGCAAATGATATCGAAAACGGTATGTGTCACAGAATTCGTCGAAATTGTTGATATATCGTAAGTATATCGATAATTTTCTGTGTTTTCTCACAGAAGTCTGGAACTGAACATACTATTATGAATGATTAAATCAATCCAACCTGGGCCTTAGCCAATAAGCCTCTTCAACTAGCGATCTCTGGCTAGCTGTTTCCAGTTTCGCACAACCAAGTTGGTTGAGGTCCTTCTCCACTTGGCGCCACCTAAAACGCGGCGTCCTCTGTTGCGTTGCCCCACAGGTTCGAATTCGAAGATTCTTCGGACCGGAGATGAGTTTTCCATACGTTCTACCGTAGATGCCTGGCTAGGCATATGCCGCTTTACAGCCCGTGCAGTTCGTGGTTGAATCTTCTTCTCCATGACCCGTCAACACAAACAGGACCAAAGATCGCAAGCAGAACTTTTTTAATTGGTCTTCGTTATTTTTTCCAGCGTCAGACTTTCAGCGTAGTACTTAAAAGTTTCCGCATACATGTTTACTATGCATTCCGCATGCATTTAAGAAATTCGTATTCATTGAATTTCAGTGTAGTCCGCATAGTTTTAACAAAATTCAACACCTTACTCAGATTCCAACAGATGTACCGGGCATATATGAAATCGGCAAAAGTCAAAACCTCTCCGAACATGAAACCAATCATTATTCAGCGCCACCATCGCCCTTCAGCCAACACATTCCCCCTAATTAATCTCAATAAATCTAAATTAGAGGTTTTCCAGTAAAAAACACAACCGCAAACTAATTATTACCCCGAACAAGGAGAAAAGTGAAAGGAGTCCCCCGACAATTCCAAAAACAACACGACACGAAACATGTAAAAGGACACCCATCAAATCCCCGACTAATAAATCAGTGAGTTGCGGGTCATTTTACAGTGCGTCGATGATGATGCTGAAGCTGCTGCGCCGCGTCGGGGATGTTTATGAGTTTTCCACCCCTTTTCGCACTCACTTACTCCCTCGTCCATATGTTTTCTCTTTGATTTCATCCAATTAGATGAAACATTTGACATATGCTCAGCTCACATACGAAGTGGGCAAAACCACGGGTCTAAGCTAATTAGACGCCTTCTTGACTGAAACTCTTTTGCAAATACAGTGAGAATCTACCTTTCCGATACCTGGGTAAATCCCTCTGGAGACGTGAACTGATCGGACACCGATCACCTGAGAGATTGTATTCGATAAGGCGTTTGGTCGTCAAGACGGATTGTGGGATTATCCCGAATATTTAGAGCACTGCACAACGGAATAGATCCAGACGTTAAGTCCGTCTGTCTGGGGAAGGGATAATCGAGTGGGAATGTAGAACAGTCCAAGCTACTGAATGCAGATCGGTTGAAGATTTCTCAATAAATTGTGAAAAATCGCACGAGATAGCATCGTTGTCCGGTTTGGGAGGAGATTTGTTTGCAGTTGATGAGTTCCTAAGTGCAATTCATCGGAATAAAATGTGCCAATGTGCATGCATCTTATCGCGGATTTAACATCGGGATGAGGGTGCCATTTGTGTTTCCTATTTGTGATCAACTAATCGAGCAGTTGCACCAGGACACTATGCGCTGATGATTTCTCGCGTCTGCATGAAAGGATTCAGTTTCCCTCTAAATTCGCGAAAAGCCAAGTTTCATTCGATACACCAGTGCCGTTGTTTGGCATCTGTGAAACGGTAGCTATTACGCCACTGAGCTGTAGGTTTCCATTGAATTGGGAAGCAAACAACCCAATCCAACAGATTTTCCACTTCATTATACGATTCGAGAGGAAAATTTGTTTAAATCCCCTGAGCTAAGCCGATGATCCCTCTCACTTCATCAGAAGATTACTGAGAAGGGGAGAGCGAAAACAACGAAACATTGTGTAATTGTGTGTAAACCCTGTTTACCCTCCAAACGACTGCACAATGACTCAGGAGGACCTCGTGATCAGACATTGTCGTCGAAGGTGTTTGCGTGTGTAATAATGTTGCAGCAGGGTGTGATGATTGAAGGATGACACAATGGAATGACAAAAGAATGCTTTCCCTTTTCCTTGCTCTTTTTGTTAGACTGCGAAAAGAACGCAGAGCACGACATTGTTTCACTGGAACAAATTGAGGTTAAGGCTGATGCGTGTGTGTTATGCCCTTTGAAGGAAGGATGTTGTATGTTTTGTGCAATTGTTGGTTTTCCATCATTGTTTGGGAGTTGCGAAGGTATGAATGCTCCCGTCATAAGCATGTGATTATTATTTGAATTGAGGTGTGAAGTGCGGAGACAAATGATTGAGAAATAAGTGCAAATGTATTTATGCATCCGTCTGGTTATAGGTTATATATGATTCGATTTCGTTTTCACACACCAAATTGGAGCATGTATTGCTGGAGTACAGCTGTGCTTCAGATGTCCAACGAATTCAATGTAAGTGACCGTGAAGTGAAGTCAGCCGCAGAGTTAATGAAATATAACATTATTCAAACGAACTTCAAATATTCTTGCAAGCGACATCGAGCTGACTTCGAGGCATTCACGGAATTCACAAAGAAATATAAGACAGACCAAATTGTACACATAGTGACTTTGGGAAAGGCCTTTCTATAATTGCATCTGCATTCAGCTGTTGAACATATAATTCTGCACCAATTCTCATTCGGTTTTAGGATAGGATGTAAAAGTTGCCACCAAATAATCCGAATACGAATCATGTGTGCGGAAAGATTTACCGGACTTGTGTTCCTCAATATCGATACTGTTTGCACGATGAGCTGATTTACAAGTTATTTAAGCTTAATTTTACGATCAATAATCAAATGTTTCGTTGAATTTGGTACACATGGTGTACCGCAGCCATTATTTATCCCAGTTGTAATACGACATAGTCTCTACATACAGGACAAAGCTGTTGATCGCAACTTGGCGGGATGTCGCTCTTTTCACGAACAGGACAATTTTGACTTACAAACTCCTCGTGGCGCAATGTATGCAGAGAAGAGATTAAGCTGTGTATGTCTAGGCAGTCTGTCCGGAATACAGCGTAGTACTGATGTCAAAATCGAGGTCTGAACCTTTAAAGTCAAAATCGGTAAGCAAAACAACTTTGGGACATACAAGGAGCTATAGTTGATTCTGACCACTTTCTAAGTAGAACGATTCAGTCTAATGTCAGAAAGTTGTACTAATCAATAAGGGTTCATTGGGAGATTGGAGACAGCCAGAGCCTACGAACAAAAATTAAGTCGGAGACTCGCCAATATACCTGTCGAACATTAATACCAACGATATGTTGTTGCATTGGCGCTAGGCCATCAAATTTGTAGCGCAACAACTACTACTAGCAAAAGAAGCGTGACGAGGCATAAGGTTCTCACAGCAGTTGCTAAATGGGCCCGATCTGCAGAGAGTGATGGGGAATCAGGCAGTTCCAGCTCCGGTCTACGTATTCCTACTAACTGTTGCTTCGGCATACCCATTTATTTACATTGCATATCAGCTCGATATGAACCACTTTTTTTCTTCTTCATTTTTATATTATTTTTCAATTTTGTTTACTTACATGCTAGACAAAAATGCCTAAAACTATAAAAGCTTAACTACTTAACAAACGTTCTTACACGATCCTACACGTTCTTACTCTTCCTGGCTCTATACGGGTACTCTAAGCGAATACAAACTTTTTCGTCTTTTGGACACTTGTTTGGCCAAGAAAACTGTTTAAAAAAACTTGGCTTTATACGATATGAACCATCCGCAAACAAGGCAACCACACCTCTTGCAATAACTAAAGAGGTATATCCTTGCTCAATGCCTCCGACAGGATCCTGTCCAGCATACTGTGCACACGTCAAATGTCGTCAACAAATCGACTGCCTACATACATATCAAATTTTCATACTCCACCTTTTTATCGATTTTAAAGCAGGAAATGATAGCATTAATCGCAGGGAACTACTGGATGCGATGGCGGAATTCCGGACCCCGCGAAAATTGATCTGGTTGTTTCGCATCAGCACCAATGAGGATACGATGAAATATATTCTGTCGACCAAGAAACGTACCGCCATGCACTGAATGGGGCCAAACATAACAATCGACAGCTAAATTTTAGTTATGAAGGACTTTGTTTGCCTCCCAGCAAACGTGGACTCCACGTAGAATCGCGTTTGACAACCGATGCTGCTTTAAAACATCTATCGTTGAGACTCCTTTCTCAAAACCATTGTCTACAAAACACTTATATTGCCAGTCCTGCTAAATGAAGACGAAAGTAGGATGTTGATGAAAAAAAACAGAGCTGATTCCTTACGCCATCGTATGAGAAATTCTGCATCGGATATAGAGAAGAGAAGAAACTACTGATGTGGATGTAGTCAGGCATAGGGTTCTATGAGGGACAAGGTTTAAGGTCATCGATATTAAGTTCATAAATGATCGCTTGACAGTGATCCGCGTCCAAGGCAGATTCTACGACTTAAGATTCTGACGAATACAATGGCTCGGTCACATCAAGCGCATGGACAACAACGCTTCATCTAAGAAAGCATTCCAATCTGAGCTTCCTGGTTCGAGAAGGAGAGGAAGATCGAACTTCCGGTTGAAAGCCCAAGTGATAGCGGACGCAAAACAGCTTGGTCTTGATGACTGAACCGTAATCGATGAAAAGCAGCTATTGCTCAGAGTCAGACCCTCCATGGGTCCTCGGCCGATGAAGAAAGTAAGAAAATCTACTCTTCAAGAATCGTAGGTTAAGTTATGTTAGAATAACTGGTTGCTTATAGCAGTCACATCTGGGCCATTTTGGTACCACTCGGATTTACTTACTCCGTGCCAGGAACCAGTTAGTGGTTTTGACAAAGCAATGTTGTTGGCTTATACTGAACCCATTTAGTCCGATGAGGTAGATTTTTTAAACCAAATTGGAGAATTCTACTCAATTGGAGTTGGTTGTTTGAATTGTATGTATCTTGATGAGATAGTAGCGAGCGGCACAGATGGTGCAATATTGATATTGGTCTGTGTACATACACAGGCTGCGCAGGATCATCCAGATTCTGATTCTCAGAGATCCAGTCTGATGTCGAATGGAAGCTGATGAGATTTTCCGTTGAAATGCTTCTCAACAGTCTATGTACTAGGTTGACTGTTTGTTAGTTTAGCGCGATCCGCCGAAATAGCACTATTTATGTACATTAGTATAGGTTCGGCAGTGATTTTATTGGCCTTGATATTGATAGTCCGATCGCTTTCCTATATCATATAATAAAATATGAATAAAGTCGAACTTGCCGCTGATTCAAGTGCAAAAGTTAGTCACAATGTGCCTCAAAATTGGTACAAATGCTGTTCCCGCTAGGGAATAACTTTTACTAGCGGCAGTAGTATTTTTTGCTTCCTCTGTTAGAGTTAGTTTGTGCAGATGAGTACGCTCAAAGGCGTCTGCTACCGAAACAGAGTATGTTAGGATAAGTAAAACGAATAAAAATGAATTAACAATGAAAAATTAACTGGAAAATAATATCTAAATTAAGCCCCCACCCACACGTCGTGCGATATTCAGACTAGGAGTTATTTAGTTAAACATTTGATTGCTTTTAGACTATACCACAATCAAGGGGTCGATACAATGAAATAAAAAATAAAAAAAACAAAGATAATTCCCTCTATCGACTTCCCGCTCTAAAAACTCTGGTGTTCAAATAATCCACTTATAGTAAATTCATTTTACAAATCCGCCGATAACATCACAACTCGACCAAAGAAACAAAAAAAAAATGAATTCACAACGTTACAGGATGTGAAGGACATCTATGCAGTAACTTATTGATCAGCCTCTTCCTCTCGGGTTCCGAAGCGACAAGTCCTTTCCCTTCCTTTTGTCACCTGGAATCAAGTTACACAGAGACGAGCCAGCAGAACAATGATTTTCGGATTTTCCACGCGGGATTTAATTCAAAAGTATATTAGCAACGTGTAAATGGGCAAATCACTGGTAAAGTGTCACCATTGCCATCATGGTTGTCAAACATGAGGGGATGTTTCTGAGGTAAACTCAATTGAAACGAATTCCAACTACGAAATGAACAAGAAGTCTATCCGAACAGATTGGTGGATGATAACACCCTTGGGAATACGAATAAGGACCTCGAATTCAATTACTTGCGCACCCGGTCGGCAAAGATTATTTTTCCCCTCTTCACTTTTATTGTAGCACATCTCTCTCTTAGGGTTTTTGGGAGAGAGAACCGTGTTAAGGCAGTTGCTTCGATAGGTACTTAAGTTGCTGTTGGAATGTGTTAGATTTAAACAAACAAGTGGAGTAACCCTTTAAGGGGTTACCTTAGCAGCACCCTCATTGCAACATGTTGCCAAGCAATTGTGATAAGCTTCCTTTTTGATCTCTAATTGGAGAGCGTGTAGGAGATTAAGAAAACCCGGGCGAAGTAACTACACCTTAGTTCTTGACCTCTAACATTAGAGGTTTGTCTGAGTCCATTAAATTTATTAAATTAGCACGGTTGACTTAGCCCAAGCGTTAAGGGATGGCTGTCAATGTGTAGAATGGGAATCATAAAAAGTGTTGGGAATTTATAGTGACATTCAAAGTGGTCCTATTTTAATACTTGAAACATTCCCCACACGATATTATTTCCTGTCTCGCCCTCTTCCAGGTAAAGCCGACATTCCCTGTCATGGCACAGGTTTATGTTATTAGTCCTATACTTTTCTTGTCGATTTTCTTATAGCAATAAGATAAATCGCTTGGAGTGCCTAAAATCAACCTCGGTGGTGGACCGCTAAACCAATGAAGGGAAACTTTGTTTTCCTATTCGTTAATCAAAGTTGTAGCTATTGTCCAATTGACATACATAACAGTACAGATGAGGAGCTATGAACGCACATTCCAAGACAGCCATAGCGATCAATCCTCTTGTGTACAGAGATCCAGCAGAGCTTCACTTTATTGCGGCTGGCAAGTGCTTGTAGTGCTACGTAGCAACATTTGATTGGACGATAATGACTTATCTGGAAATATTTCAACCTGTGTCTGCCACATATCCCACTGTCGTGGATTTCGGCTTAAAACAGTTTCTGATTTATTATTATTTTATATTTAGGTACATTCAAGACTGCATATCTCTTACTCTTACTCTGTTCTATTCGTGAGACAGTAAGACAAGTTATCTCAAGCTCCCGAATCTCTTCCTTGCAACCAAATTGAACCACACGGGACAGCGGTGTGGGCTAGGTAACAGATTACCTCATATCGAAGTGGCTCCTCTGTATCTGGCTAAGATTAGTATCGATTTACACAAAACCGTTCTATAGAGACATTTCTGACTTTTCGTTATATTCAGTTCAGTCTACACAAATGGTATTGTCCTACATTTGGAAACCGATCATAACTAATTTTGAATATAATCAGCGATGACAAATTATTACTTTAGAGTATTTGTAGATGTCATGATTCGTGTTGTGACTTGAAATGTTCAAAGCGTGGTACATCTTGAACGAGATGAATCTTAGAACGGAAGAAAGAGTGATTATTCCGTAACTAATTTGTTTTCCGAATTATCTTAATATTATTCTGTGTTGTTAATTTCATTATCATTCTTCTTCATTCTTCATGACAGGACATAGTAAGTTTCGCCAAGGTCCAGTAAGTAAGAAGTTGAATCACTGTACGTCCGATTAATGTAAAGCATTATTGTCTGCTAAATAAGTTTGTAGTGCATTTCAAAGTAAAAATGAATTGAAATGATGAAAATGACCCAACAGAACAATAAAGGCAATGCATGTGACAATGCATGTCAGTGGTAGTATTGAAGTGGTAGATTTGAAAATTTCGCGAAGAATCAGTTGATTTAAAACATTTGTGGTAAGGTCCAATACTGGTCACGAAACCATTGTTATCCAATAACCTTCGGATAACAATTTTTTAATTTAGTTCATTTTTATTTGAAATTCATAACAAATCAAATCCATAAGACAAACGTGCTTAAAAACTAGTTGGATACATGTGTATACTTGTTTTTTTAAATTCTGTTTACTTTTTTTTAATTTTTTAATATTTACACACATACAGCTTATTAACTACCTTAAGACTACCCTACTATATGTAAGTCGGCCATACGTTGTGGCTGGCTGTTTGCATCTAAACTGCTGCAACACAAAGACCGACTGCATCCGATAAGTTGCTACATACTACACTTTTTGCATTGGTTCTAAAGAGTTTGACGCTCAGTTCGTTGTGCGACGGAACGGACGTGGTAGGTGAAAGGATTTGAAAAATGAGCGGTACCTCATTCATATCTTGTAACAGGCCGTACTTGTCTAAATGAAGAAAAGCTTCTGAGAGGACGAAGCCTTTATGGCGCACCCTTTTTTGGTTCTGTGAAATGGGGTAGTAAGCCCTAAAGATCAGGTTATTAACCAAATTCATCGCTCTGGCAGTGTGACCTCGAATCAAATCCAACAGGAAACTGTTCAATCGTATTAGGTTCGCCCTCTTGTATAAGCGCTCATATTAGAGCCCCCTCAAACAGCCGATTTTTTTGCATCAAACTAGCACTCACGTTTAACCACACGAGACAGTCATAGGTGAGCATTGGCCGTATAAGGGCCATGTAGCAGATTCACCGTCACATCGAGGTGGCCGTTGTAAAACAGTCTCTTCGTAAGAGCGTTATGAACAGAATGGTGTCCGACATTCATATGATATTGACATTCAACTTCCAGAGATGTCATCGATCTTTTTGCTTGATCTGTATACCATAGAGTCGTCGGCATATCCAATTGCGTTAGGAAAAGAACTTACTACATCGCTCAAGAAAATGTTGAGCAGGGTCGGCGAATTGACGGCAACCTGCTGAAGAAAATTTCCTGTATAGGCCACGTTGTCAGAAGAAGCTTCTGCTGGTGAGTAGTGCTTTACAACTAAACCCACTGCCAGTCTGATTGAACTTCTAGAAAAGCTCTTTTAAACATGAGGTACCAAAGGCTGTCTCCAATTAAGCACTCATACATTGCTTCCACTCAATCATGTGGTATATTTAAGAAACAGTTCATACACACGTACACATCTTCAACTTCTGACGAGAAGACACCGATTCGCCTCGTCGATATGAACGTTGATAGCGAACCATTCGTATGCAGATCGCAAAATATATATGTAAAACAGTTTCATATTCAACCAATCTGCAAGAATATTATGGTATAATAGTATCTTTAACCGCAAGCTCAACTGAAATTGTTGGATTCTTTTTAGCTAATAAATAAAAACATTGCATAATTTTCAGAAATGGGGTATACCTACCTTTCTACTGAAAACATATTATAAATAAGAAAATATGTCACTACTATATTTTTAAAGACTTAAGGAGAAGCCCGGTGGCCCGTGACGTTGTGGTTATGGGCGCCGACCTCAACTCACTTGAACCTCGGTGTCGTAGGTTCAATCCCTGCTCTGAGCGACACAACAAATTTCACGGCTCCACTTCTTTCGAGTCACTGAAAATGCTCAAAGAGTACTTCTGTCGCACGCACAACGCGAGTGTTTGCTGAGAAGCTAGTCTCTGATCCTCTACGAGCTTGTACCGCCACTCATATTATTATTATTAGAAGGAGATGCTACCAAAATCCTTCATTAAAATTGTTATAATATGTACACACGAATATACATAAAGTGATATAACTCCATAGCGCAAATAAACCAATTAATAGCGCAATTTACATTAGATAATTCTCAAATAGTACTCACAATATCCTCTTATCCCAACCAATAGAGATACGACCACTACGCATTCCATTCGTAGATTAGTCTGGCCTTCACATGTATGACACGTTCAGTTCCTTACAGACTTTTCTCAACCATGAACTCCAACAGATTCAAGTGCATTAAATAGTTCCATCATACTTTGCATACATAGGCACGTCAAGAATTTCAATAAAATCAATATAACAACACCTAATCGAGGCGCAACCAGGGCGCTTCAAGACTGCATCAATGAGGTCTCTTTAGGTCAAGGTGACAAATCCAACACCTTCTTCCCTGCTCTTAAAATGTACTTTTATTAAGTGTTTCCTTCTTTCCTTATTCCCTTCATTTCCAATTCGAAACGACCCCTAAAAGAAAATCCTAAAAACCAACGAAAAAGGGAAAAAAATGGCGCCCAAACAATGTTAAGAACCGCCTTTTTTACCTCACCCCTAACGACAGGATCTCACTCCTCTTGCGTGATACGCACACCTAGCAGACATGCGCCCTTCGACATTCGTTTCAGTTCCAATTGTACCCAAAGTATCTGCCGCATTTCGCTTGCTACACCTACAACACTGATCCGTTTCCACTCGGTGCAGCACTCATCCCTTTATACTGTTTTTGGCCACTGGCTTAGGGTTTTCTTTGAGATACGTACTTCATTTTAGTTCAATGGGAACGTCGGTCGTGATCGGTTGATAATTCTATATCGCTTCGAAAGACTTATACTCGCTGTACATTAAGCATATGCAAGCATTGTCGGGTGTGTGGATGATAATGTTTTTTTGATTTTCCGCGACGCGAGTTTTGATAAACGAAGATTTGTGAATGAGACGCAAATGTGTGGGAGTGTGTGAAAAGTATTTTGGATAATTACTTGAAATGTACGATAAGAACATGGAAACCACCTTATCGTCATCGTTAAATGGTGACTTGGACTCGACGAGTTCTGGTGGAACCGCTTCGGATTCGACGATAAATCAAGATTTGATGTCTCCCTCGTCGTATGGATCGATTTTTCTACCTAATTCTGGTTGGTTGGGGACTGTTTTATTGGATAAATACCAACGGATTATTAGATTGACTGCCTAATTTGGAGTATTTCTTAGTGTTTATAATACAATTAAGGGGATATTAATGGACATAGGCAAAGTCATTTCAGTGCGCTAAGTGTCTTTAAATGGTTGAACAGGCAGGGGTTCTGCTTTTATTGTTATTGGGACATCGGGTCTATTAAAGTTTGATCAAATAAAACATTTAACTTTGTTCGGAATAAGATAATTGAATATCGCGAAATTTAATTTCTAGTTATGTGTCTCTTGATCCTCTACCCTGTATCCATGGATTGCTGCCAAAGATGATTTCGATCGAAATGAGACTTAAGGTTGCTTCCAGAAATGTTTTCGCTCTTAAACATCCTTTTAACGTGTCTACTGCAGCGTAATCGACCATAAGCGAAATACCCGCTGTTCGATACAATTGTCCTTCACTTACATCTGATATAAAAACTAAGAAAGATTCAACGAAATTATAGTGTGCACAATTGTTCGTTTCCGCCATTTAAACAAATCCTAGACAGTTTTTTGATGAAGTCAGCGGTGATGGTTGTGAATTCAAAATTATTGCATAAACAAGATACGCTGCGTTCTTGTAACCACGCCAATATCATTCATAGATGCTAGTTGATGCTCTTTTGAAAATAATTATTCTTCGAGTTTTGGACAATTAACTCAAGGCAATGTGTGATGCAATCATTATCATCATCATATGCTGACACGAATGGTAAACTAATATGGTCGCGAAGATAAAGTACGCTCTAAAGATCTCTGAGCCACTCGCTCCGCCACCATCCAATCCAAGCGCAACCTAAACTTATCTATCCTCTCCAATACTCCGCCTTTCTCCATGTGTGCGGAGAAAGTTCTTATTTGTTGCGTTAAAATGGCAGGAAAGTTGGAAAGAGGGAACTACATGTGTAGTTTTTGAAGGATTTGTCAATGTTTTACACATACTATTAAACTGGTTACAATGAGCGGTATATCACAATTCACAAGTCGCCCGAGATGAAATGGATGCTGAATTTCACTCACAAGTTAATGATGTCAAGGGGATGTACATTCTTGTGTATAACGTAGAGGCCCTTTTCAATGTAATATTCCGTCCATACCCTGTGTTAGCTGCTATTAAGCATTTGCCTGGCAACTAGAAACCGAACAACTAGACCCAATAGATTTTGTTTTACACGCCAATCGGCGCTGGAGAATTTATAAGACGCACAACTTACCGCTGATGATCTGAAGCTCTAGTTTTAACTCATTTTAAAGGGATTTCAGAAGTACTACAAACTCTTAATATTATCGGACTAGAAATATATTTCAAAGAATGGGATACTTGATTTTACTCATGTCAACTTGCTTGACCAAATACTTCAATCGCATGGACTGCTGCAATAAGGTATCGGTGTTCTCATTATCGGTGTACCGCGCCCTTCATGCTCTGTCAAGTCATTGACATGGATTTAATATATTTTTTTTTATATTTTAATTAATATAATAATTAATAAGTTACCAAATTCAATGAAATGATGTAGACTGCTTTTTGAAAAATCCAAACAAATTGCGTCTATTACAAAAATAAATCGTACATAAATATAATCTGTGACTGAACTGCTTGCTCGTAACACATAACTTTACCACTCTATAATTAAGGCTAATAATTATGCGCTGTGAACTCTGCATGTAGGAAACTGCCCTTCAGATAGCTTTTTGGAAAGACCACGTACCATCAAAAGCAACAGAAATGAGCCAATCGTTAATATTCTCTAGCAATTTCATCAAAATTGGAATCTCGGTTGGGGCTTTAATCTTCTTCGTTTTTTTGTCTTTTGAGTAAATTGAATAAATCTGAGTTACCCTAATCGAACGCATGGTCCTTCATCGAGGGGCCCGTGTTCGTGATCGAATTACCAAGAGCGTTTTTAACTTCATCATGTACCGAAGGAACATGTTGGCTCTTACTTCGAAAACAGTTTGAAATAAAAAACATGTTGACATAGGTTTTTTTCTGTAACATCTCACAATTTCACATGCCAGACAATGAAACTGGAGTATGTATCCATGCTTGTTGGAAATTTAGAGTCAAGTTGTAATGATTTATTTGAAGGATTCTTCTCGAAATTATATCGATTATTTATTGATGTGTAGTCGGCAACTAACAGAACAGATATAGACTTAACAGCTGGTCATGTCTGCATACAATGGTCATATCCTCTTCCAATGGCGCTACAGTTCACGGTCAACCTAGGTTTCAGCCAACAAGCCTCTCCAGCTGTCACAATTCGTAGCCAACACCAAGTTGGTTGAAGTCCTTCTCCAATTGTGTGCGCCATCGGTTTTGTGGGATATCTCTATTATGTTGTCCCACTGGTTAGGAGCCGAAGACTTCGGTCTGGACGCGTGTTATCCATGTCCATTGCCTCGGCGTCTTCGGAGTCCAAGCTGTAGGCGCCTGATTCTAGGCACAATAAAGACAAGGAGGACCGAGGATTAAAGGCAGAACTTTTCTCTCGAAAGAGCGAAAAGCTTCTTCGTTTCGCGTACAAAATGTTAAGTATTCATGAAATATAAGTTTAGGTTCGTAGTCATAAAGTTATATTAGAGAGATGTCCGACTTCTTCACTAATTGTCCCATGGTCCATCGACTTTTTTGTGTCACATTTTCGAAGTTAATCACGTCTTCCTCTTTAATGTTGGATGACGTTACGAAACACATACGAAACAAGCATAAGAAGAAATGGTTTGCAGCAGCAAACTAAATTTCGGCTGGCTATATGGCCTGATCTGCTACTTAATATTTTCCAATGTTATAGAAATAGCCGACTTCTACCTTCCTCGTGACTCGTTCCTAGCCCTGTGGTATTTTAGACAGCGTTGTTTTTCATTAAATGTTCACATATTTGTGCCTTAGTATAAAAACATTGTTTGCATTTCTTAACATTTCAAAAAGTTGGAATAATCGTTAAAAAATCGAGATTATACCCCAGTTTTGCTGGAAGACAATGGCATCACCTGTGAAGTCAGTTCTCTTTCTAGTACTTGAACAGTAGACCTAACAAATAAATTAAATGTTGTTCCTTCGATCATTGTTTTGGAATATTCTGACCAGTCTAGAAATAAACCTAACCATCAAATATGAATATGAAGTTACCTGGTAACAATAATTATCATTATTGTCAACTACACATATTCCAAACTTAAACTATAACCGTCACCTCCCACAAAAGACACAACAAATAGCCCAGACGTCTTACAACCACAAGTCATAACAGTGTTGGTTTTGTATTAAATTCCGTTTCGCCAACAGCCAGATTTCAGTGCTCGTGCTAGTAGTGCCCCCCATGTAATTGGACATTTCATGTCATTGGCAAATTCTTCAGTCTTCTGCGTTCCATCAGCCGAAAATCTTTTTCGTTCCACCTATGCTCGAGTATCGTAATACGACATAACTGCATTTCGTGCATTTTCGGCGCTGGATTACGTGACAAGCTTTAATTAGTCATTCATTACTTGGAATTCATTACATAACTTGCTCTTTCTGTGAATCATTTCTAGGCTACCGGGGCAATATTTCCTGTAAGACTGTGCTGCACCTCGAAAAGTTCTCACCATACTCCACGGAAAAAGACATTGAGCGGCGGTTTCACGACATAACCAATGAATTTGACAAATCTCCCCCGGGATCGTATCCAAGTTTAACTGGGATCTTCGACGGAGCTGGAGATCTAAATGGGAACACAACGGCGTTAGTTAAGAACTCAATGTCAGTTGGGGATGTGCACCAGAATGGACGGACAAATGGGCAATTTATCAGTGGCTTGGGAAACGGAGCTGGAAACTTTGACATAACACGGAAGTGCCTGCCTTTCAGCACGGATCAGGTAAATGCTTAGCTCTCCTTCGCTCTTTGATTTGTCCTAACCGAGTACTTTTCCGTCTCAGATCCAGTGCATGTGCGAGGCCCTCCAGCAAAAGGGTGATATCGAAAAACTAGCAACATTTCTATGGAGTCTCCCGCCCAGTGAACTTTTTAAGACAAATGAAAGCATACTACGGTAAATTTCCAGCCGGACTACAGCCGAACGCTTGACTAATCCATTATTTTGTGCCATTATTCAGAGCCCGCGCAATAGTCTCTTATCACAGAGGCCTCTATCATGAGCTCTACAATCTACTGGAGTCACATTGTTTTTCTACCAAGTACCACCCTGAACTGCAGAACCTATGGTTCAAGGCGCACTATAAGGAAGCGGAGAAAGTTCGAGGGCGACCTTTGGGAGCGGTTGACAAATACAGACTCCGGAAGAAGTATCCACTGCCAAAGACCATCTGGGATGGCGAGGAGACCGTCTACTGTTTCAAGGAGAAAAGCCGCAATGCACTGAAGGACTGCTATGTGACAAATCGTTATCCTACGCCCGATGAAAAAAAGACTTTGGCCAAAAAGACTGGACTCACACTTACTCAAGTGTCGAATTGGTTTAAGAACCGAAGACAGAGGGACCGAACGCCACAACAAAGATCGTAAGTACATTTTAATGTTCAGTGTTTAATGTTTACGTTTCAGTGAAAGAAACTTTAAGATCGATAAGTTATTCTCTTACAAATGTATATCTGTCTGGAAATGTGATCAGTTATCACAAAGGGGCACACAGTTTTATTTTGCTTTGACGTGAATCTACACAAGTCTCCCAAAATACACAGATGGACTAAAATCTGCCACTGAAGTAGTCGAATCGTTTCTCAAAGAAGAGCATCAATAGCTCATGGCAAGAGAGTAAAAGAATGACATTAGAGTTTGACAGTGCTGGGAGGACGCTTTTGAGTTTCTATTCAATGCGGTGGTAATGCTATACAACCAGTTTGGCTTTTAAAATCCACGATTCGAGGTTGGATAGCTTAAGAATTTGGATTTTTATACCACAAGTAGTTGTTCTTACTATGAGATGGTTCTTACGCAGATATGGTGGTATGTACTACTAATAACATTGCAAGTAATGAATCACGTCAGTAAGCAGAATTGAGGAATAGAATACATGTGTTGTATGAACGAGACGCGTCTTGCGAACTACTAACATCCCAAACTCACATTTCTTTCACAAGCTTCTATGTTCGGAAGCAGCTACCGGGAGAGTTCGTGAATTATTAACCGTAAAAAAAGGCTTTGAATATCGCCTTTTCATTTTACATATTCAAACTGATTTCTGTGGAGATTTTCTCTATTATGAATACCATGCCAAGAATGACAGGAGGTATGTTTATTTGTATTTATTCGCAGTTCATGTTTACAACACTTAAATGATTTGGTGTGAATAAAAACAACTATCTCCTATTATTTTTCTATTGGAACTCAACACATAATTAAGCGATACACTATTTTTAGAGACTCATCTGATAAAATTAAAAATCGGTTAAGAATTAGATGATTTTTTTGTATTGCAAGTGAACATCTACCATAAGGCAATATGCGACATTGCTTACTCGGACTATTTTCAGACTCTTACTGACCTCAACGGTGGTCCGTGGCGTTGTGGGTATATGCGTCGATCCCAACGCATTTTAACCTCGACGTCATAGGTTCGATCTC
Organism: Eristalis arbustorum; assembly: GCA_916610145.1. Taxonomy (NCBI): domain Eukaryota; kingdom Metazoa; phylum Arthropoda; class Insecta; order Diptera; family Syrphidae; genus Eristalis; species Eristalis arbustorum. The sequence goes on from OU744318.1 coordinate 57,962,535, forward strand.
TGGTCTGAGCGACAAAAAATAATTTTCACGGTACCACCTCTTTTGTGTCACTGACAGCGTTCGAAGAGTAATGCCTGTCTGGAAGAGGCTTTTCGGCCTTTCGGATTCGGCATAAAACTGTAGGTGCCTTTCACCCGCGAGAGAACAATGACAAGCGCAACTAGAATAGTTGCTGAAAGGCTTGGCATTGGGCTGTAGCCCACCGATGTTATTATTTTCATTATTATTATTATGCCAAAGGCACTATGCGACATTGCTTACTCGGAGTATTTGCAGGCCTTTACTCACTTCAAAAAAAAGTTGTCTCCTTACCAATCCTTTCTTGTTTACTAGAACTCAGTTTAATTGTCCGTAACACTTCTATGCCCTATTATCGGTCCGTACGACCTTTTGTAGATGTCTGATTGTCCGATGTCGGGACCATCCGGAATAAATTCGATCGCATACAAGCGTCTCGCACAATCTTATTCTGTTGCGTAGTAAGCAACAGCATCTTGGCATTACTTCAGAGCTGTGCAACTGCGATAAAATCCAATTCCTGTTGTAAGAAGGCCAGTTTTTGTTTTTTAATTACTAAGCAGTGAACCCTTGTTTGGAAGCTACTTTCACTATGCTATGTTTGCCGCTGCTGAGGGGGGTCCCATTACAGTTATATCACATCCATCATATTAACATTACATTTTTTGATTTATTATCACGTTAACATAGCGAACCACCGCACAATTTACAATTCAGAGATTCGATATATTATACAATGTCATGTTTTATCTTTCTACTGAAATGCAACTATCGTTCACGACCTTTAAAGATGTGATTCATTAAGTATTTCTATATCACAGCGTTAACCAACAAGCAAATATCATTACACATGGATTCCATCAAAGACCTGATCTCTAGAAAATTACAACTTAGCTACGGTATATGACTGAGTTCTTACACCCTGGGAAATCAGCGCATTTACATGCCAGCTGGTAATCGGAATTTGGAAACTTACCACCCAGAATTTATAAAATTCAAAAACAATTGAAACTACCGAACACATCCTTTTGGTTGATGATCCATAGCATGTTGGATTATTTCAACACCTTCCTCTCACCTTCAGCTTTCTTTTAATTCTATACAAACATTGTGTTGTAAATTTCGTCTGAAATATAGTGTATTCAAGTTTTTGATGACTTATCACATCTAACCATCCGTCAAAGCAATTAGACAATACAAATCTAGCTAATCTAGCAAGAGTAGTATTGGATAGATGTTGCATTCCGACATGACCCAGTAAACCCAAATGTTCTTAAACAAGCAACATGTCACTCCAGCTAGCACGAGCCGTTGCCATATGTTTTCGAATCTTGTGTCAAATTGGTCTAAATCAAGGCACTAGCTGAGATCTATCGAGCTCTGAATTATTTCTCTTTGAAGGTCTCATGAAAAAGTTTTTTTCTAAAAGTGTGTTGCACTCAATCCTGTCATCATAGCATAGTTATGCCCGAAAGACTAATTCAGTATTTTGTAAACAAATTCGAACATATGGAAAGAAACTTATAGAAATTCTCTACTCCAGATAAAGCTTCCGCCTACAACTCCGACTGTTGACCTACACTTGCTGCATAAGAAAAACTCACCCCTCACTTAGGAAAATCGTAAAATAGTGTAATTAAAAAAATTAATAATCGTCTCCCAGCACACCCAGAATGCAACTCCATTCCAGTCATCCCGGCACACATGCAAACTTCACGTAAACTGCAGCATCCCAAGAGAACCATAAAAAAAGAGGGAAAAAAATAATTATTCATAAAAATCATCCAGACAATAGCTCGGCGCAAGTACACTACCGTCTCAGATTACTTACTACTCCATCGCGCAGTCCCGAACGATCTCGGTCTTGATCTCAATCAATCGACGGGAGATCAGTTTCTGGTCCACATATGCGTTTCAACCCAACCATTTAATGACTCCTCAGGCAGTCCTTTGTTTTTCGCATGCGTTCCTCTGGGTTGGTTCTTTTGTTTTTATCGTATTTTTAGACCGATGGTCACCAAAATTTGTCGGATCCTAAGAACGTCCGAATGCGGTGCATGTGGCCGGCCTGCCACCCTAGAGAGCGAGACGACCAAAATCAGCAACAGCGGTCAAGTGGATGAGTTTTCTGGAACCGCTCTGGCTGCAATGGTTTCGACATGCACGTGGTATACTGGTACGCGTTAAGTGTGAAGGTTTCCTTGGAAAAACCCATAAACATTGCATTATAAACGCACTTGGGATATGATACGGTGCTTAAAGAATTCGAAGTGAGGGTGGATCATGTATCATGCACCGAGTGCGCGTGATAAGTTCGAGTTTATTCGATTTGCGTCAGCCAATTCTACTTGCATTTAATTGCGAAGTGATAACGTGGGAGGCCTATGGCCGACCGATTTATTTACTTACTGTTCCCGCAATGGTCATGATTAGTTTGAAACTTCTTGTGTGGGCTCTGTGATGATTTCTAGGAATATTGAAAGAAATCCGTAGGTATCAATTCTATCTACCATATGTGGTTTGCACATTCATAAATAATTCATGCTTCTATTTGTGTTATACACATTTCATTTACTTTTTCTTTCTTTCATTTCATTCTGCCAGTATTCATTCATGTGAACGTACATATACTGACTTCGCAATATTTGGCTTGACTAAGGCTCCTAAGGATTTTCCGACGTTTGTGGTTTGATTCGAAAAAAACAACATCCTTTATTTACTTCGATTACATCCCGCTGATAGTTGAATGTTTTAGTCATTCGATCATTCCAACTTTATAATATATAATAATATGGGTGGCGCTACAGCCCGTAGGGGGCCAGGGCCTAGCTTCTCAGCAACCACTCGTGTTGTACGTGCTATTGTTCTCTCACTAGTGGAAGGGACCTACAGTTTTATGCCGACTCCGAACGGCCAAGTTTCAGAAGCTTTTTCTAAACAGGAAATACTCTTTGAGCATTGTCAGTGACTCGAAAGAGACTTTGATCTATCTATTATTCGAATTAATATCTTGCAATATCGCCAATCAAACTTCAAAGCTCACTGTACTTCTTATTTATTGGAACACTGAAAAAACAAATGCAATGGACTTTATATGGACTTTTCTCCCGGAATACATTTAGCAATGAAGTCTGGCAATTATTCTCCTGAGTTTGAGAGAACGGCAATTCGCAATTATTTCACCCCGAGTATGTTCTGGAATTACTATGCGACATTCCAGAGAATTGCAAAGCGGTCGAATTCGCATGAAAAGTAAGTAAGTAACTCTGGCCTATTATATAGTAGATCTCAAACGATTACTTAACCTGATCCACTTGAGCAAGCCTAATCCTAGAACCATTGTTGGAGTTATTAAAGAGCATCACGCCAGTGGTACTCACACCTCCAGGGTTGGCCATCCTTACAATGACTTCTACAGGAGCTGCAGAGACGAGGATAAGGAAGAAAGCAATGAACACTTGTTATGCAACTGTAGAGCACAGACTTCTGAGAGCCTATTACTTCAATAACCTGGCCAAATTAAGCAATGTAAAAGTCGGTAATCTCCTTTGCTTCATGATCCACAAACTGTTTTGATCTGAGTGGTAGCACAACGGGCCTACGGCTGGCCTAAGTGTGGCTTCTGTTCTTTCGCACAGCAGTTAGCCACTTCATCCAAACCTAACTTAACATATGTTTGGAATATACTCAGGCAGTGAGGATTGAGTTGGAAATAGTTTCCAGAAGAATGTTGTAATGTTGCATAGATTTTCAGCAAAATAATAATGACTTTGGGCCCAGTGCTATTCGGTCATGTCCTTATTTCTAATAGTAGACTTTTCGTTAACGATGACTTTCTCGATAGTCTGTGATCAGTTGTGTGTCACAACATTCTTACCAATCAAACTTACCCCAAGGTCTCGATCCAAGGCTACCCTTGCCTGTAACCGCGGACTGATTAGACCTTAATGTAAATAAAATGCACATGAACTCGTTGGGAAGCGTATATTATTTTGGAAATATGATCTTAAATTTTCGGCCAGGCTATAGGAGAAATAAGTTTTCTGTTGGTGGGAGAGCGCTATGCAAGAAAGGTGGAGAATGGTCTCCTCAACCCGGTCATGTTTCATATTTTGAATGAACTGGTGTTATTATGTAGAGGTCTGCAATGAGAGTCTTGAAAATACTGTCAAGACAATCATATTTTTTCGAGAACTATATTCATTCCACTTATATCTTGAAAAACTAAAATGAATACATCACCCGATATTAGATTACTGAGTGAGTATTTCACCCGCTGCCAACCAAGCATTTAGTTCAGTGTACTCACAAAGAATGAAAGGTGAGTGAACAAAATGAAATTAATCCTTTTTCTTTGATTGGCGCTACAGTCCGGGTGGAGCCTCAACCAACATGCCTTTCCAGCCAGCACGATCTATCACCAGCTGCCTCCAGCTGCACACACCAAGTTGGTTGAGGTCCTTTTCCACATGTGTGCGCTCGTGCGAGGACGTCCTCTGTTGCGCTGTCCCAATGGCTCGGTATCGAAAACTCTTCGGGCCGGAGCTGTGGTGTCCATCCGCTCTATATAACCTAGCCATCTTAAGCGTTGGATCAGGAAACGCTTAACTAGGTGCATGGCGCTGTACAGCCCGTACAGTTCGTGGTTGAATCTTCCTCTCCAGACTCCATCAACGCAAACAGAATCGCACGCAGAACTTTTCTCTCAAAACAACCATAGAGCAGAACTGGGGTGATCAGAGTTTTATACAAGTCAACTTGGTGTTTCGAGAGATGGCTTTGTTACTCAATTGCCAAAGAAGCAGCGATTGGCGAAAGTTGTTCTGCGCTTGGTCTCGGTAATGGCGTTGTTGTCCCTATTTACTCCAGAGCTACCTCCTTGACTACCTCAAAGTTTTTGCTGCCCATTATGAGGCTCTGTCCGAGACGTCGATGTTGTGCGTCCTTTCGTGATGACAGCATGTACTTTGTTTTGTCCTGGTATCTCGCTAGACCCATTCGTCCAATCACGTCAATGTCGTCCGCATAAGCAAGCAGTTGAAAGGACTTTTGGAAGATCGTGCCTCTGGTGTTTACGTTTGAGTTCACAAGTATGATATTGAAGAAGTCACATGACAGCGTGTAGCCCTGTCTGAAACCTTTTTGACATTGAACGACTCGGTGAGTTTGTTACATACCTTGAAGGAGCAGACAGAGTTCTCTATCATCATCCTGCTCAACCTGACGAGTTTGGCAGTAAGGCCACAAGTAGACATGGCGTTGTATAGCTCGTCTCTATGCACACTGTCATATGCGTTGAGAGATGTGTGGCAGTTCAGGGAAGTCTTATCCAGAGACTTGACGACGAGAACATAGGAGGATATCTCTCATTGATGTCATATTCTTCATTAGCCAAGAAAAAGCTTTTGCTGTCGTTATTGTTTTTGATTTAAGATGCCTACATTTATATGACTTCGACCATCTACGATACATTTATCAAGATTCACAGAGGACCACCTGATGCTCACTAGGCAGAATTCCTAGACTCTAGTGGTATTGATGGTTCAGAAATTCTTCTCGAAGAGAACTGTACTAGCTGGAGATCGGTGTCCTTATTATAACGAGGAAATATCAATGAAGAAAAATTGGTCTTTTGGTATTTATAACACTATTTGTAGCTTTTTCATTTTTGCCGGCAGTAAAAGTGATGAACAAAATTAAAACACCAGGAACTCCATCCAAAAAGATTTAAAGTCCTAGAACATTATAGTCAGAATTCCTCATAAATCGTCTAAGTTTCTGGGATATCCGCTCGCAACCTACTTACTTGTTTTCGCTCAAGAATTAAATTGAAATAGTTGTTAACTTTATTCTAAATAAATATCTAATAAATGTATTTTTTTTCTCTTTCAGCGATATCATGTCAGTTCTTCCCGTCAACCAATTAGATGCTTCCGGTTTCCCTAGAATGTTCAATGCTCCCAGTTATTACCCCGAATCAATATTCAATGGACAATGAATGGAGCAGCAGCAGTTTTGATAACAAGGTTTCTTAGTTCTCCCAATCGGAACGACAGGACACCTCATTTGCAATAATAAACCAGAGTAGATTTTAGCTTTAGCCATTTTCTGTGAAACGACAAAAAATGTTAAATAGTTTCGTTAGGATATGCTAGCGGTTAGCGGTAGGCGATAAGGCGATAAGAAGAGAACTGCATTAAAATAGAAAGTTTCTCCTGTACAGTATTTGTTAAGTGTATGTATTTCTCAATTATCGTATATCTTATGTGCAATTGTAAATACTAGCAACTAGAATAAAAATGAAATGTAATTTTAAAATGTCTCGATGTTTGTAATTGTAATTAGTGTCTCCGACATGCTATGGAAAAGTAAGTATATTTATTTACTGTTTTGAAACATAGCTATGCCACGAAAAGCACCCCTGCATTATTCAGAGATGTTATAATCTTTTCTTGATGTGTATACTAAATTGTTGATTTAGGTGAGGTAGGTCTGATTGCTGATTGTCAGCAGCTATGCTAAGGCTAGAATAGACTCGTTGGGTGGTCACGTGGTAGATGCACGTAGTTGTTCCTATACCATAAATGTTTGTCGTACTTCAGTCTAGATATCGCTATCTTGACTTCGTCTAAGTCGGGAGACGGTATTCTTGTTCATCATCGTCCAAATTGAGTGAAGCATTCTGCCTGACAGCAGAATTTGTGTCGTCATCGCCGTTTAACAGTCTACAGAAGTGATTGTTCCAAATTCTCAGCATCGACTACTATTCTTCTACTAGTTGTCTCGGCTTCGGTCCGAGGTCTATACCCTTCGGATACTTGTTGTACCTTTTCGTAAAACGTTTGGACCTCCTTCCTGTTGTAATACCTCTCCATTTCCTCAATCATTTTCCCTTTGAGAAGCCGGTTCTCTTCCCTTCTCTTCTGTTCATGGAGCTCATGATTGTACCTTTCCGACGTCAAACCGTAGTGTTCTTTCTCGACTCTCTAGATATCCTCATCCTTACCTCGGCTGCAACAAGGAAATGGTCCGAGTCGATGTGGGCTCCTCGGAACGTTCGGATATCGCGAATATTGGAGGATTGTCTGACGTCGATCGCAATGCGATCAATCTGGTTGACGGTTAATTGATCAGAAGACTGTCAGGTTCCCTTATGGATGTTGAGGTGTGGAAACCGCGTGCTCATCACAGAGAGGTTACGCCCCGAGGAGAAATTTACTAGTCTAGCCTGAACGCAACGGACGTTCCCGGATGTGTTGCCGTGCAGGCTGTGACGATGACTCTAGCAAGGATTTCTTCCTTGCCCAGCTGTGCGTTGAAGATGTCATAGCTGGAGCATCGATCGTATGTTCTGTCTAGGAGATCATAGAAGTTATGACAGTGGCATCCTTCTAATCCGTCGGTGCGTGTGCGCAGTCTGATGTTCCCGAATTTAGCCTTGATGCGGATTGTTATGAGGCGCTCGCTGATATAATCAAAGCTTAAGACTTTTTACCTAAGGCTGCCTCGAACAACGAATCCGCATCCAAATAAGCGCTGCCTTCCCTCTTTGTTGCAATCACCGTAGTTTTTCATCTTCCTTTTGCCCGGCCCATCCCATCGCATCTCCTGAATGGCGGTAATATCTGCTTGGCAGCAGTCCAGAGCCTCCGCGAGTTCATCGGCTGCACGTGGTCTGTTCAGGGACCTCACATTCCACGTGCACAACAGAAAATCATTATCATTCAGTAATGATTAGTAAAAAGTAAAAAACACCACACTTTAAATAATATATTCGTATTGTACTACAACTCATTTTTACACTTATGCAGCAGTTTTACTTTCTTGATTAAGACGCGCTTGGCAAGAGATGAGTGTTCTTACTAATACCAACCAAGTGCGGATAGAGTTCACCGTGGCAAGCAGTTTAGTCCTTTGAAGACGGCGAAAAAGTTAGTTAGAAGGGCAGCAGAGTTTATGTATTCTTCCAGACGCTTGTGTTTACTGGTATAGTTCTCAAATTCATCTTGGATTCATGATCTCTGGGGATATCGTTTTTGCGTACATACCAAGGCGGATTGACGATGATTCTTTATACTCTATTTTGCAAAGTATGTAGCATATTTTTATTACCTTCTCTGGTGCAACCCAATAGCAGGGTTTTAGCACTTGCCTGCACAACACTATATAAGCAATTTGTTGTCAATACCTAGTTTGAAATAATTTCCAATAACCCAGTACATGTCTGTATACCTTAATTGAAGCTTTTTCCATTTCTTTTGACGTGCACCTTCTTCTTTCTTCTATTTAGGACTAACATAAAGAGTCATCCCGATTTCCGAGGTATTATCAAAGGGTATTTGAACATTATTTATAAAAACGAGTAAATTATTCGCGTTATTATACGATATCATTATTCTTTTCCATGAAGATGCGCAATAGCTTCCTTTTCAATCTCGAGAAAGGGAGAACGAAGCTGATGAACCGCACAATGTCATGGCATTAGGAATTGTGATAACGTCAAGTTTTTGACCGAATCATAGATAGGTAAGTTATGTCATTTATGCACTTATGGACAATACCGCCACGTGGGTAGCTCAAATTAGGAGTTGTGATTATGACAGCCAGCTTGGTCAACAAATTTAACTGATACTAGCTGAGGACAGTCGCAGAGAAGATGCCGGGAGCTCTCCTTGGAGTATACATTACAAATTTTTAATATTTTAAAGGGATCAGGCTATGATATTTTTGGATCAAGATGAGACCAGATTTCTTTTGTCGTTCGGCAAGGGCTGCATGTAAGCCATCTGGCATTTATGTTCTGAGTGTAAATATGTATGTAAATACGTTACAAGAGATTCTATCAATCGGCAGTCTAGTAGAGTTTTCGCTCGTCTGCGATGTCTGTATGGCCTGTGGTTATCTAGTTTAAAGATGGGCGACAGTCGATTAATATTTTTGAGGTTGAAGAGAACGATGCCAGGGATATAAGATATTTCGGGTGGAAATCACATTCCACCTCAGATCGGGCAGATTTCTTCAGATTTCGACACTCTCAGACTAAGACACTCCCGACGCCATCTTCCGTCTTGGATCGATCTGTGTAGAAATGTATGACTTTACCAAAGGGTCTTTGTCCGGGATCAGTGTTTCGAAGCTGCTGAAGCGACGTGGTAAGATGTCATCAAGTTTGGTTTTAGTAAGGTTTTGTTCGTGTAGGAGTTTGGCATATACGTGGCGGGTAACCTTACCATTAAAAGCAAGCTTTTAGACGAACCGTACAGTTGGTTGTTTACAAAAGTTTACTAAAGATAACTATGGCTTTCCCAGACCGAGTCATATCTCATGGCAGGTTTACGTTATTCTATAGGAATTCATTGCTGTGGTAAGGTAACGGCAAGACATAAGACAAGTAATCTCAACTTTTAAGCACTCGACTCTTTGCACTGAAATTTTGTCTCAGTCACATATATAGAAACCTTAAATCAACCTCAAAATATGGGTGTCACGGGTATATAACAGAGATGAGAATGCAAAGATCAGAAAGTGAAGCAGATTACCCAAAAAATCGGAGAAGATTTACAAAAAGTAAAGTATATTTTTGGAGGTGGCCCGTGGCGTTGTGGGTATGTGCGTCGACCGCAATCTCGACGTTGTAGGTTCGATTCCTGCTCTGTGCGACAAAAACAATTTTCACGACCCCACCTCTTTCGAGTCACTGACAATGCTCAAAGAGTATTACCTGTCTAGAGAAAGCTTCTCAAACAAAGCCTTTCGGATTCGTCATAAAACTATAGGTCCCTTCCACTCGTGAGAGAAGAATAGCACGCACAACACGAGTGCTTGCTGAGAAGCTAGGCCCTGGCCCCCTACGGACTGTAGCGCCACCCATATTATATTATTATATTATAATAGATTTTGAAAAAAAAAATATTGTATGAAAACAATAAATGGTTTTATTTCTATTTATTCTACAAAGGAATGAAAAATATAACATTGACCAGTTTTTCAATTAACAATTCCTCTTTATAAATTGGATTAACAAATTCATATGTAAATATATTAATATATGTAAATTCCTGATGGAAAAAATAGGATCTCTTTATTTTAATGAATATGTTTTCGCTCCTTATTTGACGTTGTTCAAATCTGAAAATCGTCTTTCTACTGCTGCACTGCTATGTGGTGGACTAGCTAATCTAAGCCTATAGTCAGGCAATATCGTGAACAAATTTTCTTCTTTTTGTTTCAATTTTGATAGTTTTTTGCAAATATAAGAGTTCTGAACACAAAGTTCAAAGTCATATTTTTGTTGTGCTGTGGTTTTAAAAGGAAGAAAGTATTTACAAGTGGGAGGATTATCGGACATATTTCTAATTGGATTATTTTGGGTTCCAAGAGCTCTTACTATTTTAGCTTTTTATCAATTAAATCGAACCGAAGTTATAGTTGATGACACAAAATAGATCTTAGTCTAAAATAAGTCTACATAAAATGACACAAATTAGCTTTGCATTCTGATTTGCATTTAATTCTTCTTCGTACAGAGCTGACTTGAATCTAAAAACCTGATATATACTGATAGCATTAAAGTGTCAATTAATAGTTCTACCTTTACAAAGTTTAATAGAATTGGTCTAGGCACCGTGAGTACGTTTCTAGAAAGAATGTGTAGAATGTGGATCTGTGTCTTTTGGTATTGAAAAAGCCTTTAATTATAAAAATATTTCCAAAATATGTGAGAGAAAAAAAGTCATTTCAGGTTTTAAACTGTTTAAAAATTTGTTCAGTTTTGAATTAGATAGATAGATAGATACTTTTTTGAAATTCATAGATACAAATTTTACAAAATATTTCGGAAAGTACGCAGCTTGCACAGAGATTTGATATACTATTCATATCTTACAACTGAAACATTATATATTGTGAATTGGAAACAACATTTTGCAAAGTAATGTTTGACTTATTTGAAGGAAAAACTATGATCAAAAACCTTAATTTAATATGTCTTATGTTTAGAATTGAGTATAAAATATTGAGAAAATCATATGAATTAATAGGACAGTAAACATAAAATAAATAAATAATATAATAAATAAGTATATAAATAAATATGGAATATAATAAATAAATCATGAAATAAATAAATAAATGTATAATACAAATAAACAATTAAGTAAATAAGAAATAAATAAATAAATAAATAGATAAATGAATAAATAATATAATATAATAAATAAATAAATAAATAATATAATAAATACATAATGAAGCAAATAAATAAATAAAAAATAGTTGTGTACTTACTTACTTATCAGGCAGACGAACCATGAAGGGTCTGAGCCTGAGCAATTGCTGCCTTCCATCGGTGACGGTCCTGGGCACGCTGCTTCCAGTCATCAAGGCCAAGCTGTCTTGCCTCCGCGATGACTTGGTCTTTGTACCGGAGGTTCGGTCTTCCTCTCCTTCTCGAACCAGGAGGCTCGGATTCGAAGACCCCCTTTGCTGGAGCGTTGTTGTCCATTCGCTCGATGTGGCCGAGCCAGTGTAGTCGACGGATTTTTGCCTTCCGGACTACATCCACATCCTTGTACAGCTCGTAGAGTTCGCGGTTGTGTCTTCTCCTCCATTCGCCTTCCTCGCTGACGGGACCATATATCCGACGCAGAATTTTTCTTTCGAAGCCACCAAGAATCAGCTCTGCAGCCTTACTTAATGTCCAGCTTTCGGCTCCATAAAGTAGGACTGGCAGGATAAGGGTTTTGTAGAGCATGACTTTGGTCCTTCGAGTCAGGAGGTTCGAGCCCAGTTGTTTTGACAGACCGAAGTAGCATCTGTTGCCAAGGGCGATTCTACGTCGGATCTCCACTACGATGTCATTCGTGGAGTTTACATTTGCCCCGAGGTAGACAAACTCCTTTACTACCTCGAAATTGTAGCTGTCGATTGTAACGTTTTGGCCTAGGTGGTGTGCGGCGGATCGTTGTTTGCTCGACAGCATATATTTTGTTTTGTCCTCGTTGACCTTAAGACCAGCTCGTTTCGCCTGTTCCTCAATTGCCGTGAAAGCTTCCACGATGGCACGTTGGGACCGCGCGACAATGTCGATGTCATCCGCGTAACCCAACAGCTGGACTGACTTGTAGAAGATAGTGCCTTCCGTGTTGACTTTTGCCCGCCGCACTATCTTCTCCAGTACCAGATTGAAGAAATCACACGACAGCGCATCTCCTTGCCGAAATCCGGTGCAGGTTTCGAACGGTTCAGAGGTTTTTGAACCGAACTGCACGGTGCATCGCGTGTGTGTTAGCGTAGTGCGACACAACCGGATCAGTTTTCCCGGGATCCCGAATTCGGCCATCGCTTCGAATAGCTCCTTGCGATGAATGCTGTCGTATGCGGCTTTAAAATCGATGAAAAGATGGTGAGTATCGATTTGAAACTCGCTGGTCTTCTCCAGGATCTGCCTTAGTGTGAAGATTTGGTCTGTAGTCGATTTGCCAGGCCGGAAGCCGCACTGGTACGTGCCGATTAGTGCGGTGCAAAACGGCTTTAGACGTTCACACAGTACGCTGGATAGGATCTTGTAGGCGACATTGAGCAGGGATATACCTCTGTAGTTCTTGCAGGAGGTAGGATCGCCTTTTTTGTGGATGGGGCAAATAGTTGTGTACAATTAAGATTTTTACATACTAGTTAGATCTTTTATTAATATGTTTTTGGAATTATAACATTTTGAAATAAATCTTTCGTTTAGAATTTCAATTTTCCTTGCAACTTGAAGTACTCCAGGTTGCTCATGTAAAAGTTTGGTGGGAAATAGCCAAGACAAATTTGTCATCATTTTTAAAGTTTTGTTTTGCGAAACTTGTAACTTTTTGATGTGTGATTTTGCACAAGTCCCCCACACTGGACATGCATATGTTATAATCGCTTGAAAAATTAGTTTACATATTAATATTTTATTAGCTTTACTCAGGAGTGATTTCCTACATATAAGGGGGTATAACATTTTAGTAGCAGTGCTTATATTATTTGACAAAACTAACCCACGGGATATTATTACCATTTAAATTCAGCTGACCGAGTGGAAAGAAACAGGCTTTCCTTTTCTTGGTGAAAAAAATGGCCTGAGTTTTGTCAGCGTTTGGTTTCATTTTCCATATTTTTTCCATATTTTTTGTTTAAGGCATGTTGCAAGTCTTTCTCAATTTCATGACCAGATGCACTTGAGGTGTAAATAGCTGTGTCATGGGCAAACATTGCTATCAGTTTTGAATTTAATAGTGATCTACCTTTTTTCTCAAAAACTATCAAATGGAAATAATTCATCATTGCCAACCACTGCTCCAAATCCGTCCAATAGCAATATGTAATACCAACCACCTATTTATTCGTAAAATTGTATGTAATTCGCGGCCAATAGCTTCTTAGATTTTTTTAAAGGAATACGGCTTTCATTTAGGAAATTAATAATAGCATTCAAAATAGTTTCAGCATTGTACTAATACATAATATGGGTGGCGCTACAGCCCATAGAGGGTCTGGGCCTAGCTTCTCAGCAAACACTCTGGTTGTGCGTGCTATTGTTCTCTCACGAGTGGAAGGGACCTATAGTTGTATGCCGAATCCGAACGGCTTTGTTTGAGAAGCTATCTCTAGACGGGAAATACTCTTTGAGCATTGTCAGTGACTCGAAAGGGGGGTGGTCGTGAAAATTGTTTTCGTTGCACAGAGCAGGAATCGAATCTACGACGTCGAGGTTGGGGTAGACGTACGTACCCACAACGCCACGGACCACCGTTCGCCATCAGCATTGTCCTGCTCCAGTTTTATGTTCGCTGTAGAACAGAATCATTTATATCACAGTGTAATAAATTGCAGTTCAGACTCAACAATTAATGAAAATAAAAGATGTGTACTCAGCAGTCGCAAATTCTTGTTAAGACGATAAACCAAAGAAATGTTAACTTCAAAACATCTAATTTTCATCAACCGTCAAATCGAGCAATTGACAATGCCACACACGAGACGATTTGGGGAAAAACCGAATGAGTTGAATCGAGTATGGACTGCTTTAAGGTTCTACTGCTAAAAATATTATTGTAGTGTGTTCACAAATTATTCTTACCATACTTGCGCGCCATCTACATCTCAAAAATATATCTGCGGTTAGTGAACATGCTAAATCATACCAGTCTGAACGCATTCAAATGTGCTTGTCATTTTCTGTCATCCCTCTTCGCATATCATTCGCGTTCTACGCCAATGTCGTTCTGTTTTCCTGTGACATTCTGCCGATTTCAAAAAGAAAATATATAAATTTGTAACCAGTGTTCTCTAATACAGTGTTGTGATATAAATAAAAATGCTTAAATTAAGGTCTCCTTCCAGTCAGGACATTAAAGCATCTCTTAAGTATTCTTAACGACACATATGGTTCAAACTGGTTCAATAAACCACGAAATCCTGACATTGTTCAATCAGAATGAATGAAACAAATTCATTCAATTTAGATGGCACAGAGGCCGGCACAAAACTAAAAGAAGATGGTAAATCACTGTGTCTAAATGCCGGTGCAAACTTAAACGCTCCAGAGTCAAAAGCAAGGGTGCTAATCAAATTAGTCGAGAAGGAGCCGGCGATTTTCGATCCAAAGCATGAAGACTATAGATGCAATCCTGCCAAGGATATCCTGTGGTCGAACATATCGAAGCGAGTTGGCTGGACGGGTAAGAGAATACAATTGCGTGGTTTTTGTTTTATTGTTTATAAAATGTTTTCCCTTTGGCAGAGCGGTTATGCAAAAGAAAGTGGAAAGCCTTACGTGATCAATATTGTCGAGAATTAAAGAGGGTTCGGTCAAATTCCAAAGCTGTCATCAAATGGAAATACTTTAAATACTTGGACTTCATGAGGCCATATGCACTGCACAGGGAGTGAGTTCTAATGTGTTTATCTTGTCTGTACTCTTCAATGGTAATGATGTCGGTAGTTTTGCAATGCCGTCGTGTCTCCATCTGCATTTAAAAACAAATGCAAGCAACTGGCGTGCAACTAGTTGATCTCGTGCAGTATTTTTTTGGAAATTCTTTCTATCGTCCTTGAGACAATTTAAATTTCAAAAGACCTGGTATCTTTGGAACCATTGTAGGGAAATGCTACACATGGCTTTATGTGCAAATATTGTAGGTAGTTTTTTTTTCACTTAGGAGCCGGTACATATCTCACACGCAGACAGGAGAAAATTCAACTACGCACTGTACGGGCTGCAGAGGGAAATGAACCACAGATCATAGACGCCCGAGTCATGTCGCAGTTCGTTGATGAATTATCTTCAACAGGTTCAATGGTTATGCGCAGAATTTTCGAATGCTGCTTTTAGAATTTGTCGGTGTAGAGCAGGATTAGTAACTTGGTATTTGCCTTTAGAGACCAAAGCAAGGAATTTGTCAGCGTTTGATTCCGGCGCTAATAATGTTAGTACCACGAATATATATAGGGTGATTCATCGTGAGTTTGATTTATAATGCAAGATCAGACACATACGTTTTAAAGTGATTGATTTTTACTGTCGGTTGGAAGAACAATTCACTGCATTTAATTTTTTGAAAATGATGTGATGTAAATGTTGGCCACGTCTGCGGCTGAGGTGGTCCATTCGGAAGGTCCAATTTTGGGCGAGTCGTTCGAGCACAACGACGTTTATCTCGTGGATAACAAGAGTAATGTTGTCTTCCAAAGCGTCAATCATAACTGGCTTATTCCTGAAGACATTATTCTCAGAGAAAAAACTGCGGAGCAGATCATAACACTATGGCTATTAACTTAAAAAACAGAGAAGCAAAATTTCTGCTGATTGTAAAGGAAAAAATGAAGAAGTGGAAGGAATACATAGAAAAAACTAGAGCCATATAATGAGATGAGGTGCCGGAAATATTAAGAAGACGTTGAGAAGGTTCTAAGAGAAGCAATGTAAGCTGATTGGATACCAAATGAATTTTTTAAACTGTTTTTCGGGGGAAAACCTTCAATAGTCGGGAATTTGTTCAAGATGGTTTACATGCAAGGAACAATTCTGTACGAATATCAACATTTTTTACTCTTCGAAAAAAAATACGAACAATTAAAGTAAAATACAGAATGATTCACAATGAACATGTGGAAGACATAAGCACTTTTGAAAGTGTTCTGAACACGAGAAGCACTATTTAGTTTCAACATGCTAATCAAACGCAGCATAGAGGTAAACAAAGCCTTTGACAAAGTTCAACACATAAAAATGAGGTTAAAACCCCTTAACTGGAAACAGAAAGTAAGAATTACTATAGAAGGCAAAGACTCAGAGGAGATCATGATTTACAGAGGAGTCAGACTGGACATTTATTCCTTTACCCTTGCTCTTCAATATCTACTCCGAACAAATCTTCAAAGGCGTACTAGTAGACCCCGAAGGATGGAACTCTTATCAATGCCATTAGTAGTGATCATGGCGAGCAGCAAAATGGGTTAAATCTTATTATGAATAAACTTGCCATTGAAAGCAACAATTTCAGGTTAAAAATAAATGATCAAGAACCTCAAAATGCTGAATTCAAAATAAATAATGTTACGAGAACGAGGTGAGCGGCATGCAATTTCAAGAAAATTAGGGCTATTTGCAAGAAAACTTTACTAACTTCACTAAAAAGTACTAATATGAATGAATGAAACTTCCTTTCCGCAGTTTGTATGTAAACAAACAGCAATTTAGACCGCTCTCAATTTACGTCTCAAATTACGTCACATATGTCAGTAAAGGCGCAATCTTCCAACAATAGAAATATTTAGAGGAGTTTTAAGCACGCCAACGGCAGCATAGTTGATTTCCAACCTACAGACTGGAGTGGAATTATTAAAAGAAGAAAAAGTGTCTCGAATCGCACAAAAAAATTACTCACAGAATGCTGATTTAATACAGCTAAACAATTTGGAGACTCGGTTGTGGGGTGACGAAATCTCTTGCCAAACAATACTGAAGAAAAATGTCAAAGCAGTTATCAAACTGCTCCATAACAGCAAATACTTTTCATAACTGTTGAGAGTACTTGAAGCTAAATGTGGCGGGTCAATCAAAAACTTGTGACATTTCCTGGAAAAATTACTGAAATTATACCAGAATTCCAAAAGCTGTAACGAAAATTTTATGAAAATAAATTACTTCGGTCCTTCGGAAAGTTCATTCCAGTTGTGAGTCACGCGTGATCTGTCAAAAAAGCCTATTGCAAATCAAACCTCGCCATGAATCGCTTTGTGGTTGGTGTCGATGTATGTATGCACTTTCTCGAGGACAGTCTTCATAGTTTTACTTTCATTTAATGTTAAACATCCGGAAATTAACTCAGGCGATGGATTCCGCGTAACCTCTCTGTGATGAGCACGCGGTTCCCACACCTCAACATCCATAAAGTGACCTGGGGGTCTCCTGATCAATCAACCGTCAACCAGATTGATCACATTGCGATCGACGTCGGAAACTATGCCATTCAGAGGAGCTAACATCGACTCGGACCATTGCCATGTTGTAGCCATGGTAAGAATGAGAGTTTTGAGAGAAGACAGGACACTACGGTTTGACGTCGGAAAGCTACAATCATATTCAACCGCTAGGAAGTTCGCAAATTGAGTCTCGCTTAAACTCTCTGAAAGTTCGACGCTGCCTGTACATATAACAGAAGAAGAATTGAAACGTTGCCAAAAGCCATCAAAAAATCTGGGTTTTACGAAACCTCTAAAGCAACTAATGGTTTGACGACGCAGGCAGGTACATGCAGCCAAACATAAAGCCTACAAGGCAACGCTGCATCGAACAACGAGAACTGTTCGTGAGCTCTACGAACATAAGGGAAGGTAAGAGAACCAGCTTCTCAAAAGGAAAAAGAAAGAGCATGAGAAGCGCTCGGCGGAGGAAATGGAGAGGTGAAGCGACAGGAAGGAGGTCCGAAAGTTTTTCCAAAAGGTAAAACAAGTATCCGGAGGGTATAGACGTCGGACAAAAGCCTGCAGGGACGAAAATGGAAAACTATTAGAAGAATCGCAGTCGATGCTGAGAATTTCGAATAATCATTTCTGTAGACTGTTAAACGATGATGACACAAATTCCACTGTCAGGCAGAATGTTTGTTTCACTCAATTTGGACGACGATAAATAAGAATTCCGTCCCCCCGACTTAGACGAAGCTGCTGGAGCGGACGGACTGTTTGAGGAACTGGAGATAATCTGGTTGGACGCATGCACCAGCTCATCTGTAAGATATGGTCGGAGAAAAGCATGCCCGATGAGTGGAATCAAAGCGTCGTTTATCCGATCCACAAGAAAGCAGGTCCCTCGAAGGAGCATTCTCTCTGCCGTTTTGTGTGATTGTTGCCAACAACCTAATGCGTCCATATCAGTGCTGTTTGAGGTCTGAGAACTCCACCGCCGCCCAAATATTCACTTTTCGACAGATCCTGGAGAAGATTCAAGACATGCAGATCGACAACCGCCGCCTATTTATCTGCTTTAAGGCCGCATATGACAGCGAGCATAGAGACGCGCCATACAGCCATGTCTAGTTTTGACCACCCTGCCAAACTCATCAGGTTGTGCAGGATGATGGATGACTCTCGCTGCTCCATCAAAGTCGGTAACGAACTTACCGAGACCTTCAGTGTCAATAAAGGTTTTAGTAAATGCGACGCGCTGTCATGTTCCTTCTTCAATGTCATACTTGAGAAGACCGTGCAAAACTCACACGCCTACACTAGAGGCACAATCTTCCAGAAGTCCGTGCAATTGTTAGCATACGCCGATGACATGGACGTGATTGGATGATGAGATGATGAGACATCTTGGTTGAGGCCTAGGTCCACCCCGGACTGTAGCGCCAATCAAAGAGGTCTTACAGCGATGGCTGGCACTTCCTGGACCTTGCCGAAAAACCGGTCGCTTCGATTGACTATAATATCAAACCATGTAAAAATTAACAAAAATGTTTGCCTTTAGTCATTAACTCTCCCTTACAGTTTATAGATCTTTCTTTGCTGTGCACTGTTAATAAACTTCTGCTCAGACGTAATATACAAAAGATATGCTTCGGTTTTACAACCACATTCATATAGTAGGAAAGGTTAGGTTATTGGGCTGCCAGCGAAATTGCCAGCACACTTAGATCATAGTTGGTCCATTGTGATGCCCGTTATATGACCAACGGCAGATTAGAAAACCAGATAAAAGCATATTAACATTTCTTTCACTGTTATTCGAACCGCGCACCTCTATAAACAAAGACAGGCTCTCAACGCACTGTTCCATCCAGCAGTTATTCATAGTAGCACCTCCGTATTTCATCTTTCTCTTTAAAAACTTGTAATTACTGAGTGAAGAAATTAAACAATTTTTTTTTCACCAGCTATCGACTTAAACTAGGAGCAATACTGTACAATAGAAAGGAACACTTAAAACCTGAATCAAACCAAAAAGATGCCAGCAACAATACGGATTTAACATCAACGACCCCGAACTGGGACTGTTACAATGATATAAGTCAAGTGAGTGAGTCCGTGGATGTTGCATCGGTGATTGTAGAGCAGACAACTCAGGATTGTATTGAAGTATTAGATGAAGATGCTCAAGACGACGACGACGACGATGACGATCCAATACACACATTTCTCAGAATCGAAAGCTACTTCGAAAAGCAGCTCATCATAATGGTTGAATCAGAAGATGTTCTATACAATCACCAGAATCCTTTGTACCGAAACCCCAAGTTGAAAATGTCACTTTGGGAAGAAATTGCTCGAAAACTTAAAAGAACTTGTGAGTTGCATGTCTATACACAATGCCTTTAATATTGCAATACTGATTTCAGCAATCCAATGCCGTTTGAAATGGAAAAGCCTGCGCGATCAGTACATTCGTGAGTACAAACGCATCCTGAGTACAAACGATACGAATTTCATGCCACGATGGAAACATTACGACTCTCTGCGATTTTTAGAGAACTTCATTCGACTGAAAAAGTAAGCTAATCTGAGCACTCACTACAAACTTGTCTAATGCATTTACTTTAAAATTCAATAATTGCAGTTTAGAGGGGAACACCGCGAAGTCAGAACAAAATATTTCCATTGAACAATATGATGATCAGGAAGATCTGAATACGCCGTCACCAGAGACCCAGTACTTAATAGGTGATGATGATACGTCGCAAACATTCACAGATTGTGTTAATTTTAAGGAGAGTGCTGAGGAGAATACTTCGTACACTATCCAAACTGAAACAAATATCGATTTGCCCCCAGAAGAATCACCGGAAACTGTAGACCCAGTACAAGATGACAACGACGAGGTGGGCTCTTTTTTTAAAGCTGTGGCCATCAAAATACGAAAGGCAAACATGTCAACAATGGCGTTTACTGAGCTACAAATCGATATTCTAAAAGTGATCACAAATGCACTGCGAGATGCTTGATACATTAAATCAGAATTTATTGGCTAATGTAGCCGTCATAAGCTTAAGCTAGGATATAAGTTTCACTTCGCAAAGTGCACACCTTTAAGCTTGCTCATACTATTATTGGAAAACTATTTTCTTTATTGTGTAGTTAAAAATGGATTTTAAATAAAAACATGAAGATATTTATTGAAATGTGTGATAATTAGTTTTAACGATTGAGAGGGTGCTTGCAAGAATTCAGACTCTTGTGCAAACAGTTGTGGCGGAAATGACAAATTTAGAATTACCGACCTACAGCGCTGTTTATTTATTGCAGCTTGTTCTTCTTGGCTGCTAATGTAAAATGTTTGATTACAAACAGTTGAGGCTCAACTGCCTGGGTTCTTGAAAGCAACCAAACTGAAATACATCATACAGATGATACGCATAATACAAGGTAACTTTTTGCCGCCGCTTATTGTTTTTTTTTTTGCATGTGACGTTACGTGTATCGCACAAATCACATACAAATTGTATTTGAAAATCTCGTTTCGTGGCTTTATTTAAAGCTATAATTTTTGTTTGGTTACTTACTTGCTAAAAAAATACTTAAAACGAGCTTGTTATCAATAACTTATTGACTCTCTTCGGGTACTCTAAGCTGATCTAGTAATATGTGTTTTTGTCTTTCGGCTTACATTTCGTTTTTTTAGTTTAATAGCCATTTGATTTTTGAATTTTAAATTACCAAGAAAACTTTGAAAAGCCTGGCCTTACCTAACTTAAAAATCTTAAACTAACTTAGAATACCATGAGTCTTATAAGCTAATATTAACCTTAAACTAACGTAACTATGTCCGCTGAGGCAAACGCGTGCACCGGGGCATGTATGTAATGTATATGCATAACATATATCATCCATACGCCTTATTGCATATTTTTTTTTAGATTTTTTTCTTTTGAGTCTTTAAACTAACTTAAATCCCATCTTAAAACTAACATCAATTTGAGAAGCTATCGGCGGCGGGGACTCGTTGTGGCGTAACCACCAGTAAAAGTGCCGTTCTTTAGCACTCTCTTTCCTATCTCGAGCAGAGATCGCTCTACTGAACGGGGGAAATGTTCATGACTACGAGCGACATCCCGTTCGTCTCGGAGTTGTCACTTCACTGTTCGGCGTACAACATGGTAGATAATAGGACATCCTTTCTCATCCATGTATCAGGCCGATGGTATCGAGGAGAAATACTTCAGGAGGAATAAAGCCGTTGAGTCGCACTCTTTCATGGTACGTGATATTGGGGTAGTAAACCCCAAAGATTAATCTGTAGAAGCCATAGCTCGTGCAATATGACTTCCAATCAACTTAATAATAAAATCATCTATCCTGTTCAAGTTTGCCTCGTTGTACAGGACATCGTTGGGATGGTACTTCTTGTACTCCGATTCGGGTGTACCATGCAACGGAGACATTGTCTCTCGAACAACCTTATCTTTTCCATCTGGGAAGGACTGACATTGAACCACAGTGGACAACCGTCTACCATAATTGACCGTATGAGGCTCTTGTAGCAAATTACCTTCACCCTGGTATCGTGTTGGCTGCTGAACACAACCTTCTTAAATTAACTTTCTAAAATTATCAATTTATTAAAATGGCAATATATATATATGTAAACTACAACAACTGTATGTCTCTTAACTGATTTAAAAATATCTTGTATAAATAAATGAGCGCAACAAATGAATTGCAAACTAGTTTCAATCTACTATACACGCCTTGTAGTCAGTGCATCATGTATTATACATAACATAAACTCAAGTTCTTTAGTGTGCTAGATCTAAGCATAACACTACATGAAAAACTTAATTCATATATACATATATAAGAGAGATTCATTCGACGTTCGGACTAAAGTGGAAAGTAGAAGATGAGGCCGAGTTCATAATTGTTGTTGGCATAACTTTAATAAGACAGCGCTACTACTGTAGCACTTTGGCGTTTAAATGTAAAATGTGCGTCAGTGGAATCCGGATAATTTATGTATACCGTCAATCAAACTCATATTCGTACAGTAGATAGGTTTCGATTTAATGTACTTACTTACTTGTAGCCTGAGCAATTGTTGCCTTCCATCGGTGACGGTCCTGGGCACGCTGCTTCCAGTCATCAAGGCCAAGCTCTCTTATCAGCCGCCATGGCTTGGTCCTTGTACCGGAAGTTCGGGGTTCCTCTCCACGGATCCCTCTTTGGAGCGTTGTTGTCCATTCGCTCGATGTGGCCGAGCGAGTGTAGGCGACGGATTTTTGCCTTCCGAACTACATTCACATCCTTGTACAGCTCGTATAATTCGCGGCAGACGGGACCATATATCCGACGTAGAATTTTTCTTTCGAAGGCACCAAGAATCAGCTCTGCAGCTCACTTAATGTCCAGCTTTCGGCTGCATAAAGTAGGACTGGCAGGATTAGGGTTTTGTAGAGCATGACTTTGGTCCTTCGAGTCAGGAGTTTCGAGCCCAGTTATTTTGACAAACCGAAGTAGCATCGGTTTCCGAAGTAGAATCGGATCTCCACTACGATGTCAATCGTGGAGTTTACATTTACCCCGAGGTAGAAACTCCTTTATTACCTCGAAATTGCAGCTGTCGATTGTAACATATTGTCCTTTGTCGTGTGTTGCGTTGATCCTTAGACCAGCTCGTTTCGCCTGTTCCTCAATTGCCGTGAAACCTTCCACTATGGCACGTTAATGTCGATGTCATCAGCGTATGCCAACAGTTGGACTGGTTTATAAAAGACAGTGACTTCCGTGTTGACTTTTGTCCGCCGCAATATTCTCCCTAGTATCAAATTGAAAAAATCAAACGACAGCACATCTCCTTGCCAAAATCCGGTGCAGGTTTCGGACGGCTCAGATGTCCTCGAACCGAACTGCCCGGTGCATCGCGTTTGTGTTAGCGTGCTACGATACAACCGGATCAGTTTGCCCGGGATCCCGAATTCGGCGATCGCTTTGAATAACTCCTTGAGATGAATGCTGTTGTATGCGACTTTAAATTCGATGACAAGATTTGAAACATGCTGCTCTCCAGGATTTGCTTTAGTGTCAAATCTTCACTATAGTCTATAGTCGAATTGCCGAGCCGGAAGCCGTACTGGTACGTGTCGATTAGTGCGGTGCAAAACGGCTTTAGACGTTCACACAGTACGCTGGATAGGATCTTGTAGGCGACGTTGAGCAGGGATATACCTCTATAGTTTTTGCAGGAGGTAGGATCGCCTTTTTTGTGGATGGGGCATATGGAGCTGATATTCCAGTCGTCGGGCATGCTTTCGTCTTCCCAAATTCGGCAAATGATCTTGCCCCAGCTTTGAAAAGCTCCGATGGTAAGCCATCTGAGCCTGCGGCTTTGTTGTTCTTCAGCCTTTTAATGGCTGTAGCCTGCTATAGCTAGGGGGAGGACTACTTTGTCGACTGGAGTTGGGATTTCCTGGTTCCCTATCACTCTCTCTCCTGGTCAGGTTCGCTCGATTTATGTAGGAACCACAAAATCGCTGAGTTATATTTGGCTGTAATATCAAAGCTCTGGTGCACATCTAATGTCAAAGACGTAGATCGAGATGAGAACGGTTGAAATTGCTACGATAAAACCCGAATAACTACCTCTTTAAGATTTCAGCTTTTTTCGGATACTTATGCGGATGAGGTGAGGGTGAGGTCTCGCTCATTTCCCAAATTTCATGACCATAGGTGAAAGTTGGAATAAATACTGAGTTGAAGACGGCTAACTTGACTTTGACACCAAGTTCAGTTCTGACTACAGATCTTCCAAGCAGTTTCAATATTGATCCAGCACGGCCAATCCTACAGAAGAGGATCTCTCTCTTCTCTCTGATTACTCTGCGTTAACTTTCATTCCAGCATGATGATCCTAGCCTGAGCAATTGCTGCCTTCCATCGCTGACGGTCCTCTGCACGCTGCTTAGAGTCATCAAAGCCAAGATCTCTTACATCCCCGATGACTTGGTCTCTCTCCCGGAGGTTCTGGCTTTCCCTCCTTCACGAACCAGAAGGCTCAGATTCGAAGACCCTGTTAGCATGAACGTTGGTGTCCATGCGCTCGATGTGGTCGATTAAGTGCAGTGTAGTCGACGAAGTTTTGCCTTCCGGACTATATCCACATCCTGGTTCAACTTTTAGAGTTCGCGGTTGTGTCTTCTCTTCCACTCATCTTTCTATACGGTACCAAATATTCGACTCAGATTTTTTCTTTCGAAGGCATCAAGAATCAGCTTTGCAGTTTTGCTTAATGTCCAGAAGTCCAGCTTTCAGATCCGTGAAGCAGAACTGGCAAAATAAGAGCCTTGTAGAGCATGATTTTGGTCCTTTGAGTCGACAGTCCGAAATAACATCGGTTGCCAAGGGTGGTTCTACGGTGGATCTCCACTGTGATGTCGTTTGTGGAGTTTGCCCCGAGGTAGACAAACTCCTTTACTAACTCAAAATTGTAACTGTCGATTGAGATATTCTCTCTTAGGTGGTGTATTTATCCTCATTGACCTTAAAACCAGCTCGTTTCGCCTCTTCTTCAATTGCCATAAGTTCTTAAACTACGGCACGTTGGGGACCCGCTTCGATGTCGATGTAATCTGCATATCCCAACAGTTGGACTGATTTATAGAAGATGGTGCGTTCCGTGTTGACTTTGCTCCGCCGCACTATTCCTTCTAGCATCAAATTGAATAAAATCAAACAACAGCACATCTCCTTACCGAAATCCAGGTTTCAAACGGCTCAAAGGTCCTCGAACCGAATGGCACTGTGCTTCGCGTATGTGTTAGCGTGGTGCGACATAACCGGATCGGGATTCCGAATTAGCCATCGCATCAAATAATTTCTTGCGATGAATGCTGTCGTATGCGGCTTTGAAATCAAAAAAAAAAAGGGGGGGGGGGGGGGGGTATAGAACTGAAACTTGCTGACCTTCTCCAAGATTTGCCTTAGTTTAAAGATTTGACGTTGAGCAGGGGTATTCTTCTGTAGTTGTCGCAAGAGGCAGGATTTGAGGATGAGGCTTATGGAGCTAATGTATATAAGCCGTACAGTCTTAATAAATACGAACTGTTTCACTATTTGGAGCACTACATTTACAAAGACCCCGCTTAAGCTAGGAGAAGGATACTGATCGGCCAACGATTATTCTTGTCTTGTTAATTGAACGGTTGCAGCTGAGCTATTTACAGCAGACAGGGTAATAAGCATTATTCAGAGCTTTGTTGAACAGTTTTATGTATATCTGTTCGTACCATTGATACGTATTTTGCAACTCGATTCGAATCACGTTACCGCTTACATATCTTAAATGCTTAACACAATAATGAATGTTTTAAAAGACTGTCACAGTTTCTCTTAATAACTGTTTCGAAAGGTATTACACTTGTAATGCTCCATTAGGTACTTAACGTAAAGGGTTTATTTGAAAAAAAACCCTTACAAATAAACAAGGTCAATCTGGCTAAAGTCCCCCCCTTACTTCTAGAACATAGGAAATTAAAAATACTGCACATCTGTAGTCGTTATCAACCAGCTTAGTAGAGGGCAGTTACCCCATCTGGATTCCAAGCGCCTCCAACTCCAACTCCTTTCATCACCAGCAGCGTTAGAAAAATCAAAAGATCAACATAACGACGAACAAGAGACAACAGGGAGATTATAAACGCATGCAAATTAATTCACCGTCACCGCTGTTGCTACCAAGCGCGAAGAGGGTTGCACGATATTCAACTTTATCCAGTCCCATCCCAGCGATGTCCTCTCAGCCGAAGGCGAAAAGAAGAAAGATTAAGGCAAAAAAATGCGGAAAAACGATGAAATTATGATACCAGATGATTTTCGTTTTTCCACCCCTTAAATGACTATCCCACCGCACTGGGCTTGATGTCCTTTGTCTTCTGCGAAATCTTGAGAGTGTCTCTTTTCGCCTGTTCATTGGGGCTGATGGAAAGCATCAAAGCCATCCGTAATGAAATTAGCTTGTCGTATTTTTTGTTTCTTCTGTGTGCCTGGCAATTAAGTGGCGCACCTTTGAGTACACCTTGAGCGGAAGATCCCCGCTGCTCATCGTTTCATCCACCGTACACCTCTCTGTCTCATCTGGCTGAGCGTTTGCTGAGTTCTGCACGGTCTGTTGGGGATGCAACAAGGATGAAATCATCACAAATGCACCGATAGACACGAAGAACTTTTAAGGATGTCACTGATGCGATCCATTCCAGGTAAAGTCATATTCATCTTGAAGTGGGATCCTTGTGAAATTAATTTCATTACATTTTGAGCAATAAATCATCGTCGGAACAGAACTCAAACTCAAGCTCATCTCAACCGCAGGATGAACAATTTCAGTCGTTTTTGTTTTTTATTCAGTTCTTTCCCTTCCCCTCTCTGATTGGCAACAGAAGCGGCTTGGATGGTTTGATGGTGTGGACAGGAATTGGGTTCGTTCGTTAATTAAATATTTGCACAGTGACGTTCCTCTTTGTTTCGCTGGCTATGATGGCAGTGATGATGGTGATGGTAAGAGAAACGTCAATTTGTGTTTGGATTTGCGGCCATCCTCCAGCAATCAAAGTTGTACTGGTATTATCACGATGTCCTGGTGGTTATGGTTATCTTTTTTTTTGTCAATCGTGATTCGTCGTTGGATCGCCCTTAAACAATGCAGGTGTAACGAACTCGAAATAATCCGTTTAGGGTGTGCTTGTCATTTTTTAATGGTGTTCGCTGTGGAAGTGGCGAAAATCAAAAAAACAGAAGAAAAACAGCGTCGATCAATTTGAAATTTAAAACAGGATTAAAATGTTTATTATGTAAGAGTGTTTGTCTAAGAATTTCTGCCACGGATATGGTCACTGTGGAATATGATTGAATATTTGTGCAATATACAAGCATCTGCTGTAGGTGTTTGGATTACAACGGGGAATCCAACTGAAGGCATTATCACAGGGAGTCCGACGAATAAGGCCATCTCAAGTTCTATTCTACTGTAGCCTAGAGTTGTAAGACTGTGCATCACCAGTCACTATGCGGAGCTATTACTTATTCGTTATTAATAAATTATTCTGAGAACACAAATATTTTTACTAAAAAATCTCTTCGTTATAAACAGATATTCATATGATACGCTCCAAAAAAGTCAACTACTACAACTATGGAAAAATGTCAACGATAGTTAGTTGATTGACACCACTGTATTCAATTCTAAAGGGCGTAACTGCTTATTTAGGCAATGTAGAGCCTCTTCCTGAGTCAAATAACACACAGCCTAATCCGTACTAGGCTACCTAACATGTCATTGCTTGAAGTCTCTGCACTTATTGTGGATACCCTGGCAGGGGAGCTTAACAATCAAAGCTCTTCAAGAAGAAAGGTGGGACGGTAAAAAGTCAAAAATTAGCGTGGCGGAAAATCAAAACGGATTCACTGCGACTGGGGTAAGGATTCTGGAGCCTCCACTCATCATACTCACCACACCCCGATGACCAAGGAAAACGATCAGAGATACGAACCTGTGATGGGACTTCTCCTCTCCTTACAGAAAAGGCTTCTAAAGACTTACCGGCGGCTTACTGAATGACCACTAGACTTTGACCAAATACATAAATGTGGCTTACTAAATGACCACTAGACTTTGACCAAACACATAAATGTGCTTAACTCCTTCTGCGATGCCTGCGGAGTAGATGATAACACTGTCCGCCATTGCTTAGATCAATTGGCAGTTATTTGGAGCTAATGATGCACAATGCAATTTTAGAAAATACATACATATTGCACTGTAGTATCCAAAATGTCTACATGTCTGTGAAAAAAAAATAAAATAGACAAAGGCCATCCAAATATGTTTCCTATTTTTCTTTCTTTCTATTTTTCCATTTCTCTGTGGTCTGTATAAAAAAATAGATAAATTAAGGTTCCTACATTTTACGTGGCTGTTATAGAAATGCAGTCGCAGCTAATTGTAATATGATTCGAAAACCTATATACTGTGGGGTGTACAAATGAGTGCATATAGAAAGCAAAATGAATACTGTATATGAATAGAAATAATACTGTAAAGTGAACATTATTTTTGCAGTTCCCTTATTATGTTCAATTCCAAGCAAAATGGTAAATAATTGAAGCCGGATATTTAAAAAAAACACAGCAGGTTTGCAGTTCTTGCTCAATTATTTATAATGTCCACAGCTTCTAATTACGTTTTCTACACGCTTTAAGGCATACGTCTTAGCAATTTCTGCACAATAGTATTAGGAGTACTCCGCATTTGCCTCTACACACGCTGCCAAAGCAATTCCTGGTTGGTGGGGTTGATCGATATTGTCCAACACGTTTTAACGATTTATATTGTAGCAACAAGTGGCTCCTCGACGCGAATGATAGTTAAGAAGCTTAATATGCCCAATCAGGAGTCATACGAGTGCAGAAAAAGCATGGAACAACACCTTAACCAGAATCTTCAGATATTACAGAGGAAAAAGAACAAGTGTTTAACACCTAAGAATTGTTCTATCCCACAATACGCCCACTATCCGATGGACTGCAAGTAGAGTTGTCTACAATATTGGCTACATCTGACAGGTAAAAAATAAAAGCTTGCATTGCAAGTAAGAAACGGCAGATAAAACAGATTGAAACATGTCTGAAAATACATTAGCCTGGGAAGACCATAAAAAGACGTGTTGTAGAAACAGTAAATCACGATGGAGGGAGGGTCATGGTATGGTCATGGCCGTGTCATCTAGATTGGGTATGTTTTATAGAAAGAGCCTTTACTGAAAATCAAGTGATATTTCCACAGGATGCCAGCCCAACGCACCAAAATTCTATCTAGTGATCGAATCACTTACCGAACAAAATATCGAGTAAGTGTCCTGCCCAAGCTTTCAACACAAAGGCCCGACCGTAATTCAAATAAGAATTTGTAAAAGTCCGGTAGAACAATACAATACCAACCCCAACCACCCTAGTAGAATCATTTTCACTTCACATTATTATGTTTTTTTTCATATGCAATATTAACTACACTTTGCACAAATATGTACTCATTTGTGCACCGCACTGTACTCGTATGTTTTTTTAAATTTTTTAATTTGATTTTTTCCTCTAATCTTCATTAAGTCTAGCGTGACCAACTTAGATGTTTGCTCTCAACGCGAATGATGGTTCTTTTTTATTTAATTTCTGTATACATTTAATGGTACATCAGGAAGTCTTTATTCGGCAACAGAAGATACTTTCGTCTCCCTGATCTGCGGTGTATTTTTTAAATTTCCCCTGAACTAGTTGTGGTTAAAAAGAAAAGTAGAAGTGCCTAGTGCCTATACACCGGTTTAATGAGAATAAAGATCATGTCTGTAAAGTTGGGGAGAAGGCACACTCGAAATTTGTATGATATATCTTCTATTTAAAGAAAAATAACTAAATCAAATCTGCTGAATCGGCCATATCGAGCGCATGAACACAAAAACTCACAGGATTTGAGCCTATGCATTCAAAATAAATAGGGAGATCTGATCTGAGATCTGACCTTCGGCATATGTTTGCAGTAATTGCAAACGTATGTTAATCTTCATTACTGAAAGGACAGTGGTCGGGATTGCTGAGGCTGGCAGGTTACAATTCAGTTACTGACAAGAGTTCAGGCGAATCGGAGAAGATGCTAACAATTATGCCTTAAATAATGCAGCTGAAAGAGGTCCCCTTATAACAAGCTTGATGAAAGTTGTTCACTCGTTTGAGCCGGACTATTTTCATTACCTAAAGTCAATAGCAACTTATTAATTCGGGATGGATATTGCAGATGTCCCTGACTGAGTACTTCAAATAATCAACACTACTGTGAAAAAGAAACATTTGTCACCATTTTTTTAGCTCATAGGAGCGACTGAGTACTACAAGTCTTAATCCAGGCAAATACATAACAATATCTGCATACCTGTGTGATCGACTAACCATGGTTTGCAACAATTTTAAAAAGTGTTGATACGTCGGGGTATTTATAGATTATACGGTTCAACGCAAAATCGCATGGTTTTTTTACTTTTCTGTTTATCAACTCTTGGGATAAGATGTGATAACGTATATTTGATACTAAAAATATTTTTTGAATAAGTTTTTAACAGCAAACAAGTGGTTCCCCTTCTTTAGACACAAAAGTGAGGGCTGGACCTGGACATCTTCTAACATGTCTTTCCAGTGGACAACATTTTAAACCACCTGCAATTTGCCCAATTGAGGAGGTCTACTTGTGGATTCTGAGGATACTGAGATTCTCACAAACGCAGTTCCAGCTGATTTAAAGAGTCTGTAACCCGACCTTAGATCCATTATCGCAGTCTTGATTTTATTTAGGTCGGTGAGGACAGAATTGCCATCATGATCGCTGGGGTGGAACACGTTATAATAATAGCGTCATTGAACACATGGAGACGATTTGACCGCAAATTTTGCTAAAAGCAAATTTAAAAGGAAATCAAGTCATTATTGAATGGAGGACTACCAGTCAGCACACATTACATACGACTTCATCGCCAAGCAGCTTGAACGAACAAAAAACAAATAAAGCCATCGAACAAAAAAACATGCTTAGCGAAATGCAAAACTGTACCAGCAAGTGACGCATTGACTACACCTCATCCTTGCATGGATTTTATGAGTCATGTGGCCAATTTCTTCACCTTCTTCTTCTTCTTTAATTGGCGCTACAGTCCGGGGTGGACCTAGGCCTCAACCAACATGCCTCTCCAGCCAGCACGATATTTCGCCAGCTGCCTCCAGTTGTGCACACCAAGGTGGTTGAGGTCCTTTTTCACTTGTGTGCGCCATCTAGTGCGAGGACGTCCTCTGTTGCGCTGTCCCAATGGCTCGGTGTCGAAGACCCTTGGTGCCGGAGCTATGGTCCGCTCCACATGACCTATCCATCTTAAGCGTTGGATCCGAAGACGCTTAACTAGGTGCATGCCGATGTACAGCCCGTACAGTTCGTGGTTGAACCTTCTCCTCCAAACGCCATCAACGCAAACAGAACCAAAGATCGTACGCAGAACACCTGCTTACTTTAATTATGATGCGTACTTGTATAAGAAGAGCAACTTGACTGAAGAGTTTCATTCAATTTTAAAGCATTGAAATCTTCAATTTATGAAAATCAGGCATTCAAAATTAATTCAAATTTCTCAAACCACCCAACTTCAGATTCTATTTCCATGATATCGAACATGGCACACATTTCTGCTTCTCCCCCAAAACTTTAAGAGCAAATCGTACTTGTTGCAAGCCTGACCATCGCCTTTGACATCGATTTTCCTATCAATTCCGGGTTCAATGGAGGTTAACTCAGGTCAAGGAGAGCACACAGATAGTTAAGAACTGCCACACTGTCCTCTGAATTCCTTCGAATCGAATTACCAATCTAAGATTAACCAAGTTCGGGGCACATGTGTCTACGTCCACATCACCAAATAAGGGTTGGTTTGGGTAACATGTGTCTCTGCAAACACAACGAATCGTGACAAAAACACTAATAGAGGTTTGGAGACGGGGCCGTCCAGTTGTGTGGGTGACAATCGACTTTGAAAGTTTTGTCAACTGCTGCCACTGCTGTGTTCCGCTTTTTCTACATGCTGCTGCGGAGTGTCTGGACGATGGTCAACTCAGAAGTTTGACTAGGGATTAATGATAACCACTGATGAATTAATGATGCCCGAGATGTGGAATGAGTTTGACACCACACACTAGTGGTATCAGTGGCGTCGAAAATTTATTGACAAACCTGCCAGCCTCCCGCTGGAGTTTGTGACGTCAAAGTTTACTTGTTTGACGAAGTTATTAAAGATGTATTATCGTCATAAATGTCACAGGCAGTGTTGTTTGGTTGCTTTCGGTAGGGGATTTGACAAGCGAAATAGTACAGCACACGTTGCAGGCAATTTGAAGGTTGACATGAAAATCTGACGAAATGATGAAATGACAAAAGTGCGTGTTGTTTATTAAAGAGGAAATCGTTGTCGTCGGCGAAAATGATCAGAAACTTGAGATAAAGTGAACGTCAACTGCTGAGGAACATGTGTTGCCGATTGCCGATGGCTGAAGCTCTGCACAAACGGTGGGTGTTATAATAAAGTCAAGTATCTAACAAATGCGTGGTCTACATGAGTAATTTGAAGTGGAGTCTGTGTCGTAAGAGGAAAATATCGCGGTAATGGACAAAGTTGGAGGGTAGCAAACGGAGATAATGGTAGTGGCATCCATCACCAACCACCCTTTCTTAATATATATTTGCTTTTTGTTTCACTGGCGGTAGTTCAACTTTGTTTTGGTGACTGAATGTGAAAGACATTAGATCTACGTTATTGTAGAGCGTGGTATGTACGTACGTTCGCACGCCGAATAAGGAGCACTTTATTCAATAAATTGTTTTAAGGGTTCCTTTTTTGATTTAACTAAATTTCTTCCAATATTAGATTTTTATTACATATGTGAGCTTAAGACCAAATTGAAATGTTCACCTTAATGGACAGGAAATCAGCAAATAGAAAGAGCAAAAAAATATCTTTTTCAAAGTTTTAAGGACTAAGCGAATAAAAGAAGTAGCCTCGGCAATCTAGCTTGGGCTGTAGAACAATCCACGTTGAAGTCGTCACACACAGAAGAATTAGGTAGACTCGGTGTATGTATAAACTGAAAAAGAATAACTCACCAGAAACCATATTAATTGCAAATGGTTTGGCTTGAAAAGTATTAATTACGAATGTAACTGTATTAACTTATATCAGTATCGTTCCTAGGGGTTGACAAACTTATAAAGACCTTGAAAAAGGAGGTTTCATATAATCGCTTAGCGATTGTCTCATTCTCGGACTAATGAATGTAAATACCCAGCTCGACAACCCGGAAAAGAGAGTTCCTTCTCTCTACCAACAGAGCGATCAAACTCAAACTATCAAAGACGGCAAAAGGTGCCTAGTTATCAAACTTGATTCCGAACTCATTTGGAAGGATAACACGGCGCACCTTATAACGAAGGCAACGTTCTTTACCTGCTAAAATGCCTTTCGAAAGATCTGAGTTCTCAAACCAGGGGTGGTGTACTGGCTATACACCATGCTTTTAAGACCTATCCTGACATACGAAGCTCTTGATGGAAAGCTCAGAGACAAAATACATTTATCATGTACAAAGAACAGCCTGTCTATGAATTACAGCGGGTTCTAGAATCTTATCGGCTCGGAGTCTCAGAGAAGAAGGATTCTTCAGAGAAAATCCATACGCGGCCAGGCTTCTTCTTCTTTTTCTTCTTCGTGTGACGCTACAGTCCGGGGTGAACCTGGGCCTCGGTCAACAATCCTCTTCAGCTGGTGCGATCCTTAGTCAGCTGCCTACAATTTCGCACTCCAAGTTGGTTGAGGTCCTTCTCCACTTGAGTGCGCCATCGGGTTCGTGGTCGTCCTCTATTGCGTTGTCCCACTGGTTCAGAGTCGAAGACTCTTCAGGCTGGAGCAGTGTTGTCCATGCGCTCAACATGGCCTAGCCATCTTAGGCGTTGAATCCGTAGACGCCTGACTAGACTCACTCAGCCCGTACAATTCGTGGTTGAATCTTCTTCTCCAGGAACCTTCAACGCAAACAGGACCAAAGATTGAACGCAGAACTTTTCTCTCGAAGAGACCAAGTGCGTCTTCATCCGCTCTTGAGATAGTCCAAGCTTCCGCGCCATACAGCAGGACAGGGATGATCAAGGTCTTATATAAGGTGAGCTTGGTCTTTCGAGAGAGGGCTCTACTACTCAATTGTCTTTTAAGCCCAAAGAAACAGCGGTTGGCAAGAGTTATTCTGCGTTTAATCTCGGTACTGATGTTGTTCGTACTATTAACTTGGGAGCCAAGGTAGATGAAGACCTTTACTACCTCGAGGTTGTAGCTGCCTATGGTGACGTTCTGATCGAGTCGTCGATGTTGTGTGTCCTTTCTTGATGACAGCATATACTTTGTTTTGCCCTCATTCACCGCTAAATCCATTTTTGCCGCCTACGTTTCAATACAAGCAAACGCTTCATTGACGGCTCGCTGAGTTCGGCCAATCACGTCAATGTCGTCCGCGTATGCTAGCAGTTGAACGGACTTTTGGAAGATCGAGTTAATCGACTGTTCGATCGTGATCGACTGTTAAGTGACCTCACATTCCACGTGCAGAACCGAAAATCGTTGTCCTTGTTTCGTTGTCCATGGTCGTCAGCAGTAGGGTCATCCGTATCCGAGGCTTGTTGCCGTCTCTGAACTAATGAGTGTTTTACACGGTGGGGAAGTTAACCCCACTCGAAACCCCCGAACCTGAAGGACCGTTTGCCAGTCTGATAGCAAAATAATGTGTAATCTCGATACATACTGGCGGATCAAAATCAAATGCGGGCAGAGGAGCAGGGATAGTCCGTGATCTTGTAGAGAAATATCTTGCATTAACTGACAATTGCAGTAGCTTCCAAGCCGAAGTGGCTGCAATACATAAGTCAACCCACAGATCGATTTTTCCAACAGACCAGCGGCAATAAAAGCCAATTTCACGTCGAAAGTATTCAGGTTATGAAGACAGAGCGTCAGTTAAATATTTTTGTTGAACATGGGTATCGGGGCATACTGGTATTCAAGTAAACAAAATGCGGACAGCCTAACAAAAAATGTATCTGAGCTGACTGAATATCAGGCAATCCATTACGCACTCATAGAGGCTCATCTTCCTAAAAAGGAAACTGGCGATCGAAGCCCTGGGTTTAAACAGAGCTCATTTGCTCAATTTGGAAAATGGAAAAGGGTAGTTATGGTAAAGAGATCGACACCATTCATCAGGTTTAATCAGGAGGTCTTACTGGGCACTGCCTCATAAGCATTTACCCATCGTAACTGAATATACATTGTCTTCTTCTGAAGTTACAGAGATAGAATCTATTCAAAATCTGCTTCATACTTCTTGGTAGACCCAGAGGACATATGTGATGTAGAACTTAAAAAAATCTCATGAAATAAATACAGTAACTCAAGGGAACGAACTCAACATTTTAGTCTAAGTCTCCCGTGGCCTTTAAACTCTTTATCTATTTTATCCCCCGATTTCACATTAATCAGTATAACTTAGCTCTAAATTACGTTGAACAGAGCTCGTATTATACACGGTGTTATAATTTGAGGGCAGTTAAACTCATTGGTCGGATGTTTGTGGAGCTCAGGCTAAACAACTGTCCAGATAAGTTGAAGATAATGAATCGCTTTTGGCAGAAATATGATCTGCATGTATCAGTCCAGTCAGTCAATAGCTTGTTGGGAGTTGTTGTTATTTTGTCTCTTTTCTACCTACATTCATGTGTGTGTGAATGGTTTTTGTTAAAAACCAGAGAGCAATCCCTGAAGCGTAGTAAGTAGTAAAATATTTTACTTTACATTAATAAAAATGTTGATCATTGATTAGGTTTGATAGTCTAGAAAATATAAACACAACCAGTAAAAATTAGCAAAGTCCGTCCATTAA
Organism: Eristalis arbustorum; assembly: GCA_916610145.1. Classification (NCBI taxonomy): domain Eukaryota; kingdom Metazoa; phylum Arthropoda; class Insecta; order Diptera; family Syrphidae; genus Eristalis; species Eristalis arbustorum. Next base: position 57,998,571 of record OU744318.1, read on the forward strand.
TTTGTCGGCAAGTGAGTTTTTCAAAAAATCAAACGCGTTCAGATGAATGGCACATTCCATCAATTTTCAGAAACTCACGATCCCGTCAGCCAAAAAGATTTCATGTTGGTGAACTTTTCGAAATCTAGGGAAACCTAGATTTAAGGTAGAGTTTTATTTTAAGGTTTGAGCAGCATATGAAACACAGTTCTGTACAATTTAATATATTTTAGTTCGCAAGTCCTCTCTACTATTTTCATTACAATTTTGAATTGTTTGTGCAAAATAGATTTGCGTGATTTAGTTAGCAATATATATATATAATAAAGTTTATTTGCATTAATGTTACCTCAATATTTACATACAACAAATGAATTATTTTTGTTTTATTTTTATTCTTTGTAAATGTGATGGATTTTATTTTTAAATTTGTGTGTTTGCATCAATTAACCAGTACTCAGTGCCCCAGTTCTACTTGATCTTTTTCAGCACATTTTTATTTCACGCTCAGTACAATCGAAAAGAATTGATTTCCATCACTGATATTGCCCGTACCGCAATATTTTCATTTTTCATTTTTGAGTTTTTGAAAAATAATAATCAGAACAAGGGTTCCCGATGCCTAACTTTGCAAGGCGTATTGAGGGCTTACAATTGTCAGAATTGTATCAAGTGCTAACAGTATTATCATCACTTGTAGAACCAGGAAGATCATGTTTGGCAGTGATAAATACTTTATGACGATCTTATAACATAATTTTTTTTCTTCCCTTACTGACTAATCCAAAAACTATGTAAGTTGACTACTATAATCAACTACCGGGCCATTTTGAATAGCCAACGGCAACGGGGTCTGGTTTAGGTGTAACCAGTAAAATGTCCGTTCTTTGGAAGACCATCTCCTGTCTTAGAGCACAGATCGGTCTACTAAAACGGAGGAGATTCTCGTGACTGTGAGCGACATCTCGTTCGTATTGGAGTCGCCGGTCCACTGTTAGGCGTAACGACGTGGAAAATTACGGGGCATCCGTGTGGATCCTGTACTACGCCAATTGTGTCGAGAGAGGAACGTCTCGGGAGGAATAAAGACAGTATGGCGCACTCTCCCATAATACATAACGCTGGTGTAGTAAGACCCAAAGATCAGACTATTGGTAGAATTCATAACTTGTGCAATATGCCTTTTGGTAAGCTTGAACCACAGAAGTCAACCGTACGCCATAATTGGCCGGGTGAGGACCATGTAGCTGATTACTTTCGCCCGGGTATCAAGTTGTCTGCTGTTAAACACAGCCTTGCCACAGCAAAGGACTTTTTAGCTTTCTCAGAGCAAAAAATACAGATATTGATCCAACCAAATGCCAAGATATCTAAATACACTTTTCACATCTATCAGTTGTCCTTGTGGGTTCACAATGCCGAACACTTACGCCAGCTTGTGCGCGTATCTCACATGATGCCATGTACAGCTTGGTCCTGAATAGGATAGGTTTACACTTCCGGAAGTTGATAATCAACTTCCAGTCGTCGCTCAAGATCACATAGAGTTACGAATCGATATCAACATTAGAATACACTGTGCTTAATAATATCAAAAAAGAGACATTTTGTTTTGTAAATCGAAGAAATTATATCTGGTAGATCTAAACTAAGCAATAAAATGCCGACGGATTAAATCACTGCACCAAGTAGCCTAGGAGTCATAGTGCAGTGAATGGGAAGGGGTAAAAAGGATATAAGGCGCATCAAACAGTGACTGTTATAAATACAGTGAGCTCTCCCTGACCCTTACTGACCCTGACAATTACTCGAACATTGTAGAGTTTCATGTTTTAACTTATAGTCATTGATGTAGATTCATCAATATGGAGTTGACACTCAAACTAAGTTTCCTTGATGCAAACTTTATGCATATAAGTAAATTTGTTACAAAAGAAAATTTTGTTAGGAAAGTTTATAAAATAATTGAAATAAGTTTAACAGGTGTGGCTATTGGGGATAATTCCATGGTTGGTATTAATGACATTAATTGAAAATATTTAAATTGTGCTAAAATAGAAAAAATATGGAGAACGCAGCAAAAATGAATGTTTAAAGTGTTGACCAAAAACTAGACCATATGAGCTAATAACAAGTGCCCCATACAAATATAACATTTTGTTTAAATTTTAAAAATTTAGTTGCTTTGGGTTGTCTTTGGCTAAGGCTTAAGTGTTAAGCTTCAACTATTCTAAATGAATTTTATGACTCATGAATTAGATTCTGGTCACAGGAATCACAATTTCACTGTTAAATAACTTATTCTAACAAGACATGCACTTTGTCTGTGCAAAATCGTATTAAAATATAACATTTAGCTATAGTTAGTTTAGTTAGTTGACTTTTTTATTTATTTCATTCATATGATTGCAACTCGTTTATCGATTTACAAAAAAATCAACAAAAAAGTCTTTTGGTTTTGGCATATGGTCGTCTACCAGACTGACATTTTAAAATACAAACAATAAAAAAGAATAAAATATTTATAGTGGCAGAACACAAAGACACAAGTGAATGATATATACACAGTTCAGTTATGTTCAATTATTTGATTTCTAAATGTCTTCATTAATTATGCAATTGCGATATTGTAGTGCAACCGTAACATATGAGTATACAGTATCCCATCCAGCTTTTCCATTAAGAACATCAAGTAGTAAATCTTCATCAAGATACTAATTACCGAAGTGACTCATCCTAAATTCCTTCAACATTGGGCAGATTGCGATGAAATGTTTGATGTTTTTACGTTCGTTCAGATTGCATAGCGGACAGACTAAAGTTGGAGCTGTGCGATGCGGTATTAAATTCAGGAGCAGCAATTCGCCACGTGCCTTGAAAATATTATTTATTTTATTCAACTGATTCGAATTGAGGAGATTCGATCTTGGTGATCGAAATTCAAACGACTGTAATAACACCTCTCCAGCACAGAAGGTTGTTCGTTCTGTGTTACATTTAGATCCAAACTTCAAATGGCAGCAAGATTTCTTCATTTATTTGCTGTATCACCAGAGGATTGTATTACCTTCAGAATAATTTGTGGCAATCTTTCAACTTTCATTTCGAAGATCTTAACAATGTAATTGAAATGCATATTTAGCGTTTCACATTTACCTATATACAAGTACAAATGTTGCATAATTCGCTATTACTTGAACAGAAACAGGAATCGTAACATAACTCCTCAAGTTGTGAAACCGTACCAAAGAGTTGCAGCAATTTTGTTTTCAATATCACTCCGTTAATTTTTTTATATTCTGAGCTCGACAAAACTAATAATACAAAATTTAAAATTATTAAGAGTCAATGGAGCTACATGACAATCTCTCTTAAATGAGTGGGACAGTAGGCCTCAGTTACTGAGTCATTTTACCTCTAAGTACCTATGTACCTCCGGAAGCAAGCATTTTGAGCACATATGGAGAACCACGGTGCCAAAGAGATCGTCTTACTGATACTGTCACTCTGATATTGCCGTACTGGTACTGAATCGTCAGCTACAATAGCATTTTTCAAAAATCACTTTTAGCATGTTTATACCTTCAGAAGCAAAATTAGTTTAAGTTTTGCGACCATCACACATCCGAGTATTGTTAATACTTGGATATTTCGCAATGCATTTTTTTCCGAATAGAAGTCCATGATGGCAGTGCGTTGGAATATGCTTACCGTATCGACACGCCGTACATGGTATCAACTTTCTCATGTTCAACTCCATTGACCAGCTACACCAAATGCCACCACATCGCTATGCCTATATCCACTCATCGCTGACAACAAAGACTCTCGATCGAATAAGTGCGAAAACATATGCAGCACACGTACTTTGCTATGCGTGTCACGGCTCCACTTTTTAACAATCGTCTGGCAGCTGTTCATTATATGACCGCAGTTCCAGTCACTGTGTCCAGGGAGTGACATGTTATCTGTTATCCTGTCCGCGTACATTCGATCGAGGGTGGGGGCAGAGTCCAGCTAAAGTATATCGAGTATTGATTTGGTCCAACTTTAATTTTCCATCGTTGCCATCATAATCAGCTTCAAGGTTATACACACTGGCTAAGTACAAGACACCAGCTGCTAACAAACTGCTCCACAGGTACAAAGGATCTAAAGATAGATGTACTCTCCCAAGTGACACCCCATATACTTGCACACTGGATACTGGAATACATAAAGAAAAACGAAAACGGTTCCTACATACTGCTTTAACTTCCACGCCCAGAAGTTTACTCGGCGTTTTCCTTTTGCCTCATTTTCTTTTCTTTTCGCCGCCCAGAGCAGAGCATGCGTTCTCATGCCGTGCGGCTGTGGATACCAAGTACAGAACAATGATGTTTGTGTGCACCTAAGAGATTCCCCCAACATTGACTTAGAGGGTTATTCGATGAAATTTATTGAACTAGATACCGCTTTGCAGTCCACACACACATGGAATGATAAATTCCATCGGTCCCGCTGCCTTTAGACAAATTTATGGCTACCAATTCTCAAAGGAAGCCTTCCTGAGAAACTCCATTCCCCACCTCTACCTCCACCTCCACCATCATCATTCGCCACCACGTTCGATAATTTGAAATTCAAATGATTGAAGCGCGATTCCACGATTATGATAACCGAATGATGTATTCGAGGCAAAGAGTCTTAAATTAGCTTCCATTGGATGTTGGGGCCCTCCCCTCCACCGTTCGCCGTTTGATCAATCAGCCAAAACTGCTGCGATGAGCAGCCCCTATGGACACATTGAGTATCTCTAAGTGCGAGGAGCTTAGTGAATGCAACCAACTTCTCGATGGACGACTAAACGGGCGTGTGTTTTTCTTTGTTTTTGTTTTGTTCATCGTCGACGATGTCGCTGTCTTCGTCTGTCGCTGCCGTAGTCGTTGTTGGTGGGACTCAATTACAATCCCTCCACAGTCAGCGCTCTGTGCGCAGCAATCGATGCAAGGAGGGGTGCGCCTAGAAGTTTATGACTGTAGAAGTGGGGGAGTTAAAATAGAGTAGCTATACATGGTTGTACATAGACCGCTATGTACCCATGTGCCCTTTACGATATGTACGTCAAGCTCATTTGGGGAGCCTTGTGTTTTGGGGATGAGGTCGAATATGGCTGGGGTATCAGAGTTTTATGGGTGCAGTCAGAAAATGAATGAACTAAAAGTTAATGAGTTGTGCAAAGAGACGTGAGGTTGGAGGAGATACTTTTAGGGGACTTCGACTAGAGCTGATTAGGGATGAAAGGAAATGACTTCCCAGAGGAAAGCTGCTAGATACTGGATGCGAAATGTTTTATTATGAAGGCTTCATAATAATTGTGGATCGGCATGTAAGAATTTAGAGGAGCAATTTTAATAAGAATTTATATATTTAGGAGCGTAACAGAATAGAGACGTTTTTCTGTTATTTGGAAGAGGACTACCAAATCGGCAAATAAGCTGTGTGGGTACATTTAGAATTTGCTTGGTAGTACAATGGACCATTTTTCAGACTGAGTGCTCTAGTATAGGGTTTTTGAACCTCAGACAAAGAATACTCTTGAAGCACCACCAAGTGGATCGTATTCTTATTTTATCCACACATTAAATTATTCGTTTGCTTTGTTTGTGACATACTTTTCGGCAGGAGTTTTGTTATCAACGTAATTGACAAATTAAACACACCTTTCAATGTATACAGTGTACAAAATTAACTGACGATGTTTGTAAAGGATACGAACTCTCCAATATTGGATATACATATGAACATAAGTTTCTTTAAATTTGCAAGTGTTTTGATTGGATTAACGTTAATCCATTTACGAAGTTTAGTATTTACTTTATGTTCCCTATTTTTGTGAAGTCTGAATTTTTATAAAACTGTTCTTAACTATACTGTTTTGCATCAATACTTTTAGGAACGGAGGTTAAGCATTAACCTATCCTTACTTCTGCTTCGATTGTAGCTCAATAATTTTTGACAACGATTGTGTTTTTTTTTTTTTTTCTATCAAATCAGAATGTCATACGCATGGCTTCGCGAATAACTCTCAAAAAGCCCTTCAATTTGTCCGTGGATCTGGGGATCCTACTAAAAGTTGATTTCTACAAAACATTATACAGTCAGGTCCAAAAACCCACAATTTTTTTAAAAACAACTTCCGTAATAAAATAAAGGTCGTTTAACAAAAATTTGTATAAATATTTCAATTCCATTGCGTATGTTGCGAACTTATATTTACTGATCAGTGATCAGAAATATATTTTTATATTTGACTGAATAAATCACGTCAGATGGAAATCACAATTCGAATAAATTATATAACAAGGGTAAGCTAAATCTCTGAATTGTAAATTGTGCGATGACGAGCTTTGTTAACTTGATAAAAATAAAGTCGATATATGCTAAAAAAGGTAAGCTATTTACTTTTGACTCCAACAAAGGTCTTCATTTGAGGTCGCAAAGTTTAAATTAAAACGAATAATGAAGTGTTATTGAAATTAATTATTTTATTTGGACCTATTGATTCAAATCCCGGATATGAAGAAGTTTACAAAAAAGACATCAGCTTGGATCGCACATCATAAGTACATAGAATCAGAATTGTTTAGAGACCTTTTCGATTGATCTATTGGAAAAGGGTAACTCAGATCGTCGGAAAGAGTATGGTATCCTTTCATGCCAACACTTGCCATAAGAGTACATTTCATCAAGTAATCGTGTTCTTGAGATTTTTGTCTAACGAAGGTTTACTTGAAGATTGCTAGGGCTCGATTCCGGCCGCCCAATTATAGACACCGACACATGCACCACATTATCGGTACTCAAAATATCCAACTTCTATCAATTTTCATCTTTCAACTGTGTGCTTCAATGTGTGCATTTTATTAAGTTCCAATTCGAGAAGGACTGCTTCAACAATGAAAAAATATGTTTTGATATATTACAAGACATGAGTATAAAATGCCTGCAATACACCCTCTGTAACTAAAATCTACCGCAAATATAATTCTGCTTCATTTTGGTGTTATTATTATTATATAAGTACACTCAGTGTACGAATGTGAATACTTATATTTTTTTGGTTTTGTGATTTTTTTTTTTAATATATACATATACAACTCACAAACTACCTTAAAACTACCCTACGATATGGAAGTCGGCCATAGGTTGCGGTTTCTAGATTTCCATCTAATCCACCGCAAGACAGAGACCGACTGCGCCCCATAAGGGGGTACGTACTATCCGTTCTAACCCGGGTCTAAAGGGTTCGACGCTGGAGTTCCTTCGCTCTCCCGCCGCCAGAACTTACGATGTTGTAATGCAACATCTCGGACATCCCGACTCGAGACCGCTGTACTGAACCGGAGGAGGCCCTCCTCAGCTCGTTGTGCAACGGAACGGTCGTGGTTGAGTCGCCCATCTATAGTTGACCGGGCTATGTGAAACAGGAGCGGTACCGCATTCTTATCTTGTATCAGGCCGTGCTTGTCAAAATAGAGAAATGCTTCTGGAGGGGCGAAGCCACTGTGACGTACCATTTCGTGGTACTGTGGGTTGGGGTAGTAAGCCCCGGAGATCAAGTTATTGACTGAGTTCATCGCTCTCTCAGTGTGGCCTCGAATTAACTTCACCACTAAATTGTCCACTCGTATCAGGTTCGCCAAGTTGTATAAGACCTCATTGGTGTAGAATTTTCTGTACTGGGACTCTGGTGTTCTGTAGAGGCGAAAGCAAACTCTAAGACAAGTCCTCTTAAACACTCGAATCTTTTCCATCAAGCATGAAACATACGTGTACGAAGAAGAAAGTGCTATCCATTTTAGCTTCAAGGCGATAACTAGAGGAAGAAAAGAAACATTACCTTGTGTTGACACTTTATTACTGCTACACTGCAAAAAAAGGTCCATTCTTCAAATGGGCTTTGAAGGGAACTTGGCGCACCAGTTATGTGTTATATCACAAGAAATGTCTTACATCAATGTTATTGGAAAAATAAAATAAATAAGCCTCCATGGCAATTATGCTCATTATTACTAAATTCTTAATTTGATGTTTGTTTGGGTTGCTTTGCGTTGCGTACAATTTTACATACTGCAACCGTGTTAGTTTGCAAAAATAAGACTCGTAATATCAAATATGCTTAGAACTTAGTTTCTGTTGCAACACCTCATCCTTTTTCATTGAAATCCCCACTTAGTTTGAAACGAACAAAATTAGAAATGTCACGAATGATATGGATTACGCTTGAGTTCCGTTTTTCATAATAGAATTGATTTTTGCGCTACTTTACCGAGACGACTTTACCTAGACATCATTTTCTCGAATTAGGAAAATATGTATTTCAAAAATAGGAAAACAGACGTATACAACAACATTCCCTAAGCAGTCAATCTGCCGGTTTATGCACTCGGCATTACTTTATCGTTGTTTAGATCTTAAGACATATGAATATAAGTTAACTTGGTGGCGTGGAGCGACAAAGAAGTAATTTTTACGGCCCCAGCTCTTTGTTTTTTTTTTCTGTCTAGAAAAAGCTTCTCAAACTTGGCTGCTCGGAGTCGGCATAAAAATGTATGTCCCTTCAACTCGTGAGAGAATGATAGTACGTACAACACGAGTGGTTGCTGACAAGGTAGGCCCTGGCTCTCTATGATCTGTAGCGTCACCCATATTATTATAATTGTTATTGTAATATAAGTCAACTTAAGCAGCCGAGCAAATATGCAGAAATAAAACACTGTGAATGGGTGGTGCGAATACAAATTGATTATGATTTTTTAATCGGCTTTCTATCGGATGGCATACTTCATCTGGTGCCAATAATAATACATTGCGTTAAGTTTGACGAAAGCCTTCCATTCACATATTTTAGTTAAGTATGTCATAAGTGCTCCATTTTGGTGTGAATAAAGACGGAACGCATTGAGTGAATATTTGAAGAGAGTGTCCATTAAAAAATGCTTCAAGAATATTAAAAAAATGGAAAACATAATACTGTTTCGGAAAATAAAAATACTATAATCCATGCTTACTCCAGACACTCATTAATTTGCAACACCCTGTAAATCAGAATAAAATTTCTTAATCACTGAAACAAAGTGAGTGGTTTTATTTACACCACCCAAATACCACTTCGTCCACTTTCGTTAGGTTCGTTCAGTTTTTCTTGCTTGGGAGTGAAATAATTCGCTTTCTAGGTACAATTGTGAGATGATATTTCAAGTGTGCCCGCTTTTCAGGAGTAATATTTGAATAATTGAAATTTAATTAAATCTGATAAGATTTTAAGCTTGAACCCGGCAAAACTACTATGTACGTCCATAGGCTTATGCAAGATCCCGTGCATATAGCAGACATCATAGACATCATGGATTAAAATGTCCAAAGTAGTCGAATATCCGACGCGAAAGTAATTTGTATGAAATGGTTGACCACCTTCATGTTCTTTAATAATTAATATACCCAGTTGGTAGATATTTAAATGTTGTCTCTAAAGTGCCAATTAACCGCCCACAGGTACATACTTCGCATACAGCACCACCATGTGTCATAACGAAAATTGGAGACACCACAAATATTTTAAATCCACAGCCCGTAAAATCAGAACAGTATCTACATCTTCTCGCCCCAACACTGGCAGTGGCTTGACCATTCCACAGGCAAGCTAAAATAAGAATTTATATATAAAAGCTGTTGGCCACTCCATAAATTAGCTTGCCGAGTCTTAGTATTTAGTGCTGAAATAAAAAAAAAGAATTACGGCACTTTGCAATGGAGAAAAAGGCAACAAAAAAGAAGAAGAGCCGATCCGATAAAAGAAAGTCACCAGCAACAGCAGTAGTAGGAGAAGTATTTAATTTTCTCACAAGGAACAGACAAAGAAGGCATACTTACAAATACGTATACTATGTATAAGTGATACGACTTTAATGTTGAAAAGATACTCATGCGCAGAGCAGCGGCTATCAGCGATGAATAGCAATGTTTGCCGTTTTTGTGCTTCACTGGCATTGTTTTTATTGGAAATTTATCGAGTATCTCTTCGATACCACATACCTACATGGTATCCATAACAAACTGCCACAATCCAGCAAATTAATGTCATTTATTCGTCGAGTTAATGAGCAAGAAATTGTTGTTCGGTTAAGTTAAATTACACCTAACATGTAGATATAGCTGCCATGTCACGGAGAAGTACCTACCTATAGTTGTGGGTAGACACGGTTGCTTTATTATGTGGCTCGCTTGTGATCGGACATCGAATGGGGGACGATGTGGGGACAACGACGGCTAGGCACAATACACAGATGGAGACATGTGCCTCTTAGGTGCACAGCTATACATATCCACACCAATGTCGAATTTTCCAAAAACGGACACGAACCAACGAAAAAAATAAAGAACCAGAATTGTAGAGAGAGAGAGGAAAAAAGTATCTACAAGATACTTTATTTAGTTATCTCCATGTTAACACACTCTCGGACGGTACTAAAATCACTTTTAGATGCAGACAACTTCCTACGCCTAGTTTTTCCCTCAACTCCACTTCGCCCTCGCCCATAACACAGCGACCGATGTATAGATACTTTAGTATCTTTCTCCCTCCTGTAACTTGCGGTAGGTTCCATTTTGGGAAAAAGAAACAGACGCAAACATTGTACACAGAGACCAGCCGCCAGCCACCAGCCACCACTCACTTTGTTAATCTGTCTCATTGGTGGAGCGAACAATGAACTGCGAACCGGTTTCTTCGACCAATCCCATCGCTCACTCACACAATTGGCCAGCTGATGTGAATGTATCTGCGAGTGACGGAGGCGTAACCCACTGCGCAGCAGTACAACGAATCACCATCGAATCCTTTCATCTGACTGCTGCAGCATTCGGCTTGGGCTGCTGGTTTTTGCGCTTCCAGTTAACGTTGAACCCTCGAACGGGTGTGTTGGATGCGTAGATACCTGTGTATCTGATTTTTTTGTTGTTTTTCGTTGTGTACCTCTCTGTCGGTGTCGTATTTGTCACGAGTCTGTTGTGTTCTGTCCCATTGGATAATTGCAAAATTGCGGATTGCATTGATGATCACGGCGATGGTGGTGATTTGCATTTAATTTTGTGGAACGAACCGGATAATAAATTTAATTTTGTGATATTGATACTGCGCGGAGGGTGGTGAACCCAGGTTGTGCTTCGTCTGCTCCGGTATCAGGTGTGAACGTGTGCATGTGATTTATGCGGACGTGAGTGAAAGTGATGTGCACTGTCCACCACGGATTTCATTAATTTCGTTTTTTTTTTCTTGCATTGCGTGGACTTTTTTTTTTTTTTTTAAAGTTGAGTGCTGCAACGAAAATTTAGTTAAATGAACTCAGTTAGGGATTGTGAGA